>CM072523.1:24743159-24880659 GCA_036898135.1 Oncomelania hupensis | reverse complement strand
ATGTAAAAAAAAAAATTAAAAAATTTGACGTCCTTAAGATTACATCATTCGATTTGACTAATTTTGGTTTTATATTGGAGGCTAAGTTTAAAAATATATTAAATTTGAACCAAATCCCTATATTAGGTTGGGAAAAAGTAGTATTAGAAAAAAGATGTTTGACTTTATCACGATGACGTCACACGATGACGTCACACGATGACGTCACTCAAGATGCCATAGTTGTTTTTTTTCTAAGGCTCAAGTCTGTAATTACATACGAAATAAAAACAACACAAAACAAATTTTAATTTTAATTTCTTTTAAAACTTACTTTGTGACGATTACATCGCTTGATAAGCATAAGTTTGGTTTTACTTTGGAGTCACAGGTAAAGTCTAAGGAGGCCTACATACCAAACTTGAACCAAATCCTTTTAGTAGTTTGGGAGAAAATAATATTAGAAAAAACACAACAAATTATGACATCACAATGATGACGTCACCCAACATGCAAAATATTTTTTCGCTGTTGGGTAGGGTTCACTATTTCCTACCTAAATACCAAGTTTTAAAAAAAAATCCGTCCATTAGTTTCAGAGAAAAGTGTGCAAATGTCACCTCCGGACGCTGGACAGACCACAGGCGCTTGTATCAGGACACGCCGAGCGCCTATGCCTGTGACGCGTCTCCCTTTGCAAAGGGAGACGCGTCACAGGCATAGGCGCTCGCGTGTCCTGATACAAGCGCCTGTGGGACAGACGGACGGACGCCGGACGCTCAAAGCCAGAAACAGTAGTTTCCGAAGTTTTTAGCTCGGGAACCAAAAATACTGCAACTATTGCCCAACACAGTATTAAAACGATACAAGTTACTAAAACGTAACAATCATAGCGAAGGGAAACAAATCAGTCTAAAACACAGACCAGCACAAGGGAGGCAAACATCAGAACAGACATCCAGCATGCACCATTAAAGAATGTTTAGTTTCAGTGTTAATTGAACATTCTTTGGCACCACACACACACGCAGGCACACGCACGCACACACACACGCACGCACACACACACACACTCACACAAATCGCACTGAGTAAAATACAGTTTAAATAATAAATGTATGGAAGCTTCTGATCATTTGTAATCATTGTGAGTTTGTTTTAATCATATTGCTTAAAAGAAATCAACAAGCAAGTGTCTAATAATATTGTGATCAAATCAATAAGCACGCGTCCAGGCTGGGGAACAGTCGAAAGCAAAAATCTCTGAAACCCGGCCCTGGTCAGGTCCAGGGGCGAACCCGGTGGGGGGGATCTGGGGGTTTCGCCCCCCAGAAGCTGAACGTTTCATAGCATATACACCCAAAAAGAATGCTTTTTGTGAGAACGAACGAACGAAAAACGATGCTTAACGTCCTATTGCATGAGCGTTAAGGACAATAAAATTGGGCTAAAAAGCCCTCATCATACATATTTACCAGACCATTTGGTCTAAAAGAGATAAACGTGGATGTTTTTCATAATATTCATCATGTGTTCATAAGGACATTATCATTACTACATTAGTAGTAGTATAAGTAGTAGTAGTAGTTACCCATGACATGGAGTGCAGTTACACTTTCGCCATCTTTCCAAGCCATTCCCATTTCCACTTGTTGTTGATTTCCCCTTCTTCAAAGGGGTCTCCACGGTTAATAATACGTGAAACACACGACTTGACCATGATAGTATAGTGATTATAAACTAGCAATGGCGGACAGTGACAAAGGACTGAACTTCACGTGAACCGCCAAACGTTCAATATCGCCTTCGCCCGCTGTAGTCAAGTGATGCTAGTAAGCCTTATTGAGCAGTGAATTCGATGTAACAATAGCGGGCGCGGGCGGCACTTTTATTGACGAGAAAAAAAAAGCTGGACACGGACATGAATCGAGACTTGGACTTGGATAGATTGCGTTTTGTGATTTTTTTTTCCTCGGAGCGATTTTTTTTCTCGGCCCTCTATTTAATTTTCTCAGGAGTGATGGTACCTTTTCTCGGAAAATCGCGGATCCGAGGAGAGTTCCCCAGCCTGCGCGTCTTATAATTTGTAATCAAATCAATTACTTGAATAAGCAGGCGTCTCATAATTTGAAATCATTGCTTCATTGTTTTAATCATATTGTTTATTCTTTTTTCTTCTTCGCCAGAGGCAAAGATGTGCTACCCATGTCCAATTTGGGATGTCTCAACATTGCAAGTTTTGGCTGGGTGACCCCTATTGTCATCGGTGTCTTTCGCAAAGGGATTGAGACGCTGAATGCTTACCGCCTGCCTGAGGTTGACTCGGCTGAAGTTGCAGCGGAAAGGTATTCTTCTTCCTTTTGATGTTTAGGGCCCATGATATCAATTACTGTGTAGATCATTCTAGAATCATATTTACTCAGCGAATTGGTGCATCCATGTATTAATTTTCAGATCTGAGTTAAGTGGTCAAGTTTATTTGTGTTTATTAATTTAAAAAAAAATAAAAATTAATATTCATTTATTGTTTTCGCCATGAAAGTAGGTATTTGGGCAAATTATAATTTTTTATTCACATGCATAGCAGCAATGTTAGTCTATGTACTCTAACCCTCCAATAGTATGCAATAACATTGGGTTATTTTATAGGCATGCATGGAAAATCACGTGAGCGTCAAGGTCATGCCAAGGTCAGGGTCACTGAAGGTCAAGGTCATCCCAGGGTCACCGTTTTTTTTTTTGGCTTAATACATCTTTTGCTGTACTTTATTTGATAGTACATGAGTGTATTTGGAGCCAGAAGTCAATGTCATCTCAAAGTCAAGAGCATGGAGAGATCACAGTCGGTATTACTTTGAATTTTAACGTCACCCTTTCATTTTGTTTTTCCTGGGTACTTATATCCATGTTAAATATTTGAGTTCCATAAGGTGCATGTGAGTCATTTGGCTTTGCCTTCCTAGTTTAATAAATAAAATAAACAAGAGGACAAGACATTGAAATATATTTCCAGACACCCGCACACATCTAGCTGAAAATCTATTTTTTTTTTCAAAAATGTTAATTTTGTTAGCATTGTCATGACTTGGTTTTATCCTGAGGAAGCAAAGTGGAAATGCAGAGTGATGGGCCACTTATTTTTCTCAGTTTATTGTTTGAACATGATAATGATGATGAATTCTACTAATAAAAGGAAAAACATAGCTTTGATAAAAATGACCATCATAATTTCTCTTTCTGCGTATTAGTAGAGGCATGCATGGTATATGCATAAAACTAGTGCCTGTTTGTGTGTGTGTGTGTGTAAGAGAGAAAGAAAGAGAGAGAGAGAGAAAGAGAGAGAGAGAGAGAGAAGGAGAGAGAGAGAGAGAGAGAGAGAGAGAGAGAGAGAGAGAGAGAGAGAGAGAGAGAGAGAGAGAGAGAGAGAGAGAGAGAGAGAAAATATGTCACTGATCTGAGTGTATGTATGCACACACGAGTCCATTAGGTTTATAGCATGTCACTGCAGCCTTATAATTTTAATTTTAGAACGGTGTGGTGCATGATGTCCAAGTGGTATGATTATAAAATGGGTTCATGCAGTGTGGGTTTGTTTACCAGCATCGGAGCAAGTCCCTTGTGCAATGTTCACTGATGTTACTTGTGGAACATATTCTGTATTCTGTACAGATTCTGTATTCGGTATACGATTTCCTTTCAGTCTTCTAAGAGTGAGTTGCCTTTACCCTACATGTTTGAGTGATGAACCTGTGTTTATCGTGTGTTTAGGATTGTCTGCAACAAGTGAGCATGTATGTTGGTTATACATCGTCGCACCGTGCTTATTTAGGAATAAGGCACATTAACATCCAATATCCTCATTATTATTATTATTATTATTATTATTATTATTATTATTATTATTATTATTCTCTTGTAAGATAAAATAGCATTGTGTTTCAGGTTAGAGCGGTTGTGGCAGAAAGAAGTGGAGAAAAAGGGGCTGGACAGTGCTTCATTCAAGAAAACGGTGGTCAGGACCCTCCTCACTCGTCTCATCGTCACCTGCATCTTTCTCACATTCTTTGTCTTTTTCAGTCTTCTCAACCCAGTAAGTGACAACAGTCGTACTGTTTTGTCCATCTTTGTATTCTTGGTGTGCACTGCCACGTGGATTTACGAAATAAATATATTTTTTCCATGTGTTGTGATGGTTACCTATGATGGCATCGTGGCATTGCACGCCTTTAATGGAACATTCTAAGCACACACCCACACACGCACAAAACATATTATATATTGCTAGAGCAGCACAGCATGAATAGCAATTAGTATTAATACATGTTTTGAATCATCTCCATCTTGCCAACATATTTTCCAGGCCCACTCTTCTTCAACCATTTTCTCCTCTTCCTTTCATGCCTTTTTGTTCTTCCTCATCGTCGTCATCATTATCATCATCATCATCATCGTCATCATCATCATCATCATCACCATCATCATCATCATCATCATCATCATCATCATCATCATCATCACCGATGTCATTTTCCTCTTCAGCACAATTCATCATCGCCATCATCCCCACCATCATTTGTCATCTATTAGAACTTATTTGAGACCTGTGGCGTTGATTTCAGATTTTCCTGATCAGGTCGTTCTTGGAGTACCTGCCGACTGAAGACTTTGATCTGGGGATAGGCATAGGGTATGCTTTCGGCATGCTGGCCTGTGAGCTGATGCGCTCTGTAACCATGTCCGTCTCTTGGTACATCAACTATCAGTCAGGTGAGTGCAATCATTTATTAAAACTACTACTACTACTACTACTACTACTAAAAAAAAATACTGGATGTTATATACGCCTTATTCCTAAATCAGACTCAAAGCGTGACGATGTGTAACCAACATACACGCTCTCTTGTTACAGACATTCCTACACCCACAACACACATACTTAAATATGGGTGTAAAGGCATGGAGAGCGCTATTTAGAAGACGGAAATGAAAGCAAATGTGTATTTTAGATAGACTGTATCCAATAACATTAGCAATTGTTTTTTTTAAGACTATGTCAACATCCCTCAGTATCACTGCAGTATGTCAAGGATCTAGGAGCTGCCGTTCATTCTGTTGATATTCCGGTGACCAGTTAGTGAAACATACTTACAGGAAACAGAAAAGGGTTACATCGCCCTTGCTTTATTTATCAATTCAATTGAAACTCCAAATTTATTTATCAATTCAATTCAAACTCCAAATTGGAAATACACACCTGCTTCAAGTCTGCACACAATGTCATACCTTGTACTACTATTCTGTCCCAATTTCTAAAAAGAATGATTATTGAAATTGTACTTTAAAAAAACACGATATGCTCCACCATCTGTAATGGTTCAAGATTCAAGGTACATTTATTGTTCCCCTAAATCACTAGGGAATTGAGGGTGAAGGCAAAGTTTATCACACAGCCAATGCTTGAAAGCTTAACCTCTGTGATAAGTATAAAAATGCTCTTGTAATGCTTCGTTATTCCAGATGGCTAATAGGTTAACAGTCAATGATACCGAACTAGTACATTGAATTAGCATTATAAGCACACATTTAAAAAAATTTGTAATTTAATAATTCACAAATTAACAATTTACAAATTAAATTATTTGTTTCTTTATTTTTGACTCACGTGCATAGCAGTGTGAGTCTATGTATTCACCCCCTTCCTCCGCCTCCCCACCCACACACAAAAATCAATATTTGGAAATCTATGCGAGATGTGTCCTAAATAGTCTAATAATGACATTAAAAAATATAGTTTTTTTGTCCGCCTTCCGCCATAGGCCGTCCTTTGTCCGTCGTCCGTCTGTCTGTGCAAAACTTGCAATCTCAGAACTTATTTCATCTATCACTACCAAACTTGGTAAGATAATGTAAATCCATGAGACCTCATAAATGATCAGTAAATGAATGACTTCACTTCAAGGTCAAGGTCACAAGGTCAACAAGTATTAGTAAAAAAATGACAATGTTTAACAAATTTCAAGTTTTTCTAAGTTATTAATATTGAACTTATGATTCTTTGATGCATAATAAATATCAATGAGACACGTACTTAGCAAATTTGGTCCAACTCACTCGAAGGTCAAGGTCACTGGAGCTGTCCAAAGTCGGTTAGTATAGGTACTTTGAAGTCTCTTTTATCCTAAAGTGTGAGAGATATGTAAAGTCAAAACTTGTTGTATTTAGAGATGATAAATCAATCTGTCCTATTTGTTCCTTTTTTGCGTTGAATTTGGAAGATCAAAGCCATTTTAGGCCTTGCAAAACATACAAAAGAATAGGTCATCGTTCAGTGTAATTGCTCTATCTAACCCATAATATGCAACAACATTGAGTTATTTGATCTCGCATGAGCATTAGAGGTCATGTGAAGATCAAGTTCATCCCAAGGTCAAGGTCATTGAAGGTAAAAGTCATCCCAAGGTCAGGTTTTTGACATAATACAACTTTTGTTGTTGTTTTTGATAGTACCTGAGTGTATTTGGAACATAAGGTCAATGTCATCTCAAGATCAAGAGCATAGAAAGATCAAAAAAAGGCATTTCTTTGCATTTTAATGCCACAGCTTCTTGTTTGTTTTTTCCTTCTGGGCACTCATTTTCACGTTAAATATTGCAAGTTCCATAAGGAGTATGTGAGTCGTATGGATTTGGCTCTTCTAGCTTACCTTTAAAACTTATTTGTTCAAATAACAATTTATTTTGTAAAGTGCACCTATCAGACAACATATCTGCTCAAAGCCCATAATCTTAGGTTTCAAAAGGGGAACATGAATTATATTAGGATGAAGTAGGTTCTTCTTTCCCTGTCCTTATTATGCCTTGTTCTAATCCACTTTTGGTTATTTTAATTCTTACCCATTTGTCAAATAGTACTAACACGAACGTAGAATGAAACAAACAGTATCCAAATGCGAGTGGTAGTGCTTCCAAATCTCAACATGACAGTTCGTCATTTCCAATCTTCTTCTAGTTCCTGTTTGGTTAATCTTCATCCTCTGCCTTGTAGCAGCACACTAGAGGAAACTTTGGCCGGTAAACTGTCTCCACCGTTTCAGAGGCGGCCGAGACAGTCTTGTGGACGTGGTGGCACATTAGCCACGTTTTTCTGTGTCTCACCAGCCCTGCGACCGCTAAAGACGCTCCCAGAGTAGAAACAGCTGTCTGGTCAGGATGGCTAACAAAGACAAATGAGACAGTTTCAAAACCGTAGTTCACACTAGGGGAGGCACTGTGGTCTAATGGTAGTGCTTCGGCTTGAGGATCTGAAGGTCCCGGGTTCGAGCCCTGGCCGGGCCATTGTGTTGTGTCCCTGGGAAAGACACTTTACTCCTGTTTTCCTACTCCTTCGGATGAGAGTATAAACCGAGGTCTAGTCTGTGTGTCGCATACATTCCATCATAACGGACTTTAAAGATCCTGACGCTCATGTCCTAGACGGGTGAGTGCCGGTAACAAGAACACACCCAGCATGCACTTAGTCCTTCTCCCCCATCCCTGGCTGCCCAGGATTGTGCTCAGTTGTCCGGGCGTCAGACCATGCGCCAAAGGCTGCGGGTGGGCGTCTCGGACGGTTTGAGTTAGATCCTGTATCGGCCAGCGCCTTGATCCTTAGGCTAAGGCGCCTTATAAATGACGAACATTATAAATGACGAACATTATTACTAGTAAAAGAGTGGTACTCTGAAATTTATGGTTTCTGACTGCTGGTGTGCTGCTGCAGAAATCCTTCATCTTTACGCTACCGTTGTTCTGTCCTAGATTGGTGACATTTAAACACTTGTTGTTCTCCTTTCTGTCACACTTTATTTAAAACAGTAATGAGTTAAGGTATGTTTGCTTGTTGTTTGCAGGATTGAGAGTAAGGGCAGGCGTAATGACACTGCTCTACAAGAAAATCCTCAATGTGAAGGGTTTGAAAGACAAGACTGTTGGAGAGGTAGGTCTTTCACATATTTTAAGTTATTATTTTATTAAGCTTTTTTTTTTTTTTTTTTTTGCATAGCAATGCGAGTCTATGTTCTCACCCACCTCCCTCTCCTCCCTCACCCCCCCCAAAAAAAACAAAAAAAACAACAACAACAACAACAACAACAATTTTTTTAACTGTGTGAGATGAGTTTTAAATATTCCAAAAACTGACATACAAAATTATTGTCAGTCTGTCCTTTTGTCCACAGTCTGCCATCTGCCTGTGCGAAAAGTGCAAGTGTATTAATATTTCAGAACCTATTTCAGCTATCAAAACCAAACTTGGTAATATGGTGTATATTCGCGAGACCTCATACTTGATCAGTGAATGAAGGTCAAGGTCAACAGATGTTAGTCAAAAATGACAATTTTTCACAAAATTTTAATTTTTTCTAGGTTATTAAATATTGAACTTATGATTCTTTCAAACATGATAGATATCAATGATGATAGATATCAATGAGACACACATACTGTACAAATGTGGTCAACCTCATTGTTACAAGAGGCTACTTCGGACTCTGCAGTGGGGCTTCACTCCTCTATAAGTTCACCCTGCTTTGTTTGGCCTTTGTAACTTACATTCGAGGTCTAGCAGATGACAAAAGTCAGGTTTGTTCTAAGCATGTGTAGGGAAGATTCTCATTAGGTAGGCGCTGACATCATCCCGCTGACATATATCCGTCATCCCTTGCGCAAGAGCTAAGGCATCACGGGATATCGCGCTATATCGGACCACAGCGGAAGGATACGCCAGTCTTTGTCTAAAACCTCACCCGAGACGCACACGCTGAAAGATCTCTCTCAGAAGACTACGCAGGTGACGAGTAAAATCCATTCATCGCAGTATAGCCATAGCCTGACATTGTCACAAAGGTAAATGATCAATCTTTTGTTTCACCGCGATTTATTGATATTATTATTGGATTATGTTTGTGAAGTCTTGCCATGTTTTATAATTGTGAATGTTAGTCAAACTTTGCTTGACCACGTGGCAGACCCACGCGACCGGTTTCGACACCACGAGGTAGCCCCTAGGGACCCACTATTGTTTTGTACATTGGTATTATTGCAGACCAGTGGCTGTACAGGAGAAAGTGTATATTGTTAATTACTTCGCCTTGTGTTTATTTTAGCCATGATGTATATGTATATAGGAATTATGTTGGAGATTCCAGTGGACCACGGACGTAGAAGATTGTTCGTCTCTTATATATATAAGTGGATATGATCTCGCTGAGGGCTGTTTCTGCCAACAGTAAGATGCTCTGTACACCCTTTGTAAGAAAGGCGTTGCAGAAACTCGTCATGTTTTGCAGACTAGCAGGCTTGGTCCGAGGCAGGAGATAGACTACTGAAAGTCAACCCTAACATTCGGGCTGCACTTGAGCACAGAGCATTGAGCTCCAATTGCTCAGTAGTTAACAAACAAGAAGAGGAGACAACAGCACTGCACCTCGAAATCACAGCTAAGTGCAAGAAAAAGTGCATGAACACTGATCTATAGGTACTATGCGATAGTCCACTCTCCTGGAAAAAAAAATTTAGGCAAAACAAGAACAAAGCCCAGTGATGAGACAGTAGCAAGTATCGAGAACAGTAGCAGAATAGACTCATCAAAGAGCGATCAACTCGAAGTGAATCTTGGACTATATTACTAATACCTAGCTATATTACGTTTTGGACATTTAAGTTAGTGTAGTGATTAGAAGATTAGATATAGAGTAGAGGAAATAAATGTGTGATATTTATTGTTAATGAGTGGCTGGACTACCTATGTTTCATAGCTGTGCGAGAGCTAGTGTGTCAGTAAATCTTTTACACGTTTCTCCCTATCTCTATAACCCAATCCGCACACAGACCGGGCCAAACATATAAATGTATTAAGATTAGTCATAGGGCGATCTAACTAGCCGATCCCCGCAGACGAGTGGGTAATAGCATTACAATGTGCAGAGCCCTGCAACAATAGACCCACCGTCACACTCACTCCAAGGTCAAGGTCACTGGAGCTGTCCAAGTGATTTTGACCCTAAATTGTGAGAGATATAAAGTCCAAATTTGTTGTCTTTAGAGATGTAAGATTGATCTATCCTATATTTTCAGTTTTTGCGTTGATCTGAAAGAGCAAGGTCATTTTAAGCCTTTCAAAAACATGCACAAAATAGGTCATCGTACATTGAAATGGCTGTATAATTAACTCATAGTATGCAACAACATTGGGTTATTTGATCATACATGAGCATGAGCATGAGTTCAAGGTAATCCCAATGTCACCGTTTTTGCTGGCGTAATACAACTTTTTTACTTTTTAAAATTTGATAGTACATGAGTTTTTTATTTGGAGCTAGCCAGAGGTCAATGTCATCTCAAGGTCAAGAGCATAGAACAATCAAAGTCGGTATTACTTTGCATTTTAATTCTACTGGTATTTTTTTTCTCTGGGCACCTATTTTCATGTTAAAAATTGCAAATTCCATAAAGAGCCTGTGAGTCACATAGGCTTTGCCCTTCTTGTTGATGTTATGTTATTTTTAAAATTATTATTTATTTTATTTTATGTACTTTTGTTCGGATTAATTTAAAATACAATACTGTATTGATTTTATTCATTTATTATTTTATTGTATTATTTACTTATTTGTTTACTTCTGTATTCATTCATTCATTTATTTATTTACTTGTTTTATTTATTTTTTTAATGCATTTATTGATTTGTTTATTTATTTATTTATTTATTTATTTATTTATTTATCATCTTTAAAAAAACAAAAACAATTTCTCTGACAAGACTGTAGTGAAGAAAAATACACACACCACCAATTTTTTTGTTTGGGTAAAAATATATATATAATCTTGTTTTTTATTAATTATTTTTTAAATTAAATATTTATGCATTCATGTTTTATTTATTAGTTATTATCTTTTAAAAAAACCACCACACATACTATTTTTCTTAGAAGACTGTAAGTGAAAAAAACCCACAACAAACACAAAAACAGCAATTATTTTAGTATGTTTGGGAGATATTATAGTTCTGAACGTGTACAGGTGAAAATAAAAATTAACACAAAATTAACACAAAAATTAACACTGTTGAAGGCCAGAACAATATTTGCTTCTTCATTGCAAAGACTGAAGAACACGTTTAGCATCCTATTGCATGAGCATTACAGACGAATTATTACGGTGCCACCTTTAAAGATTACTAATTCTTCATTGGTATGCTTGCATCTTTGGATTGAAATAAAAGGAAACCCCTTGTTATAGCTACATATTCTCGACAATCTCTTACGTAACTTCACAATGTCTGGCAGAATTAATGTCAGAAAACGTATACATAATTCTGCTAGATATGTTTAAAACCAAAAAGTCTGATGCATGGCGCAGTCCCAAACACAACTTGTCCTAGATGACAACCGTTGTCCTGGTTTCAAATACATTGTGAGCGATGGTTTAGTCCCAGGTTTAGTCTCAAACTTTCTGATGTCTTAGACTATGCATCACAGCCAAGAGGTATATGTGTGTGTGTGTCAGTGTTTTGATTCATGTGTGTGTTTGTCTTATTTCTAGCTGGTGAATTTGGTCGGTAACGACAGCCAGCGACTGTTTGATGCAATCTCAGTGGGTCCGCTGGTACTGACTGGGCCCTTGGCTATGGTGGCTGGCAGTGTCTACGCCTACGTCTATCTCGGTCCCTGGGGTCTGGTCGGCTGTGCTGTGTTCGTCAGCTTCTATCCTTTCAACGTACGTAACAAACCCAGTCAACTATAACGTTCGATACAAATGATACATTTATGGAGCGCAGCAACGCTTCTATTTTTGGAGGCGCATAAGTCTTATCAAGTCATGTGATAGATCTTCCCTCTAGCTCCCGCCCAAAGATAAAACAGCTGCAAACAAGACACTGGGTGTAAGAGCAATCACATGTTTTGCATAACTTGGTATGTTGTTGATTTGTGTGTTTGTGTGTGTGCGTGTGCATGTAAAAGTTAGGTCCATTTTTCAGCTTTTGTCAAAAAGCGATTTTTTTCATTTCTACATTTAATTTTGCCTTTTGTTTGCTTGGGAGACTGTGTGTGCATGTTAATGGGTGTGTGTGTGTGTGTGCGTTTATTTTTCACTCTAGTATGAAGGTTGATTCTGATAACAAATAAACTTATTTTCAGGCTTTTGTCTCTAAAATGACCACATTCCTCAGGCAAAAATGCATATTCATCACTGACAAACGAGTAAGTACAGTGCTGCTTTATCAGTTGAACTGTTTCTATCCCTTTATAATATATTGTTATGAGGCAGTGATGTTTTTTCTTGTTGTTGTAACATCAATAAAAATTGCTAATTGCATATTGTAAGTTAAATATTTTCGTACCACAGAAAAGGATAGCAGCAGACTGAAAACATAATAAATAACAGTCAAGAAAGGTTACCATACATTACAGACTAAACACGATGCACCTCATTAGGCACAACCCGCGAAACATTTTTTTTTTAAAAGTTCAATTTCACCCATACGTAAGGCGTTGCATAGCACATAAGGCACATAAGAAAAGGGTGCACATATTATAAGAATTAAGATGCACAAGAATCTGTTCGGAGTGAAGTGATCCCAATTCTACTCCTTAAAGCTTAGTTACAATACAATACAGTACAATACATCTTTATTGTCCAACTTTCACATTATACAAAAAAGCTAAAAATTACCTTTGGCATTGAGCGCAAGCTTTGCATAAAATAATGTTCCATGCTTACCACAGTCGTATGACTCAGCTGGAAATATTCTTTCTCTTTCTGTCTCCCTTCCTCCCTGTTTCTCTATTTTTTCTCTCTCAGTGTGTCTCTCTCTCCCTTTCGCCTCATCCGTGCACACACATCTACACACACACCAACATACTGTTACACTCATTCGATGTTGGTATTTTTCTATCAGTATTTGATTCAGCCCCGATGCTTGAATTCCTGATAGGTGTGTAACTCAGATTCGTTTATCCACGCAACCGGTTCAATCAGCATACAAGTCACAGAGTCGATGTATGAAGTTTTCCACCTGTATTCAGCACACATCAACAACTGCATACAATCGCCGTTTCACTCTCAACTTTTTACTTTCCAACTCACTATCAACAACAAAAACCTTTTTTGAAACAGTGCGGCACTTATATAGTCTCTTCATACTCCCGAACAATTTAGAACACGGTAGAATGACGCACTACAACCAATCAAATAAAAGTTCGTCATCACTGACTTACGTCATACATCTTTTTTCACATTCCAAGAACGTTCTCAAACTTCGACATTTATCGGGAAGTTTCTGTCGACAGTAAACACGCAAATCTAGAGAATTCTCCAATAATATCGACTAACGAAAATTATCAACGTTATACAAAGCTTCTTCTAACAACAATGCAAACTCAAATCAAAGGTAAATACACTCTATTATTGCATGCTTTGCAAAATAAAACGAACAGATCTATCGCGCGCGCTTCACACATACTATCCTTCGCGTTTCAACGTAACACATACGTACATGCCCTTGAACATCAATTGCTACATGCAATAAAGCTAAAACAAGAGTAGTAGTAGTACTTGTTGTTTTTGTTGTTCTTCTTCTCCAGGATACTAAGGAGAAATATTCTTCTTCAGGATACTAAGGATTAATACTCTGCCTACACAAAGAAAACTTCCATAACCAATGAGGGGTGGGGGGGGGGGGGGGGGCGATGCGTTTTGCTTGAATATTGATTATTCTTGAGTAGTGTGAACTATTATGAAATTTGACTTCGTTCAAAACAGATTTTAGCCACGCATTTGTTGCACATATTTTAAGACGCATGGGTCAGAGTCAAGTAATCTCTAAAGTATGGTACCAAGTTTATGATGATGTCATTTATGATGACAGATTTTGACAATAGGTCGTGTTTTCTTGCATGCAGCGATGCTGTACTGTAGACGGAGCTGATACTTAGCAAGCACCCGAGGTGTTATAATGTAACTTTGCTGCAACACATCAACATTATTGCATGCCCTAATGTAGGTACGCATGATGAACGAACTGCTGACCTGCGTCCGGCTGATCAAGATGTACGCTTGGGAGAAACCGTTTGCAAGCAAGATCGCCGCCATTCGCAACGAGGAGCGTAAAGTTCTGGAGAAGAGCGGCTTTGTGCAGAGCATCAGCACTAGCACTGCTGTCTTGGTACCCACCATAGCCTCCACCCTGACCTTCATCGCTATGGTATCCGCCGGCAACGACCTGACAGCGGCCAAAGCCTTCTCTTTCGTGGCATTGCTGAACGCCATGAGGTTTGTGCTGGCTGTGCTACCCTATGGGATCAGGGCCCTGTCTGAAGTCACTGTGGCTCTCAACCGATTCACTGTGAGTACTGTCTTCTTCTTCTTATTATTATTATTATTATAGAAGAATATTGGATGCTATTTTGAGCCTAGCCTTATTTTTAAATGGGACTCACAGCACGGCAATCTGTAACCAACATACATTCTCACATGTTACAGACACTCCTACATACACATCAGACACACAATCATCACACCGCTCAAAGATGTGATGTAAAGAAAAGTCACTATTGGAAGATGGAAACGAAATCAAAGTTTATTTGTTAAATTTTAGATGGACTGCATCCAATATTATCATTAGTGACGGGAGTGAGGAAACCATGGTATACCTGTAGAAAACCCTCAGTGTCCGGAAAAGTCTCATATCTAAGCCAGATATGTTCGTCCCATGCAGAAATCTAACCCTGGACCTAGCAAACCGACGACTAACCATCTGAGCCATCAGGCCACCAAAGTTTGTCTAATGATCTGTGTGTGTGTGTGTGGGTGAGGATGTTTACACGGCGTTGTTGGGACAAACTAGTGCAAGTTCTTTGGACAGACCTCCTTGTTGGGACGTCCATTTAATGATCCGTGAGGGTTAGGGTAAGGGTTAGGGCTAGGGTTAGAACACTTTAAAGTACTTAAAAAGGGGGTCGTAGCACGACCCATTGTCCACAGAACGTATGTGGCGATAGAGGAAAGTCCAAATAACGGTGTCTGCGCAAGTATGTGTGTGTGTGTATGTGTATGTCTTTCCTTGTGGCCCCACCTTGCAAGTCTTCTACTTGCCATCATTTTATCGTTCGTTTGCCCTTCACCTAGGCTGTATATGCTGTTCAAAGATGTGCCTAATATGTCTTTTCCTCCCTCTCTCCCTCTCTCTGTGTGCAGTCTATTATGAAAATGGAAGAAATGCAGCCTAGGTCATCAGGGTCGCAGCTGCCTAGCAACATTGCTGTGGAGGTCAAGGATGCCGTCTTGGCATGGAGTGTTGTTGCGGAGGTGTCACAAGATAGGAACTCGGGTGTGTGTGTCCGTTAGTAAGCAGCAGATCAGTTCTCTAGCTGTGTTTGTCTCGCTCTCTCTGTCGTACTTGTAACAGAGAGAAAGGCTGCTAGTGGGCGCTTCTGGCGGCTTGAGATAGATCCTGTATCAGCCAGTGACTTAAGCAGCTCTTGAGAAGGAAAAGCGCTATATAAGAACGATTAAAAAGATATAAATTTTTAAAATATACAGAAGGATACAGTTGGCTCGCCTCGTGTTGCCTAATTTCGGCTATCGTGAGAGGCCTCCTTACCATCTGATTGTTAAGGAGTAGGCTTGTCAAGTCTCAGCCACACTGTGATAGACTCTGCTAGAATTACAAAGGAATATGTCTGTGGTCACTATCAACGATATGTAATCAAACTAAGCATTATTGTGTGTTTTTCTTTATGCTTATATATACAGCAAATGATGTTTTATTACACAGTATGTGTCATGAACTGGCTAGTTTTAACTCTGCTCATTGACTATTCAGCCTTGTGTAGTTTTTGTAACAGTAGAGAGTCAGTATATAACACAGCAGCAATAAAAGTACACACCGCGAGCCCGACCCACGCTGCGTAGTTAATCAGCACTGTGTGCGAGAGTCGTAAATATTTTACCCAATGAGAGCTTAGGCAAAGCGGTTCGAGCCAGTTTGACTGGGTCCGAGCCTAACACAGCTTTGGTCAGTTGGGAGGAATACACCGAAGTGTTAACAGCTAGAAAGCTGGCAGAGAAATCTCTCCACACTTAGACCAGGAAGCAGGACTTAGAATCTTGGAATTCTATCAAGCCATCACGGGCCTGAACTTGTCAAACAGGTAAATGAACACCCTTCTGTTTCATCGTGATATATTTATATTATTGTTGAAATTATGTTTGTGGAATTTGCTATGCATAAATGTGAATGGTTAATCCGAATTTGCGTGACCATGTGGGAAGAGCCTACCACGAGGCGAAACACGACCGGTTGCGCCGCCATGTTGCATACCATACGGAACCACTGTTGTTTAACTTATATGTATGTTTGCAGACCAGTGGCTGTACCACTGAATGTTTATAATATTATTAATTCTGTATGTGTATAGTTAGCCACGATTGATATTTATGTATGTATAGGAATTTAGAGTTGAGATTCCAGGGGAACCCGGAAGTAGCAGAATGTTCGTCGCTTATGTATAGAGATGTGGAGCTATCACTGAGGGCTACTTGGCTTTCAGTGAGACGCTCTGCACAAACCGATTATTCAGGGTTGTGCAGAATTTCGTCTCTTATATTACAGACGAGCAGGCGAGCTATCCCGAGCTATCCTGTGAACCCCACTCCACATTAACAAGTTGGCGGAGTATCCTCTACCGCACAAGACGGAAAGAGCTACCCGGAAAAACACCCTGTCAGACCCCACAGCGTGGCAAGGGAACCCAACTACCCAACGACAAAGGTGTACCAGAAGCTACCTCACAGAAGGACTTCGACCGCACCATCAGAAAGTTAAGTGTATTCTCCGAAAGTGCACTTAACCTGATCAAAACAGGACCACAGTAGTCCAACTCTTCAGAAACTGTAAAACGGACCACAGTAGTCCAAATCTACATGAGAACTTATAGCAAGTGCCCGAGGAAGATATAACAGCTGCCTAGACTATCAGCGATCGAACTATTAGCAGTGACTGAGACTTTTTAAGTTAGATTAGTACTTAGAGAATCTTGTATAGAGTAGAAGAAATAAATGTGTGATTTTAACTGTTATCAAGTGGCTGGACTACATATGATTCATAGCCGTGTGAAAGCTAGTGTGACAGTAATCTTTTACCATTTTTCTATCTATTTCTGTACCCTAACCTTAACACAGAACGAGCTAAACAAATAAATTTATTAAAGTAATTCATAGGGTGACTATCTAGCAGTTCCCACCGAATAAACGTGAGGGTCCATAATTCCATTGTGCAGAGCCCATAAACCCCACGTGACACTTTAATTGGCGAGCCTAGCTAGGATCTGTGTATAATAGGAATTGGGTATAACCGGATCTAAGTACAATAAAATTAGATAACAGTAGGAGTAGTAGAATAACTTAGAATAGTGTAAGGGTATAACACTGATCAGTTGGGTGCACTATTCTTTAGTTAAAAACTTTTTTGCTTCAATTATTTTTGTGCCTGTATGTTGCATTGTTCTTTTGCAGGTTTTGCTTAAATAACTGTTGTATGCCATTTGACTCTTGTTTTATTCTATTATTGATTACGAATTTTATGGTCTTTGCATTGGTGTTATTGACTTGCAATATTGCTAGTGTTTTGGTATTCCACGTGATTCAGAGGTTGTTCATAGACACTTTTGACAATGTCGGACCCAGTGGCCTTGAGATTGCGCTTCAAGGAATTAGGGGAAGCTTTACACTTGGCAGGGGGAGACCTAATTGCGTATATCAATGCAGAGGTAGAGAAACAGGAGGCTAAGGCAGAGAGAGCAGCAGAGAGAGAGGCGAAGAAACTCGAAGCGGCAGAGAGAGCTGCAGAGAGAGAACAGAAAAAAGCAGAACTAGAAGCAGAGCAGAAAAAACTAGCATTAGAAGCAGAACAGAAGAAGCTCGAAGCAGAACAGAGAAAAGCAGAGTTAGAAGCAGAGCAAAAGAAAGCAGAGTTAGAAGCAGCAAGAGAACAGAAGAAATTAGAATTAGAAGGAGAACAGAAGAAGGCAGCATTAGCAGCAGAGAGAGAAGCAGAAGTTAGGAAATGGGAGTATGAGCGGGCAGAAAAAGAAAAAGAGAGGGAAGAAAAGGAAAAAGAAAGACAGCATGAGTTAGAGCTAAGAAGATTGGGATCAGGAGCTTCAAGTTCTTCCTCAACCCCTTCCCACTCAGATCAGCTAGAGGTAGCATCCAACCCTGTACAAGGAATGTCATTTCCACTGGGAACATTCAATGAGAGAGAAGAAGGTCTAGATCTCTATCTGACTAGGTTTGAGCGTCTAGCAACAGAGTATAAACTAGATCCCACTCATTAGTCTTTCAAGCTTAGTCAAGGGCTTAGAGGAAAGGCTTATGACATCTACAGTAAGCTACCGACTGACAGAGTGACTGACTATCACCAAGTAAAAGAGGCACTCCTAACGGGATTCGAACTAACAGGAGAATGCATCGGCAAAAATTCCGCACCAATCGGAGAGTGAAAGGAGAGAGCTATGCGCAGTTCGCGGATCGGTTGTCCACAACGTTGGATAAGTGGATTAGCCAGTCAGCCACGGCAAAGACGTATGATGGACTGACAGAACTGTTAGTATGGGAACAGCTACGGGAAACCATGACCCCCGAGCTGAGAACATTCTCAGTAGAGCAGGGCGCGGAAAGACTGGAAGATCTGGTCAAGGTCGCAGATAGGTACGTGGCCGCACACGGAGAAGCCAAGAACTTCAGGCGAGACCTAAAGCCTAACGGGAAAGAGGCACAGAAACGAAGCCCTAACCGAGAAGAGCGCACCGCGAATAAGCCGAATAACCCCAGACCTGGGCAGAATAAAGGACCCAACACGGAATTCGGGAAAAGAGGTCCCGCAGAACAGAGACGGTATTGTTCGTTCTGCAACAGAAACAATCACTCCACCGCAGAATGTTTCAAGTTGGCCGCACAACGTAGGGAAGAGCGCGAAAGCCGGCCAGCGCACAGAGTTCTAACTCAAAGCAGCGGTAACAAGCCACACACGATCGGAGATCACCCATCGGTGACAGACACGGTCAAGGTCAACGGAAAAGAAGCGAACTGTCTGTATGACACAGGTCTATCATACGACGCGATAGTTAGCGAATCTCTTGTATCGCGCGCGGACTTGACAGACAAGACAGTCGACTTACAAGGAGCAGACTTGACGAAACCGACGACTACTTGCCCAATAGCTTGGATCGAAGTAGAGAGTAGGTACGTCACAGGACGAATCCAAGCAGCTGTTTTACAGAAACCCCTGTATGATCTAGTGCTAGGTTGTAGGTATGTGTTCTTAGGCACGCCCCCAAAAACTGTAGAGATAGCTGCAGTGCAAACCAGGGCCCAAGCTAAAACCCAACCACCCCAGCCCGAGTTCGCTCCGAATCCAGGACTCGAAGAGATCAAAACAGCACAGAAAGAAGACACCTCGATAGCGAAGTGCTTCCAGAAGCTACCCAAGGCGCACACACCCCCGCACAAAGGAGACTTCTACATGGAAGAGGGAGTTCTACATCGACAAGGAGATGGAGATCACACCCAACTAGTACTGCCAGCCACCCTTCGAGCCCAAGTACTAGAACTAGGCCACAGCATGCCACTCAGCGGACACATGGGAATTGGAGCCACAGTGCAGAGAATCAGCGCACACTACTATTGGCCAGGAATCACGGAGGATGTCAAGCGCTACGTGAAATCTTGCCACCAATGTCAACGATATTCCCCGCGACATCACACCGTACCAGTTACCTTAGGACCATCGGTAGTAGTCGGCGTGCCATTCCAGCAAGTCTCAGTAGACATAGTAGGACCACTGCCCATGACCAAGAAGCGGAACAGATTTCTACTCACACTCGTCGACGCATGTACGATGTGGTGCGAAGCATTCCCGTTGCCAGCGATCGACACCAAGAAGATTGCAGATGCACTCATTGCCATCTTTACCAGAGTCGGATTTCCGGACAGCATTAGAACGGACAACGGATCTCAGTTCACCGGCCGCCTGATGCAAGACGTGTTCGAGTTGATACAAGTTCATCACATTCGCACACCACCATACCACCCCGCCAGCAACGGACAAGTAGAAAGACTGAATGGAACCCTTCTCACCATCCTCAGGAAAGTCGCCGACGACAATCCAGAAGCGTGGGACACCTACGTGAATGCGGCACTGTTCGCATACCGAGAAACACCCCATGCAGCCACAGGCTACACCCCGTCAACTTTGCTTTTCGGCAGACCGCTAGCAGGACCGCTAGAAGCCCTACGCAGGAGTTGGACGGAAGCCAAGATAGACGACACACCAAGAGGTGCCACCAAGTACGTCGCAGACCTGCAGGAAACCCTCAAAGCAACGTGGAAGAAAGCTGGTGAAGCACTGAAGAAGGCAAGAGCCCGTCAGGCGAAGTACTACAACCGCCACGCGAAGGACAGAGAACTGCAAGTCGGCGATCAAGTGCTACTCTTACTTCCAAGTGGAACCAACAAGCTGGACATCGCTTGGAGAGGACCGTACCGGGTGACTGCCAAGAAATCCAAGACAGTCTACCAAGTAGAGGTGAACGGGAGAGCCCGATACCACCACATCGATCGCCTCAAGAAGTACACGGACCGACCAGCGACCCCCAGCACACACACATGGATGGCCATCGCCATCGCGGAAGAAGCTCATCCCCAACTACAACAGCATCGCCGTACCACTGACAAATGGAACCCGGAAAATCGCCCCGGACAAAGTCGTATGGACAGCCGAATGCGAGACAGCATTCCAAACACTCAAGGACAGAATGACATCGGCGCCAGTACTCCACCTACCCGATTTGACTCAGCCATTCGTTCTTCGCACCGACGCAAGCGACTTAGGCCTCGGAGCAGTACTGCTACAGCGCGACCCCACGAACACAGAGACACTATTCCCTGTCGCCTACGCCAGCAGAAAATTGAGACCCGCCGAGACCCACTACGCCACGTCGGAGAAAGAATGTCTTGGACTAGTCTGGGCCATACAGAAATTCCAACTCTACCTGTATGGGACCCACTTCACAGTTCAGGTGGACCACCAACCACTATCGTTCCTGGCAGCCTCCAAGTCTTTGAACTCTCGCCTGATGCGATGGGCACTCACCCTTCAGGCGTACTCATTCCAAATCGAGTACATCCCCGGCAAAGAGAACCACGGAGCTGACTACCTCAGTCGCCATCTCGTGGAGGACACAGCAGCTGTCGCCCACCCAACACAACTAAGGGCCACAGCACCAGAATTCGTCCCCGCCCAATAAAAACCCTGTCACTAGTGTCCATAGCTACCTGGCAAAGCATTGCAGCTCAGGTAGAGCAACTTAAGTAGTTTGTAAATAGGACCCTAGGATAGTGCAGCGTTAAACTAGGCTCTGTAGTAGAAAAAGGCGGTCCTGATTTGGCTCGGAAGAGTCCGCTGGACCTAAAGCAACAATAAATCAATCAAAGTAGAAAAAGGTCGAATCCAGTAGTCATCACCTTTTTTCAGTTGAGGGAGCCTGTCATGAACTGGCTAGTTTTAACTCTGCTCATTGACTATTCAGCCTTGTGTAGTTTTTGTAACAGTAGAGAGTCAGTATATAACACAGCAGCAATAAAAGTACACACCGCGAGCCCGACCCACGCTGCGTAGTTAATCAGCACTGTGTGCGAGAGTCGTAAATATTTTACCCAATGAGAGCTTAGGCAAAGCGGTTCGAGCCAGTTTGACTGGGTCCGAGCCTAACACAGCTTTGGTCAGTTGGGAGGAATACACCGAAGTGTTAACAGCTAGAAAGCTGGCAGAGAAATCTCTCCACACTTAGACCAGGAAGCAGGACTTAGAATCTTGGAATTCTATCAAGCCATCACGGGCCTGAACTTGTCAAACAGGTAAATGAACACCCTTCTGTTTCATCGTGATATATTTATATTATTGTTGAAATTATGTTTGTGGAATTTGCTATGCATAAATGTGAATTGTTAATCTGAATTTGCGTGACCATGTGGGAAGAGCCTACCACGAGGCGAAACACGACCGGTTGCGCCGCCATGTTGCATACCATACGGAACCACTGTTGTTTAACTTATATGTATGTTTGCAGACCAGTGGCTGTACCACTGAATGTTTATAATATTATTAATTCTGTATGTGTATAGTTAGCCACGATTGATATTTATGTATGTATAGGAATTTAGAGTTGAGATTCCAGGGGAACCCGGAAGTAGCAGAATGTTCGTCGCTTATGTATAGAGATGTGGAGCTATCACTGAGGGCTACTTGGCTTTCAGTGAGACGCTCTGCACAAACCGATTATTCAGGGTTGTGCAGAATTTCGTCTCTTATATTACAGACGAGCAGGCGAGCTATCCCGAGCTATCCTGTGAACCCCACTCCACAGAAACAAGTTGGCGGAGTATCCTCTACCGCACAAGACGGAAAGAGCTACCCGGAAAAACACCCTGTCAGACCCCACAGCGTGGCAAGGGAACCCAACTACCCAACGACAAAGGTGTACCAGAAGCTACCTCACAGAAGGACTTCGACCGCACCATCAGAAAGTTAAGTGTATTCTCCGAAAGTGCACTTAACCTGATCAAAACAGGACCACAGTAGTCCAACTCTTCAGAAACTGTAAAACGGACCACAGTAGTCCAAATCTACATGAGAACTTATAGCAAGTGCCCGAGGAAGATATAACAGCTGCCTAGACTATCAGCGATCGAACTATTAGCAGTGACTGAGACTTTTTAAGTTAGATTAGTACTTAGAGAATCTTGTATAGAGTAGAAGAAATAAATGTGTGATTTTAACTGTTATCAAGTGGCTGGACTACATATGATTCATAGCCGTGTGAAAGCTAGTGTGACAGTAATCTTTTACCATTTTCTATCTATTTCTGTACCCCAACCTTAACACAGAACGAGCTAAACAAATAAATTTATCAAAGTAATTCATAGGGTGACTTACTAGCAGTTCCCACCGAATAAACGTGAGGGTCCATAATTCCATTGTGCAGAGCCCATAAACCCCACGTGACAGTATGTAACCTAGTGATGGGTTATACAGATTTTAAATTTATTTAAACAGGAAAGACCACACCCCCACAACTCTCCATAGAACAAAAGAAGAGAGAAATCATTTACAAAGCTAAATTAAAGAAAGAATAAGAAATTAATTTCGACAACTTTTATTAATATTTCTTTTATTTCTATTTCGTCGAGAAGGGGCAAGGGGGTGGTACACTGGGATTTCTTATATTAAAATACTCAATATTAATATAACCATAAACCCGTAAAATTTCTGTTTTCTATTTTTTTCTATCTTTACTTTCTGTTTCCAAAAAAATACCACAATAATTCAAACAGCCAAAACTAAGCCTAAACCTCAAACTAAAACTTAACTACTTACAAACTAAAAGTAAAAGCTAAAACCCCTAATAAAACTTATAACAAAGAAAAATAACTCTCTAAAAAAACAAAACAAACCCCAAACAAAACCCAAAAAACAAAACCCCAAAACAAAACCCGCTGCTTAGGCGAAACCTGCAAATGCAACCAAAACCTATAGTATCAGTTTACCATACATGACAACTATATAGATTCTGAACACAGCACATGGTCTGTTAACATTTTTAACATCAAATTATGCAGAAATACAGTCAAATACACAATCAAAACTGTTATTTTTGCGTATCTGGTACCTAAAACTATAAAATGCAATAATTATACAGCATATCTCAATTTAAAAAAAAACAACTTAAGAATTACATTTTTGTGAGCAGGGACAAAACTACAAATTATTTCACAATCACCATGAGGGAGAGAAAATGTTAACAAAACAATGATAAAAACAACTGTTATTATGATACCACATCCTTTCTAATCTTAAAAATAACAAATATTTTCATATAAACAAAACAAAAATAACTAGTTTGTTGCCAAAACTAAAATTATAGAGCGAGAGTAATAGCCAAGAAACATAACTCTTCCCAACTATAAAAGGTATACGCTGGGCTCTCGCCTTTTCATGTGGAAGTGACGTTGCGTTCTCTATAATTAGATAGGTGCGTCAGGGAAAACCCTTCGCGTGTCTAAAATTAGATTGCTCTGCTGGGAAACTCAACTCGACTCGCGGGAATACTATAGTAGGCCTAAAGTCCTTCTCCTACGCACCTAAGCAAAGTTGAGTTGTACATTTATTTTACACGCATGCTGTAATACTGTATTTCCGATTGTTTATATTTATCATTAAAGCAATGATTGCTTTTGTTTAATATATAGAAAACTAGCTTATGAAATGTATATTTCTCAGAACTGAAAACAATTTGATTGTTTGTTTTTTTAAATTTTAGATGATTAAATTTTGTTCTATTTGTACTAGATTTATCCTTTTATTTTATTTATTTACATATATTTAAATTTACTTTATTATTTTATTTTTATTCCTTTTATCTATTTATTTATTTACCTTTTTTTAAATGTATTATTATTTTTTAGTTTGTGTTTGTTTGTCAATAATAATGTAAACTTGTAATCCATCTCTTGGTGAGGGATATATTATATTCTAATTATAAATTCTATATACCCAGCATTCTTTATTGGGTCAAGAATACAGTGAATTGACTTGTAAAAAAATCCATACATTGATTTTTTTTAAAATCATTGTTTGGATTTATGTTCTACACTGTTTAATAGTAGCATTTTATTTTGAGTGTGTCAATGCAGATGCTGCTGATTGTGTATGTGTGTGTTTGTTTTTAAATGTGTGTGATTTTATTGAATTATAAATTCATTGTTTTGATACTTAGCGTGAGTGTGTGCATGTTGAGCATTTATAAGCTAGGCTCGTTTGTTTTGTTCCCAGAAGAGCTCTGTGATGTAAAACAAAAACATGGTTAAGTTGAATTTTTTTAGAGCAATCAATGTCTTTATATACATGTGTGTGTGTGCGTGTGTGTGTGTGTGTTTTCTTGTAGTGTTTTGTTTTGTTTTTGTTCTTTGGAGAATAGGGTACTCGTTTCTTTTTATTACTACCAAGCACACGCAACAAGTCAACACACACAAAACAGACATAAACAGTGATTAAGTCTACAAAAAAAAAAATTAAAGAAACAACAAGGCTAAGAAAGGTTTCTTTTTTCAGTTTTCTTAGTTTCTTATTTCAAATTTTATTTATTAAATTAATTAAGTTCTATAAAATAATTAATTAAAAATGGTTGTAATATTACTATCAATACACCTGATCATACAGTTTCAAAAATGAAATAAACATGTTAATCAATCAGTGACAGCACAACTCTGATGCATAAAATAGCAAGGACCATACTAGTCTCCTACATGAAATGGTGAGGACCATACAGAACTGCTACATGAAATGGCGAGGACCATACTAGTCTACTACATGAAATGGTGAGGACCATACTAGTCTACTACATGAAATGGTGAGGACCATACAGGACTGCTACATGAAATGGTGAGGACCATACTAGTCTACTACATGAAATGGCGAGGACCATACAGGATGGCTACATGAAATGGCGAGGACCATACTAGTCTCCTACATGAAATGGCGAGGACCATACTAGTCTCCTACATGAACTGGCGAGGACCATACTAGTCTCCTACATGAAATGGCGAGGACCATACAGGATGGCTACATGAAATGGCGAGGACCATACTAGTCTCCTACATTAAATGGTGAGGACCATACTAGTCTCCTACATGAAATGGTGAGGACCATACTAGTGTACTACATGAAATGGTGAGGACTATACAGGACTCCTACATGATATGGCGAGGGCCATACAGGACTGCTGCATGAAATGGCGAGGACCATAAAGTCTACTACAAAAAATGGTGAGGACCATACTAGTGTACTATATAAATTTGCGAGGACCATTCTAGTCTACTACATGAAATGGCGAGGAACATACAGGACTGCTACATGAAATGGCAAGGACCATAAAGTCTACTACAAAAAATGGCAAGGACCATACTAGTGTACTATATAAATTGGCGAGGACCATATACTAGTCTTGTCCCCTATACACACTGTGTCCGGAGACGTTAATCTAAATAGCATAGCATAGCATAGCATACTAGTCTACTACATAAAATGGCGATGACTGTAACAGCATAAATATTGACGACAAACATGTAGGAAATTAGCTTAGCGAAACAGAGATACCAGCGAAACGAAACTGGACATTAATACAACAGTTAGCTAACAAGCAGCACACACATGGCAGATTAACCTCCTTGAAACAGTCACACCGCCGCCAGCTATTGATACCATCAACAGGCTTGGCGACCAAGAATGTTAAATAGCATACTTTAGTCAAAAACTAACCATAGCGTTGTCTTCGATTAAATAACTTACTGCACCATGAGACACTAAGTAGCTCACTCCAGCCAAAAGTTACCAAGATGATGTCACCCGTATTGGGCAGACACCGCTTATCGTTATTGAATCTGTTCTTCACTCTATCCCTGATACTCCACTTGAAAGATAATTATGCGTGTCCAGTGACAAGAGAGAGGGGGAGGAACTATTCAAATTAGAACCATAATTCTGTAGATGCGAGAGTAAAGAAAACGAAAGCTAAAAACGATTGGTCAGAAGACTATTGGGAACTTTTGCATACCTTTGGGGACCAAATCTCAACTGATCAGTCGCAAAAGAACTGTTAAGCTGTGAGGGTCGACCAAAGGAACAAACTGCAGTGTTCGTCTATCTCCATCTCATCAAGAGAGTGCTAGAGACGTAAAAGACGATTTCACGAGTCCCAGAGTCTACAAGTAAGATAACACTAGCAGTTTTGATATGTGTATGTTTATTGTATATTGATTGCCATGTATAAATAATATGTTCTTGATATATAGTGGCAGAAACAGATTATTGTTTCTGAGACAGTATGCATGTGGTTTGATGTACCTTAGCCTTAAGATTCGAATTGAATTGTGCATATGGGAACCCTGCAGGTGTCTGATGCTATAGACACTTTGCAGAGGAGACCGCACCCTTATAGCTAACGAGAATACTGTAGCCAGAGCTCCGACTTTTACAGGTCGGGCCTGGGATCATCACGTTTGTGGAGACGAACGCCTGACCGTCGCTCCCGTGGAACCAAGGAGAACTACCACGATTCTACCTGACCACGTCCAAACCCCACAGCTTCAAGAGCGACCCGACTTACCTTAGCTAAGTCACCCACAACAACTGAGTCATACCCTCGAGAAACTAGAACCTTTGAAACTTACGAACAGTGAAAATCGTACCGCAGGTAGCAAATGACGAAAGAAACCTGTTAAGACATTTTCCCAGCACTTGGAACTATATTACTTATTAATTTACCGATTAATGCAGAAATGTTAAAGTTTGTGTTGAATATATAAAAAGTGAAATTACATACATACGACTGGTGTCATTCTATTTGTATTGTTGTGTAGTTATTAGTTTTCTTCTCTTGAGACATAATATTCTAGTCTTTTGATTAGTCATCACCGGTTCTCAAGTTGAGCCAAATGATACTAAAATTCCCGAGAACAAATATAAATTTTATGTGACCAAAGTACCGTGATCTGTCTCTCACACCACTTTAGGACTTCTGGTAAAAGAACGATCGATAGTGGTAGCGCATCGCCCATCTATCAATAAGTCTTACCCCCTAGTAAGATAAACGTATCTTCCCCAGAATATCATCACAATGACCATACTAGTCTATTTAATGATATGGCAAGGACCATACTAGTCCACTACATGAAAAGGCGAGGACTATACAGGACTGCAACATGAGATGGTGAGGACCTAACAGGACATCTACAGGCGATAATGAGGACCATACAAGATGCTACATGAGATGGCAAAGACCATAGAGTACTGCTGTATGAGATGTCGAGGACCACACAGGACTGCTACATGATACCAAAACAGGGCAAATAGTCAGTGATGATGAGATAAAAAAAAAAAAACCAGTAACATTCACAATGAAAATTCAAAACAATTCTATTACAACCTATTTGTTCTCCCTATATATATTGCCATGTAGCATCTTTAAAATGCTGATAAAACATCAGCGACATCATTGTCAGTCTCGACTGTTCCAATTATTCTTTGGTCGTCTTGAAAAACTATCGATAAGCACGAAGGCAAACGTACCAGCTTCCATCGTAACTGTTACCTTGGAGATTGTTGACATCAAGTATGCCGTATTATAGGGCTCCGTAATCGCGGGAAGTCGATAAATTATAGGCCTAGCGGGAATTCCCTACACGCGCTGTAGCTATCTAAATTTAGCTTATGCAACGTCACTTCCACATGAAAAGGCGAGAGCCCAGCGCATACCAACTATAAACATAAGAAACAATTTTTAATTATGTAGATATGAATTGTGTGTATATGTTTGTGTTTACTCATGTGTATGTATGTGTTTATGAAAGGCCTTTTATCAATGAAAAGACTTCCAATAAAAAAATCAACTGAAAGTAAACACTCATGTGTATGTATGTGTTTATGAAAGGCCTTTTATCAATGAAAAGACTTCCAATAAAAAAATCAACTGAAAGTAAACCTAAGTCTGTTATTCTTTCAGAGGAGAAGAAGAAGAAGGCCAAGACACTGATCGAGGTGAACGGGAAAAAGATCAACGGGAAAGCTGGGAAAGTTGAGGAGGAAACCAGAATTCTGAAGGATGAAGCTACCAACCCCATGATGGAGAGTGTGGTAGAGAGTCCGGTTGTCGCGCTCAGTCACATCTCCTTCACTGTACCCAAAGTAAGCCTGACTTACTGATGATAGCTGATGATAATAATTTTAAAATCAGCCAACCCTATGATGGCGTCTGCAGCAGAAAATTCTGTTGAAGCCATGTTCAGTCACATCTCCTTCATCCGGCCTAAAGCATTGCCTGACTTAGTGATGATAATTTATGATGGTAATATGAAAATTAATGTTCACAACCATCTGTGATGGAGCCTGCAGTAGAGAGTTGATGGAGTTTGCAGTAAAAAGTTCAGTCGAGGCCATGTTTAGTCACATCGCCTTCACCCTGACTAAAGTATGCCTGACTTATTGATGATAATTTATGATAATAATATGAAAGTCATTGTCCACGAACTCTATGGAGTCAGCAGTAGAAATAGTTCAGTAGAAGTTCCAACCTCAATCACACCGCTTTCACCCTGCCTAAAGTAAGCCTGACGTATTGATTGATAATTTATGATAATATGAAAATTAATGTTCATCGAACTCTCTATGATGGGAGTCTGCATTAAAAAGTTTGGTTGAAGCCAGATTCAGTCACTCACATCGCCTTCACTCTGCCTAAAATAAGCCTGCTGATTGGTTGTGCAAAATCAACAAAGCTGTTGTACCATATGGGTGTTGTTTTCTAGGGCAAGCTGCTGGGAGTGTGTGGCAGCGTGGGAAGCGGAAAGAGCTCGCTTATCCAGGCTCTCTTAGGTCGGGTAAGACTCTTTTCTCACACTGTGGGCGTTTTTAATGTTACATTCATGTGTTCGTAATGCCAGATAATATCTGAAAGTACTTTTGAAATAGTCAGGAATTAGAATGAACCAAATATAGCTCGGAAGACCTGTCGGTCTGTCAGTCTGGTTTTTTGTTTGTTTGTTTGTTATTTTTGTAAATTAATTTATTTTGTATCCCAGCTAGAATTTGGGGGAAATCACCATACTGAAGAAATTTGAGTATTTTACTGATTTATAAATTGTACAGGTAGCCATGTGTCCATTCCGTCTTGTAGGATATTGTTATTCATATAATGGAACATTCACGTGTGTTGAATGCATGTCTCAGGACATCAGGGTAGCTGTGTGATCTTAAAGCAGTTTTCCACTTCTGCTTAAAACTAAAGACTTATTTTGTTATTTTCGCAGTTGTTTCCAGGATTTTAAAAAAAATCTTATATATACGCTTTTCCCAAAAATAAACAACGAGGCTCAAAGTGCAGCGATCTGTACCAACATTCATACTCACATGTTTCACGTACACACTCTCAATACACACAACAAGTTCGCACACATATCTTTCACTCAAACATATGGTGTAAATACAGGGGATCAGGATTAGAAAACGGAAAGGAGACCACATTTTATTTGTGAGTTTTTAGATTGACTGCATCCAGTACCATTATTAAAGGGAGGGAAGAAACTGGAGTATCCGGAGAAAGCCCTCAGTGACCATACCAAAGTCACAAAAGTTTGCCCCTCGCTGGTATCGAACCCGCAACCTTGGGCATAGGAAACCAGCGACTAATAAACTGTGCTACCAAAACACCCTTTTTGTTAAGCTTTATTGCTTGTTTACTGGTTTTCCCATGGTATTGTTTTGCAGATGGACCTAGTGTCAGGATCGCTGTCTACCAGTGGCAAAGTTGCCTACGTCCCACAGCAAGCATGGATCATGAACGCTACTGCCAGGGAAAACATCCTCTTTGGTTTGCCCTATGAACCTGAAAAGTCAGTTCTCTTGATTTCCTTTTTTTTCTTTAAATTTTTTTTTTTAAAAACATGGTTCAATTATAACCTAAGGGTTGCACTCCCATGTCCCCCTATGGGCAGACTGTGATCATGCTTCAGTTCAGTTCAGTTGGTTTAGTTGACGCCCTTCTCAGGATACCTCGCCACAAACGGTCCTCTCTTGGTTCTAGAACTTTTTCTGTCCTTGGACCAACTGCCTGGAATTCATTACCACTTTCTGTCCGCAGCATACCAAATATCAACACCTTCAAAGCAAACCTCAAAGCTCATTTAATTCTTCTCTAAAGTCTTCTCCTGATATGTTCTGTCTTCACACTGTTTCTTCCATATCGCCTCATCCTTTTCGTGCGTGTGTGTGCGTGTATGTGTGTGGGGAATCACTCTGCTTATTATTGCCTCTCCCACAGGCCGCTTTGCTTTCGCCTGCTCCCAGCCTTGTATGTATATTTATTGTAGGCCTACTAATGTTTAATGAATGTGAGGGAGCGCTTTGAACTGTTCTTATTAATATCATTATTATTATTATTTTTTTTTAAAAATTTAATTAATTTATTTTTAATATAATGATTTTACACATTCACTCATACTGATACATACACACACACATACACACACACACACACACACATAACCGTGTAGAAACGCCGTTGTGATGACTTTCATGAAACTCTACATCCGTTACTTTGACATTTTTATAAATTTGGCAATTTTTTTAAGCTAACCCTAACTCTAACCCTAACCCTTAACCTAACCCTAAACCTAACACAGCCCAAACCCTACTTTGACGTCAAAATTAACGAGGTCCGTCAAAAGGAAGTACATCGAAGTTCAAGTGTATGCCAAATTAACGGCGTTTCTACCTACCCACATACACACACACACACCCACACACACACACACACAATTTATTTATATACATGCAGTATTCTATATTTTGGATCTTGTTAGGCATTTATGCACTTAAGAAATTTGCATTTTTTCACTCATTCTTACAAGGCATTTGTGGTAACTGACATGAAATAATGGATTTTTGTCAGAGGAATGAGTATATTTATATATTCAATAATGATAATAATAATAATGATGATGATAATAATAATAATGTACAATGATATAAAACCCAAAATTCTTAGATTTATAATTATTTTAGAATGTGTACACATGTGTGTAAGCATTTTGATTGAATTATTAAAATAATTTTAAGTCACTTTGCTAGTTACATACTTTTCTTTCTTTCTTTCTTACTTTTCTTTCTTTCTTACTTTTTTCTTTCTTTCTTTTCTTTCGAATAATAATAATAATAAATATTAATATTGTTATTAAATGTGCAGGTTCAAGACAGTGGTCGAGGCTTGTGCTCTGCAGACTGATTTTGATATGCTGGTTTCTGGAGATCTTACTGAGGTAATGTTTCAGTCATAGGCTGCCTAATACAATACCATCACTTGTCTCATATTCCATCTTCTGTATAGACTAGTCGAGATAAGAAAATGAGCAAATACAAATTAAATGTCAAAACTCTTTAACATGAAGTTTGTTTTAAAAGTCAGTATTTCAGTATTAAAACATTACTGGATAAAAATTCAATGAACAGTTAAAACAAATTCATCCCATTTCAAACTATATATTGTTGCGCATATATCCTATTATTACTTGTATGCCATGTTTACTTGTCTTAGATACCAGCTGTCGCTTGTTTCATGTATGCTAGGGACATTATTATGAATCATGTGGAAAACTTCATTATGAAGCTATTTCGAGCATTCAACAATAATAAAAATAAATACTGGATACCGTGCTCATGCTTTTTCTCAGCAACTCAAAAGCGCAGGAACTGTATAACATACATGTTTACGTACGTGCTGCACAGACGTTTCCTCACATATTAGTCTCACAAATCAACAAACATATCCATCATACAAATACACGGTGTCAATGCATGGAAAGACATACAGGAAATCAGATGTTTTTTTTGTTTTTTTTAATTTTAGGTTGACTGCATCAATTAACACCATTATTAAAGGGAGAGGAGGAAACCTGGAAAAAATCCTATGTGACTTGAGAAATCTCGTACCTAAGTCACATAAGTTTGTGCAGGATTCAAACCATTAGAAATTAGCGCCTAATCAGCTGAGTGACAAGGTCACCCTCACATACATGGAATGCGTGTGTATATTTTAGTAGTAGAATTAGAAGTTTGCCTATTCAAATCCCCCAAAGGACGAACTTACTTGACTTCTGTATGAGACTTTTCAGGACAGCGAGGGTTTTCTCTGGAGACTCCGGTTTTCTCCCTTCCTTCAACAAGGGTATTGGATGCAATCTAATTTTCAACAATTAAAATGGATTTATCTTCTTCTGCCTTCTGTAATAGCAATTCGCGCTTTGAGTTCGGTTGAAGAAAAAGCTCATGAAAGCATCGTGTATTATTATTATTATTATTATTGTTATTACAATAGCGTTATTTGTGTGTTAAGATAGGAGAGAGAGGCATTACCTTGAGTGGGGGACAGAAGCAGCGACTGAGCATGGCGCGAGCACTGTACAGCGACAGTGACCTCTATCTCCTTGACGACCCCCTCTCTGCCGTCGATATCCACATTGGCCGACACATCTTCACCAAATGCATTGGGGACTATTTGTCTGGCAAGTCCATCATCTTTGTCACGCATCAGCTACAGGTAACAGTACAGTCCACATGCAGTTACAGAGATCCATCTGTAATTTTAGATGCCATGCAAGGACTTCCACGTTCAATTGTAAACCACACATGCATTCCACACACAATTTTAGATACCCTTGAGCTTTTAGCCCAATATTTGGAGGAAGTGCACGGGACGGTTTTCCTGTCTAGATATTGCGCGTTGTCAGATCCACATTTTTGTATGATTTCTTGTTCTGTTGGGTTCGCACAACATTATGGCAGAGCATATATATCTTTAATTTGGTTCTCATCTTATATTTGATATTAAGATGATTGTTCATTTTAATTTAAACCACACAAAAAAGTTTCATCGTTTTATGTTCATTACAGTTACAGACAAACATGATCTTGATCTCCTAATTAAGGGTGGTCCTGATTCGGTTCTTAGCAGTCTGCTGGACCCTATAAACATTGAACATCTATATCTCTTTATCCTAATTAAGGGTTTGAAATGTTATAATTTATTTGTTTTAATCATCTGCTGCATGTAAACCATAATTGTTCATTAGCTGTGTGTTGGCAATTCTTTATGCACATACTGTTCATCATCTTTTTTTTATTTGATTTTATTTTTTTTTTTTGGGGGGGGGAAGGGGGGGGGGGCGGTGGGATGTGTGTTTTGTTTTGATGATCAAAATGATGTGTTTGTGACTCTAGTACCTGCCACAGTGTGATGACATCATCTTCATGAAGGACGGGCAGATTTCAGAACGCGGTCACCATAGCGACCTTCTGGCACAGAACGGAGAGTATGCAGCTCTGATGCGCGTGTACTACAAGGAAAAGACCACGGAACTGGTAGTGGAGAGAGAGGATGGATCTTTCACTACAGGTACGGTGTATTGTCCACTTAATAACCTGCACCCAGCTGCAAGACGCACAATAATATGGAAGCCTCACTACTTCAAGAAACACCAACCCATCACCAACACACCAATTTGGTTAAATTTCTGGGAGGAAAAAAATCCACACGCCAATCAATTTAATTTCTGAGAGGAAAGAAACTTAGACATACGTACATACACACACGTACATACATACATTCATACACACATACATTCTGATACATACACACACCAATGTTATCAAATTGCTGAGCAGAAAGATTAAAAAAAAAACACCCACCGCAATTTGAGCATATTGTGGGGCCAGAAAGATAACACACACACACACCAATGTTATCAAATTTCTGGACTGAAAAATGTGTTTTAGATAGAAAAATTTATTTCATATAATACCAAATGACTTTCATTAATAGTTTCTTTGTGTGGACAAATATGGTAAATATTCACTGAATGGATTTGAATGTAAACTCTAACTATGGCAGTTTGACTAGCAAATGTAATCTTAGGAAATGAAGATTGGATTTTACAAAATTATTAAGCTTTTGGGTTTTTGTGTTGTATTTCTGGGCATTACTTTAAAAGTACTACAAATACTTGCCTCCTCATAGAGTTCAGCCTAATGGAACAACTTCTTTGCCTTGGAACAGTGATTTTTAACTAAAAGAATTCTCGCTCTCACTGTTTTTCCCACCAAAATGCCCACCCCCTCTCCCAGCCCCAACATAACCTCTCTCTGATCCATCCCTTGCATTTTCCTTGATTTAGTATTTGTCGGACTTCGTCATTGGTGATGTGCTGGGTATAGGAAATGCCCAGAAGTCTTCTCCATGCTTTGTATTCTTCATTGTAGATCTGCTGTGAGGGTCCATGTTTCGCAAGCATATAGGAAGATGGAGATGACAAGGGAGCGCAGCAGTCTTACCTTAGAATGTAGACTGATGGTCCTGTCTTTCCAAATGGGCTTCAACCTTGCCAGGGCAGCAGTTGTTTGTACGATCCTGGAGAGGACTTCCTGTCGGGACCCATTGATACAATGGCTCCTAAATATTTGAAGTTATGCACTGTGTTGAGGGATTGGCCTTGGATTTTGATGCCTGTGTTGATGCCATTGGTGTTGTTGGTCATCGTTTTGGTCTTCTCTGCACTTATTTCCATTCCATAGAGGCTCTGGAGGTGGTGTCAAGCCTCTGTTTTAGTTGTTCAAGTTCTTGTTCCTCTCCAGCCAATCCATCAATGTCATCCACAAAACGAAGGTTGGAGATTGCTCTACCTCCTATATGCTGACTGTGCCTTCGTGATCTGCAGGAGCATCTGACATGATGCGCTCTAGGAAGATGTTGAAGAGAGTTGGAGAGAGTAGGCATCCTCGACGCACACCGATTGTTGTTCTGAACCAGTTTCCGATGGCGCTGTTATGGAGGACTGCACTGGTTGTCTTGTCATACAGGCTTTTGATGACTTTAATAATTTATGGGCTGATATTGTACACTCTGCATTCTAGACTCGGCCAAATGCCTTCTTGAAGTCTACGAACACATGATAAAGATGTTGTTGGTGCTGTAGGTATTTCTCGCAGATTATTCTGAGGTTCAAAATCTGTTCAGTGGTACTTCGCCCTGCCCTGAATCCTGCTTGTTCGTCCGCTCTGATTTGTTCAGCTTTGCCCGGGTTTCAACCTGTTGAGTATAATTTTTAGGAGGACCTTGGCTGATGAGGCTGATGGGGCGGTAATTTTCACACTCCTGAAGGTTACCTTTTTTTTTGAAGAGTGATGACATGTGACTGGGTCCATGGTATAGGCCACTCCCTACTCTGCCAGACCTTGTTACAGATAATGGTGAGGGTGTCAATCATCGATTCTCCTCCTGCTTGAAGCAGTTCCACGGGGATGTTGTCCACTCCCGCTGACTTCCCTTTCTTCAGCGATTGCACTGCTGCCTCAACTTCTCGGAGAATTGGGAGGATTTCTTCTTCTCTGTTCTGGGGACATGCTAGAACTGATGGTTCACAAGCCACTGGACAACACGATGACCTGCTCACAGTGGTGAAGAAACGGAAACTCCGATGGTATGGCCACGTCACCAGGTCATCAGGCCTTGCAAAGACCATCCTGCAAGGCACAGTGCAAGGAGGTAGAAGAAGAGGGAGACCGAAAAAGAGATGGGAGGACAACATTTGAGAATGGACTGGGTTGACACCGAGTGAAGCCATGAGGGTTGCTGAGGACAGAGAAAGATGGAGTACGCTGGTTAAACGATCATCTGCGGTGCCTCTACGACCTCCGAGTTACGGGATAGGATAGGATAGGATTTATTATTTGTTCACATTTTCCTAATGTACCAAACATTCATTTTGGAAGAATACATGTGCGGTACCAGTGGACCTCCTTCTCCTCCTCCTCCTCATCATCAGGCACATTTGAAATGTTTGGCATTGTAGGTTGAGACATTTCTTTTTTTTTTCTTTTCTTCTCTTTTGTTTCTTTCTTACATTATTAATTGTTTCCTTTAGTCCTTTCTTAATGTTCTTTTATAATGTATGTTCAACCCTCTTAACAGGAACACCAGAGAATTCTCCATCTAATGTGTCGAGCTTACTGGAACGGGCCCGATCTGTCACGAGCAGTGTGGGTTGCCGTGGCGATGGGGACAACAAGAATCATATCCTCATCGAACGCGCCCTCAGTAATGCATCTAAATCCATAAAGTCCACGGAAGACCTTACTGCTAGTGAGTAGCATTTGCACACTTTTCACTGCAGAAGATGATGATGATGATGATGATGATGATGATGATGATGATGATGGTGGTGGTGGTGATGTTGATGATAAAAGCGCGTTTATCTTATGGAACTGCAATAGAAATAGGCAAAATAAAGATTCACACATCACTTTTCCAGTAAGCCTACCCAAAATAGCATTAGTTTTAAAGAGACTAACACTCTGGCTTGTTGGGAGATATAGGCATTGTTTGTTTTAAGGTTATTGCAGGGGATCCTAAAAGCACGCGCCCAATAACCAAATACGAGTAAAAGTCCTCTCGGGTAACCTAAACCTTATAGCTGACATGCCGGATTTACAAAATTTTACATAAAATTAACAAATGAACAATATAATTCTTTTTTAAAATATGCATGCATATATCACAGGCTCAACTGAGATTTTTCCTCCTGCCTCCCCCCTCTCTTCTTTTTGCTCCAATACGCGCGCGTGCTCGCACACACAAACACACATGTACACAAACACATTTGGATATTCTACAACAAAAGACATGATACATTTTATTCGTCCCAAAAAATTACATTGGAAAAGTTACCTCCGGCCATGCAAAACAAAAAAGAATTAACATCGAAAGGAATCATAATCAACGATGGTGATGATGATCCTGACGTTGATATTGATGATGAGTATAATGATGATGATGTTGATGATGACGACCTTGATGAAAAATGAATGAACAACTCTGATTAGTTAACTTGTGTGCCTAGATAATAATACGAATACCGATGATGAGAAAGGAAACTGAAAGTAACAAGGAAACTGAACGTAACAGAAAAGTATTTGACATCTTGTTCCTTAGTCCAATTACATCAATGTACAATAGTATTATTATGAAAGTGCCTGAAAAAAAAAATCAACATATATTAAGAGATTTTGTTTGTTGGTTTGTTTTTTGCTGTTGTCTAAAATCACATTGTTGTAAAAAGACATTAAATTAAAATATTGAATTGAAAACAGTCACCAGCCCTCCTTGAACATCAATTGTTATAATACTCTCAAAATTAATTCTCCACATCTTTTGCCTCTTTCTCAGAGCAGGAGAAAGAAGACGGGGACAAGAAGGCAGCAGGGAAGCTGATAGCAGCAGAGGATAACTCCAAGAAAGGCATTGACGCTGAAGTGCTTTCAGACTACATCAAGGCCTCAGGGGGTTGGTGTCTGACACTTCTCGTCTTCAGCGTCTTCCTTCTCGGAGTCATGTCCCAGAATTCTGCAGCCCTCTTTCTCTCGTACTGGCTGAACCAGGGCAGCGGTGTGAGTGTGGTTTCAGTGGTGTATTCAAACTTTGCTTCTTGTTGCTCACTATATTATTTCTTTCTTTATTATAGGCAGTTGTGTGAAGATATATATTTTAAATTTATATTGATTTTGGCAAATTTTGCCGCTTGTTGCTAAATATATTTGTTTTACTTATTGCTGTTATATTAGGCAAGTGTGTGAGTATATTTTCACTGATGTAGTCAGGTTTTTGTTGCGAGATAAATTTGCTTTATTTATTGGTATAATATAGGCAATAGTATGAGTGTATTTTCCCTGATTTAGGTAAATTTGCTTCTTTTTTCTCGATATATTTGTATTATTTGTTTGGATGTTTTAGAGGCAAGTGGTGTGAATATATAATTTCTCTGATTTTGGGAAAATTTGCCTCTTGTTGCTCAATACATATAAAGAAACGTAAAGCTCCTCCTCAAAGGTGGACAAAACGTGCAACACACTGGTTTTCAATGCCATTTGCTTCTCCATGAGTTTAAAGAAGCTGAAATGTAGTACAAATGCATCAAACATTCTGGTTCTCTTTACACGTTTCGATTAGAGAGTGAGATTAAAGGCAGTTTAATGTGGCACATAAGTTTAAGAGCACTATGTATTTATATCTCTGTAATTTTACCATTTATACAAATGCGTTGGCAAATCAAGACTGTCCATTTAAGTTAGTTTGTTTATCAGTGTACTTTTATTGCCACATTTATTCCCTTAATTTCAGATAGTCATTTTATTTTTTATTTTATTTAATTTTTTTTACAATTAGTACTTTTTGTGTGTGTGTGTGTGAAAGGTTTTAAGACTTATCAATAGAAGTAAAATAACCATTACACACAAAAATAAGATAGTATAAGTTTTACAACAGCTGCGTGAATATGATGCATGAAAATAGATCAACGTTAAAACTTGCTGATCAACCCGTCCATTATACAATCAGCCGTTCAATGGATTTATTGATTAAAGTGGGCTTGAGCTCCAGATCAAAACTGTGCACAAACTTATAAAATGTTTAAATCACAGTAAGAGATGATTATGTGCTTATCAGTTCATAATTTTTTGTGTGTGTAGTCTAATATTTGCGAAAATGGAATGTAAGGTTTGTGTCCGACCATTCAGAAGGAGCGACAAGCACTGCCTGGATGACTTATCTCCCTTGGAATATCTATAACAGACAGTCACACATTAAGTTACTGGCGCACGACTCAATGCTATCAGTGAGTGTTGATGGGTTTGTTTATATTCCACTGCTTCTGGGCCTTTACCTATCAGGTGACATGTAATGACTGCCAGAGGAGATAGCTAGGATCGGAGGAGGTGTTATTGAGGGCCTGAGGGCCAGATTAGTGACCTCTTATCTAAGATCGATCACACTATCAAGTGTAAAATTACTTCAGACTTACCATGTTATATTTCATTGCAGAACACCACCATAGAGGTGGGCAACATGACAGTGATAAGCAACAGTGTAACAGACCACCCCAACCTGTCCATGCACATGTTGATCTACGGCATGATTATTATAGTCATGATCATCTGCCTCTTCCTCAAGGGAGGGACTTTCATGAAGGTTTGGATTAATATATATATATGTGTGTGTGTGTGTCCATCTATATATTTATCTCATAAGGTTATAAGATTAGGTTAACCAGAGGTGCCAACCAGTACGGATTGACCCGTATTTCTTTTCGGCGAAGTGAATTAAATACGGAAATACGGTAGCTTTTATAAAAATACGGAGGAAAAATTGCTGATCGTTTATTTTTGCCAGCGGTGCTTCTGTACCGGTTTCTGGTCTCATAATAGTACTCCTGCACTCACTGAACGTCGCTGTGTTCAACAAGCTGATTTTCCTGTGCCCGTGTGCATGAAGATTCTTAAAGGGCAACTTAAGCTTAAGTTCGCTTACTCAAGCACACGGAGAGTTCAAACTTAAGCTTGAGTAAGCGAACTTAAGCTTAAGTTGCCCTTTAAGATTCTTCATGCACACGGCACCTGGTGATTTTAGAGTAAAACAAGTGTGGTGTTCAACAAGCTGATTTTCATCGTGATTTTACAGGACTGAAAATAGCCTGCTGTTTCAGAGGGAAGCCTGTCGTTACAGGGCTCGAAATTAGCGGGGGCCCGGGGCCAAAAACCCGCAAAGTTGATTTCGGGCTCGGAAAGTTGAAAAACGAAGGGCCCGCTTGGCCCGCAAAATAATTCATCTGCAACAGCTAGCTCTACTCGGCAGTTTCGTATTTGGGCCAAGGGAAACAACCCACACCGGTGCCCTAAATTTGGACAGAAAAAAAAAACAACAGAGAAAAGAAGCGAAAACCCTATAACAATATATAACGAAGAAAAAGGCAATTCGCCCTACAACACTTCATGTGTACCTTTGACCAACAAAAGTAAGGCACAACCTTATTTGTATCAAATTATTATTCTATCCCAGAGGTCAACTTCAAACAATTTATATTCCTATAATAATTACCCACCAAAACAACAACAATGAACAAATGGAACGAACAAGATATGGCAAAGAGGAGCGCTCACAGTTTCACTACCTGAAACACCAGTAACAGCGACAACAACCACACGACGGAAAGGCCACTTACCTCAATCCAGCGCGTGAAAAATACACATACGCAGGAAGATACCAAGTAACTTCCACAGTCACCAAGGACTCCAATAATAAACGAAACACGTATCGTTTTGTCAGCGCGAGGACTGACCCATACCGCGAGTACCAAAAATTACGAACGCGGATCAAGGCCAAGAACATCGATGTCTTCGCCTTTCCTCGGTCACAAGCGATATGCCCACGCTATCTTACTGTCACCTATTGTCTACCTCGCCTCGATGCGATTACCTTGTACATTCTCGATATTCACGTGCCCGCTCACAGCTAAACTGTATCCCCCTCCTCCTTCATCCAACCACCTAACAGGCGATAGACAGTGATTATAAACTGTATACGGCAAAACCGGCCGTTTCGCTACAAAGGCTATGGCACAACATAAGCGCAAAATGTCCATCTTTGCAAGTACGAAAGTATGGCTACATATCGTCGCCATACAGTTGCTAAAACAATCGGCGATGGCGTATTTCCAATTTTTGGGAAGCGAAAGACGCCAGAAGAAAACGTCGACGAAAGGAAAGAGCAAGAAAAAGAGAGAAAAAAGAAGTATGAAGAGGAAAAAAGATCAAGGAACTACAATGAAGGGTGGAAAAAGATCTTTCCATGGCATGGCCTTGAAGTGAACGAGGAAGAGTACTGTTAAGTTTAGTTCCCTTTCATGGTTTTGTTTTGAAGTTTTGTGCATTGAGGTCAGATTTTTTTGTTAGGTTACTCATATTAAAAATTTAATGATGTGTATTGTACAATACTCAGTCACAAAACTGAAAAGTATTATACAAGAGACTCACTTGATTTTTTACCCCCGTTGGGGAGCCGGGGTTTTCAGTATAAATAGTATCCCCACTTTCTGGAAATTTAGTGTCTGTCGCTGTCTTTCTCATTTGCTCTTTCTCATTCCTGCTCTGTTTTATCAATCTGCTATACTATTGTCTTCTTCGCTAGACCAGTCTCCTACCTTTTTTCTTGAAAACTTCCGGGACAAGACTCCTTGTTTGTGTATGAGGTCTGTTGGATCAGCTTGGGAATATTGGACGCTTTCTGCCAGGTGGTCACTAGGGCTTCCTATGATGTTATTATTTAGCAATGTAGGCATTTTATATGTGTGTTTTGTTCATAATTTATAATAATATTTGTATTCTATTTGTTTTTTTAAACGGGGCTTCGATAAATTAGAGTATAGCCTCAGCGTCCCCTGCGTGGGATGTCTTTATTGTAAAGTGACTAGCTGGTGGAGGGCATTCAGTTTTCCCACTAGGGTTGTTTCAGCAGATCTTTTATGCGGATTGGGGGTTGTCCGGTCCTGATTTGGCTCGGAAGAGTCCGCTGGACCTAAAGCAACAATTATGTAATGTAATGTACTTGAATTTTTTCTATTTTGTTTAATGGCCATTTCAGGTTCACTAGTCACTGGAATATGTGTGTCACTGAATGTGTGTGTGTGCGTGTGTTTTTTCCCCTTTTTTGTTGGTAATGTTAGAAAGTGAAAGAAAAGGCAAATAAAAATGACATCACTCAGCAAAATTGGAAATTCAATTGTTTTTATTTTAGATTATCAGACAAATTGTACCTTCTACTTATTATATTGTCAATAATTCTTTTGTTTTTTGTTTGCATTATTTTTCAAGCTGGGCCCCGAAAGTTGCTTGTGGGCCCTAAAATGTTTCATTCAAGGGGCCCGGTGGCCCCCAAAGAAAAAAGTTAATTTCTAGCCCTGCGTTACTTTATAGTGTCATAGGCTGGGTTTTGCGAGAAAAAAATACTGACAAGTGTTTAAAAAAAAATACTGACAAACGGGTCCGGAAATACTGACAAGAAGAATAGGGGGTTGGCACTTCTGGTTATACCTACTCACCCTCATCTCTCTCTCAAAATTGATCTTTCTCAATCTATCGACCTACATGTTGATCCATGATATAACTGTTGTCATAATGCTCTTCCATCTTGTCTGCAATGGCTGTATTGAAGGTGTGGATCTCATTTTGGACTCGCATGCATAGCAATGTGAATCAGTGTACTCACCCCCCTCCCATCACTTCCCCCCATGCCCACTCTATTTCCCCCACCCCTCCTCCGAAAAAAAACCCCAAACAAATAACTCCCAAGATTTTTTAAAATCTGTGCGAGATGAGTCCTAAATTTTCCAACAATGATATTACAAAAATGTCAGTCCAACCGTCAGTCTGCCGTCCGCAGTCTGTCTATGCAAAACTTGCAAGTGGATTAATATTTCAGAACCTATTTCAACTATCACCACCAAACTTGGTAAAATGGTGTATACCCATGAGACCTCTTACGTGATCAGTGAATGAATGACTTCACTTCAGGGTCAAGGTCACAGGGTCAACAAATTAATGTTAGTAAAAAAAAAAATTTTTTATTACCTATTTTCATTTTTTCTAGGTTAATAACATTGAACTTATGATTATTTATTAAATGATAGATATCAATGAGACACACATACTGAACAAATTTGGTCAACCCCACTCTAAGGTAGAGATCACTAGAGCTGTCCAAGGTTGGTTGTGTAGATACTTTGAAGTGACCTTGACCCTAAACTATGAGAGATATAAAGTAGTCCAAATTTGTTGTATTTAGAGAAGATAGATTGATATGTCATATTTGTTCCATTTTGCATTGATCTTGAAGGTCAAGGTCATTTTAGGCCTTGCAAAAAAAAAAAAAAAGGTCATTGTACAGTGGAATGGTTGTTTATTTAACCAATAGTATGCAACAACAGTGGGTTATTTGATCAAACATGCTTGAGAACTCACATGAAGGTCAAGATCACTGAAGGTCAAAATCATCCCAAGGTCACAGTTTTTTTGAAAATACAACTTTAGCTGTAGTTTGATAGTACATGATTGTATTTGGAGCTGGAGGTCAAGGTCATCTTAAGGTCAAGCGCATAGAAAGATCAAAGTCTATATTACTTTGAAACTGTTTCGTGTTTTTTTTCTTTTGGGCACTGATTTTCATGTTACATATTGCGAGTTTCATAAGGAGGATGTGAGTCATATGGGATTTGCATTTTTTTTAAAATAAAATGTACTATCACATTCTTTGTGAACAAGTTACAGATCAAATGTTCACATTGATTGTTTTGATTTGTGTACATTGTTATAAGAAGAAGAAAGTCTGTTCACATTTTAATATTCAGCATTGCTTGGTGTTACAAATACAATATTGAGTTTGTACACATAAGCAAGAGTGACTTTGAAAGTGGGAATATAACATGTTTATTTTTTAGACTGTGTATCACAGATCAGATATATACAGTACACTACAAAACAATACAATCCATTACATTACAAATATTTTGACAGTGTTACACGTATTATCAATAGTCGATTCAACCCGGATGTTTGAATTGTAACCAGTGCATCAAATGTAGTACTACTACTTGGTTACAGGGGTGGGCTGTGTTGTAGAAGTATGACAGGGTAGAATTACAGTTTATAGGAGAAACTGCACAACACTGAATATAGATGGTAAACTTCAGATCAGTGATAAAATGCTGCCCTTTTATTAATTCAGAACTTGGAACTCCCAAAACAAAGGTAAATAGGGAGAACAAAACTCTGACCGGACATTGGTCTTCCCTGTAAAATATAACCAATTGATCAATGTCCAATATATCCAATAATACAAGATAATTATTTACCAACATGCAATATAATAAACTATTATTTTTAACATGATTGGATGTTATGTGGGTATGAGTGTACAGTTGTGTGCAGTATATGATTAGTAACTTCAATAATCATACTAATTACTATGTCCATGCCTGACTGGATATGAAATACATTTATTCTAACAATAAATTATCTAAATATAGCCCCAGCTATACTGGATTTGTATCAATGCCCAACATCATAACCCTTACAATTCTTATCAAGTTAGTTTTGCCTTTTCGCACCAAATCAATACTAGAGCTGCCCAGTAGGATGATTATAAACACCCTAATAAACATTGTGAGCACAACCAATAAGCGATTACTTTTCTTCAACCAGATTACACAATCTCAGTGTCAGAACCACACTATAGAGTACTTCTGTAATCAATTGAATACTACTTGTGTGATAGTACAGTACTAGGCCTAGTACTTCGCTTGGCCAACTAATATTATTGACAGAAGAGTAATTTGAGCCTTGTTGATCACCATACGTCACAACCATGGAATTAATAAATCCACTCAAAACCTCTATTCTTTTCAATGAAAATGTAGTTTTATGCACCCTATACACGTTGGTCGAAGGCTACTAGAAGCATGCTGTAGTAGTCGCCTCAACAGGCCATACAGCATACTCTCATGCTTCAGAGTGTTACGTTGAAACGAACGAAAGTGTGTCTAAAGCGCGCACGATAGATCTAATCGTTTCGTTTTGCAAAGTATTCAATAATGGAGTTTATTTACCTTTGATTTGAGTTGGCACTGTTGTTAGGAGAGGCTTTGTATAACGTTGATAATTTGCGTTAGTCGATATTATTTGAGAATCTTCTGGATATGCGTGTTTACTCTTGATAGAATTTTCCCGATGGATATCGAAGGTCGTGAATGTTCCCGGAAGTAGAGAAAATGTGTATTGACGTAAGTCAGTGATGACGATCTTTAGTTCGATTGGTGGCAGTACGTCATTTCTACCGTATTCGAAATCTTTCCGGAAAAGAGAGAGGTTATTTAATCGTGTGCCGAGATTGTTGTGGAGAGAGAAAAGTTGTTGATAGTGATTTGGAAAGTTGCTGTGAAAGTTGTTGAGTTGAGTTGAGAATTGTATGCAGTTGTTGATGTGTGCTGAATAAAAGTGGAAAACTTCATACGTCGACTTTGTGAATTGTATGCTGTTTGGACGGGCTGTGTGAATAAACGAATCTGAGTTACACAACTATCAGAAATTCAAGCATCGGGGCTGAATCAGATACTGATAGAAAACATCATCATCAAACAGAGTGTAACATTTTGGGGGCCAAGCCGGGATTCACGCCATAGCCAAGGGTTCAACTGCTACAACTCGAGTCAACGTTACGAGAGGCAGTCATCGAGGGTAGCCGCCAACGAGTTGCGTCGAGAGGGGCCAACATACTGGGACTACATCCGATAGATTCGGGTTGACTGCAAGGGCGTGTAGTCGCTTAAGAGTTGCTTCGTGAGCGAACAACAGATCGGGACTACGTAGCTGCCGCAAGACTACGTCGAGGAACAGTCTCGGAGCTACATCGCCAGTATTACAGAGAGCGGCGAGCGAACGTCGCGTCTACTTCAGCACAGGAGCGTATACATCAACACCAGCGTGGTGCAGCGTCGCATACGACGAGGACAGCGGGGCCTGCGTCAGCGAAAGCGACTAGTGACAAGCATCAGCGCTACTGCAGAAAGCGTGCTGTTCTAGAACAGTCTAGAAAGGTACAGCATAGTCAAGAACTTTCTAGAAAAAGAACTTTACAGAAAAGAACTTTCCAGAAGCATCAAGATGGCTGACTTCTGGCAGAAAGGGATGCAACTGAATCTAAAAGGTAGACAGCTGACGGAGTACGTCAAGTCTCAGGAGAGAATACAAGAAAGAGAAGAACAACGTCAGCGTGAAGAAAGAGAAGATGAGCGACGGCGTGAAGAAAGAGAAATAGAGGAGCAGCGTCGCCGAGAAGAAAGAGAAGAGCGGCGTCAAGAAAGAGAGATGGAAGAGAGACGATTAGAAGCTGAGCGTCAATACCAGCTAGAGTTGGCGCGTATCCAGAACAATCAGCATGCGCCACAAGCCACCAACGACCATACGGCTCCAAAATTGCCAGCTTTCGTCGACGGGAAGGACCAGATCGACACCTATCTGGCGAGATTCGAAAGGTTCGCCGAAAGCTCCAATTGGCAACCTCGAGACTGGGCGATTCGACTAAGTGCACTTCTGACAGGGCAAGCGCTCGAAGTTTACACCAGACTGTCGAACGATGACGCCAAAAACTATGACGTCTTGAAAGAGGCCCTACTGCAGTGCTACAACTTTACAGAGAAGGGCTACCGTAAACGCTTCCGTGAATGCAGGCCTAAGTCAGACGAGACGCCAAAGCAGTTTGTGGAGCGCCTGTCGTCATATCTACACAAGTGGGTGGAGTTATCAGGCGAAATGAAGTCTTACGACAGTCTCCATGACCTGATTGTGAAAGAACAATTTCTCAATGCCTGTCACAAGGACCTAGCGACCTACTTAGAAGAACAAAAGCTGCAGACGCTTAAAGATGTGACTGAGGCTGCCGAAAGATATCTCATCGCTCATGGGAAAACCCTGGGGCTACCCAGCGCGACGAAACATTTTCAGAAGACTGCAGACCATGGGAACCAGGTCCAAGGGAGCCAGACGAGCCAGAGACAGACGGACTCCACGCCTCCTCCCAGGGAAGGGCACTCAAGAGGCTGTTTTATCTGCAACGCTACAGACCACAGAGCTGCCAGCTGCCCTCAAAGCAGAAATAGCGGACAGCGGAGCAGTACGGACAATGCAGCGGCGGGCAACCGGCAGAGGCGGTTCTCCAATCAACGGCAAAACAGTAGATCTGACCATCAAGTGTGCGGCGGGAGCGTCATTCTTCCGAGTGAGACCAAGCGCACAGCTACCCCTGCGGACGTGCAAGAGTGCATGACCGATGGCCAACTTCTCCTTGCCAACGGAAAATCCATCCCCGTCGTCGCCAGCGCAGCTGTGACCGTCCAGAACATGCCAGTTTCAAAGGGACGCGTCGGAAATCATGAAGTGACTGTCTTAAGAGACTCTGGCTGCAGTGGGGTCATCGTCAAAGAAGACCTAATCGCTAAAGAACAGTTCACTGGCGATTTTAAATGGACACTCATGGCCGACAGCAAATGTGTGAGAGCGCCAGTTGCGAAGATTCAAGTCAGCACTCCTTTCTACATAGGCGAAGTCGAAGCGGTTTGCCTGAAGAAGCCGCTGTATGATTTGATGATCGGGAACATCGACGGCGCGAGACGACCCGACGACCCCGATCCAGAATGGAGTCCTGCCTCAACCCAACACGTCGAAGTTGTGGAGGAGGATCCATTGCCGTTTCCCGATGGAGACCTTACAGAGCTGCTACGGGACAATGTGGTTACTCCGGCTCAGCCCTGCCGACCAGAGATCGTCGGTGCTGTTACTACCAGGGCCCAGGCCAAGAGAGACAAGACGTCTACGCCACTGAAGGTCGCCGACAACTCTAAAGCTGCCATCGTGGACAGAGATAAGCTGATCCAGCTCCAGGAAGCTGATAGTACTTTAAACAAGTACAGGAACCGCCAAGACCACGTGACCAAAGGCAGTGGTACGGTCTATTTTGAGGTGAAGGCCAAGATCCTGTATCGAATCTTCCAGCACCCGAGGGTCAACGGAGGGAAACCACTACGTCAAGTCTTGGTACCGTTACCCCTAAGGCGCCAGGTGATGGAAGTAGCGCATGACTCAATCATGGGAGGTCACCTAGGCATCAAGAAGACGTCAGACAGAATCCAGGCGGTATTCTACTGGCCAGGACTTCATGCGGACGTCAGCCGTTTCTGCCGATCATGTGACATTTGCCAGAAGACCATACCTCGAGGAAGGGTCCCGAAAGTGCCTATGCAGAGGATGCCTTTGATCGACCGACCTTTCAAGAGGGTGGCCTTAGACTTAATCGGCGAAATAAGACCTCCGAGTGAAGAAGGTCATCGGTGGGTACTGACTTTAGTGGACTATGCGACTCGGTACCCAGAAGCAGTGCCACTGAAGAAGATTGACACTGAAACTGTAGCAGAGGCACTGGTGGACATGTTCGGTAGACTTGGAGTGCCTGAAGAAATTCTGACAGACCTCGGGACGCAGTTCGTCTCTGACTGCATGAAGGAGGTCAACAGACTGCTGAGCATCCGGCATTTGACTACGACACCCTACCATCCGATGTGCAACGGGCTTGTCGAGAAGTTCAATGCTACGCTGAAGTCTACCCTGAAGAAACTGTGCAGCGAGCAGCCCAGACAATGGCATCGCTACATCAACGCCCTACTTTTCGCCTACAGAGAAGTACCGCAGGAGTCCACCGGCTTTTCTCCGTTCGAGCTGCTGTACGGAAGAACCATCAGAGGGCCGATGCACATCCTGAAAGAACTGTGGACGAAAGAAGTAGACACCCCAGAGGTGAAGAACAGCTACCAGTACGTGTTTGAGCTACGGGAGAAGCTGGAGCAGACTCTCGAGATAGCCAGAGAAAACCTGAAGAAGTCCCAGGACTGTGGAAAGCACTATTATGATCGTAGGGCTGTGAACAGGAAGTTTAAACCTGGCAACAAAGTGCTGGTGCTGCTACCTACTGATCACAATAAGTTGCTGATGCAGTGGAAAGGCCCGTACGAAGTGGAGACCGTGGTGGGGATCAACGACTACAAGGTGAAGGTCGGCCAGCATTCCAAGATATACCACGCCAACCTCCTCAAGCTGTACGTGGAAAGGCCATCAGAGACTGTGCATGTGGCAACAGCAGCTGAGATCGACAACAGCTTTGATAGCGAGGAACTGTTGGAACTTGGAGACTTCCACAGCAAAGAAGGCATCGATGATGTTAAGCTAGGACCAAGCTTGACGGAAGGTCAAAAGATGGAGCTCAAGGACCTTATGGGCGAGTTTCCCCACAACTTCAGCGATGTCCCTGGCTCTACGACTTTGGTCGAACATGAAGTCCACACCCAGACCTGGAAGGAGCATCTGCAGACCTTGAGGGAGCTATTCCACCGTCCCGCAGAAGCCAACCTGACCGTGAGACCCAGCGAATGCATTCTGGGAAATGACAACGTCGACTGCGTCGGACATCCGATGGAAGAAGGAGACAACGGAGGACGCACTGATTCCAGGGAAGCCCACGTGATCATCGTCTTTGACCCTGGGCCGATGACGACCGCAACTGACGAGGGCGTCGTTTCCTTGCGAATGAAAGAACATTGACTGTGTGGACGAACTAAGAATATTGGTAATGACAGACTTGAAAATGAAAAACGTTGACTGGGTAAATGATCTGTGAACATTGACTGTATTCAGAAAGACTTGCAGATGAGAAACTTTGACTCTGTGTGAATGAACTGTGAACATTGACAATATCCAGATAGACTTGAAGATGAAAACCATTGACTCTGTGTAGATAAGCTGAGCGCAATTACAGTATTCAGAAAGTCTTAAATTAGTTTCAATTGTGGACTTTGTTTGTGCATTACGTTTCAACGTTGTTGAAAGAAATTGGGTAAATTTCTTCTTGAGTGGGGGGTTATGTTACGTTGAAACGAACGAAAGTGTGTCTAAAGCGCGCACGATAGATCTAATCGTTTCGTTTTGCAAAGTATTCAATAATGGAGTTTATTTACCTTTGATTTGAGTTGGCACTGTTGTTAGGAGAGGCTTTGTATAACGTTGATAATTTGCGTTAGTCGATATTATTTGAGAATCTTCTGGATATGCGTGTTTACTCTTGATAGAATTTTCCCGATGGATATCGAAGGTCGTGAATGTTCCCGGAAGTAGAGAAAATGTGTATTGACGTAAGTCAGTGATGACGATCTTTAGTTCGATTGGTGGCAGTACGTCATTTCTACCGTATTCGAAATCTTTCCGGAAAAGAGAGAGGTTATTTAATCGTGTGCCGAGATTGTTGTGGAGAGAGAAAAGTTGTTGATAGTGATTTGGAAAGTTGCTGTGAAAGTTGTTGAGTTGAGTTGAGAATTGTATGCAGTTGTTGATGTGTGCTGAATAAAAGTGGAAAACTTCATACGTCGACTTTGTGAATTGTATGCTGTTTGGACGGGCTGTGTGAATAAACGAATCTGAGTTACACAACTATCAGGAATTCAAGCATCGGGGCTGAATCAGATACTGATAGAAAACATCATCATCAAACAGAGTGTAACACAGAGCACTGCTTCCTATGCTGTTCAAGCCCTAAGAGCATTGACCAGTCAACTCATGAAAATTGAAAATATAAGTTTCGTCTCCTCTAGGGGACGAATTAGGTCAAACTGTATTTGTTTCTAGGTCAACTGTCTTTTACGAACCGTTTGAGAATGTTTTTGAACCGTTTGTTGACGCCGGATAGTGTCCTCACTTGGTTTCATACAATTTAAGAATCCAAGAAGGTAAATGGGTTTTTGAGACGGATAGAGCGGGAAGTTGTAGAGCCACATTCTGTATTTACAGTGAAATTGCGCTTTTTCCGTCACTATAGAGCTTGAAGAGTATAGGAAGCAGTGCTCTGAAGCATGAGAGCATGCTTTATTGCCTGTTGAGGCGACTACGGCATGCTTCTGGTAGCCTTCGACCAATGTGTACCGGGTGTTTTATGCATTACATTAGCATCAAGCAATCTACATCCGTTTCTACTTGATAAATGCAGATCTGCCAACCCCCCAAAAAGTTTTCAGTAGCAAAAATTCTGAATTTCAGTAGTTTTATGACATTTTCAGTAGCCATACGTCCTCGCTTTTTTTTTTTTTAACGAAGACATGCATATACACACACACACTACTAAACAAGCACAGTTGCAAGGAAAGATGACACACTTCATACAATACGCCACATTTATTGAACTTGCTCTATTCTCTCTCTGGGAACATGTCTAGTCTTTAGCAAGGCCCAATCTGGTGGCAGCCTTGCACTTTCTCAGCAAATTGAGAGAGAGAGAGAGAGAGAGAGAGAGAGAGAGAGAGAGAGAGAGAGAGAGAGAGAGAAGTCTTACCTGGCGACAATTGGGAAAAACTTTTCCCCCCCTTCCTGGCTGCCGTCAGTGGCTAGCACAAATGGACTAGATTCCATGGCAGTGCTTGCCTCCTTAACCGCCTCTTCTCCTAGCGTTCGTATTATATGTCCAGTTTTTGTTCGCCCACATGCAAAGCTCTTGGCAACTTGGGAGTCCGGGAACATTACCTTCACTAACTTACTGAAGTGATCTGCTACCGACGCAGGCAAATTGTGCTCTGCAACGAAGGTCGTGAAGAGTGTTTCCGCACGAATTATTGAGAGATCCATATCGGGCTGGAAGAAGGTGGCTACCGACTGAACAGGGACTAACTTTTCTGGATCAGGGCAACGACTTTTGTGACGATTGCCATTCACGTGTCGCGTCACATCGTGGAAGCCGCCATGTTGTATGCTAAAATCTGCCAAGCACGCTGTACAATATACGCTGTGTTTTGATCTCGATGACGCAGTGAGGCACGGAAATTTTTCAGAATACTCTTTCCTGTACTCTTGATTTGCTGTCCTCTTCTTTTTTTTGGGCTTTCATCGCTAGTTTTCTTTCTTTTTGGCATCACGGATTCAAAATACGCCGCACACAAACTTTTCTTCTCGCAGTGTAGAAAGTGACCCGGAAACGAAAGTGTCACAGAAAGGTCGAGGTTTTGTGCAGCGATTGGCCGTTTGCAAAACCACTTCACGGTGATTGGTCGAATTTCCTAACATGCACTGGGAGCGTGATCTATTACTCCGTGCACGTAAACCGAATGACCGTGACCTTGAGGTGCTACGGGAGGCACAGGCGCTCAATAAAACTCGTTAAAACTGTAATACTATCGTCGAAAATTGACTTTCCGTAGTAAATTTTCGATTTGCGTAGCTCCGTAGCCGCGTATTCATTTCCGGAGTAAACTACGGAAATTCCGTAGTGGTTGGCAGCTCTGTTTAAAATGCATCAACAGCATTTTCAAGCCAGCGCTGCTCTCACTGGCTCACAACAATTGCTCATGATTAAAAATCGCCCTGGCAAGGTCTTACATGATGCAAAAATTCACTTATTCTAATGCATTTGCAAAATGAAAATGACAACATCCCTTTTCTACTCATACACCCTAAGCATCAATTTATCCTAAATTAATTTCTTTAAAGGTTAATAAAACGCTATTCCAACAATACACTCAAGTTGCTACAAAATGCGGGGTCCAGAATATTATCATCAAAAGTTTCTTTTCTCCACCAAAATGGTTTCTTTTTTTAGCCACAATTTACAATAAAACGCAATATACAATCAATCAATGCAATGCAATTAATAAATTGTACAGATCTACATACCTTTAATCAGGAAAACCACCACAATCACAACACCCTTTTGGGCCGCCTGATAGTGCCCGGCCCATCAGTGGCAACATTTTCTGGTATTTCTAAATAGTTCCTCAGACTTCACAAATGTGCAATCAATGCATGACTGAAACAACATATGTTCAGGCTGCAAAAAGGAATTACTTCTCACAATAGATATTGTGCATTATCTGCAGCAAAGTATTGTTATACATTTTCTGCAATTGAATTCATGGCGGGCGCATAGTCACAAGGAGGACGGGTTTCGAACAGTGAATCCCCGATAGTACATAGGTATTCATAAAAACAGATCAAGGGAAGCAACTTTTTTCCCGAATCGCTAATAGCACACACATAGACAAGCTTTTAGAAAAAAAATAATGGTTAAGAAAATTAATATTTAAATATAACAATAATGTAATGGTGTTTTAAATTTAAAATAAACATTTAAAAAGAATATACTGGTGGTACTTTATCTACACAGTACTACAGAATCTTGATATGTGTAACTTGAATTTGCTTATCCACGCAGCCTGTTCACTCAGCAACAAGGCAGGAGTCGTTGTATAAAGTTTCCCAACTTTATTCAGCAAACACCAACAGCTAGCTGCATTCAAGATCGTTCGTTCGTTCATTAGATTAGCGTCCCCGGACACTTTCGCATATAGAGAGCTTCTATTCAGGATCGCAGACAGTGCATTTCTTATATTTTTTTTAAGTTAAAATAGATTAACGTCCCCGGACACATAAGCGTATAGGGGACGATAGCTTAGTCCAGAGTGACGCAATAACACCCAATTAAAAATAAAACTCGTCACCGGAACTGTCTTACGTGAAAGAATGTTTACGAATTTACACGATTCGACTAGCTATCGCAATAAAGACGTGGAACATTCGACCGTTAATAAACAAGTAATTCCAGAAAATTCTCAACTCTACTACAACGATATCGACCGATGAAAATCACTAACATTACACAAATCTTTCCTAGCCACAGGGCAGGATCCAATCAAAGGTAAATATACGGTATCATTGAATGCTTTGCAAAATAACATTTTCGGAAACTTGCGACTATCCGAAGGAATCATGTTGGCTGCGACTGGCAGCTACTTATGTCGCCAAGCTCATTTGCATATCGAAACTAGGCCCTCATTTAGGCCTGCATTGGTGATTGTTCGCCGATAGATTTTGTCTTTGATCAAAGAAAGTTTAGTTCCACAGATAGAAAAAGAAAAATAATGATTGCTGGTAAATAAAACACTATTTTCTTCTCTATATAATATAGTAGAAAAACCATAAATTACTTCATGCAAGTAGTTAGTCTACTGGAACTTGATATTAATAATTTGATGAACTACTTCATTCAAGTATAGCTGTCTGTCAAATTTGAACCCTCTTCATTAGTTTGTTTAATTAATTAATTTTAACCCCTATATTTCCTCTGTTTTGTTTTTACTTTCTTTTAAAAAAAAAATAATAATAATAATAATAATAAAAATAATAATAATACCGGATGCTATATATGCGCATTTTCACAAATCAATCAGGCTCAAAGCGCGGCGATCTGTACCAACATACACGCTCACCTGTCTCATCCACAACAAATATACATCCATCACTCAAACAGGTGGTGTAAAGGCAGGGAGATCGTTATTGGAAGACGGAAAGAAAATCGAATTTTTATTTTTGAATTTTTTTATTAAAATATTGACTGCGTCCAGTACCATTTAGTGAGGGGAGGGAGGAAACCGGAGTGCCCGGAGAAAACCCTCGGTGACCTCAATAGTCTCGAACCTAAGTCACATACATTCACCCCTTGCGGGAAACGAACCTTCGACCTTCGGCATAGGAAACTGGCGACTAATCCACTGCGCCACGAGGCCACCCCATTAATTATTATTATTATTATTATTTAAACCCATTTTATTCCCCTTTTTATGACTCGTGATAATTGAGTTTTTGCACTAGGACCTTGCGCCGGTGTATAGAAGATACGAAAAAAGCGAAAATGAATAATTAAAAGGCCAGTCAGAACCGGTCGGAACTACCCTGTGCATCTCAATCGTAACAGTCCGATAAAAACCAGACATTTACCTTTGGCATGCCGTCTCTGCATGGAACAACTAAGTGAAGACAAACCAAAAAAATACAGTAATAAAATAGTTATATTCAGCATGTTTTCAGCAAAAACTTGTTTCTTGTGACTGGAATTTAAATTATTATTTTATTTTTCACACAGTACACGCTGCGAGCATCAAGCAACATGCATGATGATGTGTTTGAGAAGATCCTCCGATGCCCAATGACGTTCTTCGACACTACGCCAGTTGGAAGAATTGTCAGTCGCTTCTCTTCTGATATGGATGAAGGTTAGTGTACATAGTAGTTTGTTTACAGTGAAGATCTTCTTCTTCTTCTTCTTCTTCTTCTTCTTCTTCTTCTTCTTCTTCTTCTTCTTCTTCTTCTTCTTCTTCTTTATCTTCTGCTTCTTCTTATTATTATCATTACAAATATTGTTCCTATTAATGATCTTATTATTATTGGTTTTATATACCAGCTCAAGAGTTGCTCAAGGCATTGGATCGAATAATCTCAAGTCCATTTGTATTCAAAAACTTGTGTGCATGGAGCATGACTTTTATCAGTTTATGACATGGAGTTCCGCAACTTGTAAGTCGCCATTATCAATATTTTCAACCTGCCATTCGCCTTTCTTGAATAAAAAAAATATTTGAAGTATATTTGCATCATCTGCTTCTTGGTTGTATCTATTCATCCGACCATGCTAAATATAATGTAAGATAGCACCCGCACATTAAGTTCAGTGGCAGCAACAGGGAGCATTTTTGTTCAAGCCAATTTCAGGTGAAAAATAAATTATAATGTATCCAATGTTTAGTTAATCTGATATCTTGACTCTATACTATGAGCAGAAGCTTGCATGAGAGCCTTTATGTTTACATTTACAGGCTGGGAACTCTCCTCGGATCCGCGATTTTCCGAGAAAAGGTACCGTCACTTCCGAGAAAATTAAATAGAGGTCCAAGAAAAAAAAATCGCACCGAGAAAAAAAAAAATCACAAAACGCAATCTATCCAAGTCCAAGTCTCGATCCATGTCCGTGTCCAGTTATTTTTTTCTCGTCACTAAAAGTGCCGCCCGCGCCCGCTATTGTTACATCGAATTCACTGCCCAATAAGGCTTACTAGCATCACTTGACTACAGCGGGCGAAGGCGATGTTGAACGTTTGGCGGTTCACGTGAAGTTCAGTCCTTTGTCACTGTCCGCCATTGTTAGTTTATAATCACTATACTATCATGGTCAAGTCGTGTGTTTCACGTATTATTAACCGCGGAGACCATTTTGAAGAAGGGGAAATCAACAACAAGTGGAAATGGGAATGGCTTGAAAAGATGGCGAAAGTGTAACTGCACTCCATGTCATGGGTAACTACCACTACTACTTATACTACTACTAATGATAATGTCCTTATGAACACATGATGAATATTATGAAAAACATCCAAGTTTATCTCTCACAAAAAGCATTCTTTTTGGGTGTGCATGCTACGAAAACGTTCAGCTTCTGAGGGGCTTCGTCCCGCAGATCCCCCCACCGGGGCTTAGCCCTTAACCTGACCAGTGGCCTTACGGCGGCACCTGGACCCCGGCCGGATTTAAGAGATTTTTGCTTTCGACTGTTCCCCAGCCTGATCATTTATTGTATTCCAGATTCGAAGGTTTATTCGTACTCTGCTCTTGGGGTAGGGAAAGAAGGTTTGTTGTCACACAATACAAGTCACCTTTATTACCACCAAAAGGAATTTCAGCACCACGCATAATCACAGTTTAAATGTATGTATAGGCTATGATGACACAAAGAAGGAATACACCTCGTAAGCGAATGATACAGCCACAGTATCGCGTGTATTTGATTTCACACTTGACTTTGCATGCGTGCATGTTTGTTTCCCATTTTCTTACTACTCTTCCTAACACAACACACAACTTTTCATTTTTAGATTTAAAATAATGATTATTCAAAACAATTTCCCAAGGCCCTTCCCCCCAAAAAATCTTCCTTCCCTAGTCTTCTTACAACCCAAAAACAAAACCAAAAATAGCCAGTTCATACCATCACAAAAATCAAGGAAAAAATTGGCTAAACCATAAATTTGTCCGTTTAGAGCGAGAAAAATTAAGCTAAGCTCAGAGCGAAAAAATTAAGCGTAACTTTAATACCGTGGATTAAGTCGCCGAGGGAAATAGACGCAGTCTCCCTGGTTATCCAAGTGGGTGCTCCCTTCACACCTCCTGAGACCCCACCCAATCCAGCACCATCCAAGCCAAAGGACAAGCGCCGATCAGTCCCACTGTACGTGTCACCACCCTGACGTTGGCCACCAACGAAAAGCACGAACAACAAAGCGAAGAACAAAGGAGATGAAGAACCAGAAAATAATGACGACGATAATGATAAAATTAGCCCAACCTGAAAGCGTACTTGATTATACATCAAGCATCTTTACTATGTCCGCGTGATTATCTCCCCTCCACTGCAAACTAGTTGAAATCTGAAATATAATCCTTTCCACACATACAATGGAAAATACAGAATCAAAACTGTTTTTACTTGTTGCATCTTATGAAAAATTACTCGAACTTTAACGTTTTTTTAATCGTTTATGTATGGTAAATTAGGCTACTATTGCAATCTTACAGAATTACATGGGACATAACCGCAACTCGATTTCTTTGCCATACGTTCGAGTTACGCAATATAAAGCCAAACCGGATATATATATATATATATATATATATATATATATATATATATATATATATATATATATATATATATATATATATATATATATATATATATATATATATATACATGGTTTACCGCGACATGTGTTCTGGCACCGTTTTTTGGCAACACCTATTTCTACTGGTCATATAAAGTCAAATTTGATGTCAGACTGTTAAATGCACATCTGTGATTATAAATATGGGTCAATATTAAATATATATATATTACACCTCGAGAAATTTGAGAAACAAACAGGTTGCCACAACACCCTGTCTGTGACATATGTCGTCAAAAAACGGTTATGCGACTCGTATTCACTATATATATAAATATATTTTTATAACGGGCATGCTGATTGAACAAATACATTTAAGATTAATCTATGGACAACTGTCATTATAAATACGTAACAATATTTTTTTTTTTTAAATAAAATGATACATGTTCTTGGGACTGTGGAAGATATGCATTCAAACTGTAAAAGACCGTGAAGACGGCAGCTTGCTAACTGATTCGTTTTTTTTTTATTTTTCTTCGATTTCTTTCTTCCTACGTCACACTTCCTACAATGACGTAAAATAAACACCATGACGCACAATAAAACACACACATACAGTTCCAAGTCAAGATCTGCTACATCTCCTTTCTCAAATAATCACAGTAATAATAATAATACATACATTAATACCTATCCTATCATATCCCCTAACTCGGAGGTCGTAGGGGCACCACAGATGATCGTTTAACCAGCGTAATCCATCTTTCCCTGCCCTCAGAAACCCTGATTGTTTCGCTCATTGTCAAACCAGTCATTCTCGAATGTTGTCCTCCCACCTCTTTTTTGGTCTCCCTCTTCTTCTACCTCCTTGCTCTGTGCTTGCAGGATGGTCTTTGCAAGACCTGATGATCTGGTAACGTGGCCATACCATCGGAGCTTCCGTTTTTTCACCACTGTGAGCAGGTCATCGTGTTGTCCAATGGCTTGTGTGATGGTCTGTCGGACTTCGTCGTTGGTGATGTGCTGGGTATAGGAAATGCCCAGAAGTCTTCTGTAGCACCTCATCCCCATGCTTTGTATTCTTCGTTGTAGATCTGCTGTGAGGGTCCATGTTTCGCAATCATATAGGAAGATGGAGATGACAAGGGATCGCAGCAGTCTTACCTTGGAATGTAACCTGATGGTCTTGTCTTTCCACATTGGCTTCAACCTCGCCAGGGCAGCAGTTGTTTGTGCGATACTGTAGAGGACTTCCTGTCGGGACCCATTGTCTGATACAATGTCTCCTAAATATTTTAAGCTAAGCACTGTGTTGAGGGATTGGCCTTGGACTTTGATGTCCGTGTTGATGCCATTGGTGTTGTTGGTCATCATTAATGTTGGTCTTCTCTGCACTTATTTCTATTCCATAGGCTCTGGAGGTTGTGTCAAGCCTCTGTACCAGCTGTTCAAGTTCTTGCTCCTCTCCAGCCAATCCATCAATGCCATCCGCAAAACGAAGGCTGGAGACTGCTCTTTTCCCAATGCTGACTGTGCCTTCAACACAGTGCATAGCTTCAAATGTTTAGGAGCCATTGTATCAGACTATGGGTCCCGACAGGAAGTCCTCTCCAGGATGGCACAAACAACTGCTGCCCTGGCGAGGTTGATGCCAATGGGGAAAGACAGGACCATCAGTCTACATTCCAAGGTAAGGCTGCTGCGCTCCCATGTCCATCTTCCTATATGCTTGCGAAACATGGACCCTCACAGCAGATCTACAACGAAGAATACAAAGCATTGAGATGAGGTGCTACAGAAGACTTCTGGGCATTTCCTATACCCAGCACATCACCAACGACGAAGTCCGACAGACCATCACACATGCCATTGGACAACACGATGACATGCTCACAGTGGTGAAAAAAACGGAAACTCCGATGGTATGGCCACGTTACCAGATCATCAGGTCTTGCAAAGACCTTCCTGCAAGGCACAGTGCAAGGAGGTAGAAGAAGAGGGAGACCGAAAAAGAGGTGGGAGGACAACATTCGAGAATGGACTGGTTTGACAATGAGCGAAACAATCAGGGTTGCTGAGGACAGGAAAAGATGAAGTACGCTGGTTAAACGATCATCTGTGGAGCCCCTACGACCTCCGAGTTACCGGATAGGATAGGATACGATAGGATAGTTTGCTGTGGTATTTTTCACTTCACATACAATTAGTGTGAGGGAGAGAGAGAGAGAGAGAGAGAGAGAGAGAGAGAGAGAGAGAGAGAGAGAGAGAGAGAGAGAGAGAGAGAGAACACATTATCAAAATAATTATAACAAAATTAAGAAAATAAAAAAATACATGTATTTATTTGTCAAAGTCAAAGATGTTATTACTTAAGCCCAAAAGCTATGGCAATTTGTTTGTACTAAAAGAATTGGGTTTTTTTTTTTTGTTATATAAATAATAATACATTATAAATGTTGCAGGGTGTGTGCATATGAGTGATTAAAAGTAGAAAGTGATATCGCGCAGTCTTTGTCCAATAAGACGAGCACTTGGTTGGGATGATTTGATTTTATTCAGAGTTTGCATGAGATTTACATCATCAATCAAGCAATTGATCATGCAAGCAACCCTCTATAAATAAACAATAAAGACCAAGGCTAAACAGAATTTTTAAAATTGATAAAAAAAAAAAAATTATGAACATGAAGATGATACTTGAATTAATGACAAATGCAAAACTTTACAGTTATAAATCAAATAAGCCAAACATATTGATTGATTGATTGATTGTTGCTTTAGGTCCAGCGGACTCTTCCGAGCCAAATCAGGACCGGACAACCCCCGATCCGCATAAAAGATCTGCTGAAACAACCCTAGTGGGAAAATTGAATGCCCTCCACCGGCCAGTCACTTTACAATTAAGACATCCCACGCGGGGGACGGCTGAGGGTTTACCTCAACTACGCGAACCCCCGGTTACAAAAACAAAATAGAATACAAACATCATTATAAATTATCAACAAAACACATACATATAAAATGCCTATAGTGCTAAATACTAACATCATAGGAAGCCCTAGTGACCACCCAGCAGAAAGCGTCCAACACTCCCAAGCTGATCCAACAGACCTCATACACAAACAAGGAGTCTTGTCCAGGAAGAGTTTTTAAGAAAAAAGGTAGGTCATTGATCTAGCGAAGAAGAAGATAGTATAGCAGAGTGATAGGACAGAGCAGGAATGGGAAAGAGTAAATGAGGAAGATAGCGACAGTGGGAATTTAAAGCACTAAATTTCCAGAAAGTGGGGATACTATTTATACTGAAACCCCCGGCACTCCACACGGATTACATTATATTACATGATTATTGCTTTAGGTCCAGCGGACTCTTCCGAGCCAAATCAGGACAAGTGTAGCAGAACCAGGTCCACAAAATCAAGACCACAACTTCGCTGAAAGAGGACTCGCCCCTGATCCGCATAAAAGATCTGCCGAAACAACCCTAGTGGTAACACTGAAGGCACTCCATCAGCCGGTCACTTTACAATAAAGATATCCCACGCAGGGAGCGCTGAGGCTATACTCTAATTTATCGAACCCCCGTTTACAAAAACAAAATAGAATATAAACATCATTATAAAATACCAACAAAACACATACATATAAAATGCCTACATTGCCAAATAATAACATCATAGGAAGCCCTAGTGACCACCTGGCAGAAAGCGTCCAATATTTCCAAGCTGATCCAACAGACCTCACACACAAATGAGGAGTTTGGTCCCGGAAGAGTTTCACGAAAAAAAGGTAGGTGACTGGTCAAACAAAGAAGAAGATAGTATAGTAGATTGATAGAGCACAGAGTAGAAATGAGAAAGAACAAATGAGAAAGACAGCGACAGTGGGAATTTAAAGCACTAAATTTCCAGAAAGTGGGGATACTATTTATACTGACCCCCCCCCCCTTTCCTCACCCCCCCCTCCCCCTGGCACTCCAACTGGGGTGTTCCGAAATCAATCACACTTGCACATTAAATGTCTCCAATTTATACCTTTAAAAACATACACATACAAATGTTTTGTAAGACATTACATGTACATCAGAAGGCAAGAAACCGTGGTCTCACATCAGGGAAGCATGAAACTTGTCTCACATCTGTCACTGTCACATCATTACACACATAAATGAACACACGTTGCTTCACTTTAAAACAACAACAACAACAACAACAAACAACAAACAACTTCAGATAAGCAATGATTCATTTGAACAGTTTTTCTTCAAAATGTTTATAAACGTCTCCAAAATAGCAATTCCCAAACATGGAAAACTGCATATATATATATATATAGGCAATGATTGGAAGCCAACACATCTGAAGCATATATCAAAACTCCACAGACGATGATGTTGGTAGTCAGTGGTTGTCTAGTATAGCAAAACTGCAATGCATACTACATACCATTGTACATAATGACAGGTGGAGAACCGCCAACCATACTTCATGTACATTAGACAATTTGTGCCTTATGTCATTAGGCAAGAAAATGTAGCGCACATCAGGAAAGCGTGAACACATGCCTGCCATCAGTAAACACATATTCATAAAAACGTATTCTTGGCAATAACTAATCTACAAATATCTTCACCTGTACAGCAAGTTCTGTCTGTAAGGCAATTTCTGCCTAAACCCTAGTAAGGCACTTGCCAAATTATTTGGCCTTTCCTGTCTGTTGTTAGGCAATTCCCCACTGAGGTTAGGCAGGCAGGCAAGTAGATTAACGTCCCCAGACACATAAGCATATAGGGGACTTGGATGAACGAGGTCCGATGTAATAAGAAGTCGTTTTGCAGAATGGAGTCAAATGAAGAAGGAGCGCAAAAGCTGCTACAACAACCAGCAGGACGATGCGTTGAATGGGAAGGAAGACGGCGTCAATAATGTAGAGTGAAGATGTGACAAGGGTGGCAAAAGGGACGCCAAGACAAGGCCGCCAAAGGTATAGCAGAGGGAGGGAGGAGGGCCAAAGGGCGACTAGGAGGGCAGAGTGAGCGGATTATTTATTGTCTAAGGAGAGATAAAATAATTTTTATATGAAGACAGACCAGGGGCCCGTTCGGATTGGAAACGGTACGCACGCCGCGGGCGTGCGCGTGCGTTGGCGAGCGGTGGCTGAAGGTAGTATGCCGCGTGCTTCATGATATCGGAGCACAGCACTGCAGCAATCGTCTTCACACGGTTTCTGTTTACAATCATTCCTTCTTCTGCCGCCATTTTGAAAACGCTCACCACGCGCAAACCGTTTCATAAGGCAAAGTGTGCAGTGCGTGCGCTCACCGCAGGCGTTTTGTTCTAGGCAACAGGCCCCAGGTCTGCCGGGTTATTGCACGGAACAGTATAGGGCCTATATTATATAAAAACAATCAAATTATAGAAATTTAATCTAAAATTAATGATAAAACACGTCCGAGTAAGATTAAAAGCGGGTTAAAAAGAAAACTGCACCAGATCAAGCTTGAACCAGAGCGGCAGCCAGCGGGCACGCGGAAAGGCCAGTTTAGGTAGGATCCGGTCCCACCACTGGGTCAGGACTGTCTCGGATTACCACGCCCATAGACTTGAGAGCAGCCTCCGTCAAAAGGGACTTTACATTACATTACATGATTATTGCTTTAGGTCCAGCGGACTTTTCCGAGCCAAATCAGGACCGGACAACCCCTGATCCGCATAAAAGATCTGCTGAAACAACCCTAGTGGTAAAACAGAACGCTCTCCACAAGCCAGTCACTTTACAATAAAGACATCCCACGCAGGGGACGCTGAGGCTGTACTCTAATTTATCGAACACCCGTTTACAAAAACAAAATAGAATACAAACATCATTATAAATTATCAACAAAACACATACATATAAAATGCATACATTGCTAAATAATAACATCTACCACCTGGTAGAAAGCGTGCAATATTCCCAAGCTGATCCAACAGACCTCATACACAAATAAGGCGTGTTGTCCCGGAAAGTTTTAAAAAAAAAGGTAGATGACTGGTCTAGCGAAGAAGAAGATAGTATAGAAGATTGATAGAACAGAGCAGGAATGAGAAAGAGCAAATGAGAAAGACAGCGACAGTGGGAATTTAAAGCACTAAATTTCCAGAAAGTGAGGATACTATTTATACTGAAACTCCCGGCACCCCAACGGGGGTAAAAGGGACTTGAGTCTCAGCCGTAATGTATAGACTACATCTCTAGCAGAACGCCGGTTGTAGATGGAGACAACTTAGGAAAGGAATGCTCCGCTATTTACACAGGGGAGCCAGAGCCGGGGGGTTGGGGGGGGGGGGGGGTCTACGACATCCCGTCCCGCGTACTATTTGGGCTCGAGGCAGGGGCCTTGGAGTCGGACTGTGAACTGGCTGTGTGACCGGGAGAAGACGGATTTCCCACAGCCAAGCTATGAACCGTAACGACAAGCCCAGCCACCGTGTGAACAAGTCTCTCCACCAAGCCTTCGAGCCGAGCCTGAGTAAGGCAGCCCAGGATCTCTACTGCCATCGGGAGGCGCAGAACCTGTCACTTAAGGGTTCGAATCCCTAGCGGTCTCTGTGACTGTGGGGTGCGGCAATGCACCCGAACCATCAACTGTCGAAGAAGGAGGGGGCGGGAGGGGGGGGGGGGGGGGAAGGCGATAAACGCCCTCACAGGAGAAACGGGAGCACTAGGGCTTAAAATGAAGAACTAACTAATCCGTGTGAGCCCCCCTTACTCCCTGCCTCCCCAGGTGAAAGAATCTCTGTACATTCTTCTTGAAATGATGACTGATGTAGCTATACCTGTATCGAATCCATTTTTCTTTGCATCTAAGTCTGTGAACGGTTACCTGGATGGCTGGCAAGCCATCCATGCTGTCACATCAGATATTGGGCTACAGAAGCCAGAGTTGATCACATCGACGAAATGCAGAAAGTATGGAGCTACAATCACTCAACTGTTTGATTTGTCACCCAATGAGCAGAAATTGCTAGCAAATCACATGGGCCACTCTCTGAACATTGAAAAAGAGTACTATCGCCTGCATGAAAGTACCACTGAGATCACCAAAGTTGGAAGATTGCTTGCCAAAATTGACAGTGGAGAAACCCCAGATTGTTCTGTGTTTGAAGATGACAATCTTGCTAAATCAACCCCACCCACACAGCAGGCATCAAGACAAGATGGTAAATTCTGTGTCTGTGTTACATAAGAAAATGTCTTGGGAGAGCCAGTTGTCCTTTGTTGCAGAAGATGCAGTATTGCTTCTTGTCAAGGACGTATTTTCTTTTCCCAGTCCCAGCGTTGGCATGTTCAACTGCACACACACAAAAAACCCATGTACTTGACCCAAAGCGTTAATACTCCACCCGCCTTTTAGGATTCGATTACGAACCTCGGCAATATGAAAAACGACAGAATTTGAGACAATATACATGTAAGCAGTAGAGTCTTGAAAAGGAACATTGAAAGAGAATGTAGTGAGGCTACTCACTGGTAAGAATATTTTCATAAAAGAGATTATTTTGTTGATCATTATGCTATGCAGAGGGATCAGGGGCAATTTAGTTTAAAGTTCACAATGTTTTGTGGTTTCAAATTCTAGCACACACACACACACACACACAAATCCTAAAACCTAGGGAATTAGAAGGAGACAGCAATTATTTATTTTAAACATATATATTCAATATTGTAAAGCAAAATGTTCTGTTTAAATCAGGAGGTTAAAGATTGCTATTTAACTTAACACATTTATATAATAAAATAAGTTATGTGTACATAACATCTGAGAAACAAAGACATGTGTAACAAAAAGCAGTCAGTTCCAGTTTTTATTCAAAGAAAAGATCAGGTTAATATGTCTTGGAAATTGGTTCATATAGGTGTGTTGCACGATGTCTTGCACAGAACGGGGGCAATAGTCAACACAAACTGCAGACCCAACAATACAGAAGACTCGGACGGCTTAACTTCATACAACAAACTCGCTCTATTGTGATATTCTTTTTGTTTAACCACGGCCAACGGCCTTTTCGGATGTCATTGTTGATTTTTGTAAAGAGTAAAACATTACCTCCAGTTCTGTGCAGTTACCTTTGTTTTAGTTAATAGAAAATACATGTACATGGAGAGAAAAAAGTATAAGTGTCAGTTAAAGTACATATACATTAAAGAAAATTTGACTTCCTTACCAACTGAAGATAGAGCAGAGCTAGGGGAAAGAGATGATGATGCTGCCTCATGTACAGTCCCCTTCATGTGATGTTTCCAACACTGTTGCGACTTTCTCCTTAGGACTCGCTGTTAAAACAATTTACACAGTACATCAGAAAAGAAAAAAAAAACTTACAAGACTGACAAGTGATTTACATTAAAATTTAAATCTGTTTGCCTCCCATCTAGATGTACGGTAGACTTGCTGTTTTCAAAGAACGAGAACTATTATAAAAAAATAAATAAATAAATAAAATTAAAAAAATATAATAATAATAATAATAATAATAATAATAATAATAATAATAATTATAATAATAGTAATAATAATAATAATAATAATAATAATAATAATAATAATAATAATAAATATAATAATAACTGAATATTTTTTCGAGCCTACCCAAAGACCGGTTACAAGAAAAACAAATATTTTCAATTTAAAACCAGTTAGAAGAATCCATACACACATACTGGAAACACATCACCCTTCCCCTCTCCTCCTCCCCCCTCCCCCCCCCCAAAAAAAAAAAGAAGAAAAGTTACCTGTTTTCAACTAGTCAAAATTATTATTAATTATTACAACAATTGAAAAACAAATCGATGAGCCTGCTATCTGATCAGAAACTGTTACATAAAATACTCTTTGAAAAAACAAACAGATTTTCAACTGCCTTTTTTTAAATGTTGGAAGTGTAGCATACTGTATAACATATAAGAAATTCCATGACTGAGGATCAGAGCAGAAGAAGCTTCTTGCTCCGTTAATGCGCTGAACTCTGAACTATACTATGTACAACAGCCAGCTTATGTTTCATTTGACTTACTGTAGTGTTATTGCATTAACATTATGTACACTATTATAACAGGTGTTTGTAAAAGTCTGAAAATAATTCACTGATGATCAAACTCACGTCCAATTGACAACACTAAAGAATGTACACTAAATCTGAAGATGTTAAAAGTTACTAAAATGTTAAAAACGTTGTGCAACTTAAAAAAATTATGGAATAACTTTAGGACGACATGTACGTTCTTCTTTACCAGTTTGAGATGGGGCAGTGGAAACAGACCGATGCGCTGCTTTTTTGCGGGCTAACGGTGATGTTTCCAGCTAGGCTGCTACTTTATCCTCGGAACTCGCTGTTTAAACACAGTACATAAGAAAATAAACAACCAGATATACGTCTATAATGACTTCAACGATTTAAAAATATATTAAGAGAAATCAGATACAACAGCCAGTCAACAAATCTCAAATTTGAGCATTCAATGCCCAGCCAGATTAGACATTTAGATCTAAAAAAAAAGTAATATTTCTTTCTGATTTAACCCTCACAATGCCAAGGTCGACAATTGTTGACAGCCTGTAGTGTATTTTCCATGCAAAACTTTATGTTGATACAGCAGACAAGAGGATCGACATGTACAGACAGGATGTCGACACTGCTTTAGACAATGCGTTATACGATTATGGAATTCTAATTGGGGCAATATTTACAATAGTAACATTACAATATTAATATTTAATACGCATTTCCCAAAAATTAATGGCAAATTGCAACAAGTCAATTTTTACTATAACTTCATATTTTACAAAACTGAAGAGCAACTACAACGCAAGAATGGCTACATAAGTACATAATGCATTCCTGCACGTTCACGTTTGTTAGATTAACGTCCCCGGACACATTAGCGCATAGGGGACTTGGTTGAAGGGAGGCTGTTGTTATAAGAAGTCAATATGCAGTAGAATGGCACGTTTATAAGGGGCGGTGCTACAACTTTCAGAAGGAGGAAATGCATTGATTGAGTCTAGAGGTAGCGATGACGGTGATATGGAGCGCACAAAGCGGCAACAGAGATGAGACAAGGGCGCCAGGAGGGTCCTAAAAGTCAGAAGTGAAGAGAGCAGACTATGGAGCAGAGCTTTACGTACTATTAAAATTATTTCAAAACAAATTAAACGTTGATAAGTATTTACAAAAGACATATCCACTCACCGATTTGAGCTCCGCCATTTTGAGTAAGTGTCTTCGTGCAACGTCACACATCACAGACAAGACGTCACTTCACAGCGCGTGCTCTCATTCTGATTCACTCTTAGCCTGTCTCATCAAAAATTTATATGGATCCTCAGAAGCACGACAGAGTGTAGCAAGGGAACTAACTGCAGTCATAGTACAGGTTTTTGACAACATGTCAAAAAAACACGATTTATGTCCCATGTAATCCAAAACAGCAAAAAAAGTGTACCCGTTTTCTGACAACATTTGAATGTTGACACTTTCCTATCCATGTTGACACAAGTAAGGTCGCGTAACATGCATGTGTTGCCAGAAACCAGGCAATATGAGAGTATATATATATATATATATATATATATATATATATATATATATATATATATATATATATATATATATATATATATATATATATATATATATACCCATATATATCTAGAGAGAGAGAGAGAGAGAGAGAGAGAGAGAGAGAGAGAGAGAGAGAGAGAGAGAGAGAGAGAGAGAGAGAGAGAGAGAGAACACATGCAATATCAACAAAACTAATTATTTTTTGTGACTATTCTTCACTGAGTTTTGTAACGCATGAGAGAGGCTTCAGGTACAGCTCTCACTGATACAAAGGGTAAGTTTCTTGTGATCCTTTTTCTTTTCATACAACGATTTCTTTAAAAAAAAATAAGTCTACTGTAACAGCTACAATTAATACAACAACTAAACGTTAATTGCTTCCCTTTAAAGTTATTTATTCCTACATTTGAAAGAATTGAAAATAATAACTATTCTGAAATATGAACACAATTATTTACAACAACATTATAACTTTTCTGCATAATTCAAAAATGATTTTTTTTTTAAATTCAGAAATGAATTATTTTGACTCGGGACCGGCCCGATGGACACAGTGTGCAAAACATCGCAACTAACTGGCTCATAATTTTTCTAAACAAACACACACCCCGCTCGAAAGCTGGCATAAAAAGGAAGAGACTACACAACCCGAGTCCCCAAATCCAATGGCTTGACTCAGAACTATAATACAAGTTCCAAATCGTCCCCACCCGTGTCTAGGCGCCTGCTGCATGGTTCAATATCCCATATCACACTTTCAGGCTCAATCCTCTAAGGTCGAAATGCAAACGGCATTTGACTGAAGCTATTTTCTATTTTGTAGCAGCAATAATTTGTTTGTTCACTTTTATCCAAATAAACTGTTGCCCATGACATAGCTTTCCAGGCAAACCACCTGTACACCCATCTCTACCATCATCCCGTCCCCCTTTATTTCATAAAATTTCCTCTGCCTGAGTAGGCCTAATATACATGGCCGAAACCCGCAATTTCTTATCCACAGCTTTCCGTGTGACACACAGTAAATTTCACCCGTGTGTTTGTGCAGTTGACGTGCGGTTGCCCATGACAGCAGAAGTTTTTCTCAACAACATACTTCACGTTGTGTTTGCACTGGGCATGATCGCCTACGTGGCTCCATACTTCCTCATTGCCCTGGTCCCGCTGATGATCATCTTCGGCCTCTTCTTCAAGGTGTTCACATCAACCATACGAACCATGAAGCGAGAAGACATGATCTCACGAGGACCGCTCATCAGTCACCTCACTGCTAGCGTTCAAGGGATCGCCACCATCTACGCGTACAACAAGGAAAACGATTTTATCAAACGGTAATTGGCGGTTTGTTGGCATGGTTGTTGTTGGTTCTTCTTCTGTCCTCTCATCAATTGTTTTCTTCGTATTAGTCTTTAGCCAATGACAGTACTATCAGGAGCTAGTCTGGTAGGCCAGAAATGCTGCACCTGTCTTTGGAAATATGTTTTCAGGTGGTTTTAAACTATTTCGCGGATGTACACTCCTTTCTTGATTTGACTCTTCCCACTAAAAGTTCCAGACCTACCTCCTGGCAGCAGTAGCTGCAACTTTTTCCAGCACCCTGAGCATGCCTGGGAAGCATGGAGTTGTGCACTATATAAGCCATATATTGGATTGAGCCGGCTTAATTTAGGAGCCAGTATAATCAACAAGTTGATAGCGGTCTCTCCACCGAAACAAGAATGAAACTATACGTTGACAATGCCAAGCTTAACACCAATACATTTTGTGGCTGAAATCAGTACATTCAATGACTGGGGATCTAATGTGTTATTAGGGTGGCTTGGTGGCGCAGTGGGTTAGTCGCCAGTGTCTTATGCCAAAGGTTGGGGGTTCCATTCCATCAAGGGGCGAATTACATGACTTGGGTATGAGTCTATTCAGGTCACCGAAGGTTTCCTTTCCAGGTACTCCGGTTTCCTCCCTCCCTTCAGTAATGGCATTTAAAGACAGTCAGTCTAAACATTTCAGAAATAAAATTTGGTTCCATTTCCCTTTTCTAATAGTTATCTCCTTGCCTTTGCACCCAGTGTTCAAGTTTGAGTGGTCGTGAATGTGAGAGGGTGTGAAACATGTGAGCATTTATGTTGGGTTATATATAGAATCCATTATTATTTTTATTATTATTATTATTATTATTATTATTATTATTATTATTATTATTATTATCATCATTATCATCATCATCATCATCATCATCATCATCATCATCATCATCATCATCATCATCATCATCGTCATCATTATCATTGTTATTATTATTATTATTATTATTATTATTATTATTATTATTATTATTATTATTGTAGTTTTGTCTTTGTGCAGGTACTGCTGCTTGCTAAACACAAACTCCATCCCCTTCATCATGTTCTTTGTGGCTAACCGCTGGATGGCGCTGCGCCTGGATTTGATTTGCGCGAGTATCACCTGTATCACGGGACTCATCATGGTTTTCACGCGTGACTCCATCACCCCTGCCATGGCAGGCCTGGCCCTTTCATCTGCACTACAGGTAAAACACCCACAAGATAATTTTTAAACATATATGTATATATCTATCTATATAAGCTTATATCTATATATTTAAAATCACACAAACGTTTCTTCAGCCGTTACAACCCAACTGCAGCTGTTTGTGTGATTTTGTTACACTCGATCGATGTTGGTGTTTTTCTTTATCAGTAGTTGATTCAGCCCCAATGCTGAAGTACTGATGAGTGTAGCTCAGATTCGTTTATCCACGCAACCCGTTCAATCAGCATACAAGTCACAGAGTCGACGTATGAAGTTTTCCACTTTTATTCAGCACACATCAACAACTGCATACAATCGCTTTTCCACTCTCAACTTTTACTTTCCAACTCACTATCAACAGCACACACCCCTTTATTTTGAAACAGTGCGGCACTTATATAGTCTCTACATACTCGAGAACAAACGAGAATATCCTACATGAAACACCACAACCAATCAAAATTAATTTCATCATCACTGTCTCACGTCACACAACCCTATTTGGAATGGAAGCTTCCATGGTTACCAACAGAACAATCCATACGCTTCGATCGATAGTAAACAACCAATTCTCGAAAATTCTCAAATAATATCGACCAACTTAAAACACCAACGTTACACAAAGCCTCTACTAATAACAACGCAAAATCAAATCAAAGATAAATACACTCTATTACTGCATGCGTTGCAAAATAAAACGATCTGATCTATCGCGCGCGTCACACATAATATCGTGCGCATTTCCCACGCACCATCATGCGCGTCTCAACGTAACATAACCCCCCACTCAAGAAGAAATTTACTTAATTTCTTTCAACAACGTTGAGATGCAACGAATAAACAAAGTCCAAAATTAAAACTTATTTTAGTCTCTCTGGATACTGTCAATGTTCTCAGTTCATTCACACACTCTGCTGAGAAAATCCGCACCAACATTGTCTGATCCTTTGATAGATTCTACTCGCATGTTAAAGTTCTGCAAGTACATAGCCCATCTCATGATGCGACTGTTCACAAACTTAGCAGAGTTCAAGTAAGTTAACGGCTTGTGATAAGTCTGCAGCACGAACTTCACTCCTTGAAGGTACAGTTCGAACTTCCGGATTCCCCATGTGATGGCGAGGCACTCTTTTTCCATGGTCGAGTAATTTTTCTCAGCCCTGGACAGCTTCTTGCTGGCGTAACTGACCGGAAATAGTTTCCCTTCGTGCTCTTGCATCAGTATGGCGCCGATGCCTTCATCCGCTGCGTCTGTTCTTAAGACGAATTCCTTGGAAGTGTCAGGCAGTCGTAGCACCGGATCCTTCGAAAGGAGGTCGCGCACAGTCTGGTATGCCTTCTCCTGAGACGGTCCCTACTCCACCTGATTAGGACAGCCTTTTCGCACCAGTTCCGACAAGGGAGCTGTGATGGCAGAGTAGTTCGGTACGAACTCCCTATAATATCCAGCCAACCCCAGGAAAGATCGAACCTGCTTCTTGGTTTGGGGACGTGGAGCATTCAGAATTTTGGTGACGTTTTCTAGCAGAAGCCCCTTTTGTCCTTCTTTCAGCGAATGGCCAATAAAGTCTACGTTGTCAGTTCCCAGAATGCACTTACTGGGTCTCACAGTCAGGTTAGCTTCTGTCAGACGGTGAAATAGCTCCCTCAAGGTCTGCAGATGCTCTTCCCAGGTGTGGGTTTGGACTTGTCCATCCCTTTGAGCATCTTCCTCATTCCTCTCTTCAGGGTAGCTCCGCTGTTGACCATGCCAAAGGGCATCCTTAGGCACTCGTACGTCCCATCAGGAGTTATAAAATCAGTCTTTGGTATGTCCTGTTGACGTACGGGGACTTGCCAATAACCCTTGCTGAGGTCAATCTTTGAGAAGATTTTACTCCCCGATAATTGGCGGAAGAGGTCTGCTGCAGTAGGCATCGGCTCGGGATCGAAGACGGTGATCTTATTAACCTTTCTGTAGTCGAAGCACACTCTGTTGCTCCCGTCCTTCTTCTTCACGACCACGACAGAGGACGCGTAGGGTGAACTGGACTCCCTGATGATGCCCATCTTCAGCATCTCATCGATGTCTTTCTTCAAGGATTCACGGGCCTTGAAAGGGATCGGGAAGGGTTTGGATCGAACGGGAATATTTGAAGTGAGGTGGACTTCATGTTCGACCAAAGTAGAGCCTGGGACATCGCTGAAGTTTTGGGGAAACTCGCCCATAAGGTCCTTGAGCTCTATCTTTTGACCTTCCATCAAGCTTGGTCCTAGCTTAACATCATCGATGCCTTCTTTGCTGTGGAAGTCTCCAAGTTCCAAAAGTTCCTCGCTGTCAAAGCTGTCGTCGATCTCAGCTGCTGTTGCTGCGTGTACAGTCTATGATGGCCTTTCCACGTACAGCTTAAGGAGGTTGGCGTGGTATATCTTGGAATGCGGGCCGACCTTCACCTTGTAGTCGTTGATCCCCACCACGGTCTCTAATTCCTACGGGCCTTTCCACTGCATCAGCAACTTATTATGATCAGTAGGTAGCAGCACCAGCACTTTGTTGCCAGGTTTAAACTTCCTGTTCACAGCCCTTCGATCATAGTAGTGCTTTTCACAGTCCTGGGACTTCTTCAGGTTTTCTCTGGCTATCTCGAGAGTCTGCTCCAGCTTCTCCCGTAGCTCAAACACGTACTGGTAGCTGTTCTTCACCTCTGGGGTCTCTACTTCTTTCGTCCACAGTTCTTTCAGGATGTGCATCGGCCCTCTGATGGTTCTTCCGTACAGCAGCTCGAACGGAGAAAAGCCGGTGGATTCCTGCGACACTTCTCTGTAGGCGAACAGTAAGGCGTTGATGTAGCGATGCCATTGTCTGGGCTGCTCACTGCACAGTTTCTTCAGGGTGGACTTCAGCGTAGCATTGAACTTTTCGACAAGCCCGTTACACATTGGATGGTAAGGCGTCGTAGTCAAATGCCGGATGCTCAGCAGTCTGTTGACCTCCTTCATGCAGTCAGAGACGAACTGCGTCCAGAGGTCTGTCAGAATTTCTTCAGGCACTCCAAGTCTGCTGAACATGTCCACCAGTGCCTCTGCAACAGTTTCAGTGTCAATCTTCTTCAAAGGCACTGCTTCTGGGTACCGAGTCGCATAGTCCACTAAGGTCAGTACCCATCGATGACCTTCTTCACTTGGAGGTTTTATTTCGCCGATTAGGTCTAAGGCCACCCTCTTGAAAGGTCGGTCTATCAAAGGCATCCTCTGCATAGGCACTTTAGGAACCCTTCCTCGAGGTATGGTCTTCTGGCAAATGTCACATGATCGGCAGAAACGGCTGACGTCCGCATGAAGTCCTGGCCAGTAGAACACCGCCTGGATTCTGTCTGACGTCTTCTTGATGCCTAGGTGACCTCCCATGATGGAGTCGTGAGCTACTTCCATCACTTGGCGCCTTAGGGGTAATGGTACCAAGACTTGACGTAATGGTTTCCCTCCGTTGACCTTCGGGTGCTGGAAGATTCTGTACAGGATCGTGGCCTTCACCTCAAAATAGACCGTGCCACTGCCTTTGGTCACGTGGTCTTGGCGGTTCCTGTAGTTGTTTAAAGTGCTATCAGCTTCCTGGAGCTGGATCAGCTTATCTATGTCCACGATGGCAGCTTTGGAGTTGTCGGCGACCTTCAGTGGCGTAGTCGTCTTGTCTCTCTTGGCCTGTGCCCTGGTGGTGACAGCACCGACGATCTCTGGTCGGCAGGGCTGAGCCGGAGTAGCCACATTGTCCCGTAGCAGCTCTGTAAGGTCTCCATCGGGAAATGGCAATGGATCCTCCTCCACAACTTCGACGCGTTGGGTTGAGGCAGGACTCCACTCTGGATCGGGGTCGTCGGGTCGTCTCGCGCCGTCGATATTCCCGATCATCAAATCGTATAGCGGCTTCTTCAGGCAAACCGCTTCTACTTCGCTTATGTAGAAAGGGGTGCTGACTTGAATCTTCGCGACTGGCGCTTTCACACATTTACTGTCGGCCATGAGTGTCCATTTTGAATCGCCAGTAAACTGTTCTTTAGCGATTAGGTCCTCTCTGACGATGACCCCACTGCAGCCAGAGTCTCTTAGAACAGTCACTTCATGATTTCCGACGCGTCCCTTGGAAACGGGCATGTTCTGTACGGTCACAGCTGCGCTGGCGACGACGGGGATGGATTTTCCGTTGGCAAGGAGAAGTTGGCCATCGGTTATGCACTCTTGCACGTCCGCGGGAGTAGCTGTGCGCTCGGTCTCACTCGGAAGAATGACGCTCCCGCCGCACACCTGATGGTCAGATCTACTGATTTGCCGTTGATTGGAGAATCGCCTCTGCCGGTTGCCCGCCGCTGAATTGTCCGTACTGCTCCGCTGTCCGCTACTTTTGTTTTGAGGACAGTTAGCCGCTCTATGGTCTGTAGCGTTGCATGTGAAACAGCCTCTTGAATGCCCTTCACTGGGAGGAGGCGTGGAGTCCGTCTGTCTCTGACTTCGTCTGACTCCCCTGGATCTGGTTCCCATGGTTTCCAGTCTTCTGAAATGGTTTCGTCGCCTTGGGTGGCCCCAGCGTTTTTCCGTGAGCGATGAGATATCTTTCAGCAGCCTCGGTCACATCATTAAGCGTCTGCAGCTTCTGTAATTCCAAGTGGGTCGCCAGGTCCTTGTGACAGGCATTGAGGAATTGCTCCTTCACGATATGGTCATGGAGACTATCGTAAGACTTCCCTTTGCCTGATAGTTCCACCCACTTGTGTAGATATGACGACAGGCGCTCCACAAACTGCTTTGGCGTCTCGTCTGACTTAGGCCGGCATTCACGGAAGCGTTTACGGTAGCCGTTCTCTGTAAAGCTGTAGCAATGCAATAGGGCCTCTTTCAAGACGTCGTAGTTTTTGGCGTCAGTGTTCGACAGTCTGGTGTAAACTTCGAGTGCTTGCCCCGTCAGAAGTGCACTAAGTCGAATTGCCCAGTCTTGAGGTTGCGAGTTAGAGCTTTCGGTAAACCTTTCGAATCTCGCCAAATAACTGTCAATCTGGTCCTTTCCGTCGACGAACGCTGGCAATTTTGGAGCCATGTGGTCGCTGATGACTTGTGGCGCATGCTGCTGCTGTTGGATACTCGCCAACTCTAGCTGGAACTGCCGATCAGCTTCTCTTTCCTCACGCCTGCGCTCATCTTCTCTTTCTTGCCGCTGCTGTTCAATTTCCAGACGCTTCAGTTCGAATTCTCTTTCTTCACGTCGGCGTTGCTCTTTTAATTCTCGTTCTTGTATTCTCTCCTGGGACTTGACGTACTCCGTCAGCTGCTTGCCTTTCAGATTTAGTTCAACCCATTTCTGCCAGAAGTCAGCCATCTTGATGCTTTTCTGGAAAGTTCTTTACTAGAAAGTTCTTTTCTGGAAAGTTCTTTTTCTAGAAGGTTCTTGACTGTGCTGCACCTTTCTAGACTGTTTTAGAACAGCACGCTTTCTGCAGTAGCGCTGATGCTTGCCACTAGTCGCCTTTGCTGACGCAGGCCCCGCTGTCCTCGTCGTATGCGACGTTGCGCCACGCTGGTGTTGATGTACACGCTCCTGTGCTGAAGTAGACGCCCTCTCTAATACTGGCGATGTAGCTCCGAGACTGTCCCTCGACGTAGTCTTGCGGCAGCCACGTAGTCCCGATCTGTTGTTCGCTCACGAAGCAACTCTTCAGCGACTACACGCCCTTGCAGTCAACCCGAATCTATCGGTGATGTAGTGCCAGTATGTTGGCCCCTCCCGACGCAACTCGTTGGCGGCTACCCTCGATGACTGCCTCTCGTAACGTTGACTCGCTTGTTGTAGCAGTTGAACCCTTGGCTATGGCGTGAATCGCAGCTTGGCCCCCAAAATGTTACACTCGATCGATGTTGGTGTTTTTCTTTATCAGTAATTGATTCAGCCCCAATGCTGAAGTACTGATGAGTGTAGCTCAGATTCGTTTATCCACACAACCCGTTCAGTCAGCATACAAGTCACAGAGTCGACGTATGAAGTTTTCCACTTTTATTCAGCACACATCAACAACTGCATACAATCGCTTTTCCACTCTCAACTTTTACTTTCCAACTCACTATCAACAGCACACACCCCTTTATTTTGAAACAGTGCGGCACTTATATAGTCTCTACATACTCGAGAACAAACGAGAATATCCTACATGAAACACCACAACCAATCAAAATTAATTTCATCATCACTGTCTCACGTCACACAACCCTATTTGGAATGGAAGCTTCCATGGTTACCAACAGAACAATCCATACGCTTCGATCGATAGTAAACAACCAATTCTCGAAAATTCTCAAATAATATCGACCAACTAAAAACACCAACGTTACACAAAGCCTCTACTAATAACAACGCAAAATCAAATCAAAGATAAATACACTCTATTACTGCATGCGTTGCAAAATAAAACGATCTGATCTATCGCGCGCGTAATATACACATAATATCGTGCGCATTTCCCACGCACCATCATGCGCGTCTCAACGTAACAGATTTTATATATGCAGTTGGGTTGTAACTGCTGAAGAAACGTTTAGTGTATACAGAACAATTTAATCTGTTGTATTTTATTTCCTTCAGCTTTCAGCCCTGTCTCCTCTTCTTGTGAACTAAAATTGTACTATTTTGTCATAGGTTTGATAAATTTTAAGGGAATAAATATCTACTGTTTTACTTGAGATGTGTTTTTATAAATGAATAGTTACTGACCTTTGAATGGTGATGTAGTCAATGCTTTTGCTTGACAAATAGTTTCAAAGCTGAAACTGTTATTAGTTACTAAGGAGCTTTGAGTTTTTAATTGAAATTTTATTTTCAATATTATCTGTTTCAGATGACAGGCCTTTTTCAGTTCACGGTTCGCCTGGCCATAGAAACGGAGGCAAGGTTCACTTCTGTACAGAGAATTGTCGACTATTCTAAGGTGAGATGATGTACATTTTAGTATAGGCCTTTTACTTTTATCTTGCTTTATTCTGAAGCATGAGAAGATTATGCAGAGAGTATTTTCTGTTTCAATCCATATTTTGTTGGGTTGATAAATTGACCTCCATCTTTGTTCCTTTTTTGTGACGTCTTTTCTTTCCACAGGTTTTGTCAATATAGACTGCTAAAAGAGAGAGAACTAAGCATTTTTGCATGTTAAGAATCGCTTGTATCAAAGTGCCGAGATTCTCCTCTTCTAATACCCCTTGTAAAACAAGGCTAAAAAACAAAACCACAACTCCTCAGACTAAACAAGGGACTTTATGCTGACTGAGTGTAAAAGATGTATCAGGCCCAAGCTGGGTTTAGGCCTATGCCGTCTACAGCCTCTGACATTCAGATTAGAGTCAGTGTTGTTTTTGGGCCGACTGGTTCTGTAAGTTTAATAACCGCCAGACAGCGGCAAAAGATCTATTATATTACATTTTCCCCAAAGACAGTAAAGCCAGAAGCGGCCCCGATCAACCCTGACAAGCGACCAGCAGCGGAGTGGCCAGCCCAGGGACTGGTGGTGTTCAGAAACGTACAGATGCGCTATCGTGACGGCCTCCCTCTTGTCCTCAAGGGCATCTCCTTCAAGGTCAACCCCCAGCAGAAGATCGGCATAGTAGGAAGGACTGGTTCAGGTAACAGTGAAATGATGTTTTTACTTTGTTATTTAGCTGCTTCAATGCATATTTGTTGTTTATTTTAAAAGTTAAATTTAGTAGTAGTTGGACTGGGTCTGCTGATCCTTAAGACTTGATGCTTATTTAGTGTCTAATTTTTGTGTGATTTATTTTTTTAGTCTGGATTAGATCATTTACTATATCAAATGTCACTCATATGGGTGATAAAGTTTTTTTTCCAACGTATCATTTCTCACCCAACCCCTCCCCTTTCTTTCTCCCCCCTTCACCCCCTCTCTCCCCCCCTCCCCTCCCTCCCCAGCCTACAATATCTAAGCCAAGCGAAAAATATTATTTCTATCTTTGGCCTCCACAGGAAAGTCATCACTGGGTGTTGCCCTCTTCCGTTTGGTGGAGGTGTGCGGGGGAACCATCAAGATCGACGACCTGGACATTGCGACGATTGGCCTTGAGGACTTGCGAAGCAAGCTGTCGATAATTCCGCAGGACCCTGTACTATTCGTTGGTAGCGTGCGATACAACCTGGACCCCTTCAACCAACACCAGGATGACGCCATTTGGGCGGCCTTGGACAAGTGCCATATCAAGGATACGGTGAGTTTGTTTTCTAACCATTCTAACAGTACAGTGCATTACAATACCATACAATACAATACAGTAAAATACATTACAATACAACAAGAACAATATAATACAATAATTACAAACCAATACAATAAGTACAATACAATGCAATACAATACAATAAAAATACAAGTACAAGTACCAAGTGAACTCCCATGCTATATAATATCATATTGTACAATAGGTCGCATCATACAATGCAACATAATACAATACAATACAATACAATACAATACAATACAATATGCAATACAACTGGATGCAATGTATTTATTTATGTTGGTGTGCAGATAGGAGCGTTGGAGCAGAAGCTGGAAGCACCAGTGGTGGAGAATGGAGAAAATTTCTCTGTCGGAGAACGACAGCTGCTGTGTATGGCTCGGGCCCTTCTCCGACATAGCAAGGTCAGTTAATATATTTACGTTATTCAACAGATTGAATGCCGCACACCTGGGCAAAAAATGGAGTGCTAGTAGAGTGAAGACTAAAGATGGAGAAAGTGAAATTTGCCCAAAATGTGACACTGGCCCCAATGTGAATGTCTTGAGACTGTTGAGGCATATGCCTACACATACATGTTGTACTTGATAGATCTCTGACATTCAGTTTACTCTGGAACCAAGCAGAAGATCCTCTCTAATGGACCTGGCTGATGCTATGCAGTAATGTTTTGGTACATTTGCCCAGAGGGAGGTAATTGTAGGGCGTCACTTTGGTAAATAACATTGTCTCCCTTATTGGTGATTTGAAATGTTGTTTACAGCTTTCTGCAAAAGCTTTCGAGGGTTGTATTTGAACTTCTGCCTCAGATTTCTTTTCTCTTGATTGTATTTAGATTTTTTGGGGTGTGTATTTCTTTATTAATTTCAAAGCTTGCATTTGGGTTGATTGATCGTATGTTGTGTTATAATTTAATGTCATGTTATGTAGTATTGTCTATTAATACAGATCCTTATGCTAGATGAGGCGACAGCGGCTATTGACACAGAGACGGATGCCCTGGTGCAGGCCACATTGAAAGAGGCATTTTGGGATTGCACCATGCTCATCATCGCCCATCGCCTCAACACCGTCCTCTCCTGTGATAAAATTCTAGTCATGGACGACGGCAAGGTAAGTGTGGTCCTCCTGAACCCACCCTACCCAGCACAGACCCCCCCCCCCCCTCCCTCTCTCCAACACACTTTCTTATTACAATGATTTTTATTTTAACATTGGTCATTGCCCCACCAAATTACCACTTTTTAAATGTTTTTTTTTGTAGTCATATATGCGAGTGTCTAGTAATATGTTTGAATGTAGGGAATGGAGGGGGAAGGACATCTTTTTGACTCACATGCTGTGCAATGTGAATATTTGTATTTGGCCAAGTAAAACAAAAAAGATTCCAGCTTTTTGCAAATCTTTGCAAAATAAATCCTAAATAGCCCAAAATTGACATTAAAAATTTTTTTGTTCTCCGTCCGTCCGTCCGTCTGTCTGTCCGCTATTTGTCGTCTGGGTGTGCAAAACTTGCAAGTGGATTAATATCGCAGGACCTGTTTCAACAATCACAGCCAGCTTGGTAAGATGGTGTATATCCATGAGACCTCATACACGATCAGTGAATGTATGACTTCACTTCAAAGTCAAGATCAGGTCAGCAAACGTTAGTTTAAAAAAATTGACAATTTTTCACAAAATTGCACTCGTTTTCCAAGTTATTAATATTGAACTTATGATTCTTTGATGCGTGATAGATATCAATGAGACGGATTTTCTATGAACATTTGGTCATCCTCACTGGAGCTGTCCAAAGTCAGTATAGGTACTTTGAGATGACGTTGACCCTAAACTATGAGAGATATAAAGTTCAAACTTGTTGTATTTAGAGATAATAGATCGATCTTTCATATATGTTCCGTTTTTTGTTGATCTTGAAGGTCAAGGTCATTTTAGCCCTTGCAAAAACATTGTAAAAAATAGGTAACAGTACAATGGAATGGCTCCATTTACCCCATAGTATGCACCAACATTGGGTTATTTAATCATACCTGAGCACGAGAGGTCACGTGAAGGTCAAGGTCATGCCAAGGTCAAGGTAACTGAAGTTCAAGATCATCCCAAGGTCATTGTTTTTGGCATAATACAACTTTTTCTGTAGTTTATTTAAAATTACATGAGTGTGCTTGGAATCGGATGTCAAGATCATCTCAAGGTCAAGAGCATAGAAAGATCAAAGTTGGCATTACTTCGCATTTTAATGCCACTGTTTCATTTTGTTTTGTTTTTTTCTGGGCAGTCATTTTCATTTTAAACATTGCAAGTCCATATTGACATGTGAGTCATATGGGTTTTGCCTTCTTATTTTTTTTTTAACATTGATTCTATGATGGACATGGTCAGGGCATCAAATTTGGAGTGATCCTTAGTGCTAGACAATGCACCAGCTTGCTCTATAAATTTATGTTGGTGTTGTGTTGTTTTCTTCAGGTGCTGGAGTTTGATCATCCTTCAGTGCTGATGGCCAAATCAGGCTCTGTGTTCCGTACCATGTTAGAAGCTTCAGAGGGCAGCGGTCTGCCTTCCTAGCACTTCTCGCTGCTGTGGACGTCTGCATCATCATCATAGTCACCATCATCATTGTCATCGTCATCATCATCTTCATCATCGTCATCATCAGCAGCAGCACCATCATCAGCAGTGGTAGCATCATCCGCAGTCTTTGCAACAGATGGTGGATTGCCTAGCTCACATTTCAGAGTTTATGAGTTTGATCCCCTGAAGCTCGACACATGTATTCAAATTGTTTCGATCAGCACTGATGACCATGCTTACGATGCTGCATAATCTTGGCTATTATTAATATTATACCAAATAAGTCATAAGATGGGATTTATTGAAATAATATAGATTCGGTGGAAAATAGAATACAATTCAAGAAAGACAAGAAAGGTTGACGGAGATACAACACACAGGATTAAAAGACACATTTGGTCATGGAATTGATTAAAATAGTATCTGGATAAGTTGTCATCATATCCTGGAAAAGGACAACTATTACTTATAGAAATTATTGTCATTCACATATCCACTTGTACAAGTGGATAATTGCGTTTGGTATTTTGTATTGCTCGTGCAGTTGTTCTATGTTCGGTGCTTGTGTGTACATAGTGGGTAGGTTTGGTCATATGACGTTTTATTACTCAACAAACTTACTATTGAAATAAATAATTATAATGAATTCGGGTAGACAGGTTCTAGCTGTATGTGGAATGCGGAGGTCGTATGTTAGAAGATGTCTGCAGTACAGTTAACTGAGAAGGAGCTATCTTGAAAAACAGAGTGCATCTGGGAGAAAGAGCTGAGTATTGGTGATGAGAAGAAGTGGGATTGATGACAGAAGATGAAAAGAGGACGAAGATTGAGAAGAGAAGTAGAGGAAGACAAGAGACAGCTTGAGAAGTAGAAGACGGCTGCGACGAGGAACATGAGGAAGAAAGAACTGGAGGAAGAGAGATGACCCGAGTAGAGAGAGTGGCATGGAGCAAGCAGAGCTAGTGAGGGGACAGGAGATTAAAAAGAGCTACAGAGAAGAGAAGAGAGCTAGGTTAAAACTAGTTTTAAAATTAGTAAACGTGTATAATTGTTAAACACTTGGAATGGACTCGGGATTAATTTAATTTTCGTGTGGCGTGATCCACTTGTTTGTTTTATGTGTATTTATGTAATTTGTGTTTACAGGATTCAGTTATAATTTGAAAGATCGAAAACGGCCGATCGACATGAATGAATCTATGTACTGGATTAAGTAATTAGTTAATTTTTATAATTGTTAAATACTTGGACTGGACTCGGCATTAGTTCATCGTTGTGCACAAGAGTCAGAGGGGTGCTTTTCTTTGTCATATCTAATATTTGTGGCGTCACAACTATTGTATACAGTACTGAGAATCCTAGCATATCCTATCCTATACTATCATAACCGGTAACTCGAAAGTCGTTGGTGCACCACAAATGATCGTTTAACCAGCGTACGCCATCTTTCTCTGTTCTCAGCACCACTCATGGCTTTGCTCAGTGTCAAGCCAGTCGAATGTTGTCCTTCCACCTCTTTTTCTATCTCCCTCTTCTTCTGCTTCCTTGCACGGTGCCTTGTATAATGGTCTTTGCAAGGCCTGATGCTCTGGTGATGTGTCCATACAATCGGAGTTTCCGTTTCAGTGCTGAGAAACTGAAATGAAATGGCTTTATCCTGTTTTTATTTCGGTGCTATAAGGATGAGAGCTGGTTCAGCTAGGATGGGATGGGTTGGGTTGCCAGATTGCAGTCGGTGTAATGCAAAAAGCAAAGCTAGCTAGTCTAGTGGTTAGGTCAGTCAGCAATGAGTGGAATTCAGCGAGGGATTGGCGGGTCTCACTTCCAAAAATCGTGTTTGGTACCGCGCTGTCAGAATGTGGGAATGCAGAAAAACACAAAAATGTCTCCCCTTTTGGGTGACGGTGGACGAATGAACAACAGTGGCTGTTTTACCATTTTCCATAGTCCCATAGATCTATTAACGCTAACATTGGCTTTGTCATGCTGATGATGAAGCGTGTACTTTTGTTTGTGCCTGTATTTATTTATTTTTGCCAGCCCAGAATAACTTACCTGACTGAAGAGTACGTTTTTTTCCTTTTTATCAATGAAAAGTTCCTCACCTTCTTAAGTATTTGCTGCCATAGCTAGATTGGAAACTGGTTCCGTGCACATGCATTTATAATGCGTTGAGGTTGATCCATTTGTAATTACACTGCCTGTTCGTGAGTTTGAGTTTGCCAGTGTGATTGGGAGAGAGGGAGAGATAGAGAAAGTAATTGTTGAACTGGAAAAGCACTGTATAAAGGAAAGATTAAATACGTAATAAAGAAAGAGGGATATGTGTAACATGAGTTTTGTTTTTAAATGTTATAATAATATTGTTTGGTAAATATATGGTGAACATTTATTTCAGTATTTAGTTTTTTGAGATAATTTAGATGGTAAATCTGAAAAGGTGCTTATGTATAATCATTTGATTCATAGGCTTGATTTTGTTGTGGTGTGTGTGATGTTCGCATTCCAATTGTTTAACTTTCAGATGAATTTTTTTGTTTTAATCAACTTTTTTATAAGTATAGAGAGAGTTTCTGTTGACATTGAGACAGTGCTATACAAATCCGTTCATCTTCATCATCATCAACATCATCATCACCATCATCATCTCATTTATCTGGAGAACGTACATTTGTAACTGCTGCGTGCAAAAATGTTTATTGGTTTGATTTCTAAGAATTTTGTCGATTTTCTTACTAACTGATTCTCTAGTTCGCCCAACCTGAAAGTCTAAAGAATCGTCTACTTTGTGATGAAGGCGGTGGTCAAGAAAAAGATAAAAACCTCCACTGATTCGATGCCTGCATGTAACATTCAAGTGTATCCATTGCATGAATACGGTGTTGTTGTTGTATGCATTTATTGTTATTGCCAAAATGTAGGGGCTTTGTGTATCAGTAACATATATATGCAGCTATTGGAATATGTTTATATGCCAAAACTAAGGGCTTCAGGGTAAAGCTAAAATATAAAGATGGTGTTCATTATACTTACCAGACTTTTACTATACTTGCGTAGATAATATAACACTGCGCCGTATAGCACACTTTTACTATACTAACTTAGAAACTTGGATACTTACTTAATACTGCACCAATGGGTCATGCTAATGGGCTAGTTTGAAGCTAGCTATTCAACCTATCATAAGATAGGATAACAAATTTATTTAACAAGGATAGAACGCACTGTGTTAAAAGGTAGGCTCTGTGTTGGCGTATGCCCTCAACATCCACTCACACTAAGATTGGGGTCATTGTCGCTTTTGGGCTGACTGCCTGTATAAGAGTAGTTGCAGCCTGGTAGCGACACCCAGATCTATTGTAGGGAGTTTGCACATAACCCAACTTTTCTTCATCCTGCATACAACAACGCTACCCTGAAAGTCCAACCCATGACCTCTGCTGCCCATTGAACTTGGTGAATCTATTTTGATGCACTTGGTAAAGCAGTACATAATTTATTTATTTTTGCCATGCATTGATGTGCTGGAGACAGTTTTCATGACAGTATGTCAATGATTATTTTTCTTTCAGTTATTCCAGTTGAGTTTGTCTTGACAAGTTTTTTTTTTAATGACAGTATTTTCATTTGACATTTATTTAAAACTAGTGATTGAGTTGACTATTAGTAGATAGTAGGGCTTTAGAATGCTTTACCATGTATCTGTATTAATAAATAATGTACCCCCATGTAAAATGCAGGTGCTCTGTGGATTGTTATCTATGTATTTTAAGTTCATGAAACATGTAGTACATAATTCAAATTGACGTATGCCTTTTGGATGAGTAATTTCTTTGTTTTCTGTGACTAGTGCTTGTCAGATTATTTTAAAAATTTATTTTTTACATTTATTTTGATATTTATTTTTGAATGGAATAATTCTTTGCTTGTAAAGGTTATATTTAGAACATTTTCCATGCAGAATTGAAGCATAAACCGTTCAAATAAACAGATGAAAGAAAACAACAACCAGCAGCGAGTAACACATGACTTCATAAAACAATGGCTGACATTTTATTTTAAAGTGTGACATATGACTTCATAAAACAGTGGCTGACATTTTATTTTAAAGTGTGACACATGACTTCATAAAACAGTGGCTGACATTTTATTTAATACATGACTTCATAAAACTGGCTGACATTTTATTTTAAAGTGTGACTTCCGCCCCATCCTTCACCACACGTTTATGAGTATACTGCTCTCAATATTGTAGAGCACATTAATTATTATTTGACAGATGGGTGGGTTTTTGTTTTTTACTTTGTAATTGAATACATGTGTAATGTGCTTTAGCTTGTGGTCTTCACGCAAACGTAACTGGCAAAATGTTTTACTCATCATAGTCTACATCTTTATCCTCATCCACCTCAACCGTACAACTCCTGATCCGCATAAACCGGCTGGGGTGCCGGGGGTTTCTGTATAAATAGTATCCCCACTTTCTGGAAATTTAGTGCTTTAAATTCCCACTGTCGCTGTCTTTCTCATTTGCTCTTTCTCATTCCTGCACTGTTCTATCAATCTGCTATACTATCTTCTTCTTCGCTAGACCAGTCCCCTACCTTTTTTCTTGAAAACTCTTCCGGGACAAGACTACTTATTTGTGTATGAGGTCTGTTGGATCAGCTTGGGAATATTGGACGCTTTCTGCCAGGTGGTCACTAGGGCTTCCTATGATGTTATTATTTAGCAATGTAGGCATTTTATATGTATGTGTTATGTTGATAATTTATAATGATGTTTGTATTCTACTTTGTTTTTGTAAGCGGGGGTTCGATAAATTAGAGTATAGCCTCAGCGTCCCCTGCGTGGGATGTCTTTATTGTAAAGTGACTGACTGGTGGAGAGCCTTCAGTTTTGCCACTAGGGTTGTTTCAGCAGATCTTTTATGCGGATCAGGGGTTGTACGGTCCTGATTTGGCTCGGAAGAGTCCGCTGGACCTAAAGCAATAATCATATAAAGTAATGTAATGATTGGTATTGAACGCAATATGTAACGTCATAGACAGTCAGCAGTGGTTGACATGAAATATTATTTAATTGCATTTTTGTTATAATCTACGCTTTTTTTTTTTTACAGATGTATTTGTGTTGCCTATCTGGTTTTGATTGGGAATTAACGCAATGTTTCGTTGACATTGACATTTTAAATGCATGAACTTAGTCACAATCTGGTCTTGATACTTCCACTATTACTTCTTTTTGATTTACTCGTGTATTGATTGATTGACTGATGTATACACGATAACCTATAAATCAAACAGACGAATGCCTGTCATCATCATTATTATCAACGTCGTCGTCATAGTTGTCATAATCATTGTTCTTGTTTCCATACAAATCGTTATATGTATCATCATTGTCATCATCATCGTCATCATCATTGTCGTCGTCATTATTATCATCAACATCATCATCATTGTAGTTTCCCCCGTTGGGGTGCCGGGGGTTTCAGTATAAATAGTATCCCCACTTTCTGGAAATTTAGTGCTTTACATTCCCACTGTCGCTGTCTTTCTCATTTGCTCTTTCTCATTCCTGCTCTGTTCTATCAATTTGCTATATTATCTTCTTCTTCGCTAGACCAGTCACCTACCTTTTTTCTTGAAAACTTTTCCGGGACAAGACTCCTTATTTGTGTGTGAGGTCTGTTGGATCAGCTTGGGAATATTGGACGCTTTCTGCCAGGTGGTCACTAGGGCTTCCTATGATGTTATTATTTAGCAGTGTAGGCATTTTATATGTATGTGTTTTGTTGATATTGTATAATGAGGTTTGTATTCTATTTTGTTTTGGTAACCGGGGGTTCGAGTATAGCCTCAGCGTCCCCTGCGTGGGATGTCTTTATTGTAAAGTGACTGACTGGTGGAGAGCTTTCAGTTTTACCACTAGGGTTGTTTCAGCAGATCTTTTATGCGGATCAGGGGTTGTCCGGCCCTGATTTGGCTTGGAAGAGTCCGCTGGACCTAAAGCAATAATCATGTAATGTAATGTAATCATTGTAGTTGTCGTTGTCATCGTTTATTCTTATTATTTTTGTTTTGCAAGGCCGGAAAAAAACTTTTCCAATGTGATCGCTTGGACGAATAAATTTGTTATGTCTTTTGTCTTTGTATGTCTTAAACGGTTTTATATTGAGTTACAATCTGGTCTTAACTGTTATAACTGTTTCACTTTACTCATGCATTCACGGATTGGTTTTGGTTTGATTTGACGATCGACCTATTAAATTTATGATTGATTGATCGATTAAATTGATTTAACAATTGATGTATTGATTTGACAGATTGAATTACTGTGTATTTGTTTTAATGTAACGGTTACTCACATTTGTAAATTAGAAAAATTTATATTAAAATTGAAGTGATTTGTGCAAGTATGCAAGCTATAGGAACATCTTAAATGATTGTTGTTCGCTTTATTTATTTGTTCATTGTTTGACTGATTGGATCTTTGTGTATTTCTGACAGACAAGAGGATCGTTCCCGTAGTTTCCAAATGATTGATTAATTGATGACGTCACTCGCTAATACATTCATCCCTCAATTTATTCATTAAAGTGGATGATTCTATTTACAATGAGTGCCATTATAGCTCACTGTTCATTCTTTCATTAATTTATCATTTTATTTACTTCATTTATTCATTCTGTGGATGATTGTCATTTTTTTTCCTGTAAATTAGTGAAAATATGATAGCGCATTACTCATTCATTCATCATTTTATCGATTCAGTGGATGATTTGTATTTAATTTTATAAATTAGGGTGAATATAATGGCGCAACATTCACTCGTTCATTAATCATTTTATGCATTCAGTGAATGATTAGTTTTATAAATGTGAAAATAGGTATTGAATGATAACTTATTCATTCATACAAATGCGTTTTAACATATACAGGTGCTTTTTTGTTAATGGGTGACCAGATTCTTGGTGTTGCAATGAACTAATACAATGTGTGCCATGTTAAATACGATTATTGTGATTGTCTGCAATAATGTTGTTCAAGATTGTGTCCATTGATTGTTTTGTGGATCGACTGATTGATTGGTTGATAATATCAGTATGCATATATTCTAAATACAGTGAAATCCGGTTCTATTAAAAATTCTGCTCTATTAAAGCTCAGGCTAGTTCCGGCCAAACTTGTTGTTTGTACTGGATCATGGATCTATTGAATTCGGCTCTATGGAATAATCGGCTCTAATGAAGCAACGTGCCATACCCCCTGAGAGATTTTCGTCGGTTCTATTGAAGCCAGAGAATTCGTAGAGAATGCATAAATTTTTAATGAATACAGTTACTGTCATAACCTAATACACGTCATCGTCATTACTACGTCATTTATTCTGGTAGTCCCAAAAATTCATACAAGAATAATTATTGTCTATAATCACGTCAGTGTGTGTGTGTGTGTGTGTGTGTGTGTGTGTGTGTGTGTGCGTGTGTGTGTGTACTTGTTTTTAGCTTTTCTGCAGACATCTGCAAGAAAAAGTTACACACTTCGCGGACTTATTCCCGTCAATTTGCAAGATTTCTCCAAGTGTGTAAATTCAGCGTGTGTAAAACCGACGATTGAAGTCGATACATTCGGGTGGCGCACTCATACCAAGTTTTTCTCGTTCATGACGTCACTTAACTTCTGGTTAGCGAACGAGGCTGCTACCATGGTGAGCACGAGGCGATGATTGATGAAAAATTAAATGAATTAGTAATTTTCCGTTCAGATGCTGCAAAAAAAGAATTCTATTACCATATTGTTTATCATGTAACGCCTTTGTATTGAATTGTCAAGTCGAGAACAATGTACAGAGCGCGTTAGTAATGGATACGACGACTGCTTTCGCTCTTAGAAGTGAACTGTGATGTTTAGATCTACTTCGTAGAGGGAGATGGAAAAAGAATACTCATGGCATATTATTATTATTATTATTATTATCATTATTATTATTATTATTATTATTATTATTATTATTATTATTATTATTATTATTATTATTATTCAAAACGTTAGTTTACATATTGCTAGTCCTAATTAGCCCCCACTTTTATTTTTCATTCCCCTTGATACCAATCACACACACACACAAACCTAAAAAAACAAACGAATTCAATTATTGTGACGGTACTTCAGAAATGCATTTTAGAAAACTGAGAGCATGTCACCAAAACAGCTCTAGATACTATTGCATTCCATCAAGTCTAATATACTACAACGCACTGACATTACAAACTACTACATCTAACTCTGGACAGAGTAAATTGTTGATTTATTTCAGGATAGTGGTAATACTTAGTCAATGAGCTTGTGCCTGATTTTTTTCCTCTGATTTATCACAAAAGCTAGGACGATTTGGGCTCTGTGAGCTGTATCCTTGTCACAGAAAGCACCTTTTGGGAAATTACTAGATGACGTGACCACTACGATGTAAGATGGTAAGAGTTTGATTTAAATAGTTATCACTTATTGATCGTTTCTGTATAGCGATTTACCAGCTTACGAGCTGCTCAAGGCGCTGGCTGATTCAGGATCTAACGCAATCCGCCCGAGGCGCCCACTTACAGCCTCTGGGCGCATAGTCTTGACGCCCAAACGAATGAGCAAAATCCTGGGCGACCTGGGATGGGCAGAATGGAGCTAGTGCGTGCTGGATGTATTTGTTTAGTGTGTTATTCATTGCTTACAGGGTTCAGCGGACTGCAAAGTGCCGAATAAGGACCACAAAATCAATACCACACACAACCCCGCTGAAAGAGACTCACCCCTGATCCGCATAAAAGATCTGCTAAAACAACCCCCAGATGGCAACACCGAAGGCATTCCACCAGCCGGTCAATCCACAACAAAGACATCCCACGCAGGGGACGCTGAGGACACACTCCAATCCACCGAACCCCCGCTTACAAAAACAAAACAATACAAACATCATGACAAAATATCAACAAAACACACACATATATGTAACCGAGTGATGGGTTATTAAGATTTTAAATTTTTTTAAGACAGGAAAGACCACACACCCACAACTCTCGATAGAACAAACGAAGAGAGTAATCATTTACGAAACTAAAATAAAGAAAGAAATAAGATATTAATTTCAACAACTTTTGTTGATATTACTTTTATTTCTATGTCGTCGAGAAGGGGCAAAAGGGTGGTACACTGGGATTTCTTATATTGAAATAAACAATATTAACATAGCCATAAAATAATAAAATAACTTGTGTTTTATATTCTAAAGTAAGACTGCTGCGCTCTCTGGTCATCTCCATCTTCCTATATGCTTGCGAAGCATGGACCCTCACAGCAGATCTCCAACGAAGAATACAAAGCATGGAGATGAGGTGCTACAGAAGACTTCTGTGCATTTCCTATACCCAACACATCACCAACGTTGAAGTCCGACAGACCATCACACAAGCCATTGGACAACACGATGACCTGCTCACAGTGGTGAAGAAACGGAAACTCCGATGGTATGGCCACGTCACCAGATCATCAGGCCTTGCAAAGACCATTCTGCAAGGCACAGTGCAAGGAGGTAGAAGAAGGGGGAGACCGAAAAAGAGGTGGGAGGACAACATTCGAGAATGGACTGGTTTGACACTGAGCGAAGCCATGAGGGCTGCTGAGGACAGAGAAAGATGGAGTATGCTGGTTAAGCGATCATCTGTGGTGCCCCTACGACCTTCGGGTTATGGGACAGGATAGGATAGGATAGGATTTCTATTCTAGTCTATTCCTATCTTTACTTTCTGTGTCCTCAAAAATACCACAGTAATCCAAACAAATTAAGCCAACACTAAGAATAAACGCCAAAATTTAACTTAACTACTTACAAACTAAAACGCCTAACAAAACTTCTAACAAAACCCAAAACAACCCAAAACTAACAAAAACTAACACAAAAAAAATAACAAAAAAACTAACAAACAAACAAAAAACCCGCTGCTTAGGCGACACCTGTAAATGCAACCAAAATCTAGCATCAGTTACAATACGTGACGAAACTTCTAGATTCTGAGCACAGCACATGGTCTGTTATCAACATTTTCAACATCAAATTATGCAGAAATACAGTCAAATACACCATCAAAACTGTTACTTTTGAATATCTGGTACCTTCAGCTATAAAATGCAATAATTATACAGCATATCTAAATTTAAAAAAACAACAACACAAGAATTACCTTTTGGTGAGCAGGGACGGAACTGCAAATTATGATACCCTCGCCATCAAGAAGAGAAAATGAAGTCTCTAAAGCGTGCCCAGTGCAAGGAGGTAGAAGAAGAGGGAGACCGAAAAAGAGGTGGGAGGACAACATTCGAGAATGGACTGGTTTGACACTGAGCGAAGCCATCAGGGCTGCTGAGGACAGAGAAAGATGGAGTATGCTGGTTAAACGATCATCTGTGGTGCCCCTACGACCTTCGGGTTACGGGACAGGATAGGATAGGATAGGAAAGCGTGCCCAAAATGTTAACAGAACAATCATAAAAACAACTGTTATTATAATTAACATACCGCACCATTTATACTCTTAAAAATAACAAATATTTTCGTATAAACAAAACAAAAATAACTAGTTTATTGTCGCTAAAACTAAAATTATAGAGCAAGAGTAATATCCAAGAAACATAACTCTTGCCAACTATAAAATAAGAAAGGCTGCGGTTAACTCCCATATACATTTTCATTTTGGTAGATACTAGGTCATCTACCACATATAAAATGTCTACATTGCCAAATAATAACATAATAGGAAGCCCCAGTGATCATTTGGCAGAAAGGGTCCAATATTCCCAAGCTGATCCAACAGACCTCACACACAAATGAGGAATTTCGTCCCGGAAGAGTTTTCCAGAAAAAAGGTAGGTGACTGGTCTAGCGAAGAAGATAGTATAGTAGATTGATAGAACAGAGTAGGAATGAGAAAGAACAAAGGAGAAAGAAAGCGACAGTTGGAATTTAAAACACCAAATTTCCAAAAAGCGGGGACACGCACCCCGTCTAGAACACGAGCGTCAGGATCTTTACTATTATGTTATTAGTTTTAAATGGTGGTGAGGGGATTAATGAGCTGATTGTTTGCTTCTTCGATAACTGGATACCGTGTGATTTTGTTGTCCATTCATAGTTTTGTTGATCTATGTTTTAGAAGTCGATGCCCACGATAACAACTTCCATCCCCCCCCTCCCCCCCCCCTGTTTTTTGAAGGGAATGTAAGGGGTTAAAATAATTCATGACTATGAGGGTAAACCATGTCACCACACTTTTAGATGAGCTTTTCGTCAGCGAATTATTTTTTATTTTCTATGAATTACACTTTTAGTGGGCAGTTTGATTACGTTCCAATAGGGCTTGAGTCATTATTTTTTAGGGCCCTAATTATGTTTGTACACTTTATTTGTTGTTGTGTTTTTTTAATAAATTTGTGAAAACTTGATGAAGCATTAGCCAGTAATCAACCTAGGTTTGATGTTTAAAATTACTTTGCAGCCAATTTTGATTTCTTGCACTGTGTGTTCTTCCTAAGTTTTTCAGTTGTGTTTCCAGGAGGGATCTTCTCCTTCCTAGCCCACTTCCTCCTCGGCTAGCTTGCCCTCCCCACCACCACCCCACCCCTCCTACTCCTTAACCCCTTTCTGTGACTACTGTTAATAGTGTCGTAGAAGTGCTACACAATGGTTTAGCTCTTAGCGTTGCCAACTCTTAAAAACGTGTTCTCATAAACCATGCAACGATTTTAGGACACTTCCTTATTGGATCTTTCATTCTTTACATTCAAGGTCAGAAAGCGTTTACGGTGAAGTGCTCAAATTTAGATGCAAATTCAAATTCAAATAAACTTTTTTTTTTAACAAAATGAAATAACACGTGGAAACTTATTTCTCTCTTGAAAGAGGTAATACAGTTGCCTTATTGTATGTTAATGACGAACAGAAAGGTGAAATGATTCATACTTATTAGATACAAAATTCCAGACCAACACGCACACATGATCCAGTACTACTGCTTATGCTGTAGACGGCATCAACAGTACTAACAATATTATAAGCAGAAAATGCAATTTAAAAAAATTATGTAAGAGCCACTTTAATCGGTTTATGCATAGCTATGTTTAAGGGCACAAGCATGTCTTTAAAATGAATTGTACAATCGTTTTCTGTAAACACAAGTGCTCCCGCCTTTTGTTTTATCCACAGAAAGATATGCTTTTTATTAATGCGTTACACACTAACATATCCGTGACATGACTGTAAAAAAACATTCCGTCACACACATATCTGCCTGCAGAACGACTTAAAAAGTCTTGATTGCCATATGCACGTGTTCCCGTCAAATTTTGTCTGCAGAAAGTCTTGCTTTTTTTTTTTGTTTCTGATACACAATGTCATGTCTGCTGTATTACAAAGAAAATCTTGTCCGTTCAAACACGTGTGTAATTTAGTGCTTTAAATTCCCACTGTCGCTGTCTTCCTCATTTACTCTTTCCTATTCCTGCTCTGTCCTTCACTCTGCTATACTATCTTCTTCTTCGCTAGATCAATGACCTACCTTTTTTCTTGAAAACTCTTCCTGGACAAGACTCCTTGTTTGTGTATGAGGTCTGTTGGATCAGCTTGGGAGTGTTGGACGCTTTCTGCCGGGTGGTCACTAGGGCTTCCTATGATTGTACTATTTAGCACTATAGGCATTTTATATGTATGTGTTTTGTTGATGATTTATAATGATGTTTGTATTCTATTTTGTTTTTGTAACCGGGGGTTCGCGTAGTTGAGGTCAACCCTCAGCCGTCCCCCGCGTGGGATGTCTTTATTGTAAAGTGACTGGCCGGTGGAGGGCGTTCAATTTTCCCACTGGGGTTGTTTCAGCAGATCTTTTATGCGGATCGGGGGTTGTCCGGTCCTGATTTGGCTCGGAAGAGTCCGCTGGACCTAAAGCAACAATAAATCAATCAATCAATCAAAACACGTGTGTGTCCCCAGAATGACTAATAAATTCTTTATTGCCAAAATTAACAAAATCCAAATAATTATTGAGCAAAGATTAGTAATAAGGAAGGTATTTCACTGCCAAATATACATTTCTTATATTTTTAGAACAATTAGAGAGTCCGAAGAAGTATGGTCTGCAGCTCGCATATTCAGAACGATCTCTAGACAAGTATGTGTTTGTAACAGATATGATACGTGCGTTTGTAGTGTCATTAGCTGAACACCAGTATTGTTTAGGAGAACGAAAACCATAACTAACTAACTAAATAATAGACTATTCTACTGTTCTAAACCACTATGCCACCCCCGAAGTTTGGCGCCAGACTTCCAGATTGTGACGGTGGGTCTATTGTTACTGGGCTCTGCGCAATAGAATGCTATTACCCACTCATCTTTGTCTGCGGAGATCGGCTAGTGTAATCACCCTATGACTAATCTTAATACATTTATAAATTTAGCTCGGTCGGTGTGCGGATAGGGTTATAGATATAGGGAGAAAATGGTAATAGCTTCACTGACACTCTAGCTCTCACACGGCTATGAAACAGGTAGTCCAGCTACTTGTTAACAGTTAATATCACACATTTATTTCCTCTACTCTATACAAAATCTTCTAATCTCTACACTACCTTTAATGTCCAAATTTCACTTCGAGTAGTTCGCTCCTTGATGGGTCTGTGCAGCTTTTCTCGATATTTGTTACTGTCTCATCATTGGGCTATGAGTTCTATCTGTCCTATTATTCGGTTTTCTGGAAGAGTAGACTGTCGCACAGTCCTTTAGAGTCGTGTACGTGCACTTCTTCTGTGGACTTAACTGTATAGTCGAGGTGCGGTGTTGTTGTCTCTTCTTCTTGGTATATGACTACGGAGCTAGTGGAGCCCAATGCTCTCGCTGCTCAAGGTTGCAGGCCACGTATCAGAGATGCATCTTTGTGGGATTTCTTGCCTGCCGTGGACCACGATGCCTGCTCGTCTGCAAAATATGAGACGAATTTCTGCAACGCCTTGTATACAAAAATTGTGCAGAGCGTCTCACTGATGGCAAAAACAGCCCTCAGTTGAGATCGCTCCACTTATACAATACAAGGGACGATCATTCTTCTAAGTCCGTGGTCCACTGGAATCTCCAACATACTTCCTATACCTATACATACATCGTGGCTAAACTAAACACATGGAGAAGTAATTAACAATATACACATTCTCCGGTACAGCCACTGGTCTGCAATAATACACATAAAAGAAACAACAGTTGGACAGTGGAGGCTGCCTTGTGGTGCCGAAACCGGTCGGGTTCGCCACGTGGTCAAGCAAAGTTTTACTAACAATCACAATTCTAAAACATGGCAAAACTTCACAAACATAATACAGCAATAATATCAATAAATCGCGATGAAACAAACGATCGATCATTTACCTTCTTGACAATGTCAGGCCCTGGCCATACTGCGACGAATGATTTTCATCCGTCACCTGCTGTAGTCTTTCTGAGAGAGATTTTACAACGTGCTTCCTGCTACCGTGCTGTTCAGACGAAGACTAACTCTCCTCCCGCTGGGGCCTGCTATCGTTACATTATTATTGCTTTAGGTCCAGCGGACTCTTCCGAGCCAATTCAGGACCGGACAACCCCTGATCCGCATAAAAGATCTGATGAAACAACCCTTGTGGTAAAACTGAAAGCTCTCCACCAGCCAGTCATTTTACAATAAAGACATCCGACGTAACGCCACCTAGTAGAGGTAGCAGTTGATTGGTCAGCTGAATGAGGTCACGGCTTATCTTAGTGAAACTGTAGCCTACACATGCTGAGTACAACCTAACTTCGGTCGGCTGCTTGTCAGCGACTTAACTTACATAGGCCATAGCAGGCTGAATGTTGGAGGCTTAAAGCCGTAGTGCAGAGTCTAGCCTCTTGTGACACAGATCAAAGTCTCTCTTACATTACTAAAGCTAGCAAAACAATGAAAATTATAGTAGATTTTTTGACAGCAATGTTACACAAACAAAACCATTGCTATTGTTTTTATTGTTAAATATTTGCAGATTGTGTTAAAAGGAAATTGATAATAAAATATTTCAAAATAATTTTATTATGTTCGGATCTAAATCAAAGGTCAAATTCGATGTATCATATATTATACGATACATTCGGTCACACTACCGTGACGACCTATTAGCGCCAAAACCGTAAGTGTTACCATTATCATGAGACATTTGAAATTAACACGTGTTCTGTGCAATTTACAGAGATACCAGTAATCCACAGTGTTCATTAATAATTATCAGTATTTGCCAATCCTTCCTAGCGCCCAAACCTGATAATTACAAATATCATGAGACACTTACAAATATTATAGAAGACAATTATCATTTAAAAATTACAAATATCTTCGCGGAATTTTCAGTTTTGGCTCGAGCAATCCGTCTGGAAATGGGCCCAAACCGAAAATTATAATTTTCACTTGATAATTAGTAATTTTACGTGTTAAATAATTGTAAATATGTTTTTGATATTTGTAATTATCACATGATATTTGTAATTATGAGGATTTGGCGCTAGTTAGCCGCCATAATGTGAATTACACAGAACATGTGTTAATTACTATAATCATTGATACCTGTAAATGCATGTTGTGGTGCTAGTAAGCCGCTTTAGTCAGAATTAAGCATGATCACATACAAATTGTAATTATGAAGTGAACATTGTAATTATTATGTGATAATTACAATTGTCTGTTTTGGCGCATTTCCAGGCGGGTGGCTAAAGACACTTCAATAGAGCCGGATTTCACAGTAGCATGCTAATAATTATACCAATGAATTACCAGGTAAGTAATGCGAAAACAACTATTGTCAATGTTACCTGTGATTTGTGATAGTTAACGATTTGTTTTTCTTCAATAAAATTGCACGATATTGACATTACGATAACAATACGATTCTATCCTTACTCACTCACTCTCACTCTCTCTCTCTCTCTCTCTCTCTCTCTCTCTCTCTCTCTCTCTCTCTCTCTCTCCTACATGTAGACTACTTCCACCCCCATCCCCACTTCTCTCACACACATACAATACAATGTATCCTACCAGAAGAGTCTTGGACAGGTGGTTGGATGTTTATTTTCCCTAGCGCAAGCTGGGTTTGATCGGAAGGCGTATAAGCAAAAGCAAGGTGCTGAGGGTATGTATAGAAACACCGGACCATTTCAAACACCCAATGTGCGTCAGATAAGAAGAATCACAAACACTGACAGACATCTTCTTTTTTTCTTTGTTTTAACCCACCCACCTCATTCCATTTCTTCTCCCACCCAACGTTTTCCCCGGGTTATAGCCCTTGACGGAACTCTATCCTCTTTCGCAGCATTCATTGAATTTTACCAAAGAAATGTACAGCCAAGAAAGCTCTTGGAACAGGTTGGAAGGTTTATGTAAAAATGAACCTCAACAACTGGAGGATTGTCTAATGATTGACACTGTATTACTAGTTATTTATTTATTTGTTATTTATTTAATCACTTTTATATAGCGCTTTTCCAGCTAAAGAGCTGCTCAAGGCGCTGTCCAATAAAGGATCTAGCACAAACCGGAGGAGGCGCCCACTTGCCATCTTTGGGCGCATAGTCTGACGCCCAAACGACTGAGCATAATCCTGGACGATCGGGGTTAGGGAGGATGACCTAGTGCCTGATGGTGTATTTGTATAACCGGCACTCACCCGTCTAGGACAGGAGCGTCAGGATCTTTAAAGTCCGTGCGATGCAATGCGTGAGTGCACAGACTATAGACCTCGGTTAATACTCTCATCCGAAAAGAGTGTGCCGGCTACATCTACTGTTTCATTTTACAAAAGCCCGCGGTTTGAATTCACCTTAAACATTCCATGAGTTATTTTCCCACAACTAATTAGAAATGAATCATTGAGCAGCGCACGATTTGAATACACTGAGAAAGGAAAATAATATTGTGTTTCAACAAAATTCGTACACAAGATATTTATATATGCTTATTATTAAATGAAAACGGCGTGTCTGTTTTTATATCACCTAATGGCTCCTAACCTATTATTATAGGTAGTGCAACTCAATTTCAAAGCTGAAGAACTTTTTGAAAATTTCCGCAAATTAGGTGATCATTGTTATTCTTAGATGTGATGTGTGTTATTATTTCTTACGGTCTTTAACGTGTTTTAGCTTCTAATGTTGTACCATTTTGTTTAAAATAAATATTATTTATCCTTGTGTGTGTGTATCCGTGCGAGCGCTTAGAGCAAGCTTTCAGTTTGATTTTGCGCTTTACAAATAAATTATTATTATTATTATTATTATTATTATTATTATTATTATTATTATTATTATTATTATTATTATTATTATTATTATTATTATTATTTTCCATCAACATCACTCTCCCACAGCCTCGAAGACACCGTTCATTGATGTTTTATCATTGATCATCTCTTTCTCGTACAGGACTTTCAACGGTGTGATTGGTGACAGGTGTGCTGCCAGCGTAAGATAGCCCAGATAGCTTCTCTCGCCTCTACTTTTAGAGGTTTAGGACAGTACCACACACCGTAGCTGAGACTCGCCGAACACCTGAGAAGCAAACGTTAGGGTCTGCTAGTTTCAGCTACAAGAAATGAGAAACAAAATTAATATGTCGACGCACCAAACCTGATTGATAATTTAGACAAAGGTATGACAAAACAGTGTTGCACAGTAGTAGTAGTGGTTTGGACACACCAGCAACCTCCAAACGATACAAAAATATTGACGCAATTAAGCGCGCACGACTGATTTTCAGATATTGAATATTGTGATCTCTTCGGAGAAAATACGGCGACCTTGGTGCAGGAGGTATACCTAACCTTGCTTTTTCATTGTTTATTCTTTGGTGTTGGCAGAGATGGCGGTAGCGGTTGGGTGTGTGTAGATTTGTTGGGGTTGGTATACTCTTCTTTGTTGTGTTTGTACAGACAAGCTTTTTATATGTTTTGCACGTAAGATAATAATAAATAGAGGGGGTGTGTCTATCAAAATAATGGCTTCGGGCGGAAGAGGTTTTAATAATATTTGGCTTCTTTATTTCTTTTCTTTTTCTGTAGCAAGGTAACCAACAGGAAGTTTTGCCCCCAGACAAGGAAAGGCACACACACACACATACGTGGATGCACTTATTCAACACACACATGCACACACACACACACGCTCGCACCCCTCCCCCCTCACACCTGTCTACATGACGGCTAAGGCCTACAACAGGACGTACCTATGAACGCGTCTCTGATTCCGAGACAACATATATTTTGATTTTGCATGAAAGCATTCGAAGACAAGACAAATCAAATGCTGTTGGACAGTTTTGAATCTTCTAATGTGTCAAAAGGCTGAACAAAAATTGTCGCGTTTTCACCAGCTCTAAAAGGCATCATGAATATTAACGAATGTGTAATTTACCTCACATTTGCGGATTAATGCTACACATTAACATACACTTTTTGGTAAAAGTTAGTGTGCATTAATTGTAACGATTATTGAGAGTTTCTTTGATGTCACTTTTCTTGCCAGCGCTTCCAAAATGCCAATTGTTTTCAAATAGGCAGAAGGATAGTTAGTTAGTTGTTCATTGCTTACAGGGTCCAGCGGACTGCAAAGAGTCGAATCAGGACCACAAAATCAAGACCACAACTTCGCTAAAAGAGGACTCACCCCTGAACCGTATATAACATCTGCTGAAACAACCCCAGTGGTAACACTGAAGGCACTCCACCAGCCGGTCATTTTACAATAAAGGCATTCCACGCAGGGGACGCTGAGGCTATAACTCTAATTTATTGAACCCCCATTTACAAAAAATAAAATGGAATACAAACATCATTATAAAATATCAACAAAACATGTGCATATAACATGCCTACATTGCTAAATAATAATAATAATATCATAGGAAGCCATGCATAGTGACCATTTGACAGAAAGCGTCCAATGGTCCCAAGCTGATCCAACAGACCTCACACACAAATGAGGAGTTTTGTCCCAGTAGAGTTTTCAAGAAAAAAGTTAGGTGACTGGTCTCGCGAAGAAGAAGATAGTATAGTAGATTGATAGAACAGAGTAGGAATGAGAAAGAACAAATGAGAAAGCCATCGGCAGTGGGAATTTAAAGCACTAAGTTTCCAGAAAGAGGGGATACTATTTATACAGAAACCCCCGGCACACCTACGGGCGCGTGGGGTAGGCAGAAGGATGGGATAGGGAGAAGAAGAGTGGTATCAGGCAGTCTGTGTGTCTGTCTCTTTTGTTTGTTGAAGGTAATGTGTTCAAAGGAAAGCCTACTGTACATTTCCGTCGTCCATCTATTGATACTAAAGTGACATCAAAAAAAATTTGATACTGCTTGGTGAAAGTAACAGCGACCTGGGTCAGCAGGTATTTTGGTGTTCGTAGTTCGTTTATTTTTTTCCACGACTGAATTGCAATAAAAAAAATTTTAAAATGCTTTATTGCCCATTTTATCGGGAAATTCTGGGCCGCCTCACCTGGGGAAGGCGTAGTCGCAGCCTGTGGCGCGCCCAAACCCAACCTATCTAATATTAGTTGTGTCTGTTGGTTTTTTTTCAAATTTTGCTGGGGGAGCAAACCGGAGTACCCGGAGAAAACCCCCTGGACGTTGCTCGAGTCGAAAGTAAATAATATTCGGAGAAACATAACGCCCAGATGCTGGCTCGATCCCACACCTGTCAGGCGCCATTGGTTTCTGGCCTGCGGACAAGGCAAGTTAGTCCCGCCTTAGCCCACTTGGCCACAACGCTCGCTTTCACGATATAGCTATAGCTTCATGTCTTTGGTGACGAAAATTACCCATTATTTTAATGTTTTGTTGGTTTTTCTCAGACTTATCCTTGAGGTACATCCTGTATCGGCCAGCGCCTTGAGCAGCTCTTGAGCTGGAAAAGCGCTATATAAGAACGACCACGTAGCTAAATAAATACATAAATACTGCTATTACTATTACTACTACCACTGTTAGTATTACTACTACTACTAGGCCTACGACTACTACTACTACTACTACTACTACTATTACTACTACTACTATCACTATTACTACTACTGCTGCTACTACTAAAATGTAAAAAAAAAACACCAACTATTGATAGCCCTGGAAGGGTGTGGGATAGAAGAAGAATCAGTGTGCGGGTAGGCGTAATTGACGAGTTGTGCTGAATTCATTACAACGTTGTTAAAGTTAACGGTTAGAGTTGTAATAGTTTATCGAAATTTAGTTATTCATTGTTTATAGTATCCAGCGGACTGCAAACAGCTGAATCAGGACCACAGTTATCGACAAGGAGACGACGGATCACTCTGACTGTTCCATATAAACAAACAAGTAATTGAATTGTTCAGTGTTTCGCACTGTCGGAAAGGACTTTTTCGAAAGCACTTTTCCTTGTTTGTGGTCAATACAATGTCTTACGTCTTACGTACATTTGCCGGTCGTCTCCTCCCTGTCCGCCTTCTTCTCTAACTCTCTTTAGACATAGTGAACAGAACAAATTGGCAATAACTCTTGCCAAATGTTTGCGACCCGGGAATTGAACCCCGATCACATGCATTTCAAAAGCTATCCTTGCCTCAAGCCTCCATAACAAAGCAGAAAGCATAAATGGGCCTGCACAACACAACATAGAGACGAAGTCATTGTGGTCTGCATCAGATATTTCGGAGAAAGACACAAAGATAAACAGTTTACTTCATGTGCTAAACACTGGCCCCGAGATACACTAGCTATAGCATTAAAATCCCGATTATACAACAATACACTACCTTTAGTGCATAAGGCAAGATCATGTTCGCAACAACATGTAGCATGCACAATGTATCAGCTTCGCTGTTGGTTGCAAGAATTTTCGTTCCTTGAAATGGGTTCTTTGGAGTGTGTTGCTTTCTAAGTTAGCCGAAAGCTCAATTTTGAGAAGATCATTTCCAAAGAATTACTGGCTTCCGTCAGACCTTACAAAGCTTAGTCCTAAAACGCCTGGTGGTGGTGCCGCAAGCAGTAAGGATAACAAATCAATCCTGACATCCTGTCTTGCAACAACGAAACAGAACGCAGATACAACAGTGGCGTCGCCGCCAAGAAAATTCACTTCGCCGTGGCTTTGGTTATCAAACGGCAGGAAAAAAAAGCAGTGATTAGACATGGTACCATACAATGCCTGCAATGTGCGTAACAGCCTTAGGTTTTATCACAGATAATGCAAATTGCAGATAAACACAAACAATGCCGCCAACGCAAAGCGAAACAACAACAACGTCAGTGTGTTTTTTTTTTATCTCAAGGGAAGTATTACCGATAAACACAAGGGGAGTAATACAGATAAACACCAAACTGCTGCCCAACCGTAACAGCGACTTCTTAGCAAGGGTGTATGGGTACGCATTATGCCACAGTAAAGAATCGAACCTACCACAGTGGAGCAGCCTGCTAGAGATGCGATGAGTAAGAGTCCGGTGTTGCTGCACTGCGGATGCCGTACTTTCTGTTGAGAAAGCAAATTAACTGTAATTTGTTTCTCATCATCCTTATAAGCCCCTTCTTGAACTGAACTCTTTAAAAAAATTTTTTTACCTCAAGCAGCAAAAGGGTATCGTCAAGAAGAAGAAGAAGAAGAAGAAGAAGAAGATGATGATGATGATGATGATGATGATGATGACGATGATGATGATGATGTTCTTATATATAAAAGACTCCCGATCCGATCATAACCTATACTTATTCCAAGCAAATTTGCACTGAATGCAACCACCAAACTGATAGCAAAGACAAGATGGTCAGGGTATACAGACAGTTTAATGTTTGGATAAACTGGGGACCGAACCCGCGATCTTTGGAACATTAGCATTTCTTCGTACCAGCTATGGTCTGAATGGGCGATTGATAGAAAAAGTACTGGTAAACCAACTAAAACAATAGGAAAAGAAGAAGAAGAACAAAGCAAAAGAGGAAACTGAAGCGATGGCGCATGGAAGAAGAAGAAGAGCAACAACAGTAACAAAACAACAGTAAACAGCAAAACAAGAAGAGAAGAAGAAGAAGAAGAAGAAGAAGAAGAAGAAGAAGAAGAACAACAACAACAACAACAACAACAACAACAACAACAACAACAACAACAACAACAACAGTTATAATAATACTTTTGTTTAGAAGTCTTATGGTTTGATTTTCCAGTCACTTGGTTTTCAGCAAACCCAACTGACAAGCTGAGAACACGATGTGGTCATCTGAACCTATGGCACAAATGCACCAATGCAAGCCAATAGCAGCAGAGAATGGGAGATAAATCCTTCCTATCATTCCCTCGTTTCCCCGGAGGATAACGTCTAGTAAGGGTTTTATCCAAGGCTGCTGTCAGTAAACTCATGGACCCACAATAACTGGACACACGAATCCTCAAACGGCGATAATAAGTTCGCATATGGTTGACCTGGGTTGAAACCTGTGCCTTTCATTTCCGGTTGATAAAGCGGTCTCCAAGTCTTGGATACTGATACAATAAACCGGAAGTAAGAGGCGCAAAGAGGTAAAGCTAACAAGGCAAATCGAACTCATGACTATACTTACAGTGTCCCCATTTGGGGATTCGTGTGTCCAGTTATTGTTGGTCCATGGTAAACTACAGGCTCCTGTCTTTATGCGGGGCAACTTTATGGTTTGTGCTGTACACAAACTTTTCGTCTCTGCAAACTGCAACAACAACAACAACAACAACAACAACAACAACAACAACAACAACACTTGCATCAAACAAAGAGAGGAGGAGGAGGAAGAAGATGATTTAAAGGAAGTAAACAGTGGAGGAGGATGACGCAGAGGCGGAGGAGGAGTAAGAGGAAAGAAAAAGAAAGGATGTGAAGAAGCGAAGGAGCTTGTTAGAGCAAAACCTAAGGTTAAGCGGTTCTAACCTTACAAGCAGTGAATGTCAGTCACAACGCGCTTTTCCCAAACACATTTCACCATCTTCTTCTTTCCCTAGACCCTAAAAACAACAGATGCATTTCCATGGAATTCGGGAAGATGTTGTGACGTCATTGGAAGAATTTCACGCGAGTGCAAGAAGGCTTTTTTTTTTTTTTTTTTTTTTTTTTTTTTTTTTAAAGGAAAAATACGTTTTTCGGGGTGGGTTTCCCTCTCTGAATGATTGTAGTACCCGCATCGTCTGCTCACTGCCTTCCTCCCTTGACTGATTGAAAACTGCAACAATGTTGAGCATATATTGAAGGGTACACATGATGCTGTTTAAAATGTACACAGAGAGACAACTTTTGTCTGCGAGTTTCATTTGGACGATATCTCCCCATATCCCCCTTGATACCTCACCATACCCCCCCCCCCCCCTGATATCTCCCCGTCCCCCCCCCCCATGATGCCTCACCATACCCCCTTGATACCTCCCCGAACCCACTTGATACCTCCCCATACACCCTTTATACCTCCCCATACACCCTTGATACCTTCCATACCCCCTTGGTTCCTACCTGTACCCTCCTTGATACTTCCCCGTTGATCGTTTCGCAGGTATGGATGAAAGGAATCGACCATCACCATACCCCTTTATGTATACCCGTATCCCCGTTATGCCTACCCATGCCCCTTTAAACCTACCCGTAGCCCCCTTTTACCTACACGTACCACCCCATTCCGATCCTTGGTAATAATAATAATAATAATAATAATAATAATAATAATAATAATAATAATAATAATAATGAATATAGAATAATACAAATAGAAATCAGAAAAAACACCAAGGTTTTAAAATAAAATTTGATATAAGATATAATAATAATAATAATAATAATAATAATAATAATAATAATAATAATTAGTATTATTATTATTAGTTTATAATAATAATAATAATAATAATAATAATAATAATAATAATAATAATAATAATAATAATAATAATAATAATAATAATAATAATAATAAATAAGTAAAAAGTAAAAGCCTAAATTAAAAAGAAAAATATCCATATTGTAGTGTAAAAAAAATAACATAAAAACAATATGGCCCGCGTGAGATTTGAACTTGGGTCGCCTGCACGGTAGGCGAATGTCTTACTAAGTGAGCCACCAAGGCTTCGTATAAAGACCATCAATTTTTGGGTCTATATGGGAAAACATGCTGAAACCTCAATTCGATTTTTAATTAATCACATTTAATTAGTTAAACACAAAATTTTGTAAGATTGGTGACATGAGTGCAAAAGTGTTTTGAATGGAAATAAAACAAAATTTGCGGTATTACGGAAGGGCACGTTCTTGACAGGGGTTGAATCGAAACCGCGCGCGGAATGAGGTTATTGCAGTTTGTGGACATTTTGTTTATTTATTTATCTCAGAAACGGTTAAACGTTCGGTAAGGAAATGTCGGCTATAACGATTTCGCGGGTTTTGAGCGCACAGCAGGCCGATCCGCAGCGCCCAGCACCTGCCCAGATCAGCGTCCATACCGGACAAACTTTAGTACTACAGTAGAGGCGAAGAAGGACTTCCGGCTAAGTAATTTATATATATATAGATAGTGTTCGCTGGCGATTATTGGTAGGCTATATGGAGACACATGTGTGAGACAATTATTTGTTTTTATTTTTTATAATAGGCCTTGATATTTTTATGTTCTATTTACTCGTTCTTATATAGCGCTTTTTCCAGCTCCAGAGCTGCTCAAGGCGCTGGCCGATACAGGATCTAACTCAAGCCGCCCGAGGCGGTCACTTTCGGATAGCAGTGGAAATTTAGGTTGTCGTCGCCGGCAATCCCAAGATTAGCGCCACGTACCACGGGCCCTGGACGAAGAAGGAAGAAACAGGACGCATAGTGCTTGCAGGTGTGTGTTCTTGTATCTGGCCTTCACTCGCTTATAGGACATGAGCGTCAGTATCTTTAAGGTTGATGCGCGCGCAGATTTCATCCTTCTTCTATTTTTAATCTTCCTTCACGCGCTCTAAGGCGCGTTTACGCCGGCTGTGATCCAATGTTGACATATTTCTGGCGGTGCGACTAGCCCTCGGCTTATACTCTCAACCGACAAAGTTGTCTTATCTTTTTGTCATTCCCGTCCCTTTTTGGGCATAGAGACTACCTATTTACATTAGGCTAATGTTTGTTTGATTGTTTTCTAAATAACAAATAAATCTCCCCTGCTAAAGATTTTTCGTGCCATTGACTGAGTGTAAATGATGAATGGTTCATTTCAGAGTTTAATTATTTTTTGCTGATTGATGACTGACTGCTTGATTGATTGTTATTTGACTTCCACGGCCTACATACGGTTCTCTGGAATGTGGTGGTAAGCGAGAAAGGTGGATATGATAATAATAATAATAATAATACAGGATGCTATGTACGCGCCTTTCCCCGAGGCTCAAAGCGCGGCGATCTATATCAACATACACGCTCACCTGTCTCATTTACCCTCACACACACCAAATACACATACATCACTCAAACAGGTGGTGTAAAGGCAGGGAGATCGCTATTAGAAGACGGAAGAAAATCGAATTTTTATTTTTGAAATTGTTATATTGACTGCATCCATTATTGAAGGGAGGGAGGAAACCGGAGTGCCCGGAGAAAACCCTCGGTGACCTCAATAGTCTCGTACCTAAGTCACATACGTTCGCCCCTTGCGGGAATCGAACCCGCGACCTTCGGCATAGGAAACCGGCGACTTATCCACTGCGCCACGAGGCCACCCCATATGAGGTGTACAGGTGTGAGTGTTCCATGTGTGCGTAACATGTGTGTGTGTTTGCTTGTGTGCGTGCATGTGTGCGAGTGCGTGTGTGTACATGTGGTGTGTTTATGTGTGTGCGGCGCGTGTGTAGGTGTGTGTGTGTGTGTGTGTGTGTGTGCGGGTGCGTGTGTGTGGCACCGTTGTGCATGCATTCATTTACATGTGCATGTTTGAAAGCTCATGGTCCCAGGCCTTGAAAGATCAACAGTGAGATAAGATGAAAAACGGTCTTTCTGTTTTCCGTTTCTTTTGTGGAGAGAGAGAGGAAATGCGTAAGAGATATGATGGGGTTTAGAGGAGGGAGGCTGTGAGGGTGGGTGGGTTTGAGCTAATGTTAGATAAAATGGAGGATTTCAAACAAAAAAAATTGTTAGTACACAAGAGGAGAGAAGATGACAGCAGACTTCTGTGCGTGTGTGTTGATAACAAAGAGAAGACTTGTTGGTGTGGGGGTGGGGTGAAGGTAGTGGTGGGGGAAACGTTTAAACAAAGTGAAACATCATTCTTTTGCGTCTGGCATGTTCTATTTCTGTTTTAGAAAGAGAATCAGGAGAAAAGGGGGGGGGGGGTGGAGGGGGGAGAGGGGTGTCGACAAAAAAGAAAAACAAAAGTTTAAAAAAGAGAGGAAAAAGGAAAGCCAAACGGCATTTTGTCTGGCAGTCTGTTTTCTTTTACTCTCGCCTTCTTCTCCTCCTCCTCCTCCTCCTCCTCCTCCTCCTCCTTCTTCTTCTTCTTCTTCTTCTTCTTCTTCTTCTTCTCCTTGTTGTTGTTGTTGTTGTTGTTGTTGTTGTTGTTGTTGTTGTTGTTCTTCTTCTTCTTCTTCTTCTTCTTCTTCTTCTTCTTCTTCTTCTTCTTCTTCTTCTTCTTCTTCTTCTTCTCCTTCTTCTTCTCCTTCTTCTTCTTCTTCTTCTTCTTCTTCTTCTTCTTCTTCTTCTTCTTCTTCTTCTTCTTCTTCTTCTTCTTCTTCTTCTCCTCCTCCTCCTCCTCCTTCTTCTTCTACTTCTTCTGCTTCTTGTTGTTGTTGTTGTTGTTGTTGTTGTTGTTGTTGTTGTTGTTGTTGTTATTGTTGTTGTTGTTGTTGTTGTTGTTCTTCTTCTTCTTCTTCTTCTTCTTCTTCTTCTTCTTCTTCTTCTTCTTCTTCTTCTTCTTTTTCTTCTTCTTCTTCTTCTTCTTCTTCTTTTTCTTCTTCTTCTTCTTCTTCTTCTTCTTCTTCTTCTTCTTCTTCTTCTTCTTCTTCTTCTTCTTCTTCTTTCTTCCTCTTCTCCTGTTTTTGTATTCCCAGACTTATCTCAAAATACTTTCAAATAGCCGGTGGGGAATCAGAACGAGCCAACAAGAGTGTCTGTGCGTCCGTCCTACCGTCTGTCGGTCGGTCGGGTTTTCAGTCGGTCCGTTAGAAGCCATATCTGAAGAACCACTGAACGGATTTCCTAGGAACATTATTATCTAGGTCAGTGGCCTGCCTCCTGAGCCATCATAAGTATTGGCTTTATCGCCAAGGGCAAGGTCACTGGAGACATTTTGTAGCCACACACGTTTTGCTCAACATCTTTAAAACGGCTGAAGCGATTTTATTGAGTTTTAGTATATACAGGTACTTTAAAATCATGGACCATCCTTCAGTCGCAGGCCGGTTATCCGTCAGTTGGTCAGTCCGTCGCCACGAATTTAACTTTCTTTTTTAAAAAAAAAACCCACGCCTTTGGCCTTATCTCAAGAATAGCTGAACCGAATTTCATACATTTTACTTTTTGTTGATGCTTTAACTACTGCTAAGCATGCTGGCCCTTTCGTAATTGTACTTTGTGGAAGGTCAAGGTCATAATGCATTACCATTGTCAAAACATGATTTGAGCTGTATCGGAAAAATTGGCTGAGCCGGATTTCATAATTTTGTTTTGCTTCTAGATAGTTCCGTTAGTTCCATGTTTTTCGTTTGCTTCTTTAGGATAAAGCCCAGTCACAAACCCGCCAACAAAATGAACAATAGCCCAGTCACAAACCCGTTAAGAAAATGAGCAATAGCCCAGTCACAAACCCGTTAAGAAAATGAACAATAGCCCAGTCACAAACCCGTTAAGAAAATGAACAATAGCCCAGTCACAAACCCGTTAAGAAAATGAACAATAGCCCAGTCACAAACCCGTTAAGAAAATGAACAATAGCCCAGTCACAAACCCGCCAAGAAAATTAACAATAGCCCAGTCACAAACCCGCCAAGAAAATGAACAATAGCCCAGTCACAAACCCGCCAAGAAAATTAACAATAGCCCAGTCACAAACCCGTTAATTAACCCGTTTTAAGCCATGCACGCTTCACAAGTGCATGCGCATTATTTCATTTTTTAGTAGCAGTAAATGGGATATAACTGTTGATTTGGATATGTTGCGATTGACGAGGGAGTTGTCTACCGTTTCAAAGTCTCATTCTGCTTCCTGTTTGCAAAACCACCACATGGTAGAACCTTTTCTGCAGCATACGTCTAAAAATGACTTCAAAATCCTCAAGCCAAACCAGGTAAATGCCATTTATTTACTAAAGCAGTTATGTTGCTGATGCATGCACATTTGTTTGCGGGGATATCATTAAAAAACCATATTAGACGTAATTTTTTTGTAGGATGGAAGTTCCATAGAACTTTTGGTCGAAATAAAACACAACGTCACTGCACGCATCATGCGTGCATGGTAGCGGGAGGCCCCTGTATTTAGCGCTAGGCTACATATGCTTCGAGCATACATGTTAGTAAAAGATCACTCAGTTATGTGTATTTACAGATTCTGTAACCTTGGAAACAGATTAAAATGCTTTTCAATGAATATGCACCCTACTGATTTAGGATATGAATGCATACATTCGTAGTAGGTGTGCATATATAGGCCTAATATGGTTCAAGTATAAATTTTCATATCTGCTCATCCATATACAGTACAATTGTGCTTGCACCACACACACCACATTCTTTGCAAATGTATTCAAAGTTACATTTTTGTGGTTCATTCATTTTAATTTTTTTTTGTTTTTTGTTTGATTTTACAGACCTCTTCCACAACGGATGACCGTACATGATGTTTTAAGTCAACTCGACGAAGAAGGGTTTTTTACAGCAGCTGTGTACATCACACCTCCTGGGGATGGACAACTATCTGAAGAAGACAGTGGTGATGAGGATGGTAGTGGACAGATGAACAACTTGAGTCGTCGTCAGCTTCTTGCTGAGGCAGAAGGAGTTGTGCATCGCAGTAATGGACAGCTTGTCAGAATGGGTGGTCCAGAAGATGAAGAGGAGCTAGAGGAGGAGTTAGAGCTGACCCTACCTGCCTCTACTCAAAAAGCACCTGCCTCCCCACAGCAGACACCCACCTCCTTACAGCAGGCACCCACCTCCTTACAGAAGGCACCACCCTCCCCACAGCCAGCACCCATCTCCCCACAGCAGGCACCTGCCTCCCCACAGCAGGCACCTGCCTCCCCACAGCAGGCACCTGCCTCCCCACAGCAGGCACCCCCTTCACCACTGCAGGTTCCAGCAATACCTAGGCAACAACAAGCAGGACGACTTTTACACAATCAGAGGCAACATCTCCTGCAGAAACCTGTTGTGCGTTATTGGAGACGAGAAGATCTTCCAAGAAATCTGAATCTCCAACAACAATGGCCAGCCCTTCCACAACCACTGTTTCTCAATAAAAACTTCAATCCAGTGGAGCTGTTTGAACTCTTTATGGATGATGAAGTGGTCGATTACATTGTTGATCAGACAAATCTCTACGCTACGAGAGAAAAAGGAAACCACACCTTCGTTACCACCAGGCAAGAGTTCCGCACATTTTTGGCCATACTGTTCCTCTCTGGATACAACCAGCTTCCACGAAGACACATGTATTGGGAGAAAAATACAGATTGTAACAACACTGCTGTCTCGACCGCCATGAGCAGGAACAGGTTCTATGATCACATGAGATTTTTGCATCTTGCAGATAACAACAGACTGGACCCAAACGACAAGGTCAGCAAAGTCAGGGTGTTCCTTGCGATGATCAACGAAAGGTGTCTGTTGTATTTCCCTGAACAGCAAAACCTCTCAATTGATGAGAGCATGGTTCCATATTTTGGACACCACACGTCAAAGCAGTTCATCCGAGGGAAGCCAATCAGATTTGGCTTTAAACTGTGGACCCTTGCTGACCCGCTTGGATACATTGTTCAATTCGAACCGTACACAGGTGCTCGTGGGGGTCAAGGGTATGGACGCCTGGGTCTCAGGGGAACAGTGGTCAAAGATCTGATTTCAGAACTTCCACCACGCCCTTATCACCTAACGTTTGATAATTTCTTTACATCTCTTCCATTGCTCAGTGAACTCGCACATGACGGCATAGGGGCGACAGGAACAGTCCGGAGGAACCGCATAGAAAACTGCCCATTGAGAGATGTCTCCAGAGAAGACCGTGGTGCCATTGATTATCGTCGTGACAGAGGTAGCGACATACTGGTTGTGAATTGGAATGACAACAGCGTTGTTACAATGGCAACCAACTGTGATCGTGTCATGCCACTTGCACGAGTTCGGCGCTGGTCAAAAGCACAACGTCAGTTTGTTCAGGTAGATCAGCCACATCTGATCAGAGTGTACAATGCGACAATGGGAGGGGTTGACAGGGCTGATCAAAACATCAACACCTATCGCATCTCTATGCGTACAAAAAAATGGTGGTGGCCATTTTTTGCGCATACGCTTGAAATTGCTATGCAGAATGCTTGGCTTTTGTTCCGAAGAACAAATGCATACATCGCTGACCCTCTCGACTTGCCTTCAGGCGTCAAATTGTGCAAGTCTACCTACTGCGGCATAATGCCATTACTATACAACGACGTGCTCCTCAACTTGCTCTTCCTGCAGTCCACAAGGTGCCTGATGAAGTCAGGTTTGATGGCGTTGGTCATTTTGCAGGTCCATCACAGACAACAAAGAGATGTGCACTGTGCAAAAAGAACACTATGAAACTCTGCCTGAAATGCACAGTTGGACTCCACAATCAGTGCTTCAATACCTTTCATGGCATCGTTTGAAGTGCTGCTCAATTCACTGTGTCTCCAGGGCTCGAACATGACATTCTGAGTTTTGAGTAAATATTGAAACAAAGTTCAACTACAGTATTTTGTTTTTTGTTTTTGTATTTTTTTTTTCATGAATACTTGTGTATGTATTATTGTTTTGAAGTTTTGGAGAAAAAAAAACCAAGTACTCTCTTGATACCATGCACTCTCTGAGAGTGCAACATGACAACATTTACACGCACCCTCTTGCTACCATGCACGCTTCAAGCGTGCATCCTCAAAAACCCGTATGAAAAATAAAATTTCCAATTTCATGCTTATATTTGTGTTAGAGAGTGTGTTTGTAATAAGAAAAATCAAAATAATCCAAAGAAAATAGAAAACAAATTTGTTGGTAAGATATGGGTTAAGAAAATGAACAATAGCCCAGTCACAAACCCGTTAATTAAGAAAATGAACAATAGCCCAGTCACAAACCCGTTAATTAAGAAAATGAACAATAGCCCAGTCACAAACCCGTTAATTAAGAAAATGAACAATAGCCCAGTCACAAACCCGTTAATTAAGAAAATGAACAATAGCCCAGTCACAAACCCGTTAATTAAGAAAATGAACAATAGCCCAGTCACAAACCCGTTAATTAAGAAAATGAACAATAGCCCAGTCACAAACCCGTTAATTAAGAAAATGAACAATAGCCCAGTCACAAACCCGTTAATTAAGAAAATGAACAATAGCCCAGTCACAAACCCGTTAATTAAGAAAATGAACAATAGCCCAGTCACAAACCCGTTAATTAAGAAAATGAACAATAGCCCAGTCACAAACCCGTTAAGAAAATTAGCAATAGCCCAGTCACAAACCCGTTAAGAAAATGAGCAATAGCCCAGTCACAAACCCGTTAAGAAAATGAACAATAGCCCAGTCACAAACCCGTTAAGAAAATGAGCAATAGCCCAGTCACAAACCCGTTAAGAAAATGAGCAATAGCCCAGTCACAAACCCGTTAAGAAAATGAACAATAGCCCAGTCACAAACCCGTTAAGAAAATGAACAATAGCCCAGTCACAAACCCGCCAAGAAAATGAACAATAGCCCAGTCACAAACCCGCCAAGAAAATGAACAATAGCCCAGTCACAAACCCGCCAAAAAAAATTAACATGTGTGTGTGTGTGGGTGTGTGTGTGTGTGTGTGTGTGTGTGTGTGTGTGTGTGTGTGTGTGGAAAAACATTTGAATGGCTTGTTATCTTGTTTCCTTTTCTCACTAGTTAACTGAGTTTTCAGTCACGCGGAAACAAAATAAATGACTGAAAAGAGCATTCACTTACACACACACACACACACACCCGCGCTCACACACACGCACCCCTACACACACACACACGCGCACACACATTCGGGGCTCGTGCAAACTCAAAAGACACGGGCATGCGCACACATACATACATACATGTTGTTGTTTTTTAAAATTATTTTAAAACAACTCATGTACACATGCACATTCACATACAAACATACCTGAACTCTTTCGGTCGCAGGTGCAAATAAACGGAGGAACTGTTACGTGCGCACCCCCACGCACTACATCAAGGGCTTACCCATGGGAAAGATAAAGTGAGAGAGGGGAGATGAGATGGAGAGGGCGAGGGTAGAAGGGGATTGTTTTGTTTTAACCTACATTTTATTCAACAAACAAACCAGATATTAAGACAAGGCAAAACATCAGGGAAAGGGGGTTGTGATTTGGTAAAGTTTGCTTTACTTTAGCTGCTCCGTTTGAAAGTATTTAGTCCTCGTTATATATATCGGGATTTTTACCCCCAGCTCCAGATTAACATTTATTTGTTTGTTTATTTATTTTATTGTTCTTACATAGCGTTCGCCAGCTCAAGGGCTGATCAAGGCCATAGTCGATGATACAGGATCCGTTAATTAACTCGAGCCGCGAGAGCGCGCGCACACCCCCTCATTAACCCCACCTCCCCACTCCCCTCCCCCCCAAAAAAAAATCTTAGTATGGTGAGCAGTTGGAAGTGGACGCTGCATGGCTCGAAAACTAATGGGTGCCAGTGGTAATTGCGCCCGTGGGTGTGCCGTTTTTTTTTTTGGTATAAATAGTATCCCCACTTTCTGGAAATTTAGTGCTTTAAATTCCCACTGTCGCTGTCTTCCTCATTTGTTCTTTCTCGTTCCTACTCTGTTCTATCAATCTACTATACTACCTTCTTCTTCTTCGCTAGACCAGTCACCTACCTTTTTTCTTGAAAACTCTTCTGGCACAAAACTCCTCATTTGTGTGTGAGGTCTGTTTGATCAGCTTGGGAATATTGGACGCTTTCTGCCAAATAGTCACTTGGGCTTCCTATAATGTTATTATTTAGCAATGTAGGTATTTTATATGTATGTGTTTTGTTGTAGGTATTTTATATGTATGTGTTTTGTTTATATTTTCTAATGATGTCCCGGTCCTGATTTGGCTCGGAAGAGTCCGCTGGACCTAAAGCAACAATAAATCAATCAATCAATCAATCTAATGATGTTTGTATTCTATTTTGTTTTTGTAAACGGGGGTTCGATAAATTAGGGTATAGCCTCAGTGTCCCCTGCGTGGGATATCTTTATTGTAAAGTGACCGGCCGGTAGATTGCCTTCAGTGTTATCACTAGGGTTGTTTCGGCAGATCTTTTATGCGGATCAGGGATCCGGATGAGTCCTCTTTCACTTCAGTATCAGTACAACTTATGTTAATCTGATGAATAAAATTTGATACAACAACAACTTTCACTTCTCTGTTCCTGATTTGGCTCGGAAGAGTCCGCTGGACCTAAAGCAATAACCATGTAATGTAATGTAGTGGTGATTGCTTTAAACTCATGACCACAAATGTTATTTTTTAAAAGCGAAAAAGATAGGAGAGTAGGGGGGTGGGGAGAGAAAAGGTGGGGAGGGGGGAGGAGGGAAGAAAGAAGAGATAGATTTTAGGGGGAAGAGAGAGAGAAAGGGAGAGAGAGAGAGAGAGAGAGAGAGAGAGAGAGAGAGAGAGAGAGAGAGAGAGAGAAAGTGGGAAGGAAGGACAGAGAGTGGGTAGAAGGGGTATATATAATTATTGTGAAAGCTAGAGAGAGAGAGAGAGAGAAAGAGAGAGAGAGAGAGAGAGAGAAAGAGAGAGAGAGAAAGAGAGAGAGAGTGTGTGTGTGAGAGAGAGAGGCGGCGACAGAAGCGCAGGACATGCATTTCATGCACATGCTTCTAGAGACACCACACAACATCATTTCGAAACTCCGGACTACTTTCTCCATTAGAATACTCAATACAGTGTTCCCAACTTACAAGTTTCGTTACGCTAAATCTATTGTGCATATGCTGCCTTTTACCTTTAAGTCACACGCAAGACAAAGACCACATAAAAGTCCCTTTGAGAACTACGGATGATCGACAGGGGTAGCGGTTTCTTGATGCTGGGAGCAGTTGGAGCGAGGAGGAAGAAGAAGGCCCATGGAAGCATTCGAAGAGCGAACCTGATCTTTGAACAGTCGGGGTTACAAACACATAGACGCGCGCGCTCACGCTTTGGCATTACCCTTCCTGTCGTCTGCAACTATTTTTGATTTACAGGGAAATTGCCAAACGAATTGTTAAGCCCGCGGTGAATTCGCTTTCGAGGTGAGTACATTTTTGTTGGTTTTGTTTGAGTTGTTGGTTAGTGCACACATCATTCACAGGATGCTATCACGCGATTTCTTCTTCTTCTTCTTCTTCTTCTTCTTCTTCTTCGCTCGAACTCAAAGTTCGGCGATCTAAAGAGATCGCTAGGATAGAAAGAAGAAAAAACATCAATCCATATTGTTGATTTTTATACTGGCTGCACCCAATTCTATTGTTGCAGGAATTTTGCGAGTACTAGCATGTCAAATTTATTGGAGTTGATTTTTTTAAAAAAAATCTTTGTGCGATTAATTCATAACTGTTTTGAAGGAAGGTTTCAGCACTTTTGCTTGGCTTTATTTGTATTACATTTAAAAAAAATAAAATAAATTGCTAGATAGCAGATTTTGATGGTCCATTTTCTCTTTTATTTTTTTTTTTTTTGGGGGGGTGAGGTGAGGGGGGTGAGGAGAAGGGGGAGGGGGGTTATATTTTGGGAGGAGCGGGGAAGGAAAAGGGGTACATTTATCGTCATGATTTTTGCTCCTACTTTAATATTTATTTTAATCCACGGCTTTGTCTTCTGTCTTTCTGTATTTTTGTGTTTCTCATTGTTGTTGATTGATTTATTGCTTGTTTTTGGAAAGTAGACGAATAGTGGGGTTTGTTCAAATTCTCTATGGATAATTTGTTTGGATTTTCCTTTCTTATCTTAAAAATGCCCTTCGTTTATAAACCTCTTTTACATTTTTATCATTTTCTATTATATTTTTTGTCACACACCCAAAATGTTTTGGAATAGTTCTTTTCTTTCTTGTGTCTATTCATTTCCATTAGTTTCTTTCTGTGTTTTGCATGTTTTGTCTACAGGTAAGCATGTTATATTCTTTGTCCTGCAGCGTTGCACACAAAATAAATCTTTATGATGTCTTTGCACTCAAGTATATTTGTTCCTTGTAATGATAAATTTGACACTTCGAAGGTTAACCCTTACGGTTCTGGGAGTCACATAATACACTAAGAACCAGACTATCAAGGGTTTAGTTTAGTTTAGTTTAGTTTAGTTTAGTTTTGTGTGTTTGTGTGTGTGTGAGAGAGAGTGTATGTGTATAACCGCACAACTGGGTTTTGTGTTTATATAATCTTGGTAACAAATGGGATATTTTTTAAAAAAGTGTGTTTATGTGTGTGAGTGTGCGTGTATTTGTGTGACAATGAGTTAACTTGAGAAAACTGAAACTGCATTGTTGTCACATGGAAAAATGGGTCATCGTTGCTCAAAACCGACCACCAAGGTTTTGAATTTTAGGCCTCTTCTTTGTTCCAGTAAACAAACAGCTGAATCTACTATGCACACTTTCTTTTGGCAGCGGAGCTATTTTTATTTTTATTTTTAGAATCAACCTTGATGCTATTAATAAAGCACATACACCAAAATGAATGTGTCGATTGATATCAAAACCACTGTGAACTTGAAAAAAAAGGACCTGAGACTCTTGTGATCTCAGGGCTCCATAAAGGACGCTGAATGCTGGTGCAGCCATGCTTGGGACAGCATAATACATTTGCAATATTAACTGCACGTGCGACAAGATAATAGGGAGATGCATATTCACGGTAATGTGGTGAAGTCAACAGTGACTACCTTTATGCTTCTGAGTCAACTTTGATGGGGGGTGGGGGAGCGGGGGGGCAGAGGGAGGGAGGAGGGGGAAAGGGAAGAAGAGGAAAGAATGGGGGGAGACGGGCCGTCATGCGCCATAATTATGTCTAGGGTTGTTGTTCAGCACGTACGGCATCGTAGAGGTTAAAGCATCGAAGTCCCTTGAAATGTAAAACCGGCCTGTTCTGCGTCCTTGCACTAAAATGCCTGTATAGTTGTAGGTGCGGTTTGTGGTTTGGGGGTAAACAGCTAACCTTCAATGTCATAGTTTCCAATGTCGAAGGATGCAGGTTTGATCCCGCTGGAAGCAAACTGTTTAACTTAGACTATGTATGCTCCAAATGCGCCCGTATCGCGATGCGAGAGGAGTGGAGCGCTGTCTACATACAGTACTTATACAAGGGGGCTTGAATGCTTTCCTGTATCGGCCTTGAGCAGTTCTTGAGCTGGAAAAGCGCTATATAAGAACGATTAAAAAAGAAGTTGTATTATCAGTATGTAGACGGAACTCCACTCCGTTCACATCCAGATACAGGCGCCTGTAGAATATAAATAGTCTTATGTTAAACTCATTAGTTATAGTACTTCTCTGCATTCGTCTGTATTGTGATCGTTAGACTGGTGAGTGGATTACTGGACTTTGGTAAGCTTGCCCACCTGCACTCGTACAGTAGTTCCGTAGGGTGAAATTAATCCATCAATAATTTGAATTTTTACTTACACTTTATGAACCCCCTTCCCCCAATACATTGGTTTTTTGTGTTTTTTGTGCCAGTTACTTTGATGTAGTAAACACGTACTAATGTCTTTAATAAGGTCTGTGAAAGTGATAAGCAAAAAACAAATTGTATATAGTTTTGTTATTTTAAAAGTTTTTGTTCTCTCTCTCTTAAAGATTGTGTTTTCTCCACCATCACCCCTCTCCACCCAATCACTTACGCTCTTAACACTCTTAGGTGAACGATTTTTGTAAAGTAGTGACAGCTTTAAGCACAAAAACAGGTCAAATAGCTATACCAGGCGCACACAACCTACCCTGACTCTGACGTTAACCACGAAATCTGGGTTACGAAAGCGACTGTAGCTGTCATAACAGACAAAATGTTTTGTTTGGAAGTGGATTGTGGGAGAAGGTGGACAAAGAGAGAGAGAGAGAGAGAGAGAGAGAGAGAGAGAGAGACAGAGACAGAGACAGAGACAGAGAGACAGAGAGACAGGCAGACAGAGAAAGAGAGAGAGAGAGAGAGAGAGAGAGGTGAGGAGAGGATGAGAGAGATAAATGTTTTAACGTATTAGCTGCAAAAAATACTGTCAAAAGAGCTTGTAGCATTGTTACGTTGAAACGCGAAGGATAGTATGTCTGAAACGCGCACGATAGATCTAATCGTTTCGCTTTGCAAAGTGTTCAATGATAGAGTTTATTTACCTTTGATTTGAGTTTGCATTGTTGTTAGAAGAAGCTTTGTATAACGTTGATAATTTTCGTTGGTCGATATTATTGGAGAATTCTCTAGATTTGCGTGTTTACTGTCGATGGAAACTTCCCGATAATTGTAGAAATTTGAGAACGTTCCTGGAATGTGAAGGAAGTTGTATGACGTATGTCAGTGATGACGAAGTCTAAAGCGATTGGTTAAATTGCGTCATACTCGATGGTTCCAAGGTGTTCTGGGGATGAGAGAGGCTATATATGTGCCGCACTTTCAAATAGGATAGTGTGTTGATAGTTGAGAATTGTTGAAAGTAAAAAGTTGAGAGTGGAAAACGCGATTGTATGCAGTGTTGATGTGTGCTGAATAAAAGTGGAAAACTACAAACGTCGACTCCTGAACGGGTTGCGTGGATAAACGAATCTGAGTTACACCTATCAGGATTTCAAGCATCGGGGCTGAATCAACTACTGATAGAAAAACACCATCGAACGAGTGTAACAAGCATGGTCATAGAGGGAGACATGGAGGGGGAGGGGGAGAGGGAGAGGGTGGGAGGCAAAAGTTTGGTTTAAAATAAACTAAATTGCCTCATTTCGCCTGTAAACCCTTTATTTTTCAACATCTTAACCCACTGAAAGAATTTTCTACGTAAGCCAGGATTTATCTCCCTTCATCAAGCCGTTTTACCAGCTCGTAGCCTTTTCAAGGTACCAGTTTGATTCCTTTTAATCTTGCCTTAAGTGTCCTCTATCTCCATCAACCATCTCTATCCCCGATCACTTTCCACCTTCCTACCCCCAATCCCCACCCATCCCCCCCTCTCCACAATATATATATATATATATATATATATATATATATATATATATATATATATATATATATATATATATATATATATATATATATACATATATATATATATATATATATATATATATATAGATATATATATATATATATAGATATATATAGATATATATATATATAGATATATATATATATATATATATATATATATATATATATATATATATATATATATATATATATATATATATATATATATATATATATATATATATATATAACGTCGAAATCTGGGTCAGAAAAGCTAACAGTCACAACATAAAAAAAAGTTATTTCTTGCACAATTTGGATCAAAAACTATGTAACAGTGGTTTTAAGAACCTCAAGATCACTCATTTCAGCGTCACAGATCCTTTTTCAATTCACAATGAATGTTGCCCCAACCCAAAAAAATAAAATTAAGCAAAAAAAAAAAACTTTTTGTTTTTCGAAAAATTACAGTTTTGCTATAAATCAATACAATCTTGTGTAGCGCCCGGCTGATGCTTAAGAAAAATTAGAACCGCAGTGAAATTGTGTTAAGTAGACACAGTTTGTTTACCTAACAAGGAAGAGACGCTTACAATTTCCAACCTTAGCGGTCGGTTCGAGCAACTAGTGCCCAGTATATCATCTTGTGATGTGACAGCAATGCTGTATCCCAAATGATCTTATTGTCAATCCAAAAATGCAACATTAAAAAATTAACATGTGGGTGCCTGCATGCATCATCTCGGATTGAGATTCAGAAGCTGATTGAGATATGTTATTTCCAAGTGACGTACAATGGCACACGAAATGCATTTCGCCATGATGCACAGTCATACACGCATATTATAAATGATATCACAATCAACACAGTCATGTATGGCAACATCTCGAGGAAGAAGATTTTAAAATGAAACAACCCACCCAAAACAATATTCTCGAATCCTTGGGCCCTTTCCAGAAGGGCTGTAGTCTATTTTCAAAATACTCTTTCTGCGATCCTCTGAAGACTGGTTTTCCATTACGACCTCCTGCTTTTCGAACTTTTGGAACTGTAGTGTTAGCTATCACAGTTTCTGTGACTCGGTCTGTGCTTGTTCAAACCGTGTGGGTCGTGTGTGTGTCGTGTAACCGTGCGTGTTGTGTAAGTATGGGTGTGTGTGTACGTGTGCGCGCGCGCAGTTGTGGGTGTGTTTGTGTGTGTGTGCGTTTGTGTGCACGTTTAATATATTTTCACAGATTGAAAAATTTTAGGAATTAATCATTTGTGATTTGTGTGTATATACATAATTTACTGTTTAAAATGTAGACAGAGAGACAACTGTTGTCTGCGAGTTTCATTTGGACGATGATACCTCCCCATATCCCCCTTGATACCTCACCATACCCCCCCCCTGATGTCTCCCCGTCCCCCCCCATGATGCCTCACCATACCCCCTTGATACCTCCCCGAACCCACTTGATACCTCCCCATACCCCCTTGATACATTCCGTACCCCCCTTGTAACCAACCTGTACCCTCCTTGATACTTCCCCCAAAGAGCTTAATGATAGAAAGAGGGGGAACTTGGTACAGGACCGCGAGACGAAAGGTACGAGTTATGCTCCCTTGTCGACATGCTGAAAATGGCTCGTGGCAGAAAGTCAAAAGGCGACCGAGTGAAACAGGGCGGTGACTTTTGCACAGCCATCAATTGCCATAATGCCAGATACAAGAAAAGTTTTGTTGGCAAGTCCTTTTTCAAATTTCCAAGAGACAAAGAAAGGTAAATTGCAATTGAAAAACTTCATTTTTTGTGTTTATGTAGGCCTAAACTAAGACCGCTGCAGTGTTGTTAGTGTTAAAACAATCGGAGAGCGGCTTGAATGATTCATGTTATACCTATGTGCTAAATCCAAAACAGTTTGCTTGCTGACAGTTTACGTTCAACAGTTCGCTCACTGTTTACGTTATTGCTAGGTTGTTTGACTATATTTGTGCTTATATTTCAAAAGTAGATGTCAGATTGGCAGTTTGCCTTCGTCAAACTGCTTATGTTAACAAGTTAAAATAGACTAAGTCTGTTTTCTTCTCGTGATCAAATACTGTGCAAGATAACCCCTTACCTAGTGTCACGTCACCCGAGCGGGTTCCGCGACGTCAGCACATACAACGAGTGGATAGGATAAACTCAAACAAAATAAACTAACACAAAAATGCCAGAATAACAGTCACACTCTTTTATTCAACAATTAAACACACATACACAGGACAATGGGGGACTAACCACCCTCCACCCCTATCAAGACCCCCACCCCAGTATTAACTAACAATTACCTCCCTTATTTAACCAAAACAGAACTAAACATCAACAGGTTCTCCCACAATAATGTACAGCAAATAATAGTAAACAATCAATTCAATAATATACAATTTTCAACTGAAGAAATGGAGCTGCAAATCTTATAAATTCACACTATTATTCAAGCTAGCTTGCAGGTCAGAAGCACTGTTCAAAATGTCATATAGTCAGAGCTCAGTAGGAGCCAAAGCAGTTATTCACTCAATATGATGGATGATTTATATTAACTAAATGAAGTATGTTTTTATGTGCGTGTTGTGCAAATCTGTGTGTGCGTGGGTGTGGTGCGTGAAGTTCCTGTGGTAAATGGCGACGCCCACAATCCCAAAGCAAGACGAGGCGGTGACGGCGAAGTAACTCGTCGAAGTCTACACGTCTCAGCTGCAGAGGCTAAGGTTCCAGAGCAGATGCACAACCAGCACAATGGTACAGGTGTAGTGGAGAAATAACTATATCAGCAAAGTATCAAGATTCAAGATTCAAGATTTAATCCCATTAATCGCCCCTTTTGGGGTGTGGAGGATACAAAAACATAAGCATAACAATCATAAAGCGGTTGTTAAAAAAAATTAAAAATAAAATAAAAATAACAGCAACATTACTAACATTCCACTTTAACATTTACAACAATAACATTTTGCTAATATTGTTAATATTATTAGTATACAACCTTTCCTAATTTTATAAATTTACTCAATTTTAGTAACACATGTTGTCTTTCCCGAAACAAATGACACAAGTTAAACATTGACTTGCACGATAACAACACAGCATAATACAGCCCAAACCTGTAAACAAATATATAGTCTTAACAGTCTGCCTACAAAACGCAAATACTACATAACATAATACGCCTTCCGCCGTCCGCCATCTTGGCCTGGTTATGCATAACAACAATGATAATAATACATGATGCTATGCATACGTTCCAATAATATAATGCAACCCTTGATACTAATAATTAATCTCTTCATAAGCACAGTCATTTATATAAATATACATAATCATTACGACCACACTTCAATCACACAGTCCTAATTTATTCCATCCTCATCTTCATCCTCATCACCCCTCTCAACTGTTATACTACATCACGATTATTTCCCTTCATCCATACTATCTTATCGTACTATAATATAAACATGCTCTCCTCATATCCATCACTTTCTTCACTTCTCTCCAGCCTAGTACAATTATCTCTCTCCTTACATACATCCCTCCCTCTCTCTCTCTCTCTAACATGCATTCTTCATCGTCATCTTTGACCCATTTTAGCAACAACAGCAACGACATTCCCGTTCGTGTACAAACCAAGAAAATCCTATGAAAATCATACAAAATTAATAAATCATTATTCATCAAAATACATCCCCTTTTCCCCCTCATTCACCATCATTCATTCGCGTACGCAGTCTCGAAGCGCTCGCCACTGGGAAAATGAATTACAGGGTTTTACTCACCGTTTAGGTCTCGGCCTGTGACACACCTCCCCCAACACAATACACCACAACACAGTACAACACAGTGGTTAGTCTGAGAGTTAATTTCGGATAAACTACACAGTAGAGAGGTGCAACTTCGCACAAAATATAGCTCTCTCTGTTAATGCTGAAACTCGTGTCGTCACACCTAGCCACAAAAATGGTCCTTGATCTGTTGTAATCCCTTTTCGTTTGAGTGTAAACGGGAAAAAAAATGTAATGTAGAAACTCAGTTCTGATCTGTGAATTTCTACGCATTAGATCTATATTGCATGGAATGTTGTAGTCTAGGTTCTGATTGTTCTGTCTGATTAATTAATTATTTTCCATGAGGTGACTGATGTTATTAAGCCAGTGATGTGGGAGGTGAGAGGGTTCGGGGGTAGGGGGACACCTGATATAAATTAAATTCACACTATTAGTGAAACATTTTGTTATTGTGCTTTATTGTGATTAATTGGTTGAATGACAGAGCTCTCTCTTCCCCCAACCCCCTTCTCTCTCTCTCTCTCTCTCTCTCTCTCTCTCACACGATTACGGATTTACACAGTTTCGGATAAATAAAACAGTCTGTCATGCATATTTTAATTTTAAAATATCTGTCGTTGATTAAAAAATAATAAATTCCAGGGCAGAAAACGAACCTATGACATACACACATAAGCAGCATAAAAGCACCTAATAAATGTCAATAAGTAAACATAAACAAAAACACAAAAAAGACAGCAGTAGCGGAATGTTAATAATAATGATGGTTAAAAGTTTGGTTTTTGCAAACGTTGCCATAAAAATGTTCTTTTGCAATGGCATAGGCTCAATAAGTTACCACGCACAGATCAGCAGATGATGAAATATAGCCAGCCCGAGCAAAGGAAAATAATCCGTGAGAGCGTCTCGCATTTTTGTATAGGACATAATGGAAGTTCCCCCTCTTTCCGTAATAAGCTCTTTGCTTCCCGGTTGATCGTTTCGCAGGTATGAATGAAAGGAATCGACCAGGTAGGTAGGTAGATTAAAGTCCCGCGTCACATGAGTGAATAGGGGACTGGGAAGGGGGGGGGGAATCGGGTTCTCTGAGTAGAATCGACCATCACCATACCCCCTTATATATACCCGTATCCCCGTTATGCCTACCCATGCCCCTTTAAACCTACCCGTAGCCCCCTTTGGACGATGATACCTCCCCATATCCCCCTTGATACCTCACCATACCCCCCCCCCTGATGTCTCCCCGCCCCCCCCCCATGATGCCTCACCATACCCCCTTGATACCTCCCCGAACCCACTTGATACCTCCCCATACCCTCCTTGATACTTCCCCCAAAGAGCTTAATGATAGAAAGAGGGGGAACTTGGTACAGGACCGCGAGACGAAAGGTACGAGTTATGCTCCCTTGTTGACATGCTGAAAATGGCTCGTGGCAGAAAGTCAAAAGGCGACCGAGTGAAACAGGGCGGTGACTTTTGCACAGCCATCAATTGCAATCCTTGGTAATAATAATAATAATAATAATAATAATAATAATAATAATAATAATAATAATAATAATATTTAATATAGAATAATACAAATAGAAATCATAAAAAACACCAAGGTTTTAAAATAAAATTTGATATAAGATATAATAATAATAATAATAATAATAATAATAATAATAATTATTATTATTATTATTATTATTATTATTATTATTATTATTATTATTATTATTATTATTATTATTATTAGTTTATAAATAATAATAATAATAATAATAATAATAATAATAATAATAATAATAATAATAATAATAATAATAATAATAATAATAAATAAGTTAAGAGTAAAAAGCCTAAAATAAAAAGAAAAATATCCATATTGTAGTGCAAAACAAAAATAATAACATTAAAAAAAATTGGCCCGCGGGAGATTTGAACTTGGATCGCCTGCACGGTAAGCGAATGTCTTACTAAGTGAGCTACCAAGGCTTCGTATAAAGACCATCAATTTTTTGGTCTATATGGGAAAACATGCTGAAACCTCGATTCGATTTTTAATTAATCAAATTTAATTAGTTGAAACAAAATTTTGTAAGATTGGTGACATGAGTGCAAAAGTGTTTTGACTGGAAATAAAACAACATTTACGGTATTACGGAAGGGCACGTTCTTGACACGGGTTGAATCGAAACCGCGCGCGGAATGAGGGTATTGCAGTTTGTGGACATTTTGTTTATTTATTTATCTCAGAAACGGTTAAACGTTCGGTAAGGAAATGTCGGCTATAACGATTTCGCGGGTTTAGAGCGCACAGCAGGCCGATCCGCAGCGCCCAGCACCTGCCCATATCAGCGTCCATACCGGACAAACTTTACAGTAGAGTCGAAGAAGGACTTCCGGCTAAGCAATTTATATATATAGATAATAAATTTCCTCAAAATGGCTAGCTAGCACGGTACAGCAACCATTAAGGAGCCAGGAATAAAACAAACAAGGGAGGCAAGTTGATTTCAAGCAGAATCGCATGGACTTGAAAACCACTATGTCGCACTTCTTGTCCACCTTTGTCCATGTGTGTGTGGGTGGGTGGATGTGTTTGTGTGTGTGAGTGAGAGAGTGAGCGCGAACAAGAAGACGCGCGAGTGTGTGTGCGCCTGTGTGTGTTTTAAAATGTGCGTCAAAGGTGGAACGTTTTCACAGATATAATAATTTTAGAAATCGTATATTATGAAAGATTTATTTTCTTAGGCCGCAAGTAAGCTTAGCTGGAAATGGTCCGATAATGGCTGCACACGTACCTTAGTCATGTGGAGAGGGGAGGGGGGGGAGCACACAGGCTGACGGAGGAGCTTTGTTGCAAGTTAAGGGCGTAGGCTGAGGAAATGACTCAAATACTTTGTTACTACAGCTGCTAACATGCATTTAGCTAGTCTACACATTGTTTTTTTTTGTCTACATCTCACCACCCCATTTCCTTCTTATCCAGACCTACCCTACCCCCCAAAACCCACCCCTGCATCAAATCCTCCCCTTCTATATCTTGCAGTGTGTCTTGGCGTGTGTGAGTGTGTGTGTGTGTGTGTGAGTTGGTGTGTGTGTGTTTGTGTGTGTGTCTGTATCTGTAGCTGTGTGTTTCGACACAGCTCATTCCAAGATTATGCCTGCACGTGTAACATGATGATGATTGCCTTTTTTTTGTCATTTATGTATTGCGTTTTCGTTTTTATATTTCCTTCCCCTTGAATTCTTTCTGTAAAACATAACTTTATGATATCTCTCCCGCCTCCCCATCGTATCCTCAGTCGATTATCGAATAGATCTTTACTTAATAAACATAGCTACAGAAGAGCTGGAGAAATGTTTGTCAGCTGCATCGAGAGACACTCTTTCTCTCGTTACCCTTGTTGTAGTTTCCTGGACAATTCTTAACACACTTTATGTACGTCAAACTGCCTTTTCCATCACTGAACCGATAATATTGAGGGAACGACAATTCAGGACCGATCAGCCTACAATAGGTTTTGCAGCCTTGGTTCCCTCCCTATTAGAAAAGAACAAAGAAGAAAAATGTGCTGTTCCTTTAGGGATAAACAAAGTAAATAAATAAGTCCCAATGTTAAAATGTTGTACAGGTGAAGGAATGATGACGCAGGTGCAGCAGACAAACGTGGACGTGTGCCGGTTTGTTTATAATTATTGATCGACGATGTTTGTTTGGGGTGTTGGGGTGGGGTGACTAACGCGCACCTGTTGTAGCAGAATGTTGTAGTGTTAAATTTATGCCAGAGCTTTTGAAGTTTACATGGGCGAGATAGGAAGTGTGTGTGTGTGTGTGTGTGAGAGAGAGAGAGAGAGAGAGAGGGGATGTGTGTGTATGTGTTTGTGTGTGTATGTGTGTGTGCGTGTGTGTGCATGCGAATGTGAAATGACTTCCTACTACCCTTAATCTCAAATTTTGGCCAGTCAAAAGTTCACTGCACTCACACAAGAAAACATGGACAGGAAAAAGCGCAGTTTGTAAGAAACGTTTCGTACACTACTTAGAACATTACTTACTCTGACGCGCAATTTTGTTGGCGATCGGCAGAGTACGTACATTTGTCCCGCTAAGAATCAGTCAGTATAATAGTTCTTAAAAGCTGACCTGTTGGGCGGCTTCAGTTAGACCCTGTATCGGCGAGCGCCTTGAGCAGCTCTTGATCGGGAAATGCGCTAAATAACAACGAGAAAATAAAATAAAATATATAAATTATTATTTTGTCCGATTGGTACAAACATATTAATACACACCCATTTAGTCCTTAGCACCATCCGCATTTATCTTTTAAGTGTGTTACACGGTTGTTGTTGTTTTTTATCATTAGTTGATTCAGCCCCGATGCTTGAATCTTGATAAGTGTAACTCAGATTCGTTTATCCACGCAACCTGTTCACACAGCAACAAGGCAGGAATCGTCGTATGAAGTTTTCCAACTTTATTCATCAACAACTGCATCATACAAGATCACTTTTCGAAAATCACTTCAAAGCTCATCATCAAAAATCTCCATAAATCAATTACTTTTTTCATTCTTTCTTTGACACAGTGCGCCACTTATATAGTCTCTCCATAATCGAGAGAAAGTTCGAACATTCCAGCATGACGCAATAACATCCAATCAAAATAAAAATCGTCACCCGAACTATGCACTGTCTTACATCATTTAACCTTATTTATGATAGAAGAATCGCCTGGCCATCACGAGATTTATCGCGAAGCTTCGGTCGATAGTAAACTAGTAACTCTAGAAAATTCTCCAATAATATCGAACGAAGAAAATTATCAACATTATACAAAGCTTCTTTTAACAACAACGCAAAATCAAATCAAAGGTAAATACACTCTGTTATTGCATGCTTTGCAAAACAAAACGATCGGATCTATCGTGCGCGTCTCAAACGTAACAAAGTGGGCCTCACCTATAGGGTAAGACTGCTGGGCCATAGAACTTCACGCTACACGCTTCACGCTGCACGCTTCACGCTACACGTTTCATGCTCTGGGCCATAGAACTTCACGCTACACGCTTCACGCTAAACGCTTCACGCTACACGTTTCATGCTCTAGGCCATAGAACTTCACGCTACACGCTATACGTACAAGCCCTGAGATAAGACTGCCACCTGTTGGTTGACTGTGCTATGAATAACAGTATATAAATAAATAAATCGTATAAAAGTTGCCTTTGGGTGTATTCAGAAGTTTTTTTCAAATGGTCCCAAACTTGTGCTTTTTGGTCTTAATCTTTGTAATCAGACACACGTGGATCCCAGAGAAGGGGCCTTACCCGGACCAACTCGATTAAGTTTACTCTATAGTCATCCATTTTACAGTTAGATCTACTTTCTGGTGTCCCAAGGTGAACTGTACTGGTAAAAATGGTCTACTGACACTTTGGTAAGCTAGAACGTGAACTTCACGCATTGAAAAAAGTGGGCAAGCTCATTTTTCTCTTCACGCGTGTAGCGTGTGGCGTGTAGCGTGTGGCGTGTAGCGTGTGGCGTGTAGCGTGTGGCATGTAGCGTGTGGCGTGTAGCGTGTGGCTCTATGGCCCAGCAGCCTAACTCAGGGCAAAAAGCCTCCCTTAACTTTGCTGCTGCAGTTTATTATCCCTTTTTATCGGGAAACTCTGGGCCGCCTCCCCCGGGGAAGGCGTAGTCGCAGCCAGTGGCACGCCCAAACCCTATCTACCTAACATTATTTGTGAATTTTTGCTGGGGGAGCAAACCGGAGTACCCGGAGAAAACCCCCGAGACGTTGCCCGAGTCGAAAGTAAATAATATTCGGAGAAACGTAACGCCCAGATGCTGGCTCGAACCCACACCTGTCAGGCGCCATTGGTATCTGGCTTGTGGACAAGGCAAGTTAGTCCCGCATTAGCCCACTTGGCCACAACGCTCGCTCCGTTCAAAATGTAATAGCTCCTCCTTTATTTAAGTAACCAAAATGTGCCTTCTGGCCCCAGGTATGGAGCAAAACGCCTTTCTCCATGGGGCAAAACGCCTTTCTCCATGGTGCAAAACGCCTTTCTCCATGGGGCAAAACGCCTGCTATAGGCCACCATTACAATTACATTACATTACATTATTATTGCTTTAGGTCCAGCGGACTCTGCCGAGCCAAATCAGGACCGGACAACCCCTGATCCGCATAAAAGATCTGCTGAAACAACCCTAGTGGTAAAACCGAAAGCTCTCCACCAGCCAGTCACTTTACAATAAAGACATCCCACGCAGGGGACGGCTGAGGCTTCACCCCAACTTATCGAACCCCCGTTTACAAAAACAAAATAGAAGACAAACATCATTATAAATTATCAACAAAACACATACATATAAAATGCCTACATTGCTAAATAATAACATCATAGGAAGCCCTAGTGACCACCTGGCAGAAAGCGTCCAATATTCCCAAGCTGATCCTACAGACCTCATACACAAATAAGGGGTCTTGTCCCGGAAGAGTTTTCAAGAAAAAAGGTAGGAGACTGGTCTAGCGAAGAAGACGATAGTATAGCAGATTGATAGAACAGCGCAGGAATGAGAAAGAGCAAATGAGAAAGACAGCGACAGTGGGAATTTAAAGCACTAAATTTCCAGAAAGTGGGGATACTATTTATACTGAAACCCCCGGCAACCCAACGGGGGTCCATTACAATTATGGGAATTTCTTTTTTTTAAATACAAAAGATAATGAATTCATTACCTCAATCAACTGTAAATTAATTAAGCTGAAAGGTCTTGATGAAGTGAGGAGAAAAGAAGGGAATATTGATACTGGTATTTGCCCTTAACAAAACCAGAATGAACTAAATACACCGATCTTTAGGTCAACACATAATATACTGTTAAGAAATAGGACAATAACTACAATTATTGTCAAGACATGCCCTGCCATTCATGAGGGAAATCAACTGGAAACGTATTGCTCTGTCATTAATGAGTAAAATCAACTAAACCAAATTGTCCTGAAATGATGGTTGATTTATTAATGTCTTGTTCACCAAAGATGATAAGACACACAAAAAAAAAGGGGGGGGGGAGGGAAGACAGTTAAACAAATCTAGCTACTGGTGTATCAATTAAGATTTTTGCCACGACGGTGCATAAATCTAAATCAAAGTCTGCTAGACTTGTTTTCCTCTCTAAGACTGGAATAAACAAGGGGGAAATAACAATGCAATCAAAAAGAATATGTTTTAGTGAGAAGGGCTGGTTACACACACATTCAATATTTCTACAATATTTGGTCCGCACAGCATCTAGTAGTATTCTATATGACATAGAATAAATTACTCTTGAAGTTTTGTAAATCACTGCGGTATTGAACATTGCCTTAGTATTAAAGGATTGTGTCATATTCCTTTCAATTTGGTTTTGCAATTCCTTGGGTGATGGGAATATATCAAGGAATTTTGCATTAACATTTAAGGCTCCTTGCTTAGCTTTTCTGTCAACTATGTCATTATACACCAATCCACAGTGTGAAGGTACCCAGCAAAAGCTTATTTCTGTACCATTGACTCTGAGGCTATGTATAGCATGCTTGATCTCAATGATTAACTCTTTCCGTTCCTTGTGAACTTGAGATTGCAATGCCTGAAGTACAGACATAGAATCTACACAAAATACAAGCCTTAAAAAAATTATTTGTAAACTAATAATTTTAGTAAGAGCCATTAAAATAGCAACTAATTCTGCAGCAAAAATAGATCTTCCATTTCCTAGATGAAAAGATTCCTCTGTATGCAAATATGCAACTGAAATGCCAAGTCATTAATGTGCACAATGTTGAACATCCTTCAATTTAGTTTTAAGAGAGAGAGAGAGAGAGAGAGAGAGAGAGAGAGAGAGAGAGAGAGAGAGAGAGAGAGAGAGAGAGAGAGAGAGGGAGCTCAGGAACTCAGGAAACTTTAATGCGAAGCCGCCAGCCTATACGCATGGGGGTCGCACAACAGAAATGGAAAAACAAAGAAAGAAAAGACAAAAATCAGCAAAAATGTCAAAAGTTACAAAAATAAATATAACAAACACGCGTCATTTGACAGAATGTGTCTCAAAGAAAAGTAAAAATATTTTAAGTTACTTTTAACTCGGCAATTCTTCACGTTTTTTCATTGCATAGTACGTAAACATCGCTACAGCTCTTGTAATAATCGTACTATCACTTTGTAATAAGAAAAACATCAGTGGTGGTACATCAACATTGAAGTGCCTCAAAATGTACTTTTCACGAATATCCTTATACGCTGGACAATACCACAAAAAATGCATTTCATTTTCAACAGACGTACAGAATGGGCATGTCTTTGGAACAACACTATATCTTTTATTTCCATTCAATTCTATAATGCCTAGACGCAACTTTACAAAGATATTTCTGAACTTATTTATAGTAAAATATGTTAAGTACTTCTCACACTGCAAGAGTGATTTAAAGGAACCATACACTGAGAACCTTTCGCTATCCATTAATTTACTAAACCATTCTTGTTTGTATCAGTCTATCATATGTTGTCTGAAAACACGTAAAAAAGCTTTCTTATTTCCTACTCCTCCGTTCAACCAAACGTGAGAGAACCCAAACTTGTCAAAACAGTGTTTTATATTGTAAGCCCAGTTATGTACATCAGGCTGACCTGCAGGTAGTCTCAAAAATCTGTTTTTGTCCATTTCATATGCTTGCTTTGGTAGTCTCACGAGAAACATGTCTTGCAATTTGAACCAGTATCTGACTGCACTTAGAGCACTGTCAATAAACAGTGGATAACGACCAAGTTGAGAGAGAGAGAGAGAGAGACAGAGAGACAGAGAGAGAGACACACACACACAGAGAGAGAGAGAGAGAGAGAGAGATGTTTTAATGAAAAAAGTACATTGGTCTATTCCAAAGTATAAAATAGCATAAAAAAGTCATTTGAAATTCTCAACAACGTAAACGAAATACCGACGTGGACAGGTGATTGATTTGATTGAGATGATCGATTATATTCAAGAACAAAAGTGAAAACAGACGCAATACGTGATGACATACAAATGGACCACTCGCAAGGACATACATAATAACATTTACATTACCGCACACAATGACTACGAATAACAATGCTATTACTAGAGAATGTACACCTCTCTCCAACTCCCACATACATGTACAATGCACAGATTTATGTTCTCTTTCACACCACATATGAAGGCACTATACAGACACTTGAAAATTGAAAGTAGCCAACAACATCACAACAAAAGCTCATCTCATACGTACATTTGCAAATGGTGCACTCATGAGCACACACACACACGCACACATACACACCCACTCTCTCTCTCTCTCTCTCTCTCTCTCTCTCTCTCTCTCTCTCTCTCTCTATATATATATATATATATATATATATATATATATATATACACATATATATATAGGCTTACATACATACATATACACACACACACACACACCCACATATATATATATTCACACTTTTCTGCTATCCTATGCACCAACGGGAATCCCCCATTTAAGAGGGGTAACTCTTTCCGTTACCGTGAAACATACTTCCGGTTTCTTTCTCCGCGTATTGTGTATCCGAGTGTTTTGAGTGAGTTATTTCCAAATATTCAAGAAGATGTCGAATCACATGAAAAAGCGTTGGTGGTAGCATAAAAGAGAAAGTGTTGCAGAGAATGCCTGATGGATTTGAAGTCCCAGTTGTGACAGTCAAATTTACAGTGGGAAGACAACATTTGTCACTGGCCACCGGTATCATACCCTCACATAGTCAACTACTTCGTGTTTTGTGAAGGTTGCGACGGCGAAGCTATGAAAAATTACAAGAGTCTTCAGGTCCTGTTTCACTATCTGTCGATGATAGTTCTTTAATCGTTGTATCGCTAGCTCTTCCATCTGACGACTGGCGTTTTCGTGGTGGCTTTCTGCCGATCTTCACTTTGCTGTCGTAACCAAGAAACAGCTGGGGAGATGAATTTTGAATGGTGGGCTCTCGGTCAGTAAAATGAAAGGAACAGACAAAAATTGTCTTCGGTGGACGTTTTAAATGTAGTTTTGACAGCTACTCTCTTATCTGGTCACTATTTGAAGGGGTGTGCAGTTTGTAGGGCTTCTGACACACGCACTCTCCATGAACCATTGGGTAGTGATCAACGCAACTCCGAAGTCGCCACAAATACAGGCCTCTACGATTGTTTTTGCATCCTTTCACTGAGCATGTACTTCCTCCACCGTTTTTATACTTATCCCACTCGTTTTCTGGCTCTAACAATCGTCGTTTTCGGCAATTTGCCATATTTAAAAGTCATGCATCAAGCTTTGAGAAAAGCAAAACAAGCCAGACCGGTGTAGCAGGACAGATTATACCCCGCCTCAAGTATACCCAGGGTATAAACTGGCCTAGCCCAGACTATGCCACCGTATAAACTGGCCTAGCCCAGACTATACCCCTGGGTATTCACTGGCCTAGGCTCGTTTAACCCTCTCCTGCCCATTATAACCGCCCCCCCCCCCCCCACTACGGAAGACCTTATCCTTCACGTTACTCTTTAATTTATGTGTTGTAATTGTTCTGATGCACTCAGATAGATAGATAGACAGACAGACGGATAGATAGATAGATAGATAGATAGATAGATAGATAGATAGATAGATAGATAGATAGATAGATAGATAGATAGATAGATAGATAGATAGATAGATAGATAGATAGATAGATAGATAGATAGATAGATAGATAGATAGATAGATAGATAGATAGATAGATAGATAGATAGATAGATAGATAGATAGATAGATAGATAGATAGATAGATAGATAGATAGATAGATAGATAGATAGATAGATAGATAGATAGATAGATAGATAGATAGATAGATAGATAGATAGATAGATAGATAGATAGATAGATAGATAGATAGATAGATAGATAGATAGATAGATAGATAGATAGATAGATAGATAGATAGATAGATAGATAGATAGATAGATAGATAGATAGATAGATAGATAGATAGATAGATAGATAGATAGATAGATAGATAGATAGATAGATAGATAGATAGATAGATAGATAGATAGATAGATAGATAGATAGATAGATAGATAGATAGATAGATAGGGTTAGGGTTAGATTTAGGGTTAAGTTTTTTTTTACACGCAAGCAAAAGACTTACCTGAGAGTTGGTCACGCAAACGGCCATGTACAACAAACCCATGAGTAAAATCTTTTTAGGTGGGGGTATATTCCGGTCGCGAGGGGTATGACCTGGCCTAGGCTGATCTATACCCAGGGGGTTAAATCCGCCTAGGCTACATTATACCCAGGGTATAAAGTAGCCAGGGGTATATTCCGGCCTGTTACACCGGAACTTGGTTTCACTCTAACCTCGAGTTTTTATGAGAGGTGCCGGAAAATTGTGAATATATAATAAAATTATATATATATATATATATATATATATATATATATATATATATATAGAGAGAGAGAGAGAGAGAGAGAGAGAGAGAGAGAGAGAGAGAGAGAGAGAGAGAGATGGATATATAGATATATACATGCATACACATACTTTTGAAGTTTTCGTTTCTTGACCTCTGTGAGCATGTCATCGTATTGTCCAGTGGCTTGTGTGATGGTCTGTAGGGCTGGACGGTTTTACCGATACGTAACTGTATTCAGGTTCAGAAACGCGACGGTACGGTATACCTGTGCGGGTGTCCAAGGTCCGGTTTACTGGGAAATCTCGACAACACATAACGCGACAGTGGGCGACATCTTGTCCGCGCAGAGAGCGAGCCTAAATCCCAAACACGTGGATAGGCAGTTGTTCTTGAAGAAGAACTTATAAAAACAGCAGCTTATCCACGTACTTGAGCATGGTACCAGTCGCCAATCCTTCTGAAATCTTAAAGTTCTTAAAGACCTCTCACGTTGAATGTTTTTGTTTTATTTTGATTAATTTGGTGGTTTAAAGTTTGCTGATGTTCTAAACAGTGATTTATCATAATTTGTTTTGAAGGCGTTTAAGAAAAAATAAAGCTTCAGTTTCTATGGAAATGTGTTTTTTTGAAACTGTTTTGAAGTGTATGACAATCTTTCGTTTGCGCGGTCACTACTGTCAGTGTAATATTCCATTTGATTGCAACACTTAAAATCTCGGTATACCGGTACGAAATACCGATACGAAATAAAAATTCCGCGGTAATACCGGTACGACTTTGACCCACGGTACCCAGCTCTAGTGGGTGATTATGTGTATAGTTCAATCAAGCTTGTGCTTTAGTAGACAACTGTGACACTCAGTCTGGGATTATTGTTCTTGCAGGTCTCCCTGTTGTGTCTCGTTGGTGGCTCCGTGGTGTCTTGGATGAGTTTCACTGAACTGCTTTGACAGCCACAATGTATTCGTGGGTGTGTTTGTGTGTTTGTGTGTGTGTGTGTGTGTGTGTGTGTGTGTGTGTGTGTGTGTGTGTGTGTGTGTGTGTGTGTGCTTTCACTTGAAGATTTATTTCGGGTAGTAGGGTAGGGCAGGTTCACCGACATCAGTCAACACGTTGGCTCCTGTGGTGGTGTGAATGATTAGATTCTGTTTTTCTACAGCACCTTGTTAACAACTTAGTACTATCTCTCTCTCTCTCTCTCTCTCTCTCTCTCTCTCTCTCTCTCTCTCTCTCTCTCTCTCTCTCTCGATATATATCTATATAACAAGTGCAATAAGACTGCCATTACCATTTTTGGCATCTCTTGCTATCTTGTACCATATTGTGTGTGATGCTAATACCCCGCTGACTCTAAATCCTTCGGATGAGAGTATTCACACTTTTCTGCTATCCTATGCACCAACGGGAATCCCCTCATGTGAAACATACTTCCGGTTTCTTTCTCCGCGTGTTTTAGTGAGTTATTTCGAAATATTGAAGAATATGTCGAATCACATGAGAAAGCGTTGGTGGGAGCATAAAGAGAAAGTTTTGCAGAGAATGCCTGATGGATTTGAAGTCCCAGTTGTGACAGAGTCAAGTTTACAGTGTTGTTGTTGTTGTATCCATTTTTATTCATCAGATTAACATAAGTTGTACACAACATGTGTCACTGGCCACCAGTATCGTACCCTCACATATTTTTTTTTTGCTGCAGTTTATTATCCCTTTCTATCGCCAGTGGCGCGCCTAAACACTACCTACCTAACATTATTTGTGAATTTTTGAAAAATATTCGGAAAAACATAACGCCCAGATGCTGGCTCGAACCCACACCTGTCAGGCGCCATTGGTTTCTGGCTTGTGGACACGGCAAGTTAGTCCCGCCTTAGCCCACTTGGCCACAACGCTCGCCTAAAATAGTCAACTACTTCGTGTTTTGTGAAGATTGCGACGGCGAAGCTATGGAAAACTACAAGAGTCTTCAGGTCCTGTTTAACTTTCTGTCGATGATCGACGCACCTCCGAAGTCGCCACAAATACAGGCCTCAACGATTGTTTTTTGCATCCTTTCACTGAGCATGTACTTCCTCCACCGTTTTTATA
>CM072523.1:24725659-24733159 GCA_036898135.1 Oncomelania hupensis | reverse complement strand
CCACCCCACCCCCAAATGTTTGAGAAATGTTGATATAATTCTCTTCCCCCCCCCAGCTCCACCCTACCATAAGGTTCCAAAGTGTATGGCAAATACTTTTATCACGTCACTGCCGTGTAATGGCAAAGGAAAGGAAGTCCAGCAACGCTGTAATTATGAAAATGAACAAGCAAGTATAACAAATGTTGAGATATTTTGTTCCATTGAAAAAAGCTTTGCAAAGTGAATGACAAACAGTTCTATTGTTATTGTGTATTTAATCATTCTTTCATAGCGCTTTAACCAGCTGTAAAGCTGCTCAAGGCTGCCCAGTTTCTAACTCATGCATGTCTGCCGTGGAGGTAATGGCTAAAACAAAACAAAATCTAAACTTTCTGTGCCTTGAAGACTTTTGGTTTGTGTTTTAATTACTGACGTGTCCGGGTCTCGCTGCCGAAGGACTACTTAACATTCCAAATTCCCATTAAAGATGCGCTTCATCGTGTTCTCTGAGGATGTAAAAACATTATGTTTGACAAAAACAGACTTTGCTTTGTTTTGGCAGTACACAGCATAAAGGTGTAAAACCATTGTAGGGAAATTATTAAACATTTAACTGTTTATGGCAAAACCACTCACACGCACAACATAAAATTGCACTTTGAAATGTTATGACATTGTTTAAACAGCCGTGAAGAATGTTGATATCATACACATACACATGCAGATACACAAATGATGGCACGCAGACTGACAGATAGACAGACAGAAACACACACACACACACACATCTACATATACACATCTACATACACATCTATACACTTGCACCCACACGCACATTTGCAAACAAGTACATTTATACCCAAACACCCATCTACGCCAGCACACACATACCTTTACACGCACGAGCACATTCTCGCACAAACACACACACATCATAATAATAGTGATGATGATGATGATGATGACGACGACAACGACGACGACGACGACGATGATGATGATGATGATGATGATGATGATGATGATGATGATGATGATGATGATGATGATGATGATGATGATTTATTCCAAAAAGCGCAAATTCAAACTCCCATACCATCTCCATCTTCCTATACGCTTGCGAGACATGGATCCTTACAGCAGATCTACAACGAAGAATACAAAGCATGGAATTGAGATGCTACAAAAGAGAGTGCTAGCTAGCGACGACGGGGATGGATTTTCCATTGGCAAGGAGAAGTTGGCCATCGGTCATGCACTCTTGCACGTCCGCAGGAGTAGCTGTGCGTTCGGTCTCACTCGGAAGAATGACGCTCCCGCCGCACACTTGATGGTCAGATCTACTGGTTTGCCGTTGATTGGATAACCGCCTCTGCCGGTTGCCCGCCGCTGCATTGTCCGTACTGCTCCGCTGTCCACTACTTTTGTTTTGAGGACAGTTAGCCGCTCTGTGGTCTGTAGCGTTGCAGGTGAAACAGCCTCTTGAATGCCCTTCCCTAGGAGGTGGCGTGGAGTCCGTGTGTCTCTGGCGCACGCCGATGGTTGTTCTGAACCAGTTCCCGATGGCGCTGTTGTGAAGGACTGCACAGGTAGCTTTGTCATACAGGTTTTTGATGACTTCAATAATGTTATGGTTTATGTCTTACATAACTGCATGCCAGACTAGGTATATAGAAATACATAAACTATATACATCTACCAAATAAAAAACAATACAGCGGTTTCAACGGTCAAACCACACAAACGCACTGACGCATGCCCATTCGTGCATACATGCACACACAGGAACTGTCGCAAATGGAAACATTAGCTTGATAAGCAGGCGTATTTGTTGTTCAATTTTGCCTGATTATTTACAAAACGATGTTTATTAGTCGATCAATTACCGAGCAGAATAGTCATTGTTTCAAGTTCTACGTTGTTAATATAGATCTAGATATTTTTAGTTATTTATATATTGTCCAACATATGCAAACAAAAAGTACACCTAATACTATTTAACAACGGTCAGAAATGGTGACTGCATGATGTTTGTCTTTTTGCAAGTAAAATCTTTAAAAAAAAAAAAAAAAAAAAAGGAAATGATTGGTTGTGCGTGCGTTAGTTAGTCATTGTTTATAATGTCCAGGGCACCACAAAGAGCCGAATCAGGACCTTTTGTGCGTGCGGGTATATGTGTGTGCGTGTGTGTATGTATGTGTGCGAGAGAGAGAGAGTGTTCGCGCGTGTGTATGTATATGTGTGAGACAGAAAGAAAAAGAGAGAGAGGAGAAGGAGAAGGAGAATAATTGTAACAAGACAACTAGGTACGGAGTTCTAGAGGTGTAGACAAGGGAGAGAAGTGAGTTTAATTGACAAGCAGCAGGGTGGCTGTCAGTTCATTTGTCGGGGGATAGATAATTAGTGGGTGGGGTTCCCGGTGTGGGGCAAATCGATCGATGTCATCACGACGTGTGAGTGTGGTTGGTGCGGTGAATTGTGAGTAGACACACCTAGGTTGAGGTGTGTGTGTGGGGGGGGGGAATTAGAGAGATAGAGTGAGAGAGAGAGAGAGACAGAGACAGAGACAGAGACAGAGACAGAGACAGAGATACACACAGAGAGAGCTAAAGACAGAGAGAGAGAGAGGGACAACGAGAAACAGAAACAGAGAAGAAACAATTTCAGTGGGGTCTGGTAGTTTATTTGTTTTGCACTGTACACGTTTTCACCATCATCTGTAAACAAAAACAAAAACTAAAAAATCTCTCACTCCTTCTCCAGTCATCATACCCTTCACTCTTCCCCCTCCCCAACTCTATGCAAGTCAGTATCTCAATCCACCTGTCTGTCTGTCTGTCTCTCTGTCTGTCTCTCTCTGTCTCTCTGTCTCTGTCTCTCTCTCTCTCTCTCTCTCTCTCTCTCTCTCTCTCTCTCTCTCTCTCTCTCAGTGAGTCCGCCAGTGTGTGTCGTCCTATGTCTGAAACCGCCCTGGAAAAGACTGGAAATGTTTTCAAGCCCTCTTTTAATAAAGCATCAAACGACCCAAAACGGACTCAGATCTGGAGGAACGGAGGACGAGTCAGCAAAGTGCAAGCCATACCTGTCTGTCAATGTGCTTAACCACGTCTGTCTAGACTGAACAATGCTGGTCTCCTATTTTTATTCACTTTAACTTCCTTGGCTGCCGTTTGAGATGCCGAATATAAGACAAAGTTCCGCGGCACACTGCATGCTCAAATCTGATTAGGGCGTCCAAGATCGTATCAAACCTAGAGCCTTATAGCTCTTCTCCACGATCGTATCAACACAAGACCTGACTGATCTCTTGACAGCCGGTGTGTGTTCTCTCATGTAGCGCTGTGCAAAGCGTTTGTATGACTTCGTTCGCGCCGTACTGCACTGGCTGCCAGATGGGAGCGGAATATAAGGCAATATTGTGTAGATGAAGATACCTGTATCTGCAATTCCCCAGCCCTATACAAATACACGGGGGCCACGCAGACGAGTGTATGATGATGCCGCTAGTGTCAGTACTCGCAGTACAAACACACATCGAGCAACAAAACGGCGATGTAACGATGATGGTGCCTGCATCCAAACAGTGTTACTGCAGTTCGCGTACTGAGGGTGACGTGCTGGGTATCAGTGTTTGACACTTTCACTTTCTATTTGACATTTACCTTGCCCCTCAATGTTATTAGCTTGGGGGTTAGAGAGAGAGAGAGAGAGAGAGAGAGAGAGAGAGAGAGGGAGGGAGGGAGAGAGAGAGCAAGAGTGAGAGTGAGTGAGAGAGAGAGAGAGAGCCTTTAACGCTTTATTAATGAACAACGGCCTTTGGCCTACTTAATGGCTGACAATCAACAAGAGATATTTAAATGAAAATCAAAATTAAACATTTAAACATAGGAAGTAAAAGTGCATTACAATAATACATATTTCATTCATACCGTATCCCATTCAATTTACTCTCTCTCTCTCTCTCTCTCTCTCTCTCTCTCTCTCTCTCTCTCTCTCTCTCTCTCTCTCTCTCTCTCTCTCTCTCTCTTGAATGTCAACGTCCAGTTAGCTTGTCAATTGCATTATTGCTAATTGTTTATACTTGCCATTATTTTACTCGATATTTAATTAAACAATTAATTTGCCCATCTGTCTTACTCTATCTCTCCTTCCTCTTCTCTTTATCATCACCTATTATCACGAGGAAAAAAACAATCTTCATACATCGCTGTCTGATATTTTTTTGAAACTTAATTTCCTCTTCATATTCACTCCTTCTCTTATTAGTTTTTTTTTGTCCACATTTATTATTATTATTGTTATCTGTAATCTTTTTCTTTTGTTTAGTCTTAGAGAGAGAGAGAGAGAGAGAGAGAGAGAGAGAGAAAGAGAGAGAGAGAGAGAGAGAGAGAGAGAGAGAGAGAGAGAGAGAGAGAGAGAGAGAGAGAGAGACGCAGATGTTATGCAGGAAATAAACAAAATCCTCTCCAGTTCTACTGGCCGACTTCAAAGAGCGGAAAATCTATTCCCAGCATTCCCTTGCTCTGGCAAGCGACCTTAACCTTTTACAAATGCGGTTACTGCCAAAGCTATGACTATCATCGATGTAGTAGACAGCATAAACAAGAAGAGAGAGAGAGAGGGAGAGAGAGAGAGAGAGAGAGAGAGAGAGAAGTCGAAGTCGAAGTCGAAACCGAAGTCGAAACCTTTAATAGGATAATAGCATTAGGTCCTACAGCTAGTCCTTAATAAAATTGTAAAAGAAAAAAAAATTCAGAACAAACAAAATAATTAACATAAAATTGATTGCAAACTAACACAAACCTTAACAATGGTAAGAATTTAAAAAAAAATTACTAAAAAAAATAATGTACCGAAATACACATACTCCCTCCCCCCACCTCCCTCCAATACCCCTTTCCTACTCCCACTCTCCCCACCCCCTCCACCACAACCACACACATGCACAAGCTATTTCACACAGGAACAAATTAAACTGTCGCAAGATAGGAAAGAACAAAATGTATACAATCATCTTAAATATTAGGAGCAAGGGAAAATAGAAATTTGTGGAGTCTAATTTTAAACAATGATAATGATTTACTTTCCTTGATCTCTTGTGGGAGAGAATTCCACATACTTGGACCAGAATATGACAGAGATGTTTTAAATATGTCTAAGCGTGGCTGTGGAGAGAGAGAGAGAGAGAGAGAGAGAGAGAGAGAGAGAGAGAGAGAGAGAGAGAGAGAGAGAGAGAGAGAGAGAGAATGTAGGGTTGGGGATGAGCTAATATAAAAATGTAACTGTAGATTATAGTCTCACGACACCGGAGTATATAGGCGACTACTGGTCACATTATTCGGACACAAGCGAACCAGTTGATGGTAAGGGGAAAATAATATTGTCACACGTTGACCAATCCGAGATTCGAACCAGGTACCTTTCGGTTACTAGTAAGACGCTCTACCAACTGAGCTACCCGGCACCACTGGGGGTGAGCTTGTTTGTTTGTTTGTTTGTTTGTAGATTATAGTCACACGACACTTTCGCATATAGGTGACTACTGGACCGATTTATACTGACACCAGCGGGCCAGTTGTTGGTAAAGGGGAAAATAATATGATCACACGTTGACCAATCCGGGATTCGAACCAGCGACCTTTCGGTTACTAGCAAGACGCTCTTACCAACTGAGCTACCCGGCCCCTCCGGGGGTGAGCTGATGGAAAACAAGGAATTTATAGCACCCCGTCAAGATCGGTCAGAAAGTGTGCGCTTCCTGGAAGTTATAATTTACGTCACATCCTCTTTCGGTACATCGGAAATGGAATCCTTCCTTGTGCACTCGTCTCAAAGAGCTTATATACCAAGAGGGTTCACTCGGGGATAATTACTTGGACATCCGGGAAGTGCGATAACTCGTGCTGAGACGTGCTGAGAAAGAGTTATCTTACATGTATTGCAGCGCAGACGGCGAAGATGACGGTAGAAACCATAGGGAAGAAAGTAAGTATAGGTCGCATTTTTGTTCTGGAAAAGGGTGCAGTAGCACTTTCCCCTTTTTTTGAGATATATAATAAAAGGACAAAGATCCAAGCAAGTGATGTTAATTTTATCACTTACTTTTTTTATGCTGAGAGACAATGTATACACATGTAAAATAGTGCAGTGTCTGATACATTTGTATGTGATGTTTATTTATGTATAATTATATAAATAGCGTTTGAAGTAATGTATAGAATGTTAATTTGATTGGTGTTTAGGATGCTGAGAGGCAATGTAAATATATAAATAGTGTAAGAGGTAGTTTAGATGTTATAATAATGTGGATATAAACATGTAAATAGTGGAGTAATTTATATGTGATGTTTGTATGTATAAACATGTACGACATACATGTACATAATGTCAGAAGTAAGTAATTAGGTTTGATGTTAATATGTATGAACATGTCAATAGTACGCGAAGTAATGTACATTTGATTTTTATACACTTGCAAATAAACATGTTAATAGTGCCTGAAGTCATTTAGTTGTGATTTGTGTGGAAAATGTCATGATATTATTAATATTATTAGTTATTTTTTCCAATGTAAGTATCAGTATTATCACGGTAATATTTCTGTGTGTATTTTGAATGTTTCCTGACAATTAAACTGAAATTGCTTGTCAACAGAATGGAGGTTTTACGCAGTTTATATTGTTCCCTTCTTTTGTGTCATTCTGTCCACTTTGACAATCTTTCCGTCGTAGTATTCTCTCTCTCTCTCTCTCTCTCTCTCTCTCTCTCTCTCTCTCTCTCTCTCTCTCTCTCTCTCTCTTTCTCTCTCTCTCTGTGTTTGTGTGAGAATTTCCAAATTACTGCATAAATTAAATGAAACAATAAAAGTGTTGGAAATAAATTCATGCATTTAACACCGGATCAAAGATAGTAATTAATTCGGTAAATAATAATATATTCACTGAATTAATTACAATTACATTCAAACATAATTTGAGAGAATAAACAAAATGTCAATAAAATATATAGAATGAAATATATTGCTTTCATTCTATAAATTTAATTTTATTGACATTACTTTTGTTTATTCTCTCAAATTATGTTTATTTTTTCAATATATGTAATTCTAATTAATTCAGTGAATATATTATTTACTGAATTAAATAACCTTGAAAAATAAACAAGCAAAGAAATCAAAAATCAATTCATTTTATATATTTTATTTCAATTGCAATTAATGTAAATCTTAATAATTTCATTTCTACCAAATATTATTCTAGTTAATTATTTTAATTTTCATGCATTTTTTACACTTAATTATATTTTATTCCAAAAAATACCTTTAATACTTTTGAATTTAGTTGCTTGTCTTTATTTTACTGTATACATTGCTTTCATTCATAATTTGAGAGAATAAACAAAATGTCAATAAAATATATAGAATGAAATATATTGCTTTCATTCTATAAATTTAATTTTATTGACATTACTTTTGTTTATTCTCTCAAATTATGTTTCATTTTTTAATATAGATAA
>CM072523.1:24653159-24723159 GCA_036898135.1 Oncomelania hupensis | reverse complement strand
TGCAACCAGATTCCTAACAAATTATCTGTTGTGTTGTTGCGCAACCAGTTTCCTAACAAATTATCTGTTGTGTGGTTGTGCAACCAATTTCCTAACAAATTATCTGTTGTGTTGTTGTGCAACCAGTTTCCTAACAAATTATCTGTTGTGTGGTTGTCACTTGTGCAACCAGTTTCCTAACAAATTATCTGTTGTGTTGTTGTGGTTGCGATTGCTGTTTTCCTTCTTTCTTGTTTATCTTGTTTCCTGATAAGCCTTTCTCCCGTTATTTTCTATTTTGCGTTCCAATTTTAAAGACCAATCTCTCCCCCCCAAACAATTTTTAAGCGAAACAGAGGAAGCATGATAGACTTTGTTTTTTCATTTTTTCTTGAAAATATAAACTTTATTTAATGAAGTTTAGTTTCCAATAAGTGAACAAATAAATTTCCAATAAAAATTATGTGAAGATAACAAAAGTACAAGGTTTAAAGAAAGTTGACCCGAATTAAAAGAAATTACCCTGATGAACACATAAGGTGCTATGCCGCCTACAAGGTGTGTGTGTATTGATGTGTGTGTCTGTCTGCGTGTATGCATGCACGTGCAAGGTGTGTATATGTGAGTGCGCGCGCGTGTTTTAATGTCTTTTTTGCCGAAATGATAATTAAAAATAAACACAAAATACATAATTATGATTTTAAAATAATTGTTTTAAAAAGTGTGTGAGAAGATGTGTGTGGGTGGTTGTGTGCGCGCGCGCTTGTGTATGTGTGTGTGTGTGTTTGTGTGTGGGTTGGGGTTATAGTTAGGGTTTGGGTTAGGGTTAGAGTTAGAGTTTGAGTTAAGAATAACTTCAAAAAATGGAAAAAAATGTCAAAATAATGTTAAAAGTGTCAAAATAATGTATGTAGAGTTTCATGACAGTCATCACAACGGCGTTTCAACACGGTTGTGTGTGTGTGCGTGCGTGTGTGTGTGTGTGTGTGTGTGCGAGTGCATGCTTTTGAAATGTTCTTGTTTTAGTGTTTTGCTTGGATTAAAAAAAATAATACCATCTTTGGAACACTGGCTTTTATCTACATTTAGGCCTAAATTTACCCCAATGATTGAACTTACTCTTGAGAGTGTGCGCTATCGAGTTAAAGAGATACAGACATTCCGCTCCAACTTCCACCGCCACTTGTCAATCCCTTTGTGTGGGTATGTGTGTATGTGCGTGTCTCAAGAAGAGGACGTGCGCGCACGAAGGAGCACAAGAGAGAGAGAGAGAGAGAGAGAGAGAGAGAGAGAGAGAGAGAGAGAGAGAGAGAGAGAGAGAGAGAGAGAGAGAGAGAGAGAGAAAGAGAGAGAGATGCTGAAGTGACGATATGAAACGGTATTTACTCTATGCTTTAATTATGCTATGTCTCATCATCATCTAATAAGTAATGTAAACATCATGTACTTAATGCCCAGATTCATTAAAAAAACAAAAACAATATTTGACATTGATGTTAGCAATCTTGATTACGAACTGGCCGATCCGTTACGACTCCTCCAACAAGTACTGTTTCACACACACACACCCACACACACACACCCACACACACACACACACCTACACACCCACACACACACACACACTCACACACGTGTATAACATTACATTACATAATTGTTGCTTTAGGTCCAGCGGACTCTTCCGAGCCAAATCAGGACCGGACAACCCCCAATCCGCATAAAAGATCTGCCGAAACAACCCTAGTGGGAAAACTGAATGCCCTCCACCAGCCAGTCACTTTACAATAAAGACATCCCACGCAGGGGACGGCTGAGGCTTCACCCCAACTTATCGAACCCCCGTTTACAAAAACAAAATAGAATACAAACATCATTATAAATTATCAACAAAACACATACATATAAAATGCCTACATTGCTAAATAATAACATCATAGGAAGCCCTAGTGACCACCTGGCAGAAAGCGTCCAATATTCCCAAGCTGATCCAACAGACCTCATACACAAATAAGGAGTCTTGTCCCGGAAGAGTTTTCAAGAAAAAAGGTAGGAGACTGGTCTAGCGAAGAAGACGATAGTATAGCAGATTGATAGAACAGAGCAGGAATGAGAAAGAGCTAATGAGAAAGACAGCGACAGTGGGAGTATTAAAGCACTAAATTTACAGAAAGTGGGGATACTATTTATACTGAAACGCCCGGCACCCCAACGGGGGTAAACACACACACACACCCACACACACCCACCCACACACACACACACACACACACGTGTATAAGCCGATCAATCGGGAATGTTACGAAAACAGGGTACAATTGGGGAATGGTCTTTTTCTCAGTGGTGTTTACAAATCAAATGTTGTATTTGATAAAATTAAGTAGATTTACGAATGACGTACGTGGTTGAGGGGTAATCTGCCCTTTAAACTTGATTTTGCTCGTAGCGCAGTTTACTATACAGGTGTGTATCATTTACAAACCTGTCTACTCCATTGTTCGACAAATGTGGAAGATGCGATTTCTCGATATTTACGGTTATGCTTTGCTGTTTTCGAGTGGAAAATATGTTTGAAAAAAAAAAATGGGGAAGCTTTTTGCTTCCCAATTTTTTTTCAACTGCCCCATTTGTTACCACGTTTATATGAAAAATCCCCAGTTGTGCGGTTATGCAAGTATATATATATACACACACACACACACACACACACACACACACACACACACACACACACACCTACACATACAAACACACACAAAACAAACACACGTCCACACATTCCCTCTGCCTGTGGGGCCGTTGTAGAGGCATGAGGGATGCTGCCGCAGACGGTTTTCGCAGAGATGATTAGCGTGGAAGTTCAGGAGCGTTTCTTCCATGATTTTCTCGAAGGAACAAGTTTAAGAGGAAGGAAAACAATAGATATTCGAAGAAACAATTTGAAGAGGAAGGGGAACAGTAGATATCCTTGACGTGGCGCGGCGCACACCCACTGCAGTCTGGAAGGGGTCTCCAGTCTGGCCATTAATCAAAACAGCACTGCTGATGTATTCTTATTCACGTTCCGACGTCCGCCCATAAGTACACAACCATATTGTTGTGTCAAGCGCAATACATTCATATCTGCTGCATACAGTTGCACGGCTACATATTGTGAGATTGACCTGAACACACCTCAAAACATTGACACACGGCATAGCAACACTATCAAGGCCGACTTATCCAATGCAGTGCTCAAACACGGCATGTACTAGTAGTGGACACGTCTATGAACGGTCACCGAAAACAACGCGATCATTACCCCATTATTCCATTGTACAGACACATTCATTAATAGGAAGCTAATTCTTTAACCCCGCACTCAAACTGTCGAGTTAGTGCAAAACGATCAGCTCTTGTCCTCCCCAAGCTTTTCGCTGGAGAACTTATTGTAGACTGTGATACCGGTGTCATAGGAATCGGCAGACTCGAACATGGCGGAAAAGGAATCCTGCAACATTGCAGACGGACTCTCTTCAACAATAGGAACATTGAGCTTGCCACCTGAGAGTTTTGCATTAAGTCCCGTTTTCTTGTCGTCCTTTTTGTCCTCCTTCGCCGAGGACGGGTTGCTGACATTGTAAGCGCTGGCAGTAAACAGATTTAAGATGCTGAACGGGCGGAATGAGAAGGGCTCCGTGGGGTCTGATGTCGCTGACAGCCCGGAGAGAGAGGGCGTGACACTGATGGAAGGCACACGGAGGCCTATATCGTGCACCGAGTGGTGACAGGATGTAGTGGTGATGCTGTTTGCTACACGCAAAAGCATTTTGGTCTTGCTGCTTGCCGTGCTCAGTTCGGCCGGGGTCTCTATTACGAAGGACCCGTCAGCTTTCCTCGAAAATATTGTAAGCTTACCGGACTGCAGCTTCTCCTTCGACAATGTGCCAAGTTTACTGGACAGCCGCTCATTCTCATCCTTACTGACTGCGCAGCCTGCGTCAGTTACCAGCACTGTGGGGACTGTGTCAATGGCCAAGTTAATGTTAAAGCGTTTATGCAGGCCATCTTCCTTGAAGCTGCTGGAAGACTGGAATTCAGTGTTTGCGGTGGTGGGTGTTTTCAAAACATGCACACTGTCCTTGACGATGACCATGTCAACAGCGGCCGTATCAACATGTCCGCTGGCGGTGTGTACCATGTCGCGCGAAGATCTCACACGCGACTTCTTGCGCGCTGTAATTATTTTCTGCATGGGTGCTGAGAAAGTGGAGATTGGACCCCCGCTTATGCTGAGGCTGGGGCCGTTTGAGCGTTTGTCTATCGCCACTTTGTACAATTTGGGGAAGAAGAGCAGGCTGAGGCTGACTGTGTGGTTCAACCCAATCGCCAGCGCCAGCACTCGCATCTTGATCTTGTTGCTGACGGCGACGAAGTAGGAAGGAAAGAAGCAAATCAGGATGATCATGCTCGTGATGACGCACTTAAAGATGAAGCGCGACTCATTGAAGTTGTTGGGCAGGTGGCGTGTCTTGAAGGCCATCACCACGCAGACCAAGATCAACACCATGTTGATGCCCAACGTGTTCAGCAGGCTAAAGTCAGAGATGTGGCACGTCAGCTCCACATGCCGTTGATGTGCGAAGATGTGTTTCTTGACCACCCACCTGTCCTGCAGAAAAGTATTGATCACCGTCACCGACACATGCAGAGTGACGATCAGGGAAGTAAACATGATCTGGTGATAGTTGCTGATGCAGGGTGCCTTCCTGCCGCACTTGAGGTCGATGTTGAAAATGCGGTATATGCGCTGGGTCCGCACCAGCAGCGGGCCGTACAGCAAGGCGAACGACGTGCTGTAGACGACGAAGTATATACGACACAGGTGATCGTTTGGCGGCAGCAGCATGAGGAAGTTGCTGAGGAAACCGGCCACCAAACCAAACAGCATCAAGAACGACATCTGGATGGAGCTAGCCTTGATGATTTTGGTTTGTCGGTGAACCAGGTAAAAGTAGAAAACAGACAAACAGCACAACAGACAGAACAGGGAGACTACACATTGCAACACGCCAGCAAATTCTCGAAAATCCAGCACTTCTGGCTCTATGTGGGTGCACTTTGTGTAGCCAGTGTCAGAGTCCGGCCATGTGAAGTGCTGGCACGCCTGACAGTGTGTGTTGTTGTCAATCAACCGTTCGTCGGGGCGGCATTCGCTGCAATCCCAGCAACACTGGCTGTATATGTAGCCCATGGCATGGTGGATTGGACACGGCTCACGACAGACAGAGGTCGGGGTCTCTGACGGCCACAAGAAACCGGATCTCTGTATGAGAGCGTCGTTGACTCTGTCATAGTGAAAAGCAGTCTGTAAGGCGCCGTGGTCATGGAGGCCTAACACGTCATAGTAGATGACTTGAGACACTATCACGTCCTCTATCCTGTTCCCTCTGTCGTCCAGCTTCACGCTGCCAGTGTAGCCTTCTATCTCTGTCTCTAGCAGCTTCTTGTACAGGTCTGTTTGAGATACACATGCGTCAATGTCAGGGGCGTGCGGACAGTGAGCAAGGAGTCGCGCTGTAGCGCCAACCATCATATTCACCGCGTCAAAGAATATTCCGGCATACTTGAAATCAAAATTTTCCGGAGCTTCGCCATTTGCACCAATTGAAAGCGTCCTATCACACGAATTATCGGTTAGAGAGCAGTTGAACACGCTCTGGAACAGCCTTGAAAACCACGGATCAGGCTGGGGCAATTTGCGAGCGCTGAACCAGTCTTCAAACTCCCCCACGAACTGATTGTGCGAGTGCACGACCAGAGACCCCACCACACCGACGCCCTGGTAGATCAAGATATCGATGGCGCTCATGAGGTAGTCTGTGCCGACAAAAACGAAATGGTTCCTGGCCACCAGTTTAACGCTGGCACGGATCACCTTGATGGCTACACTCTCCGGCACCACTAGAATGACGACCCGCGCCTTCGGGTTCCTCGCCAGGTCGGCAGCGATACTGCTGGCCGTCGTGTCATTGATCGAGGTGCGCACCTTGCGGACGGCAGCCAGACACGCTTGCTGCTCTCTGAACTTGGTCTGAATGTAAGTGTAGCTAGCACGGCCCTGAGAATTGTCGGTGTACACCATGGATACGTACTTCCAGCCCATCTCTCGAATGACGGCGAAGACTGCGGCCATCAGGTAGGAGTGGGGCGGCACCAGCTGGATGAGATGCGGCACGCCCGCTTTGCTCACCTTTGCTTCTGTGCCACTGATGCAGATAGTGGTGACCTCCCCTGGTCCCAACGTGTTGATAACGGCCTGTGAATTGCTGACCGAGGAAATCGCTCCGATCACGTCGTACGACTTGGACACTTTCATCCCATTCTGCTCCACTCTTGCAATGTCCGTGACACAATCACCTGCCTTGCCATTCGCATCACAGTCGTTCTTGTGGTCCACGAATGTCAGCGACGCCACACTGGTCGCTTCTTTCGAATCGCACACGTCAAGCATGACGAAGCCCAGAGTCAAGTTGTGCGGGAGGCGTTGCGCTCTGTTGATCATGTCTGTGATGTACACAGCGGCCTGCGAAATGTGGGCCTGAGGACTTTTCATGGTGGGTCCGTTGCACAATGTCTCGCTGTCCTGATCTCCATCCTCGTGTTGGTCGTCGTCGTCACCATCGCCTTGCGTCATTTGTACTAGCAGCCCTATGTTGACGTGCCCCAGGTTCTCGAAGACAATCTGGTTAAATGGCGCCATGAAGTCTGCCAGAACGCAATTGCTCCATGATCGGTCAAGGCACCAGTTATGAAAATAAAACACGAGTAACATAATTATGCCAGTTCGGACAGAATGCATTGCAGAGGCGACATTCACTCGTTCTTTATCAACAGCTGCACATTGCCACAGTCATCGCTTTGGCACTGGTCTGCCCACCACTATGTGAACACAGCGGAGATCGACTGCAGCCAAATCTAAACTGTTCCAGGGCTCAGAATTGTGCCAAACACTACTTGTGTCGTAGGGTTTTACATCCTCAGTTTCACGCCCTACACACATAAGTCATTCAATAAAAACGTTTCCGACTGATACCTTGTTTAACGTGAGTTTTTATGTGTGATAATTTATAGCTGGTTGTTTTCTGTAAACAATTTTTTTTTCTGGAGGGAAAATGAATCAGAAAGAGGCATTGCTATGGTGAGTTCTACGATTCTATAGTGACGTCATAAGCGTGTGACGAAAGCACCTTCGTCATTACTTCATCAAACATCATCCCTTATAAAATATCTGATAACACTACGCTACGCCAAAATCGTGGAGCATGGAGACAATATAATATTGATTGATTGATTGATTGTTGCTTTAGGTCCAGCGGACGACAATATAATAATAATAATAATAATAATAATAATAATAATAATAATAATAATAAATTAATAAATAAATAAATAATGATAATAATTTGTGATTTGTATAGCGCTTTCAACACAGAAAGCAAAGGATGAAATAAAACACTTAACATCCAAAATATAAAGTTAAATGGGACCCAAAAATTCAGCCAGCATCCGGAATACAAAATTAACATCTACAAAATAGAAAAACAAAATTGTAATCCCATCCTATACCATCCTATCCCGTAACTTGAAGGTCTTTTAGAGGCTCCACAGATGATCGTTTAACCAGCGTACTCCATCTTTCTCCGTCCTCAGCAACCCTCATGGCTTCGCTCAGTGTCAAGCCAGTTCATTCTCGAATGCTGTCCTCTCACCTCTTTTTCTGTCTCCCTCTTCTTCTGCCTCCTTGTGTAGGCCTCCTTATGTACGGATGATGTGCGTACGGATTCTATGCTTTCTGAACCTCTTATATTAGTCTGTGTCTTATTATTGTTCATTATAACTGTCTTGATGTGTGGAGCCATTATATAACATAATGTGATGAGACTTGTACAATATTTCCATTCCTGTGGTTCCGGTCCTGATTTGGCTCGGAAGAGTCCGCTGGACCTAAAGCAACAATCAATCAATCAATCAATCAATCAATTCCTGTGGTAATAAAGATGTGTTGAATTGAATTGAATTGCACCGTGCCTTGCAAAATTGTGTAACATTGTAGTAAGAACAAACAATAAAAGAATGTAATAAAAGTTCACTTAACCAGGGATGTCGTTTGGGTCGGATCTTCGGCTTTTAGCCGAAATTTTTATTAAAAAGCCGATAAACTGTCCGTCATGTCGGCTCGCCGAGCCGAAGTTTTCACGGGTGAATCGGCTCAATTTTGTCCATTTTTGCGATATTCCTGCGCTGTACGCTTGCCGTTTAGGTGAGGATTCGATAATTACTAAGGTTAAACCCAGAAACTCTGACAGTATTGTCTTCTGTCAAGGGACAGTCTAAACTTTTTATTGGTTTTGTGTGTCTAAAATTTAAGAAAATAAAATTTCTTTTCAATGTTCTTATTCTACTATTAAAATCATGTTTTATTACAAAGATATGCATCCACAGAACACCTTTAATATATGGAGGTGGAGGGTGCACGTTAACGTAGTGAATCTAGTCAAAAAACTTGTGAGACTGCTTTGGAAGAGAGAGCCGAAACTTTCTGTAAAAAGCCGAAAGTTTCACGGCTGTTTCGGCCAAATCGCCGAAGAAAAAAGTTCCTAGCAACATCCCTGCTTAACAGGTACAAGTGGCAAAATCCACATACCCACTACCCTTACCTCTACCCCACCCTGTTCCACCCTCCACCACACATATCGACAGAGGAAATGAACGAAGTCGGATTTAAGCCAGCAAAATAATGCAGAGGAAGAGATGAGAATATGCATTCCACACACTATTCAAACCTATACGAGATGCGTTTTCAGGTTTGATTTAAATTACGAATATGTATGTATGCATGACGGACCTCAGCAGAGAGGTTATTCCAAACAAGGGGAACCTGACAGGAAAAGGACATCCTTCAGCCTCTCTTGCAGAGCTTCACAAGCAATCATCATGTCATACACTCAAATGGCAATCATCGTGTATACAGCACCAATAATATCGACCAACTAAAATTACCAACGTTATACAAAGCTTCTTCTAACAACAATGCAAATTCAAATCAAAGGTAAATACACTCTATTATTGAATACTTTGCAAAGCGAACGATTATATCTATCGTGCGCGTTTCAGACATGTTATCGTTCGCGTTTCAACGTAACAACACGATTATTGCTTTAGGTCCAGCGGACTCTTCTGAGCCCAATAAGGACCAATCAAACACCCCCCCCCCACGCATACCCAAATACACAACTTACACACACATGCGCGCACACACGTCATATCTAATTATATAATTATAGAAAGTCAAATCTGACAGGCACGCCCGCGCCCACACACTCATACACATTCACACACATATACTCACACGCACAGGCACACACACACACACACACACTCTCTCTCTCTCTCTCTCTCTCTCTCTGTCTCTCTCCACAAACGTAATCGTATAAATATAGCCACATCTACATTAAATTACATGATTACTGCTTTAGGTCCAGCGGACTCTTCCGAGCCAAATCAGGACCAGATAGCCACATCTGAGACACACAGTATACACGCAGAATGGGTAACATCACAGTAAAAACATGATGTAGCCTATATCATACCTGTCAAGGGGTTTTCGGGTTGTGGTGTAACAATTTAACAGAAAAACCATAGCAAAAGAAGGTTCGGTGTAGCACTAATGTGAATCACGCGATTCGCAACAAAACTGGAAACTTCTGCATCCAATATAAACACACACATCCAATGTGTTTCCAAATTTATTGTAAAATCTTGTTAATGCACAACACTTTAGCTATTACCATTATCATTATAAACATTTTCATGTACGTTTTTCAAAATAAAAGTGAAAATGCAAAAAAAAAAAAAATATATATATATATAACATACAGACAGAAAATAAGCTAGGCAATCATTTAAAAAAAAAAAGGGGGGGGGGGTGGAGACAATCACTGACACAGAAAAAGCAGATGAACTTTTTTCCCACAAACAAATTTGTTTATTTACAAAACATGGTTTACAATGCCAAGAAAAGAACTATTAGCATTGCACAAAAGCTTATACCAATTAATTTAATAAAAATATAACTAAATGGCAGCTGATCTAATATAAAAGTAATCAAAGAGAAATGAATAATGTTAATGACACAAAGACTGATCGTAGACTGAAGTTCTGAACGAACACGGTGTTGCGGAAGTGCGGTGCTTTTACTAAGTGTCTTTAAACCGGACTCGACCGGAACAGACTACTTTCGCGCGAAAACCCCCTTGGTTAAAAAAAAAAATTATCGTCACTTTTGAAAAATTGCGTAGCAGCTTTGGGATACGCCGTAGCAATGGGAAAATGTTTAAAATGCGTAGCGCTACGCAAAAATCCGTAGCACTTGACAGGTATGCTATATGATGTTATAAACCAGATATTGCGCAACAATGGATCAATGGATGAAGGGTCACCGGGTTACATAACTATTTTAGTTTGATAGCAAAGAGGCTTGACTTATAGGCTTAGTATGTTTCGCTGTTTAGTGATGTTCACTATAATGTTCCATGAGTAGAACTTAGCAAGATACGCACCAGAAACAACATCGTCATAGGAACCTGGAATGTCAGGACCCTAACTGCGGAAGGAAAATTAGAAGAACTGGCCCACGAGCGGGACCACTATCGATGGAACGATTTAGGTATCAGCGAACTGCGCTGAAAAGGCCTAGGTGAAACAACTACCGACAAAGGCCACAAGCTTTATTTCAGCGGTAGAGATGACAAGTACGAACACGGCTTGGATTCTTGGTCCACAAGAACATTCTAGCCACTGTCATGGGTTGCCGCCCAGTCTCCAGTAGAATCATTACCATCCGTCTGAGAGCAGCCCCTTTTAACATCACCATCATCCAGGCCTATGCCCCAACCTCAGTCTATGACGACAGCGAAGTGGAGGATTTCTATGAAAATCTACAGGCTGTCCTTGACCAAGTGCTGAAGAAGGACATAGTCATAGTGAAAGGCGACTGGAATGCAAAGGTTGGCCAAGATGCGCACTACAACTGGGGAGACACGCGTGGACCCCACAGCAACAACGAGACAAATGACAGGGGTCTGAGACTGTTGGAGTTTGCCAGATACAACAATCTGATACTGGCAAACACGCTTGGTCTCCACAAAAAATCCATATGATGGACATGGCACAGTCCCGGCGGGGAACATCACAACCAGATCGACTACATCGTGGTCAAGAAACGCTTAAGATCAAATATCAACATTGGCAGGACACGCACTTTTCCAGGAGCAGGCATCGAAAGTGACCACGATCTCGTGATGATGTCTTTTCGGATCCACTTGAATAGAGTAAACACAGTAAAGTGCACTAGAATGAAGTTCGACCTCGATAACTGCAAGACACAGTCAGCAAGGAGGAGAACGAGCAGCTGTCCAGGAAACTTGGCACATTGTCGAAGGAGAAGCTGCAGTCCAGTAAACTTACAATATTATTTTCGAGAAAAGCTGACGGGTGGCAGAAATATTTCAGGCCACAATTGGAGGAAAATTTACACCACTGTTCATTTTGAGAGCTGGTGAAGCAGATGTCAACACCAAGACCACCACCTTCAACTCAGCTGTGACAGATGCCGCCACTGAGATCCTTGGCAAGTACCGGTCAAAGAAGAAGCCGTGGATCACACCTACACTTTCTAGATCTGTGTTATAAACAAAGAGAGATGAAAAAGATAAAGAACACCTCACAGGGAGCTGGTGCCTATCGAAAAATCAACAATGACATCCGAAAAAGCATGCGCACAGCAAAGGAGAACTGGATAGAAGATCAATGCCAGGAAATAGAGAACAGTCTGAACAAGAACAACAGCAAGAAGGCTACCAGACTGTGAAGCGGTTGAAAAAGTGTTAAACAGCCCAAGGTTTCCACGATCCAAAGCAAGTCTGGCAAGCCTTACAGAAGAACAAGAAGTCTTGGACAGATGGACAGAGTACTGCTATGACCTTTACAACACACCAAACGGAGACCCATCAGTTTTATCATGTCCTGAGAATAAAGAAGAAGAAGAAATCCTCCCAATTCTCCGAGAAGAAGTTGAGGCAGCAGTGCAATCGCTGAAGAAAGGGAAGTCAGCGGGATTTCTGGGCATTTCCAATACCCAGCACATCACCAATGTCACGTCCCAGAGGGGGAGCGTGTGTATGTCCCTCCCAACACCCACACTCACTAGCTAACCCACTAACACCACACACTGGAAACAATTTTCATTTAAACATTTATTAATGCTCAATGACAGACAACTCATACACGCTTACATACGACACTCTTTTATACTAACTTACACTCAAACTAATAATTATGGGAATGAGAGAAAGATAAACTCAAACGATAGTCCAGTGGAAAAGGGAAACAATATTTAGTAAATATGTTACAGCATGATATTAATAAACATCCAATAATTCCTCTGCACTGTATCAATTTCTTTTATCCTTGCTAGTGTCTAGTCATCTTCACAAGGCATTTTCTCAAAGAGTCTTCCAGCTGAAACGTTCTCAGTTCTTGCACATAAGTTTGTATTTATTTTTTTTTTGCTCGAGTCAATAAGGTCCGAATGATAATCGCAAGTATCGCACTCGTTACACTGATCAGTCAAAGAATTGTCTCCTCCAGAATTTTAACATGGTATGTTTTGCAAGTTATCGACTTGAAAGTTCATTTGTTTGCTGAAATTAGCCACACACACAAAAAGGATATAGTAGGCTGGCACAAGGGAGGTAAGCGATGACGTGGCAATGGAGAGAGGAACACCCCCAGGTCAAACCACTTCCAGACTTCTTCCCTCAGTATGGACAACCCAGTTCAGAAATAATGGCGGAGCAAGCCAGCGTCTCAGTGATGCAATAGAGTTCTGAAACAACACTAGCCTATCCTCAGCTACCACATATAATTTAAAACTGATGCTCGAAGAACCTCGACGATTTCCCCTTTTCATTTATTCTTAATACATCTAAATTATTGTACACAAATAATATACGTATTCGTAATGACATTCGTACTTGCTGCACAGCCATTCATGCATATATATTTATGAAAATGATACCCCCCCCCCCTCTCTCCCCCCTCCCCAGCCAACGTTCGGCCATTGAACAGAGCACCTACCAAAATAAACCAAAGAAACTGAAAATACATTCACCCTCTCAACGCACAACCAACAGCGTCAAAGAAAGGTTCTCAACCTACCACCCAACTCGTGAGGCCAGAGAGGAAACAACTGCAGCAACAGCTTTTCACGATGGAGTCGCAACCCAGCAACCACACACATCGTCATCCAAAGAAAAAACAATAGAGTTTTCACTAAGGTCTATGCTCTCCGTACACACCCTTTGAACGCTAGCTGGCATCTAACCCCCTTTTCGTTCTAACCTATTATACGAGTATGTTACAAACTAGAAATCCTTATGACAATCCAATCAAAAATTAACTTACAAAAATGCACGCCCAAACATAACGCTCACCGCATTATTATATTATATTAGGCCTACTAAATCCGCACTCTAAAAACGCACGTGCAACCCGACAAAACCTGTTCCCTACAGTAGCAAACACGGTCAAAACTATGCACACTGCATAATGAACATACACTGTACTTGCGGATACGAAATTGGCTCGTGACATACCTCACGCCTTAAGTTAAAGCAATAGTTTTAACTAAATAAGAACTGACGCGAACCAAATTTGTCTATCGCTAGAAGTACCACAGGATTTCGTAACCTGACTCCTGTGAGACCTAACCTCGTATACTTTTACACTGTTCTGCTCAAGAAATCAGAGTCAACATTCTCTTTCCCAGGAATGACATGAATGGTGAATTCATATGGCTGCAACACCATCGCCCATCTCATGAGTCTGGGGTTAGATTGCTTCTGTCTTTGTAGATGCTGCAGAGGTTGATGGTCGCACTGAACGACGAAGTGGCGGTTGAACAGATACGGATTAAACTTCTGAACCCCCCAAACAATGGCGAGACATTCTCTCTCAATAGTGGAGTAGTTCCTCTCCGCTGAATCAGTTTCTTGCTGGCTGAGGCGATGGGCTGCAATCCAAACCCTTGATCCTGTAGGAGTCCTGCACCTAGACCCACCTCTTCCTTGATGATTTCTCGTTGGGAAAACGGTAATGGAAACTGCTTGGTGCAGACTGGCCGGTCGTGCTCAAGGCGAATGCCGCACTCTGCAAGGTTGGTCCGCAGTGGTAGATCAGTCAGAATGTCCGCATATTGTCTTGCAAGCTCCTTGATTTCTTGGTGGACTTCAGGCATCCTTGGATCCACATTGACGTCCTGATGAGATTCCTGAGCTACCAGCGGGATGATAGGCATTGATTCAGAAGTTATTCTGACTTCTTCCCAATCTACAGGTTCCTCAACCACTGCAACGGAAGCCACACGCTTAAATGGTTGATCCATCAGAGGCGTTTTCCCAAGAGGCACTTTGGCAACGCGTCCACGTGGTTGTGTCTTCTGGCAGCGGTCGCAAGACTGGCAATAACGACGAATTTCTGCCGACATTCCTGGCCAGTAAAACGCGGACCAGATTCTATTGAGAGTACGACGCGCCCCCATATGTCCTCCCATGGGTGAATCATGAGCCAGCCTCATTATCTCAGGCCGTAACATCTTAGGAACGCACACTTGCCTGAATGTCCCCCTCATGTCACTAAAGATACGGTGTAAGACGCCCTTGATCGTCTGGTACTTCACTTGGCCATTCTTCAACTTGAGGTATGACTGGGATTCGTCCGCCTTCCTTGCCTTTCCCAACGATTCATCTTCTTGCTGTAAACGCTGCAATTTGGCGGGAGTAATATCGAGACTCTCGCCAGCTCCGATCGGCAAGGTAGCTAGCTCATCACCTTTCCGGGTTTCGGCACGCGTCTGTACGGCAGCGGACCACTCCCGCTTGAAGTAAACTGGTACAGCCCTTCTTTCACCTGTATCAAACGTCACACTATTGCCGATAATGACATCGTGACAAGGCTGTTCCATGACGACTGCCTCAACTCGACCCTTGATAAACGGTGAATCCAGTTGAATCCAACCTGTGGGGCACTCAATGACTTGGGAAGCGTCGGCAAGGGAAACCATTACACTCCTGCCGGTGTGGTCTTCTCCTGGAACCAACCTGGATGCCACAACAACCATGTCGGCCCCTGTGTCCCTCAACCCTTGCACGAGTGTCCCATTGACTGTGACCTCTGTCTGAGGCTGGAAAACGTGGTCTGCACACGTGTCGCAGCAGCTCAGCAACACTTCTGGTCGGCTGTGATCACATATCTTGACAGCTCGGACTCCTTGTTCTTTTCTCTTCTCGGGACAATGCATCTTGACGTGGCCCTTCTTGTGGCAATGGAAACACTCCACATCTCGCTTGATTGTTGTCTTATCAGGTTGACACGAACCCTGGCCCCCCTGACGTTCGTTTACCTTCGAGATTGCAGATTTCTTAGCGTCTCTCTTTGCTTCACAATGTTGCTCTGCCAGCTCCGCTGCCTTTTCTGTTGACTGTGGCCTATGATCACGAACGAACTGATCTAGATCCGGAGAAAGAGTGTCCATAAATTGTTCCAACAGAAATGCATCCACGACTTGCTTAGCGTCCTCAATGTCTCGGCCAGCAATACAAAACCAACGCTGCAGGACTGATTTCATTCGCTTCATAAACTCACTGAAGGACTCTGAAGCCTCCTTCCTTATAGAACGGAACTGCTTCCTATAGTACTCAGCGTTCCGATGGAACCTCTTCATCAAAGCCTGTTTCAGTGCCGTAAAATCCCCAGCTTCCTCTGGAGTCATACGTAAATACGTCTCTCTGGCGGTCCCCTTCAGAAGCGGAACCAACCTTGTAGTCCAAGTCCTTTTGTGCCAATTGTGTGTAGTCGCCACTCTCTCAAAGTGTAGCAGAAATTGGTCAATGTCATCCTTCTCATCAAATACCTCCAGACGAACATCGTAACCCCCATCACCATGGTTACTCGCATTGGACGTATTTAACGACGTATCCCTGGCAACGGAAATCGATTCCTTAAGTAATTCCATCTCTTGCTGACGGAACTTCCTCTCCTCTTCACGCTCTTGCCATTTGCGCTTCTCGCGCTCTTGCCTCTCCCGGCGCTCTAGATCCTCCCTTTCCCGACGTTCACGCCGTTCCTCCTCCCGTTCGCGGCGCTCCTCGTCCGCCCTGATGCTATCCATAATGAACCTCCCCATCTCGGCTGGTTGTAGCTGTAGGTCGGCAGCGATCTGTTTGTATTTAGCATAGCTATTCGAAGCGTACTCATCTGATGGAGACGGAGGAGTAGAAGGGAAAACAAAAGGTGCAGCCATCCGAGTAGCACTCGAGGTGGGAAATCTAGCCGCCATCTGAGAACGTGATGGAGTGGAATAACTCACCTGCCCTCTAGTGGTAGACACAGTTGTGCTAAACCCTGATGCTATGCTAGTAAAAGCAACCGAACTCGTAGTTCGAGTGGGAGTAGACGCGGTCGTGAAATCAATGCCTGTCCCCTCGGCGGAGCTAATCTTAGTCGCTACTTCCCGAGTACCTGATCTCAGCTGGCGATCAGCCATGACAACCAAGAACACCGAACTGATAAGTACACACTACTACTTTACTAAATGTATATACCACTTAACTGTTCTCCCCTACCAACCCCGCCTAACAGTTGACAAGAGAGCAGCAAGACTATGCCAAAGGAAGCTACAACCCGCTGGCGCCCACGAGCTGACAGGCGAGGAAGCAACCCCTCTCTTCCCTACGTAAGCTGGATGTAAGACCAACTAACACGCCCGACACACTCCAACTGTCTCCGATCAGCTATCATGCACACCACAACACAACACACTAACTAACCCAAAGCTTAACCTTCTACCTACCAAGCCGTACCCTGCATCTCCACCAGTGTCACGTCCCAGAGGGGGAGCGTGTGTATGTCCCTCCCAACACCCACACTCACTAGCTAACCCACTAACACCACACACTGGAAACAATTTTCATTTAAACATTTATTAATGCTCAATGACAGACAACTCATACACGCTTACATACGACACTCTTTTATACTAACTTACACTCAAACTAATAATTATGGGAATGAGAGAAAGATAAACTCAAACGATAGTCCAGTGGAAAAGGGAAACAATATTTAGTAAATATGTTACAGCATGATATTAATAAACATCCAATAATTCCTCTGCACTGTATCAATTTCTTTTATCCTTGCTAGTGTCTAGTCATCTTCACAAGGCATTTTCTCAAAGAGTCTTCCAGCTGAAACGTTCTCAGTTCTTGCACATAAGTTTGTATTTATTTTTTTTTTGCTCGAGTCAATAAGGTCCGAATGATAATCGCAAGTATCGCACTCGTTACACTGATCAGTCAAAGAATTGTCTCCTCCAGAATTTTAACATGGTATGTTTTGCAAGTATCGACTTGAAAGTTCATTTGTTTGCTGAAATTAGCCACACACACAAAAAGGATATAGTAGGCTGGCACAAGGGAGGTAAGCGATGACGTGGCAATGGAGAGAGGAACACCCCCAGGTCAAACCACTTCCAGACTTCTTCCCTCAGTATGGACAACCCAGTTCAGAAATAATGGCGGAGCAAGCCAGCGTCTCAGTGATGCAATAGAGTTCTGAAACAACACTAGCCTATCCTCAGCTACCACATATAATTTAAAACTGATGCTCGAAGAACCTCGACGATTTCCCCTTTTCATTTATTCTTAATACATCTAAATTATTGTACACAAATAATATACGTATTCGTAATGACATTCGTACTTGCTGCACAGCCATTCATGCATATATATTTATGAAAATGATACCCCCCCCTCTCTCCCCCCTCCCCAGCCAACGTTCGGCCATTGAACAGAGCACCTACCAAAATAAACCAAAGAAACTGAAAATACATTCACCCTCAACGCACAACCAACAGCGTCAAAGAAAGGTTCTCAACCTACCACCCAACTCGTGAGGCCAGAGAGGAAACAACTGCAGCAACAGCTTTTCACGATGGAGTCGCAACCCAGCAACCACACACATCGTCATCCAAAGAAAAACAATAGAGTTTTCACTAAGGTCTATGCTCTCCGTACACACCCTTTGAACGCTAGCTGGCATCTAACCCCCTTTTCGTTCTAACCTATTATACGAGTATGTTACAAACTAGAAATCCTTATGACAATCCAATCAAAAATTAACTTACAAAAATGCACGCCCAAACATAACGCTCACCGCATTATTATATTATATTAGGCCTACTAAATCCGCACTCTAAAAACGCACGTGCAACCCGACAAAACCTGTTCCCTACAGTAGCAAACACGGTCAAAACTATGCACACTGCATAATGAACATACACTGTACTTGCGGATACGAAATTGGCTCGTGACAACCAACGACAAAGTCCGACAGACCACCACACAAGCCATCGGACAACACGATGACTTGCTCACAGTGGTGAAAAAACGGAAACTCCGATGGTGTGGCCACGTCATCAGATCTTGCAAAGACCATCCTGCAAGGCACAGTGCAAGGAGGTAGAAGAAGAGGGGGACCGAAAAAGAGGTGGGAGAATAATATTCGAGAATGGACTGGTATGATACTGAGCGAAACCATCAGGGTTGCTGAGAACAGAGAGAAATGGAGTAAACGATGGTTAAACGATCACTTGCCACAAATCGAGTTACATAATCATCGTGATGCCATTTTTTAATAATTAAAAAAAAATTCGTATGTAATTAGAGTGTACAGATGACTTGAGCCTTAAAAGGAACTTGAATATATTAAGTGACGTCATCGTGTGACGTTATATTTTTTTAAAATCCTATTTTCTCCCATACTACTCGAGGAATTTGGGTCAAGTTTGGTATACATTGTATAAGCTTACTTAGTCTTTTACATATGCCTTCAACGTAAAACCAAACTTATGCAAATCGAGTGACGTAATAATATATGAGGTCATCTGTTAGTTAATTTATTTTATCATTCTCAATGAGCGCCCTTCCAGCTCAAGAGCTGCCGAAGGCAAAGCCAGGAGGAATTTTTAGGCACATCGTCTAACGCCGCAATCGCCGTATTAATGTAAATGGCACTCACCCGCCTAGGACATGACCGTCAGTATCTTCAACATCCGGGAATAGTATCTTCATAATTCTCCTCTTCCTCCTTCTCTTCCAACTTCTCTCTGTTTGTCCTTCTTCTTCTTTATTGTCTGAAACACAGTGTGTGTGTGTGTGTGTGTGTGTGTGTGTGTGTGTGCGTATGGGAACGCACACAAGCGCACAAATGGGTAGCAGACCTTGTCTTTTCTAGTAACAAATGGTTTTATTTGCTTGGAACCCACTTTTTTCCCAGGAACCCACTTTTTTCTAAGTGCGCAGGAGTGCTCTTTTAGTGCATGGGAGTGCAGTTGTAGTGCATAAGAGTGTTTTAAGTACATAGGAGTGCACTATCCGGGACGGAGAAAATGCAGTGAATTTTGGGAAAAGTTTGAAGCAAAATTCGACCTATTTCGTCGCCTATAGGAGACGAAATAGGTCAACTTTCTAACTTTCTAAAGAAGGGTTAGGGTAAGGGCTAGTTGCAGCGCTGCAACTAACCCTTGCCCTAACCCTTTTCCATCAAAAAATGACTTTCCGATTCCTACATTCTTACATGAACCCATTTCTGATGTATTGCAAGTATGTGTGTGTGTGTGTGGGTGTGTGTGTGTGAGAGAGAGAGAGAGAGAGAGAGAGAGAGAGAGAGAGAGCACGCGAGGGAACTCTGCGCCCGTTAGGGTCCAGCTCTTCCTGTTGTTGGTTTTGTGTGTGTGTGTATGGGTGTGTGGGTGTGTGTGTTTGTGTTTGTTTTTTTTGTTGTTGTTTTTTTAACCAAAAGTATACTCTTATTTGTCTGCTTCTACGCACATTTAAAGGGTCCCAATTCGAAGACTTTGTTAATAAAGAGTTTATCGTTAAACTCCCATTGCTATCACACTAAACAATGATGACGTGGGCCTTCGTTAGTCAAGCCAACTGCAGAAGTTTATGTTCTGAAAGAGTGAGCTCCCTTGCTTTAACGGTACACCAGTAAGCTCCACGATCTACTGGGTGATATGTTTAGAGCTAGAGCGGTAGCTATATAGCGGTCGCTATGAATAGGTACCAACTCTACGGAATGTATTGATTTAAAAAAAAACACTAAACAAACTATGCTTTCAAAGATTGTGTGTGTGCGTGTGTTTTGTGTGTGTGCGTGTGGTTTGTGTATGTGTGTGCACAGGCGGCGGAAGCTGCTCAGGATTGGGGGGGCACACACACATTTTATTAACTGACATCAGGGCCGGACCTGGGAAAAGTCGAGGGGGGGGGGGCGTGTGGGGGTTACAGATTCAGCGAAGGCGCGAAGCGCCGACCCTTCTAGGAGGGTCCGGGGGCATGCCCCCCCCCCCGGAAATTTTTTTTTTTCAAGGATACAAAATGTTGCAATCTGGTGCAATCTGAACCTTGAAAAGCCATTTGTGATGTCCGGGATTTTGAGCTTTTTGAACAATTGAACTAACAAACTCTGGGGTACAAAAATTATCCTCTGCCCCTCCCTTAAAAAAACACACACAAAAACCAAACACACAAACATTTATTTATCAGCAGAGATGTTTTGTATACTATTATTATTCACTACTTTTTGTTGTTTCCCTTGTAGTTTATGAACATCACCGCCCTGCTTTCACTTAATTCAGTCTTGCTGCACTAGTTTCCTCGGCATTAGTACCATTTGTGAATTGTATCTTCTGGCAAAACAGTTCACTGCCTCTTTGAAGTCAATATCAACATCCCTGTGCACTTTCAGTAAAGCAAGTCCATTGAGTCTCTGTTGCCCCATTGTAGAGCGCAGGTAGTTTTTCAGGTTGCGCAACTGACTGTTTGAACGCTCACACTCGGCAGTAGTGACAGGCAGGGTGCAAAGTTTCTTTAGCATGATGAACAGGTTGGGATAAAAATCCCTGTCACAATGTTTCAGTGCTTCTGATGCCGTGGATGGGATGATAGCTGTCGCATTCTCAGCAGCACTTCGCCATTTGCAAACACACCGTTGGTATTCCGCATCAAGGGTAGCGTTGTCTGGTAGGTCAGACTCCCACAACATTGCCAGTGTCTTCACCCCTTCTGGAACCTGCATGAAACCATTCTGGTTGTCTATTAAAGTGCTTGGCACCAGACAGAGACCATCAACTGCTAGGCCAGCATTTTTGAACCTCGAGTCCAATTCGGTTGACAGGTGTTCCAAGAAAGGAATGGCAATGTAATCTTGAAATATTCTTTTGGAGTGGCCGCAGGTTGGTTGTCACGGAGAGTCTGTTGGGATGCTTGACGAGGAACAATAACACCAGTTGTCAAAGCATTTGCCATTTTGCTGACTTCACCAAACCAGGCAACGAACGCTGTGTCGACATCTCTTCTAATAGAAGACATGCAGTTACTGACCTCTTTGATTTTCCTGTAGGCATCGACGACATCTTTTGTCCTTTTCTGCAGCTTCACTATCAAGGGTTTCCATGTCAACGATGTTTTTGGACGATTCACCGATGGTCGTTTCAGTGGATGTTCGTTACAACGAATTGTCATAATTATCAACTTGGCATCTTAATTGATATTTCAAAAAAGTCGTTTTTGGTGGATTAGGGCAGTATCAAGGTGAAGGTGCTGGAAGAGGTTTGCGGTCAGAACAAGAAATTATGTCTGCATTTACTAATTTAGGCTTAGGGGTTGAGTTACTTGGTCGTTTCAACGGGGAAACGCTTTGGACGTTTCAACGGATCCCTTGAAAAGGATTTCCGTTGAATTGACTATAAAAAAAACTGTACTTTGGACCAAAAGTAACTAAAACCTGCAATGTTTTAAAAACAATTTTTTTTAAAATTGAAACTTTTTGCATTTTTAAAAAAAATCAAAATTTTTTACAATTTGGAGGGGGGTTCTGGAACCCAGGTAACCCCCCTCCCCTCCCCCCTCGCCCCGGGTCCGGCCTTGGACATTTACTCCAAATAATTGGAACTATTTTCATAGACACTTTGTGAGAGAGAAAAAAAGATATATCATATATTTATACAACTGTGCATATAAGAGAGAGAGAGAGAGAGAGAGAGAGAGAGAGAGAGAGGAGGGAGGTAGGGGGTGGGGGGAGGGTAGAGAGAAAGGAAGAGAAACTGACCTGACAATGTTGATCCATCACAGTAACAAAAACAGCAGTCATGCATGTCATTTGGCATGGGAAATTACACCGTTAATTTTCCAAAGTATGCCTGACGGCGTTCATTTCTATTGATAAATTCGTAAGCAGTTTGCGCTAGGTCTAGTTGATCTACTTTGTCTTTGAACACATGCATTATAAGACAATTATTTAGACGCTTCTGCGTCATCATTGCCCAAAGGTATGTTTTTACCCGCTTTAGGGCTGAAAAACTGCGTTCAGCCGTTGCAGTTGTGGCTGGGATGGTGAAGTACAGTTTGAGAAGTTTATCCACTTCACTCAGCATCCGTCGCACAGTGTCAGAAGCTTTCAGTTCATCCGGCAGTGCTTGGAAGATGGTGATCCTAGAGTTAGCCGCCTTCCTGATGTCACCCAGTGCATGTGGGAGGAGTTCTAGCTGAGTTTGGAGTCTGTCCAAGTCGATGTCAGCGGAATATGTATCTTTGATTTCTTGAGGAATTTCTGGTCTCTTCCCTGCTGCTCCATCACTTAGAAGAACTTCAATTTTCCTTGGTAAGTCGAGAGCTATTTGATCAAACCGGCTCTTTAAATGTTCCTTGATGTTGTCAATGGCCTCACAGTATTGCTGTCTGTAGTAAGCAGATGGACAAGAGTAGCTGTGACCCTGTGAGCCATCGTCCAGTCTTCGTGGAGGCTGCTTCTGTCTAGGAACGCAGGGCTCATCACTCAAATTTGCAGCTTTCGTTGTGATGTCAGCAAAAAATGTCTCATAACAATCTTCATTCCGCATGCTTTCCAGTGTTCTCGGACAAATGTCAGCAGCGTTTACTGCGTCATCAAAAGTCGTTTGTTTTCTTTGAAGAACTGTCGCCAGCTCTTCAGTCACAGCAAGGATATCATCTTTGAATCTTTTTGCAACTCCTGACACATGACCCTGAAAATTACTCGCCCCGTCGTAGGCCTGGCACCTGCAGTTTTGCACTGGCAAGTCAAGTCTGATCAAGCAGTCCTTCAGTGCTTTGAAAATGGTCTCAGCACAGGTATTGTTAACTTGCATCAGTCCAGAGAAAGGGGGAAAATATTGGTTTGAACCTCCAAATAATGTTTTTTGAGGGGCTGAATATTGGGGGGGCAAATGTATAGGTTTGCCCCCCCAATATTTTTCTGGGAGGGGCCAGTGCCCCCCTTGCCCCCCCGCTTCCGCCGCCTGTGGTGTGTGTGTGTGTGTGCGCGCGTGCAAGCTAGTTTTGTTTCTTTTGTGGAGCAACACTCACTGTGAATGCTAAACGGATAGATCTGTCGAGTGTGCGCGGTCAAGGTGGGTTCTTTTAAACAATTGAGGCTGGGTCATTGTGTTCAGGGGCAAGCCTATCCTTAGACATTGCCCACGATTATACAGGTGAAGTTCTATGTTTATCAGCAGTATGTAGTCTGTCCTGTTAGCCAACCCGCCATCATCTGTATAGTCAAGAAGCACTAAAAAATCAAGCGACTAGAAGACGAGACGGGGGTGATTGGCATGCGCCCTTTCACCTTTCGATTCAAGCACTGAGCAGAGGTGCTAGTGGTTTCTAGGTTACTTTGGCCAAATTGCTGGTAAAAGTAACGCACCACACCCCTCTCTTGCCCCAACTCCCCACACACTCATGCACACCACCACCACCACCACCACCACCGCCCAACTCTACCCATCAGCTTTCATCTCCCATTTTCGCTGCTCCCGAGTGCATTTAAGGTTCGGGAAATACATCCGTTCCCTGTCCATGAGACTAAATGACTGAAGAAGAAAACAAGAAGGCAAGCAATTCAACTGTATTTCCAGACATTCACACACATAGCGGAAAAATAAGCATTTTCGAAAGTTTGCATTTTGTTGGCGGTATTCTGACTCGGCTTTATCCTCACGAAGTAAAAGGAAAAAAAATTGGAATGAAAAGTCACTATCTGCACAAAATAATTGTCAAAATCAGCTCAGCCAAGTTTTAGAGACAGCGTCAATGGTGTTCTGAAAATGGTGAAGCACGATGACCTTCATTTTTGAGAAAGTACAAATACGAACGATGTAACATGCTTCATAGTAGTTAAAGTATCCGCAAAATAAAAATTGGTGTGCTAAGGTTAAGTTATTCTTGAGATAAGGCAAAGAAGTCTGTTTTGGAGCGACGGACCGACCGATTCACCGACACCCTAACTGGTACTGATGGATGGACCATGATTTGAAGTGCCTGTATACCAAAACTCAACAAAATCGCTTCCGCCGTTTTTTGAGAGATTGAGCAAAACGTGTTTAGTAACCAAATGACTCCAGTGGCGTTGACCTCTACGTTAGAGACGGAGGCTGTTATGTTCCTGAAGTTTAGTCGAAGTCCTTTTAGTGGATCTCAAAATAGGGTTTCCAACGGACCGACAGGCAGGTGGATAGATAGACAGACAAACCGACGTGTGTCTCGTTTCGATTTTCAACGATTATTTCATTTCAAAGTATTTTAAGATACGTTTGGAAAGTCAACCATGGCGGACTATGTTTTCAGTCCCCTTTAGGTTTGAGCTGGGTTTTTTTGCTCCTACTAACTTCCTCCTCATATGTTCTGCCGCTCAACAGTTCCCTGGCAAGTTAGTTGTTGGAGACCCATCTGATGGAATTATGGCTCGTCAAATAATAGTGGCTGCTGTTGGCGAGGAGGTTCGACTGACAACAGACAGACGGGTGCGAGAGCTGTTATTGCCTCACTGACGCCTTCGCCGTGTTTTGCCTGTAATGACAGTCTGCTAATAAATATTGTCAAACCGTGGCATCCAACAATAGAAAATTCTTCTTGTTATATTTATTCGCCTTCTTTCACTTCTTCTTCTTCTTCTTCTTCTTCTTCTTCTTCTTCTTCTTCTTCTTCTTCTTCTTTGAGTCTTTCTGCTTGTTGTTGTTGTTGTTGTTGTTGTTGTTGTTGTTGTTGTTGTTGTTGTTGTTGTTGTTGTTGTTGTTGTTGTTGTTCTTCTTCTTCTTCTTAATTCAACTTTTCTTCTTGTTCTTAATCTTGTTGTTGTTTTTGTTGTTGCTGTTGTAATTGTTGTTGTTGATGATGATCTTCTTCTTCTTCTTCTTCTTCTTCTTCTTCTTCTTCTTCTTCTTCTTCTTCTTCTTCTTCTTAGAGTCTTTCTGCTTCTTGTTCTTGTTCTTGTTGTTGTTGTTCTTCTTCTTAATTCAATTTTTCTTCTTCTTCTTAATCTTGTTGTTTTTGTTGTTGCTGTTGTAATTGTTGTTGTTGATGATCTTGTTGTTGTTGTTGTTGTTGTTGTTGTTGTTGTTGTTGTTGTTGTTCTTCTTCTTCTTCTTCTTCTTCTTCGTCTTGTTGTTGTTGTTGTTGTTGTTGTTGTTGTTGTTGTTGTTCTTCTTCTTCTTCTTCTTCTTCTTCTTCTTCTTCTTCTTCTTCTTCTTCTTCTTCTTCTTCTTCTTCTTTTTCTATAAAAATGAGTCTGAGATTTAGATCACCTCTGCGTAAATGTTTTGTGTTGTTTGTGTGTGTGTGCCAACTATGAATCTAAACGTCGTTTGCGAGCGTTTAAAAGGGCTTTTAGCCATTAGTAAATGGCTCATCGCCCTTAGAATAAAGGGGAATCACAAACAAACGCAGTGTGGCGTGACCAATGTAACCCCAACCCGTTCCTGTGGATTAGCCAAAGGAAACAATGCTGTGACTGTAGCCTGAAGTGACGTTCCACGACTGCCTTAAAGATTCTCTTTGCTAGCGAAGCCCGTGACGTTATCATTGACCTTAGTGATGAATGTTGAAGCTGCTTGCACGTGGTGGTAACAAATGAGTACCTGTCTATAAGCTTCCCACACACACACACACACGCACGCAAACACACACACACGCACACACAAACACAAACACACAACACATACAAACACACACACACAAACACACCATCGCCCTATCTTCCCTCTACCTGTTTCATTTATAGCTCTCATCCCTACTCCCCCTTCCCCTCGCCCCCTTTCCTCCACCCCCCTCCTCTCCTCTTTCATACCTCACGGTATAATGCTTTGATAACAACAAAGACTGCCAAAAGAATAACAGAAAACTGCCATGTCTACGTTTTCCGGCTGTTAGTCGAATTCCACATAGTACGGATTTATTCATGTGTGCGCACAGTTGTGTCATGTGCATGCCAAGCATATTGTATAGATTTATGCGGTGTCATATCATGGGCATATTAGTTTTTTCATAGACATATTAGTTATGTCATGGGCATGTCAGTGATCTCATGGGCATATTAGTTATGTCATGGGCATATCAGTTATGTCAAGGGCATATTAGTTACGTCATGGAAATATTAGTTTTTTCATAGAGATATTAGTTATGTCATCGGCATATCAGTGATGTCATGGGCATATTAGTTATGTCACGGGCATATCAGTTATGTCATGGATATATCAGTTATGTGATGGGCATATCAGGTAGGGTAGAGGTCTCCATTTCCGGTCATTTCCCATTGCCTTCCAGAGATCACAGCAGATTGATGGCGAAACTTCCTTCCATCAGCGTCAATGCGATCGAAATACCTTTCTTCTGTATAGTTTTCAAGTACGTTGCATTGTTATTCTAGCTATCTATTTTGTTATCTTCGTGCTTTTACTGGAATTTGAATTGTCATCGGAAGATTTGTACTTAGTAGATTAGGGCTGATTTTATCCCATAAACGAAGGAAAATAAAACCCCGATTCCGCAATAATGTCAACTCCCAAACTTCGTGGATTCAGACTCCTGTTTTAAACTGAAAATTAACTACCACCAACTGATGCACTTCCAAACATGTAGAAAAGAATGTCTGATGGTAGACTAGATACAAAAATTACCAATCACATGGGCAGTTACGATCGAATAAATGTAGACTGAAACTAGTACGAGGTAAACAAAACTGCCTTTACCCTATGTTATATGTTTTACATAATTATCAGATCAGAGCTAGTCCAGAGAAGTGGCCACTTTTCACTGTCCATTTTAGCAGTGTGATTGCTCTGATGGTTCAGTGTTGCTTTAGATAGTATAGGTATCCCCGTCTGCCATATTGCCAATGGTGGGTGTAGACGATAAACCTCCATGTTTATTCATTCATTCATTCATTCATTCATTCATTCATTCATTCATTCATTCTTCTTCTTCTTCTTCTTCTTCTTCTTCTTCTTCTTCTTCTTCCTCTTCTTCTTCTTCTTCTTCTTCTTCTTCTTCTTCTTCTTATTATTATTATTATTATTATTTTATGTTAACTGGCTGAGAGAATACTACGTTCGCTGAATTGCGCTGGTTAGATGAAACTCGCCTAGTCAAACTGGACCCACAACTGGAATACCTAAATCAGGGGTCCGTTTGTGGCCAGATGGAAATGTCAGAGCTGAAAGAATGTAATAGTCTGCACGTGAGTGTTTGAAATGCTGTAAGGTCTGTCTCCGACACTCTGATTCGGTCAGTGCCATATTAGAAGATCTAGAGCTATTTCACCTGGCACCACTAATTAGAGTCAAGTTGAAACATCGGCGCAGTGTGGTGTCTATATAAAATCAAACATGTCTGAGCTGTTTATGATAACGAGAAACAAATGAATATATCAACTTAAAGAGTGCTAATTTGGACGAAAACAATTCAAACAAATACAAGGCTCATTTTAGAGCTAAGCTTTTCATGAGGCGGATAAATCATGTGTATGCAAGTGATTTATAGTCCAGTCACAGCAGACAACGCAGTCAAACAGGAGAGAACGGAAGGTATTTCTAGTCCATTCAAAACAAAATACAGACAAATAATGACAGAAGGACAGGATTCTTATAATGGACTTCCTATCATGCAATAACTTAAGCGCCCTTCCTCACTAGAGCTCATAGCGCGATACAGAAAAAAATAATAAATAAATAAATAATAATAAAAAAAATTTAAATAAATAAAATATATATTAAAATAAATAAATAAAGCGAAAGAAAACCTGAAACCCCGAATCAGAACACACACACACACACCCACACACAAACGTGTATTCGATACAAAATGGGTTTCTTTAGAATGTAGGAATCGGAAAGTGATTTTTTTGACGGAAAGAACGCAAACTTCATTTAAAAATGTAAGAATCGGATGCAAAATTGGCTCTTTCCGTCTAAAAAGTTGACCTAGTTCGTCTCCTATAGGCGCCACGAAATAGGTCGAACTTTCTTTCAAATTTCTCCGAAATTTACAAGTTCACACACACACACACACACCCACACACACACACACACACCCACACACACACACCCACGCACACCCTCACACACACACACACACACACACACACACTATGATTGTGTATTTAAGTATTTGACGAATAAAAGTTCAGGATAGAGATTTAAGAACATACACTGTTGAAAATGGGTGTTTCAGTCCAGAGCGAAAGGGATGATTCGACATAGCACGGACGTAGGAGCAGAAGAGCAGAATGACCGTTCTCCAAAAGTTTTTGTTTTCATACGGGAATACTGTCAGAAGATGAACGGAGATATCTTGATGGTATATAGAAGTGGACTAACTCGGAAAGACACAATGGACCAGACAGAGTAACAGCTTTGAAGCAAAGGCTTGCAATTTTATATTGTATTCTGTTCTCCACGGGAAGCCAATGCAAGGATTTCAAATGAGAAGTAACTTGATAAGGCGAACATCATTATTTTGTATCTTTTGCATCTTGTGCAGCAGATATTGAGGGCAACCATATAAAAGGGTGTTACAATTGTCAAGCCTAGACAGGATGAAGGCATAGACAAGAGTCTGAATAGCACTGACAGAAAGCAGATGACGAATGGAGCTTATGCGTCACAATTCAAAGTTCACAGTGCGGAGAAGGTTGAGAATGTGAGGATGCATAGTGAGATGTGAGTCAAGTATTACACCTAGGTTTTTGACCGAGTCAGAGAAAGGAACAACAGAGTTCCATGCAATAAGAGAATCCGACAGATAAGTAGTTATCGACATTCGAGGAGAGGAAATGATCATAGCTTCTGTCTATATTAAATAGTACATCTGTCAAGGGGTGTCGGATAGTGCAGTGGTTGGAGCACTCGCTACTGTGTCGAAAGTGAAGCACCGTCCGGTGCGGTTAGCACTTGGATGGGTGACCGCTAAGGTGTGAAGCGACAAACAACAACGCCCCCAGTTGACTCAACTGTGATTGAGTACCTACTCTCTTGAGGGTGGGGAAGGTAAAGCAGCGAGGGAGAGAGTTGGGCATCACCCTCATTACGCTGGCCCAAGATAAGTGTGATCTCCAACATCACGCTCCCCTACGGCCACAAGGCTATGGGACTACCTTTACCTTTTACCTTTACCTGTCAAGAAGGCCCATCATTTGACTGGTCTACATCAGTAGGCCTACAAGTCAGAGGTAGCGGCCAAAATGGATTACAGCAGAGGTCTCAGGGGGGCCACAAGTTTTCTTGGCTTTGACTTGAATGTATGCAAACAATAGCATTAAATATCCTCTTGGTAAAACTATTTATTCTAATCTTAACATAAAAAACAACGTTTTTGTCTTCAAGCTAGTGTGAACAAAACAGTTTGTGATTGAGCGAGCCACATGCTATATTCAAACGTATTTCTCACGCCAGGTATGTATCCCTCTGTGAAATACTGGTAGCCACGTTTTTGTTCCTTTATCCCTTCACCATTTGAACCATAGATGATGTGGTCTTTCACTTCCCGATGCTCAAAAACAAGGCACAAATCGAATGTCCCGTTGCTCACATTCATCAGCAGTCGCAACTGCGTTTCCGTGTTAGCCTCGTTTTCGTTTGTGTGACCTTTGACCGCTCAGCTCATTAATTAAAGCGCAAAAGGACGGGCAGATCTCTCATTCTACAGTGAATTTCTCTAACAGGAATGACTTTGATCTTGTGATGACTTATTGGTATGATCCGGGCGACTAAAGAGAAGAACACTTGTGAGAAGGAGGGGGAAGGGGAGTGGGGAAGAAGAAGACGATGATGATGATGATGATGATGATGATGATGATGATGATGATGATGATGATGATGATGATGATGATGATGATGATGATGATGATGATGATGATGATGAAAGCAAACAGTCATTATTCTCACACTCTCGTGCCTGGAGAGACAGCCATACTATGAAGAGGAATTCGTTTCCACTTACCAATGAATCACTTGGAACTGCTGCTGCTGCTGCTGATACTGCTGTTGTTGTTGTTGCTGCTGTTATTGACTATGATGATTAGTGTCATTGTCCATAACAAAATTCAATTTAGGTTATACATGTTGACCAATGCTCAGGTGGAGAGGATGATGATAACGACGACAATGATGATGATGATGATGATGATGATGATGATGATGATGATGATGATGATGATGGTGATGATGATGATGATGATGATGATGATGATGATGATGATGATGATGATGATGATGATGAATATCACTGTTCATCTAGATTCTAGTTTCTAGAGCCACGCTCAAGTGTTCTGAATAAGTATGTCTGTAGGTATCCCTTGATGTGATATCACACACGATTGCACAGGATGCAATGTCCCTGCAGAATGTTTCTATTTGTTTTGGGACTTGATATTACAGATCGTGGTGTTAATGCACGTGTGTTGATGCAGGCTGAAGCTGATATTGTTATTAGAAGTGAATACCTAACCGCGCTCGTCTGATGTGATGATGATAAGTTCTTCTACAGTGAAAATACAAACTTCGCCTGAGAAGGAAAGAGGGGTGGGGGTGGAAGGGGGGGGACAAGGGAAGCCAAGAAAGGTAGTGAGTGAGTGGGTGTAAGGGCTAGGTTAGAACGTGCTAACTGCTCCATGTGACTTCTTTAGAAGAGAGAGAGAGAGAGAGAGAGAGAGAGAGAGAGAGAGAGAGAGAGAGAGAGAGAGAGAAAAGATAAGATAAGATAAGATAACAATTTTATTTTGCAAGGGTAAAAGAATAAGCGCTGGATGCGCTTTTTTACATCTTGCCCTTGGGGCTTTAACAAGAACTATTAAATACAACTCAAGGTTATAACATTCACATCATGGAACAATAACAAAGAAACAAAGTCATCATTAGATAAAATCCTTTTCAAACAATAGAAATCAAATTAATGTTGTTAATCTCAATCAACAACATTAACAATTAAAAAAAAAAAAGTAAAAGAGGAAATTATAAACTTTTCGAAAACACAATATCCAAAAGTAACACAGAATATTTCTTATATTCAAACAACACAAGACTATACACATGACATTATGATGGAATGTAATATTGATATTGCAAACATTCCGATAATGCCTGTTTCTCCAAGAATTCCACCTTGGGAACACTTAAAAGCAGAATTTGATTTAGATTACACCGAGTTAAAGAAAAATGAAAATGATAATATGCTTAAATCTGAGTTTCAAGAGCATATTTCAAACCATTACTCGCAACATTTAAAAGTGTTCACAGACGGTAGTATACTCGAGTCATCAGCATGTGGTGCAGGGTTTAGTATACCCGCACTAAAAATCAACCGTTCTTATTGTTTGGGTAATAATCTATCAATATTCACATGTGAACTTGTTGCTATATTAATGGCTACAGAATACATTTTATCTATTCCTAAACAAATACTTCAAGTAGCAATTTGTGTTGATTCTAAGGCTGTGCTCCTTGCCTTAAGAAATTGGAAAAGCAAAAATCGTACAGATTTATTGTTTGAAATACGATTTCTTATACATTGTTTACGTATGAGAGGTACCAGTGTGACTTTTTGTTGGGTACCATCTCATGTAGGTATTTATGGTAATGAGCTCTCGGATGCGTTGGCTAAGTCAGGAGCGGACAATTCTGACGCTGTCATGCTCAAGGTTGACTTAGCTGCATGTGAATATTTTGCCCTTTTGGAAAAAGTAGCTTACAGAAATGTTAAACTAGGAAGTGCTGTAAAAGGACCTAGAAGTGTGTCAAGGCTGGTTTATAAATTACGATTGAATTCATGGAGTACGAAATATGTGAAAGATATTACATGTATATGTTCAGAAAACATTACAGTCCAACATCTGATTGTTGATTGCCCAGTGCTGCAATCAATGTACAAAGTCAATGGTGTAAACATAACAACTTGTGACATTCGAGAAGTTGTGCGAAGTCCTATTATTTACGATATCGTAAACGTCATCATGAAATCGTCCTTATCAACAGTGTTGTAACTGATATCACTACAGTTGTTTGTTTTATTGTTTTGTAATTAAATTAATTGTCTAATATCACTGTCGTGAAGAGACAATAAATTCAACCATTGAAATTGAAATTGAAATTAACAATTAATGTGTATTGAATTTTTAATGTGTTTTAGGAGACGTGTTCTGAATGATGTAAATTTAAATGCTGGAGTGCGGAGATCTTCAGGAAAGTTATTCCACAAAGTGGAACCAGAATAAGCTAGACTAATTTTGTAGAGGTCAATTCTTGGAATTGGAACATTTAATTTTGTGGACGATCTGGCATTTTTTTTTTGGAAAAAAGAGAAGAAAGATAGAAAGGTGCATTGCCTGAAAGGATCTTGTGCATGAAAACGCCTTTATTACATTTTAATCTGTCGGTAAGAGGTAGAATATTGATACGTTTATAGTCATCTGGAGAGAATTTTTGTTTAAGTATAATTTGTTTAATTGCACGTTTGTGAATTCTAATTAAAGGTTTCTTTGCATTGCCACTAGCAGAATCCCAAATAGTAGAAAAATAATAAATAAATGATTGAATATGACCGTATGACACAGTTTACGAGAATGTAAATTTAATAAATGCTTTATCCTTGATAATTGGTAAGTTTTTTTTAGAAATAGTTTTACTAATATTTGAGATATGTTTTACCCAGGACAAATTATTGTCTATAGTTACCCCAAGAAGTTTATGACACTGTACTTCAGCAATTATTGTATTGCCAATTTGTAATGGAAGAAGTTTTATAGATACATTTTGTCTTTTTTGTCTTGTATTTAGCATGGATTTTGTTTTGTCTGGATTGAGGGCCATGTGGTTATATTCAGTCCATTCCTGTAGTTCACTAACACCTTTTTGTAATGGGGAGGAGAGTTTATTCAAGTCTATATTTTGAGAATATAATGTAGTGTCATCAGCGAAGAGTTCACAAGAAGTAGAAATATAAAGGGGGAGATCATTTATGTAGATAGAAAATAACAACGGTCCTAAAACAGATCCTTGCGGTACTCCAGCTGTAACAATTTCAAATTGTGACTTTTGGTTATTTACATAAACACACTGTTTTTTGTCAGAAATAAACGATTTAAGAAACTCAAGAGATTTAGAATGAATGCCATATAGTTTTAGTTTACATAGAAGAAGGTCATGGTCTATTACATCAAAAGCTTTTGCGAAGTCAACAAATATTGTTCCAGAAAATTGTCCCTTATTAATATTATTTAGCCATTGCTCTATTATTGATGTAAGAGCTGTGTGACAAGAGTGTTTAGCTCTGAAACCAGACTGATGTTCATGCAAGAGTCTGTTTTCAGTGAAATGATCAAGAATATTATTATTTATGTGCTTTTCAAGAGGCTTAGAGAGAGTAGAAAGAATCGAAATAGGCCTATATTTCGATGGGTCAGTGCTATCACCATTCTTGAAAAGGGGTATAACCTTAGCTGTTTTGAACATTATAGGAAAATGTATTTTGTCTATGAATAGGTTGTATAATATAGTTAAAGTGTCAGTAATAAATGACGCAGACAATTTTAGTATTTTACTATCCAATTCATCAACTCTTCTTGAATTTGTTGCTTAAGGTTTGTTAGTGCTTTGTGTACAAATTCTGTAGACAAATAAGGAATGTCTAGTTTGTTTTTAATGTTCTTAGAATGACAAAAGTTTGCTAATTTCTCTAGATTGTTTTCTTTTGATTTATCAATAGTAATAATCCTATCAGACGTTTTAACAAAATGTAAATTCAGAATATTAAGAGTAATATTTTTAATCACTGGTGATATAATTGATTTGTTTGTTAAGTGAGTCGCAGGATTTTAGGCTATTTTTTAAAAAATCACACCAAATGTACTAGACAACATAGAAACATAAAATAAATTGCAAATGAAAGTTTAACTCATCGAAGTCGCAGAGTGCCAGACCCGGCATCATTCCAGAGTCGCAGGATTTTAGGCTATTTTTAAAAAATCACACCAAATGTACTAGGCAACATAGAAACATAAAATAAATTGCAAATGAAAGCTTAAAGTATGTATGTTTAATTTTACTTACCTCCGATCTGCTATAATCCTCCAGGAAAAAAATATTTTGCACCAAAAACACATCCCTTTTGCAAAAAAAAACCAACAACTTTTTTTTATAAGAAGCACAATATTTATATGTTGCACCCATTTTTTAATGAAAGTATTTGATTCCCTTGTTTTTATGATGTAAAAACACTGTAGAAATTAATTTTGCACAATAATAATCATCAAAGCACAATCTGAAGAGGCATCTGTCACATAACTAAAACAAAATTTTCTGAACAATCGGCGTTAAAAACGGGAAGCCATTTTGTAAACAAAGCATGTAACTAGGTTTAAAAAAATCGCGAGATGTCAAGAGAAATTTTGTCAAAAATATGGTCAAAGGGAAGCAATCTACTCTTAAAAGGACTCCTTTCAAGTATGTGTATTGCTTAGTTCCCTTGGTACTCATTTTCTGTTATTAAAAAAATGTAAACACGCGACGTAAACAGAACTACGGCACGCTCCTCTGCGGCACCGCGAATGCCGTCAAACCGTTTACGGCCCGACTTCAATTAGTTAAAGTATGTGTTTTTAATTTCACTTACCACCAATCTGCTATAATCCTCCAGAAAAAAGATATTTTGCACCAAAAACACACCACTTTTGCACAAATTTTTTTTTTTTATTAAGAAGCACAATACCTATATGTTGCACTCAGTTTTGTTATGAAAATATTTTATTCTCTTGTTTTTATGATGTAAAAGCACTGTAGAAATGAATTCTACACAAAAATAATCATGAAAGCACAATCTGAAGAGGCATTGTCACATAACTATTAATATTGTAAAATAAAATTTTCCAAACAAAACTGGAGAAAAATAAAATAAAATAAAAATAATATTTTTGTCAAAAATATGGTCAAATGGAAGCAATCTACTCTAAAAAGACCCCTTTCAAGTATGTGTATTGCTTACTTCCTGTGGTACTCATTTTCTGTTATAAAAAAAATCTAAACACAGACGTAATCATAGATACGGCACGACTTCATTGAGTTAATTGCTTTCCAAATCATTTTAGAACTATTTTTGGACGAGATTAAATTTTTTATAAATGTTTTCTTTTGTGTGTGTGTGTGTGTGTGTGTGTCTTTAATTTAACGTCTGTTCACCTAAGTGACATTTTTGTGACATTTAATGTAAATATAAAATTAAATTAAATTAATTTAACAAAATTAAATTAATTTTAATTAACAATATTGTACCTATACTGCTCTCTACTCATGCTCATGCAGACGTGCAACGATTACATCAAGGTAACCACAACTCGAAGCAAGTTTTCATAATGGCTGAAGTGTTGAATTTGCAAAGTATTGGATTAATGGTGCACCTCTAACATTAAAAAAAATGAATTGCTCGTTACCCCCAGAATTTCCCAAAAATTCTAATCCCAGACGATGGACCCAAAATGTCACAATGTAAATTTAATTAAATTTAATTTAATTTTAAATTTAATTAATTTAAACAAAATGTCATGTTTCTTTTTTTTTTTTTTTTTGAATGAAGTTACCGCAGTTCTCTGTTTTTTTGCATTCATCTTCTGTACCACTTTTCTTTAAATAATCTCTTAATTTAATGGCATTTTGCAGTTCTGTGTCTAACCATGGAGGTTTAGAATAATACTTAGAGAGAGAGAGAGAGAGAGAGAGAGAGAGAGAGAGAGAGAAGTTTAGATAAATACAGTTAGTTTTATTCTTTTAAAAGATTTTGTGAAGCTGAAAGGCACATAAATGTTACAAACAAAGGGCATCGAGATTCTTTTGAGAGATTCAGAATCAGAGCAACTGGCCTCAGATACTGTAAGTTGTGGTTCATGACGGGGATCAATCTGTCGATACTGGATGCCCTCTTTGTGGTCACGAATTAGAAGATGAATATCACGTTTTGTTTGTTTGCCCTGCAAATGAATCTATACGTAGAAATTGCATACCGATATTAAATCTACTACAGTGTGATAAGTCACAGCAGCAGGTAACAAAACTGCTTCCATGTAAGGATGAAAATAAAATTAAGAATTTAGCCACATTTGTGGCAGAAGCCTTATTGAGTAGACAGCGTCACATATTAGAGATGTAGAAAAAAGTTTTTATTTTTAAGTTTTTTGTTTTAATGGGTGAAACTAAATTAGTTATTCATTGCTTACATGATCCATGTCGCGTCACCCGAGCGGGTTCCGCGACGTTCAGCTCAACAACGAGTGTAGGAATAGAAACTCAAACAAACAAAACTAACACAAAATGCCAGATGAACAATCACACACTTTTATTCAACAATGCCACACACACACAGGATATGGGATACTAAACCACCCTCAACCCCTATTAAGTCCCCCAACCCAGTATTTACTAAACAATTACCTCCCTTGTCTTACTGAAAACCCCAGAACTATACACAACAGAATACCCACAACAGTATGCAACAAGAATGACAATCAGTTAAATTTAAAATAAACACAACTCAAAGTTAAATCCACAATCAGCAAAAACTTCTTGAAATTCAATCGTAATGAATTAGCTAGCTTATGGTTCAAAGTCAATGTTCGAAACCTAACTATCGATTAATTGAGCTCAAGTACTAATGTAGGTAATTACTCAGGTAAAGAAAGTAATTTATACTAGATATGTTTTTTAGGTGTGTGAATGCGAGTCTGTATGTGTGTGGATGCGGTGTAGCTGAGATCCTGTAGCTGTTGGAACGCCTCGTCCGAAGCAATGGTAGGTCCGGCGGTGATGGAGGGTCACTCCCCAGCAGCGGCGCCGATAGCAAAAGGGGCATAGCGGTGGTGGCGGTGAGCCCAGGCAACATCCACACCCTTCAGCGGCAAGGGTAGAGGTCTCAAAGCTGACGTATATCCAACACAGTGGTACCGCAGAGAACCGCAGGCGTCGCAGAGTTATACCAGTAGTAAGGGCATAACAGTAGTGGCAGCAGTCGATAAACAGAAAAAAACGGTGCTGGCAAAGGTGGAAAAACGAATCGAAAATCGCATCGAATCGAATTGAAGAATCAAAGCCCAATCCTGTGGACAAATAAAGAGTCTCACTAGTTTGTCCACAACAACTTAAACACTTCATAACAGAATAAGCCTTTCGCCATCCGCCATCTTGACCTGTCTATACAAGCATCTCAAAACACAATGCATTTCTTAATTCTATAATTCTATCTCCTTCATGACACATGGTTGTTTATATAAACATACATAATTATTACAACTGCATTCCCATTCGCACCATAGCGATCCATCTCAATCACACCTCCATCTTCATCACCCCTCTCCACGTTATAATACATCATCTTTTCTCATTCACAATTATTTCTATCATGCTATAATACAATCTTGCTTCCCTCATATTCATCACCTTCATCACCCCTCTCCAACGCAGTACATTGTCTCCCTTCCTTCACATTCATCACCCCCCTCTCTCTCTCTCTCTCTTACATGCATACTTCATTGTCGCCCTTTGACCCACTTGGCCACAACAGCAACGACATTATTTATACACACATTTAAATAGAAAATCATATGAAAATCATATAAAAATCAACATACTATTATCTATCGAAATGCATCCCTTTCCCCCTCATTCACCATCATTCATTCACGTACGCAGACTTGGAGCACAGCCACTAAGGAAAAGAATTGCAGGATTTACACTCACCTCTAGGTCCTCGGCTTGTGGCACACAGTACACGACACTGCACAACACAATACTATACAACACAGCACAGCACACACTGGTTAGTCTGAGAGTTCAAATCCGTTTCTGGCTAATGCTAGCTATGACTGGGACATCTCAATACTGGCGAAGTACTTGAGCATTGGCAGGTGCCCAATCGAGGGCCACACAGTTTACAACAGAACTCTACACCTATATACTCAATAGATGGCAGTCACAGTCCTCCCACTACAGACTTTTTAACATCCTTGTCCCGACAAGGGCAACAAGACATTGGGTGGTTCGAAACTGCGGACAACACACCCTTACAGAATACGTAGTCTAACCTGACACACAGTCACAACGTTACTCTGTCAAAAAGACGTCTGCTTGCAAAAGCAACCAAAATGACTCTGCTAGCTAAATCATATACCAGCACACAAGACAACCTCGAGTCGAGCTCAGTAACCCCATTTCCTAATTCCGCATATGCCCTATCCGCGTTAATCACGTGAAACCACAAACACGTAAATCTTTCATACGCAGTAAAAGAAAACTGCTGATATCTATGTACACTGTATATTAGAGATGCGCAACTCTGCACAATATATGCCGTCCCTAGCACGTGTTGAAAATTCGTGTCGTCACAATCCAGCGGACTGCAAAGAGCCGAATCAGGACCAATCAAAATATGAATATATTTATGTGTGTGTATGTGTGTGTGTGTTTATATTTAGTCACAGGTTGCATGCATAGATTGTACATTTATATTTATTTCTTTAAAAGTAACATTAGCTACTAATCATTTTAAATGTTGAAATGTTCTCAAAATGTTTGAAAAATTGTTTTTAAATCCTGTCTGAGGGCTGTGTTGCTAAAGCCATTACAAATCAAATTGTCAATTCTCTCACTCTCCCTTCCTCCCCCTCTCTCTCTCTCTCTCTCTCTCTCTCTCTCTCTCTCTCTCTCTCTCTCTCTCTCCCATTTTGTCGTTTTGTGTTCTTTCTTCGCTGATATTACTGAATCATTTTCTGTTATCTTTCTAGTTAGACGTCACAAAAAGTTTTGCATACATGCATTTACGTAATTGTCTCAGTGGTTTTTGCATTCACCATCAGCTCGTTGACGTTGCAATTGAACATTCGTTCGGCTTCAATGTATTTCATTTTCCGTTTATATCATGAGTGTAATGTTCCTGGAAACTCTTGAAAAGGAACAAAGTCAGCTGCTTGATTTTGCCATCTTCACTGCTTTTCATGGTAATCATGAACTACCTTCGCTGTCTGCATGGCTCCACACTGGAGAGGAAGCCCGGCCTCAAGCTGTCATAATCAGGACATGAAAACATCATATGTAATTCATAAACATCACGTATTCATTGAATCCTTAGCCTGGACTTTAAAGATCCAGACGCTAATGTTCCGTACAGGCGAGCTCCAGCTTTAAAAAAGACAACACACTCAGCATGCTCTAACGCCTATTCTTCCTTGTCCTGGATGGCGCAGCTCTTGCGAATGCCGCACTCTCTTCTTCTTCTTCTTCTTCTTCTTCTTCTTCTTCTTTTTTCTTCTTCTTCAGGATACTGTGGATACTGTGATGGTGTGTCTATTGTTGCTGGGCTCTGCACAATGGAATGCTATTACCCACTCGTCTATCGTCTGTGGAGATCGGCTAGTGTAATCACCCTATGACTAATCTTAATACATTTATAAGTTTAGCTCGGTCTGTGTTAGGATGGGGTTACAGAGATAGGGAGAAAATTGTAAAGATTCACTGACACACTAGCTCTTGCACGGCTATGAAACATAGGTAGTCCAGCCACTTGTTAACAGTAAATATCACACATTTATTTCCTCTACTCTATACAAAATCTTCTAATCTCTACACTAACTTAAATGTCCAAAGTTCACTTCGAGTAGTTCGCTCCTTGATAGGTCTATGCAGCTACTGTTCTCGATATTTGTTACTGTCTTATTATTGGGCTATGAGTTCTTTCTGTCCTATTATTCGGTTTTCTGGACGAGTAGACTATCTTAGATCAGTGTTTGGGCACGGTTTCGGGGGGACTTAACTTTCTAGTCGATGTGCGGTGTTGTTGTCTCTTCTTCTTGGTAGATGACTACGGAGCTAGTGGAGCCCAATGCACTCGCTCCTCAAGGGTGCAGGCCACGTGTCAGGGTTGCCTCTCTGTGGAGATTGTTCCTTGCCGTGGACCAATATGCCTGCTCGTCTTTTTGAAATGTCAGGCTCTGGCTATACTGTCGATGAATGCTTTTCATCCGTCACCTGCCGAGTCTTCCGCTAGACAGATCTATCAACGTGCGTCTTGCTACGACGATGTTCGGACAAAGACTAACTCTCCTCCCGCTGGGGTCGGCTATCGTGCGAGACTACGGGAATAGTAACTCCACGTAGTGGGGGTTGCGGGTGATTGGTCAGCTGGATGAGGTGACGGCTTATCTTAGTGAAACTGTAGCCTACACATGTGTAGAACCACCTACTTCGGTCGTCTGCTAGTCAGCGGCTTAACTTACATAGGTCAAAGCAGACTGAACATGTAGGCATGAAGCTTTAGTGCTGGGTTAGTACTAGCCTTTCGCGACAGATACTCCGTCGGGACGGAGAAATAACTTCACTACTTTAGGTCAGTTTCTGAGAAAATAACCCGAATTTCTCCCGCATGGGGGCAACAAACAAACAAAACAAAACAAAATGCAATATAAAAACATTTATGAACGAAACGCGCTGTTACTATGTTACAGATTTGGAAAGAGGGTTGTACAGTCAGCGTGCGAATAGAAAACCAGCATCATGCCGTTCGAAGAGCTCTCGGATCTGCTGGACCTCAGCAAGTGGGAGAAACTTGATATAGCCAAAAAAGAGAGTGAGACATTAATTTGTTTCTTTCTTCTTTTTCCGTCGTCGTCGTCAACATCATCATCATCATCATCATCATCATCATCATCATCATCATCATCATCATCATCATCATCATCATCATCATCATCATCGTCGTCGTCGTCGACCGTCGTTGTTGTAGTCATCATCATCATCCTCGTCGTCAATAATCTTACATCATCATTATCATCATCAACATCGTCGTCGTTGTCGTTGTTGTTCTCTTCTTCTTCTTCAGATTGGTCTGTATGTGTTCATTCACCTTTGCGTCCACCTCCCCTCTCTATGCATCACTTTAGTCTGTTTAACTATGTCCACCGTTTCAATGCGCCCACCCTTTTGTTGTATGACGTTGCAGACTTCCACGAGTACCAGGTGATGCGTCAGCACAAGCAGATTGACCCGACGACGTACCGCTACCTTATCCAGACCGACGCCGAAACAGAACCCAAGAGCGTCGAACTTCATTTCACCATCAAGGGCAAAGACCCCATGAAAGACGTGGGCACGGCAGAGCTGAGATTGGAGGATAAAATAGTGGTGGGTATCGATCTTGAAGGAGCCTGCTATCAGCTGAAGAAGTAGCCCAAGACGACGAGGAGGAGCTTTACGATGAAGTTTATAATGATGTCACGATTACTGTTTGTTTTCTTTTGCATGAAGCACAGTTCTCTATGAGTGTTTTTTGTGTCGTTTCAGATTCCTCACACGGTCATTAATTTTTTTTGGTACAGAGGGGACGACCCTCTGTCTCACTGCAGTCTCATTCATATTCCTGTCTGCAATCATGTTCTGTAACACTCCCCATTATGCATCTGTGTACGGGGACGTTAAGCCTACTCAATCAATGTTCTGTCTAGTTTGTGTCCTATAGAATTTTGTGGTATGTCTAGAAGGTTCTTTATCATGGAGATCAGCCGGAGTTAGCTTTGGGATGTGCCTGTTTCGCACGCTATTTTTTTTTTCCTGTGCATAGTTATTAATTATCTTTTACGTCACATCCGATCTTATCTGCAACCACGCCCTTAAGATTTTCTTCCCTCTTTTCTTGCAGATAAATGATCGTTTATGTAAACAATATTATGCTGTGTTCTGCTATATATAGACTATATTTTTTGACGCTAACTTTTAAAACTGGTTTTGGCATTAAACTTACGAGTCTTTAAAAAGTCCTTTTTAACATCCATCAGCTTTTTACACACGGATGTTATTTTACTCTCAGTGATACAGTCGTTCATCAGTATTAAGTGTATACTATAGTGCAATTTTCTTATTCCGTCCAGACCGCAGATTACCATACGTTGTTTCATATTGATAATGCTGTTTGCATATGCATTTAATGCCTTTTCTATATTAAACCTGCGATGCAATTGTTATATTATATTTATTATTATAAATTGTTATCGATGTTTTCTTTACTGTCGTCAGACATTCTAACTTGATATCAGCTAAGTCCTTGTAATCGTTAAGAACCTGATTTTGCCTATTGCTAGTATAGTATTACTTTAAGACCAAGATATAATATCTTTTGGCTTTTTTTTTTATTCCAGGAAACTGATTTCTATTCTTATATTAAAGCGTTTTATGTGTGGATGCGCTCTGTTTATTATATTTTATCTCAGTATTTCGTAATTTAATTTTAATTGTATGATCATTGTTTTTTCTATAGGCCTACCTGTGTCTGTCCTATTGCGCGCGTGAAATATATTTTTCAATGTTACTTATAAATAAAACGGTGTGTGTATACTTGCATGCAATATTTAAGAAGGCACTATCATATAATTCGCAATAACGGTTTGTGTTTGCTGATTGTTCCGAAAGACGAGATTTATTTATTTATTCATTCATTTATTTATGTATGGATATATTTATTAATTTATATATTTTTAGTATTAATTGTTATAAACATTAATTTATTTGTTCATAAATTTATTTATTTATTTTACTCCTGTATGCTTGTTTATTATTTTCCCCCTGTAGCTATAGTAGTAGTAGTAGTAGTAGTAGTAGTAGTAGTAGTAGTAGTAGTAGTAGTAGTAGTAGTAGTAGTAGTCGTCCTATCCTATTTTCTCCACAACGTAAATGATGCATGCCTAATTAATTAAACTTGTCAATTAATGATGTACATGATTCTTAATTCTTCGGGGTGAGACAACGACCGGTATATTATTGTCCTGTGTGTGCATAAAATATATACGTATATATATACTCACTTCCCACCCGCCTCCTTTATTGACTCAATAATTATGTTAATTTGCACCATGAATTAACATATTTTGGGCAGTTTCTCTGTCCATAATGCACGTGTTAAACAATTTTTTTTAAACCAGTAATATTTACCCACAACGAGTGCACGTGACGTGTGGTGCACCAATGTGTGTGAACATAAATTTAGGGTCACGTGTTTAGAAAGTGCACGTGTACCAAACGCCTTTTAGCTGTAACGTGCCTTTTGATCATAACGAGTACACGTGCACTAAACCATCCCAGTAACGCGACTTTTTAAAAAATTAATTAAATACATAAAAATAACTGCTATATTTAACATGGCCTTACGACGATGGTGAATACAATATTTCCATGCCCGAAGCTTTTGTTTTGTCTGTGTTGACTGTTTGCGGACCTCTCTCTTTTTTCTCTCTCTCATTCCCCCCCACTCTCTCTCATTCTCTCTCTCTCTCTCTCCCTCTCTCTCTCTCTCTCTCTCTCTCTCTCTCTCTCTCTCTCTCTCTCTCTCTCTCTCTCTCTCTCTCTCTGTGCGTGAGCATGTTACAATTATCATGTCACTGATGCAAGTTCGAGTCAATGTGGCGTTGAAAAAAATCACTACTACTACTACTGCTACTACTACTACTACTACTACTACTATTACTACTACTACTAGTAATAGTAATAACAATTAATAATGTAGCGGAAAGGGAGGCGACTGGTTGAGGCTTGGGAGAGAAATTGTCTACCTTGACTTTCTTGGTTAGACTAGCCTTGGGTGGCTCCTGCTTTGCAGAATCATTTGGGTATGCCATTGGGTTACGCAGGACAAGGCGACACGACATTTGTTCTTTCCGGCTGACCATTCGCCTGCTGCTTTTGATGGCGAGCGGGACCACATTGTCGGCAGGCATTTTATGCAGGTCGGTGGCACTAGTAGCCGGCAACCCGGTACTCCCAACCACGCTTCACCGCCTTGCAGGGCAAATATTTTTATGTCCCTTTTTTGAGGGGCAAAATGAAAATAGCAGCTCGGGTGGAGCAATGTTCTCAGGGTCCAGGCCGAGAGACGGGAGTCAAATGCTCCGCTCGGTTATAATAATAATAATAATAATAATAATAATAATAATAATAATAATAATAATAATAATAATAATAATAATAATAATAATAATAATAATAATAATAATAGATGTCATATTCTGATGAGCCTTTTTCTTAAATCAAACTCGATGTAAATATTCTGGAATCCGTAATAGCACAAAATAAACACATAAATACACAATTGCTGGACTCTAAAGGGTGTGGAATATGAACAATTGTCACCTCTCCATCGGACAATATTGCACTCGCGCGCAAAGTGAATATTGTCCGATCTCAATGTGACAATTTTCCATATGCAACGCAAAGAAGCGAGTAACGTAGCTGAAGAGTTGTCGAGCATGCATCCACTTTTCTATCGTTCACGGTTCATTTTGTTACACAGACCGATTTTTTAGGGGGCTGTTTTGTTGTTTTATTCCATATAAAGTGCAGGAGGCTTGCGCCTATTTACCCTAAAGGCTAAAAGCAGGATATGACAACACAATTATCACTATAAAATAACAATGCAAGCACAATAGGGGCTATTATAGATAGTCTTCGAAAGAAGACACAACAGTAGAGTACCAGGAAGAATGAATGGAAACAAAATGAATGAAAGGAATAATAAAAGAACAAAAAAGAAGAAATGCAGAAAAGAATAATCGAAGGGGGAAAAAAGACAGACAGAATAACAGAAACGGATAATAAAAGAAAGAAAGAAAAGTAGAAAGAAAGAAAAACAAAAAGGAAAAAAAAGAACGAAAGAAAGAAAGAAATAAGAAAGAAAGAAAGAAAGAAAGAAAGAAAGAAAGAAAGAAAGAAAGAAAGAAAGAAAGAAAGGAAGAAAGAAAGAAAGAAAAAGGAAGAAAGAACAAAAAGATAGAAAGAGAAAGAAAGAAAGGGATACTTAAAGAAAGAAAAGAAAAGGAAGAAAGAACAAAAAGATAGAAACAAAGAAAGAGAAAGAAAGGGGTACTTAAAGAAAGAAAGAAAATAAAAGGAAGAAAGAACAAAAAGAAAGAAACAAAGAGAAAGAAAGAAAGGGGTATTTAAAGAAAAAAAAAAGAAAAGGAAGAAAGAACAAAAAGATAGAAACAAAGAAAGAGAAAGAAAGGGGTACTTAAAGATAGATAAAGAAAGAAGGAAAGAAAGAAAGAGCAAGGGCTGAGATCTGATTAGTTGTTGACTATGCGTCCACACTTCGTTCATTCATGGTTTATTACATTTTACAGTTCGACAAATTATATAATTAAAATAAATAAATAAATAAATAAAGAGCGAGCGTTGTGGCCAAGTGGTCTAAGGCGGGACTAACTTGCCTTTACCCCTTGGGGTTATGAGCAATCTTGCCACTGTAGATTGTTCTAACCTATAAAGGGAAAAGTGAAAGCCCCAGTTGAAAACCTGTCTTGCCTTTGTAGGCATGACTGATTCACTGCGGCAACAGTACCCCCGTTGGAGTGCCGGGGGTTTCAGTATAAATAGTATCCCCACTTTATGGAAATTTAGTGCTTTAAATTCCCACTGTCGCTGTCTTCCTCATTTGCTCTTTCCCATTCCTGATCTGTCCTATCACTCTGCTATACTATATTCTTCTTCGCTAGATCAATGACCTACCTTTTTTCTTGAAAACTCTTCCTGGACAAGACTCCTTGTTTGTGTATGAGGTCTGTTGGATCAGCTTGGGAGTGTTGGACGCTTTCTGCCGGGTGGTCACTAGGACTTCCTATGATGTTATTATTTAGCACTATAGGCATTTTATATGTATGTGTTTTGTTGATGATTTATAATGATGTTTGTATTCTATTTTGTTTTTGTAACCGGGGGTTCGAGTAGTTGGGGTAAAACCTCAGCCGTCCCCTGCGTGGGATGTCTTTATTGTAAAGTGACTGGCCGGTGGAGGGCATTCAATTTTCCCACTAGGGTTGTTTCGGCAGATTTTTTATGCGGATTGGGGGTTGTCCGGTCCTGATTTGGCTCGGAAGAGTCCGCTGGACCTAAAGCAACAATCAATCAATCAATCAATCAACTTGCCTTGTCCACAGGCCAGAAACCAATGGCGCCTGACAGGTGTGGGTTCGATTCAGTATCGGGGCGTTATGTTTCTCCGAATATTATTTATTTTCGACTCGGGCAACGTCTCGGGGGTTTTCTCCGGGTACTCCGGTTTGCTCCCCCAGCAAAATTTCAAAATCACAACTCATGTTAGGTAGGTTGGGTTTGGGCGCGCCACAGGCTGCGACTACGCTTTCCCCAGGGGAGGCGGCCCAGAATTTCCCTATGAAAAAGGGACAATAAGGTAAATAAAAAAAAAATTATAGACGTTACTGAGACTACCATGACCTAGTCGGGAATAAGAATGAGCCAAATATAAATATTGGTCGTCCTGTCTGAGTGAACCCACATCAACAATCAAAGGCGTGTTGATAGCGCATGTCAGGGAGATGGAACGAGGTAGGAAGTGAGCACGAAGGCAGATCATGTTTACATAATTATGAACTAAGGAAATAGGAAGACTGATAAAATGTCTACAAAACAGCAGAGGACAGTTGGTCCGTTTCAGGTCATATTTCCAGAACAACAGAACAGTTTTTGTAACATCTTCATAAGAACAGTCTACCGTGCCATTGTAGATTTTTAACCTTAAAGTTACAGATCAATGTGCGCTATATTTTAAAAATATAAAGAGAAAACAAATAAACCCGATACTGCCACTAAGCGTCATTCGATACCACATGCACAAAACCAGTCGCACAGAGGCAGCCACAGCAAAACCCTACCCTACAGCACACGTTAGCAGCACAGGGTCACGCGCCGACGACTCTGTGTGAGCGCCAGTATCGGTACTGTAAAGCAAAATAAGTCACCTACATGTATGCAATGCCAATTCAGATGACCTTTCGAACGCTCGGACAGGGCGTTTAGACTAAAATTCCCCATTTATGAGGTACAGAAACATGTATGAATATAGAGTAATATTTGTCGTCTCCTAAGCATAAAGAAGAATTCCCCCCTCCCCCCTCTCTCTCTCCCATTATGTGAGATAATGTGTTCTTTGTAGTTATAATGTAAGAGCTCGTGCAAGTGTTGTTTCTTATGCGCAGACCCCTTCAATAGGGGCTATGGCCTATTTTGAATAAATGATCAATAAATCTCTCTCTCTCTCTCTCTCTCTCTCTCTCTCTCTCTCTCTCTCTCTCTCTCTCTCTCTCTCTCTCTCTCTCTCTCTTTCTCCCTCCCCGGTCGTTCACACGCAGCTTTGTCCTCTATAGTCTAATGTTGATTTCTCTTTTTTTCACAATTGAAGAAATCGATACATAAATGTTATTCGCATCTTAGACGTAATAATAATAATGATACTACTACTACTACTACTACTACTACTACTACTACTACTACTACTACTACTACTACTACTACTACTACTACTACTACTACTACTACTAATAATAATAGATGTCATATTCTGATGAGCCTTTTTCTTAAATCAAACTCGATATAAATATTCTGGAATCCGTAATAGCACAAAATAAACACATAAATACAGAAGTGCTGGACTCTAAAGGGTGTGGAATATGAACAATTGTCACCTCTCCATCGGACAATATTGCAATCGCGCGCAAAGTGAATATTGTCCGATCTCAATGTGATCCCCCTCCCCCCCCCCCCCCCCCCCCTTCCAATTTTGATATCGACGTCAGTCTCACTTTAATAGCCTCTGATCTCATCTGAAGGTTGTAAAAAATGTCTTGAAACTGTGATTCGTTGTGTGTGGCATTGCTCATTCAAAGTAGGGTGTACTCTGCATCTTACACATTTGGGGTGGCCTCGTGGCGCAGTGGATAAGTCGCCGGTTTCCTATGCCGAAGGTCGCGGGTTCGATTCCCGCAAGGGGCGAACGTATGTGACTTAGGTACGAGACTATTGAGGTCACCGAGGGTTTTCTCCGGGCACTCCGGTTTCCTCCCTCCCTTCAATAATGGTACAGGATGCAGTCAATATAAAAATTTCAAAAATAAAAATTCGATTTTCTTCCGTCTTCTAATAGCGATCTCCCTGCCTTTACACCACCTGTTTGAGTGATGTATGTGTATTTGGTGTGTGCGAGGGTAAATGAGACAGGTGAGCGTGTATGTTGGTATAGATTGCCGCGCTTTGAGCCTTGGGGAAAGGCGCATACATAGCATCCTGTATTATGATGATGATGATGATGATTATGATTATTATTATTATTATTATTATTATTATTATTATTATTATTATTATTATTATTATTATTATTATTATAGAGGTGTGAAACTCATTTGATGAGATCGATAAAAAGAGTGGCGCGGCTGCCAAATTTTTCAATTCACTTTAAATGGGCGTTACATTTTCTACAGGGTATTCGAGACAAGCCGAAGGTGTGGGTAGACATTTGGGCTGTGTGCAGCATGACTCCGAGATACTGCGGCCCCTACTCCTTCGGATGAGAGTACACACTGAGGTCTAGTGTGTGCACGCACGCATTTCATCACATGGATTTTAAAAGATCCTGACGCTCAGGTCCTAGAGGGGTGAGTGCCGGCGACACAAATACACCCAGCAAGCACAATAGGTTCTTTCTCCCCATCCCCGGTCGTCCAATCAGTGGTCTGGGCGTCAGGCTATGCGCCCATGCAAAGGTTGCAAGGATTCACAACTTTCCGGCACCTCTCATAAAAACTCGTGGGTATCGCCATTATAAATTAAAACGAGGTTAGCATGAAACCAAGTTCCGGTCTAGCTTGTTTTGCTTTTATCAAAGCTTGATGCGTGACTTTTAAATATGGCAAATTGCCGAAAACGACGATTGTTAGAGCCAGAAAACGAGTGGGATAAGTATAAAAACGGTGGAGGAAGTACATGTTCAGTGAAAGGATGCAAAAAACAATCGTAGAGGCCTGTATTTGTGGCGACTTCGGAGGTGCGTCGATCATGGACAGAAAGTGAAACAGGACCTGAAGACTCTTGTAGTTTTCCATAGCTTCGCCGTCGCAACCTTCACAAAACACGAAGTAACTGACTATGTTAGGCGAGCGTTGTGGCCAAGTGGGCTAAGGCGGGACTAACTTGCCTTATCCACAAGCCAGAAACCAATGGCGCCTGACAGGTGTGGGTTCGAGCCAGCATCTGGGCGTTATGTTTTTCCGAATATTTTTCAAAAATTCACAAATAATGTTAGGTAGGTAGGGTTTAGGCGCGCCACTGGCGATAGAAAGGGATAATAAACTGCAGCAAAAAAAATAAAAATATGTGAGGGTACGATATTGGTGGCCAGTGACACATGTTATTATTCTTGAATATTTGGAAATAACTCACTAAAACACGCGGAGAAAAAAACCGGAAGTATGTTTCATTGAGGGGATTCCCGTTGGTGCATAGGATAGCAGAAAAGTGTGAATACGACAACCACCCACTGCCTTTACCTTACTATAGTAATAATAATAATTATTATTTTATTTATAAAGCGCATTATCAAACAATAGTCTGCTCAAGGCGCATCAAGCACAGTCACACGCACAATACAATAGATATAATACAATCAATAAATAAAATTAAAAACAAAAATCATTAAATTTTAAAATAAGAAATTGGAAGTAAACCTCTCTCACACAGTAGTCGCATTAAAACAATGTACTAATAGCTTAATAAGACTGACAATATAATAAAAAGCCAAAAAAAAAAATTGATGGGAAATGTAAAAACAGAAAATGTTATTAGAAATGCAATCACATCTTGTAAACTCTGGACAATAAATAATTAAATATCAAATTCCAAGTAAAAAAAAACTATAGTAACGTGCGGATATGAATGCACGAGTGCTTGTAACATGTGAGCGTGCATGTTAGTTACAGATCGCCGCGTTTTGAGTCTGATTTATGAATAAGGTGCGTATGGCATCCATTCTTCTTCTTCTTCTTCTTCTTCTTCTTCTTCTTCTTCTTCTTCTTCTTCTTCTTGGCATAAGTAAGATATCCATAAAATCAATCAATGAATTGGTATCAATTAGTCTATAGGCCGAGGTAATTATCTCAGTATATATAATAATGGGGTAATTATGCTGTGCTTGATTAATTATAACCTCGGGGTTGCAGCGTGGACCAGCGGTATACTGTATTGATTTGATTTGATTTTGACTTTTGACTTTTTTTTTTATTATCCCTTTTTAATAGGGAAATTCTGGGTCGTCTCCCCTGGGGAAGGCTTTGTCACGGCGCGCCCAAACCCAAACTATTAGTTGTGTTTTTGAAATGTTGATGGGGGAGCAAACCGGAGTACCCGGAGAAAACCCCCGAGACGCTTGCTGAGTGGAAAGTAAATAATATTCTGAGAAACATAACGCCCAGAGGCGGGATCGATCCCACACCTGTCAGGCGCCATTGGTTTCTAGGCTGTGAACAAGGAAAGCCAGTCCCGCCTTAGATCTCTCGGCCACAACGCTCGCCTACAGACAGGTTTTTGTGGTCTGGGTAAGTTGCATTTATTTATTTGTTTATTTATTTTATTACTACATAATAGATTACATTTATTATTGAAATCATGTTTTTTCCCCCTTCTGTTTTAGTTTGTATTATTAATTTCTGTGCATGTGAGTAACCTGCATTTATTTTACGTTTACTCCGTTATTATTATTATTATTATTATTATTATTATTATTATTATTATTATTATTATTATTATTATTATTATTATTATTATTATTTTGACATATATGTTAATATTAATTATTTTTATGTTGCTTTTCTTTTTATTTGTATTATTTATTTTTGTGCTTTTAGGTATTCTGCATTAGTAGTTAATTTATCAACATTTAAGGCGAGCTGAAAATTTTAGAATAAGCGCTAGATGCGTAAAAACCAATATATTATATTCAATGCGCTTTTTATTTTACAGTCTTTTTAAAGCATTTCGTTAACAGGATCGTTGTATGGCGGTACATTGTACTAGTACAGTAACAGTGTAAAGTGTACCCACACAAATAGGGTCAAAGGTCACATATTCTTAAAAACAGGGGGAAGTAACTCCCTGTCAGAACCGGAAAGGAACAATCGATCTTTATCGGTTGGTTTGAGCAATGAAATTCCACTTTATTACTTTTATTGTCCTTAACTTATATATAGATTATGACGTAAAGCTTCTCTTCTTACGTATTCTTCTCTTCTTACTTACGTGACGTAAAGCCCTCGCACATCAAACATTACACAAATCTATCCACAAAATTCTGAGATAATTCTGAAACAGATACACATATATAGCGATAGAGGTCGATCGATGCATGCCCCCTCCCAAAACTTTGTAGCGGGAATAGCTTTGTTCTTTGTTTACCTTTGGACGGAATACATTTTTATTTTATGTTTATCACAACATCCGTAAACACACTGTATATAATTTAGAATAAAATACAAACCTTTTGTTTTGTGCACATGTGGGTGACTCGTTTACTGAACCCGGGCACAGCTATGCAACACAGCTAGTGGAATTAATTATAATTGAGGTCATATATATCTAGGTTGTTTTCCGACTTGCTCTTTGTTTATTTTACGCAGATACCATTTTCATGTGGTTACCCGTGCAATCACAACTAGAAAAAAACTAGAGAGAAAAAAAACATAAGAAAGTTAAAAACCAGACCTCGTCTGATATCATGTTCATCATGCCCGGGTGAAAAGACAGCAGCCGGCCGACAAGTTTAATAATAATATAAAATCCCAAGGGAGTCTCGCGCGTGGCCATAGTGCGGACATCCTTCCCATCCCGACACCCACCCCTTCCCAAGGGAGAAAGATTTACAATTTAAATAAGCGGCAGTCTTTAAGATGCCCTATAACTACGTAAGTTACGGAGATTAATAGCGATGGTCTGGGACAAGGCGATCGGTCAACTCCACGGCAACTAGAAAAATATTTGTTTAAAAAATAACTTTACTGAACGGAAACCAAACCTTTTTTCCACCTGATAATCAGCTCCTCTACAGCACCACTCAAGACTTAAGCGTTTTCGTTAAGTGACATTCTCCGCTTCATCGCTCCAGCGTCCAGCTTAAACCTTCTCTCTCTCTCTCTCTCTCTCTCTCTCTCTCTCTCTCTCTCTCTCTCTCTCTCTCTCTCTCTCTCTCTCTCTATCTCTCTCTCTCTCTCTCTCTCTCTCTCTCTCACACACATCTTCTTCTCCAATTATTTGTTTAAAAATTTCGGTTACTTATTTATCTAGGCTTACATATTTTATTTACAGCTAAATACTTCATTCTGATTTTTTACTCAGACATTTGTAATTAATTGTTACTTGTTATTCTGCATATTCCATGTAATTATTCACTAAACTTTGCGTATTTAAAAAAATGATTCTTCATTTATATATTATTAGTAGTTGCCTGTAACTTATTATTATTATTATTATTATTATTATTATTATTATTATTATTATTATTATTATTAATACAGGGTGAGCTTATATAAGCTTGCTTGTTGCTTATCCTGCAAAGCGTTATTTGTTTTTCTTTATGTGCTTTCATTGAATAAAACATTTACCAACAATACCAACATCAACAAAAGGAGAACCTTGGAGAGCAACACAGTCGGTGGAGCAGAGCACTGCCAAACTTCGGCCCCCCTGACGTCAGCTCATTACTAGCAGACGGGAGCAGTACAAACGACAGCCACAATAACAACGACAACGACGACGTGTGCGATACTGCCGTACGACACTGCTGTAACGCATTACATTGTCACTGGTTACCAATTATACAGCAAAACGTTTGGGTTTACGATTTGTCAGTGTACGCGATGCTTTTGTTGACCGGAGTGTACGATTTCTGCTGATAGTCGCCGTGACCCCGGAGAAGAGAAGAAGAAGGCGATAGAACAGGAAGAGGAAGAAGAGGAGCAGGAAGAGGAGGAAGAGGAGGAGGAGGAAGACGGCCATAATCACTTATGTAAGCTTAATACTTTGGTTTACCTATAGTGATCATGGAGTACCCAAACAGATTCATAAAGGACTGCCTTCACCATTGAACCAGGTTAGTTGTGTGATGATCTCTTGGTGATGATGATGATGATGATGATGATGATGATGATGATGATGATGATGATGATGACGATGACGATGACGACGATGGTGGTGGTGGTAATGGGGATGATATTTTGTTATAAATTCGTAAGGACGTAAGATAATGACTTGATCTTGAATGAATGCGTAGACGAGCAAACAAATAATAAATCCATAAAATTAATGCAAACAATCAATAATCGTACAAATTGACTTAACCTCCCAGAATGCTTGTGCATTGGAAATGTTATTGTTTTGATAAACTACAAATAACATTTTAAATTCAGTTCAAACAATGGCCTAAAATATATTAAAAGGATTACTAATAATCAGAACCAATTTAGCTTAATAACTGGATTTACCTCTATTACCACCAAAACATACTTATTAAACGGTAAAAGGGATTTAAGCGTTTTCCTATAACATTACATTTTCAGCGATTTACCTATAGGCTTCCATTCAAACCAGTATTGTAGGGTATTGTAGGGTTGAGTACAAGTGTGCGCGCTTGCAACTGAATTGTGAGAACGGGTATGGGTTTGTATATGCGCGATAGCTAGAATTGTGTGCCTGTGCCTATTATAGTCTGTGTGTGTGTGTGGGTGTGTGAGTCTGTGTATAATTATGTGTCTGTATGTGCATGTGTGTTTGTGTGCCTTTTTGTTTGATCTCGATTCCAAGACATATATAGGATTATTCCTTGTATCCGAATACATGCGACTCAATGCCATGAGCTTACAATGTTAAGGTTTCGCGCATTATGAAAGCTATTATTATTATTATTATTATTATTATTATTATTATTATTATTATTATTATTATTATTATTATTATTATTATTAATAATATTATTATTATTATTATTATTATTATTATTATTATTATTATTATTATTATTATTATTAGTTCGCTGCCTTGTCATCTCCATCTTCCTATATGCTTGCGAAACATGGACCCTCACAGCAGATCTACAACGAAGAATACAAAGCATGGAGATGAGGTGCTACAGAAGACTTCTGGGCATTTCCTATACCCAACACATCACCAATGGCGAAGTCCGAAAGACCATTACACAAGCCATTGGACAACACGATGACCTGCTCACAGTGGTGAAAAAACGGAAACTCCGATGGTATGGCCACGTTACCAGATCATCAGGTCTTGCAAAGAACATCATACAAGGCACAGTGCAAGGAGGTAGAAGAAGATGGAGACCAAAGAAGAGGTGGGAGGACAACATTCGAGAACGGACTGGTTTGACACTGAGCGAAACAATCAGGGTTGCTGAGGACATGGAAAGATGGAGTATGCTGGTTAAACGATCATCTGTGGTGCCCTTACGACCTCCGAGTTACGGGATAGGATATATAGGATTATTATTACTATTATTATCCGAACTTGACAATACAATTATTTGACTTGCCTTGAACATGCTTATTACAGTTGTAAATAAAGGTTAAAAGTTAATTGTAGATTATATTCACACGACACCGGAATGTTTAGGCGGCTACTGGTCACATTATTCTGACACCAGCTAAACAATTCATGGTAAGTGGAAAATAATATGGTCACCCGTTGGCAAATCCGGGATTCGAACCAGGGACATTTCGGTTACTAGGAAGCCGGTCTACCAACTGAGATACCCGGCCCCACACCGTTGTAACCTGTTCCATTTTACAGTTGTAGCGATTTCAGCGTTTCCCTTACTGCGTGACATACATATAATGTTTGTAATAGGGGATTAAGCTTGTGCAGAGAGGAATGCGGATCAAGAGTAAAGGCAGTGTATCAGACCCAGGACAGAACAACGTAGGCATTGAGAAGGTTTTTGCAACGATCCCTTTCACCGGTCCAATAGGGGCCGGGTAGCTTAGTTGGTAAGAGCGTCTTGCTAGTAACCGAAAGGTCGCTGGTTCGAATCCCGGATTGGTCAACGTGTGATCATATTATTTTCCCCTTTACCAACCACTGGCCCGCTGGTGTCAGTATAAATCGGTCCAGTAGTCACCTATATGCGAAAGTGTCGTGTGACTATAATCTACAAAACAACAAAACAACAACAACCGGTCCAATGAATGGACGAATAAACATTGACGTGGAACGTCCACAGCCACCATTGGCGATATGACAGACGGGGATTACACTGAATCCTCAGAGCACTCATTCTGCCGAGATGGACCGTGATAAGTGGTCACTTTTATCTTGCCAACCGCCGCAGGATTCGAACCTGGGTCATCGGTGTACCAGGCGAACGTTGTAACACTGAGCTAGCTATGGCGGTGGGCGGTCAACAGTCTCTGTTTTTTTTAGTGACGTCTGTGACAACATAGAGGAATGCCGTGTACGGAAAGCAAAGGTGCAGAATCGTTTCAATTCAATGGCAAAATGTTATTGTAAGAAAGCTTTCACTTTACAGTTATAATGAGACTGTTTGATACCAATCCTTTATTTTTGCTGAATTTATTTATTTATTTATTATGATCGTATTTATTATTATTGTATTGATAATTATGGGTAGTACATATAACTTGCATTATGTATGTTACATGTTGAAGGATAATATACCTTTATGACTCGCTGAATAGATCGAACGCACTTCTATAATAATAACCGAGTATATCACTACTACTACTACTACTACTACTACTACTACTACTACTACTACTACTACTACTACTACTACTACTACTACTACTACGTGATTTGAACTGATAATATTGGTGGAGCACGCGAGAGAAGAAGAAGAAGAAAAAAAAAAAGAAGAAGAAGAAGAAAAAGAAAAAGAAGAAGAAGAAGGAGGAGAAGAAGAAGAAGAAGAAGAAGAAGAAGAAGAAGAAGAAGAAGAAAAAGAAGAAGAAGAAGAAGAAGAAGAAGAAATTGCTGCTGCTGATGATGATGATAATAATGACGACGACGACGACGATGATGATGATGATGATGATGATGATGATGATGATGATGATGATGATGATGATGATGATGATGATGATGAAGGCAACGATGATAATTATAATGATGATAAGTCTTTCTCGCCACCACTAGCGTTTCCATGTCCCCACCCCCGTTCTCTCCCTATATCAAATATTCACCATTCCTTTCACCACCCGTTGCACTGACGCAACTAGATGGTGAACCTCGTGCACCGTCCATTTCCCCTCCCTGACCTTTCCGCCCTCTCTCACTATCTCCCCTTACACTCCCACCCCCAATTCCTCCTACTCCCAAGAGGGCGTCTAGACGTGTCCAGAGTTGTATGCAGCGTGTTAAGATCTGCACTTTTGCATGGGCCAGTCTGGCATAGAGTTTCAGAACCAATGTAAAATACATGTGTACATAGAGAGCTTTGCTTTACATCGCCTGCAATACAAGATTATGCTATCTATTGTATCCTGTCACAGGAGTGCTCACTGTACAGCTTTCTATTACATATGTTGCTCTTATGATCTAGTATATAATACAGATAGATAAAACTTCTGCTATTGTAGAACTCATACCGTTCCGTGCGTCTGTTGTCTGGGTCTAGTATATAGGTCTGTGGAGGTCTGGGTCCCTACCGACAGGCTTATTCAACATTCACTGTTTGTAGAAAACATACCGTTTTATGATATGCTATTGTTGTCTGGGTCAAGAATATAGATAGGGTAGGCCTACTAAACATCTACTGTGGTAGAAATCATACCCTTTCATGCGCCTGTGATGGTCTGGGTCCATACCGGCAGGCGACGTGCGGACTCTAAAAATTCAGTTTGGGGGGCTGCTCATCTATTGATTACCTTCTCTTGTGCTGAGTCAGCGCCTTTGTAAAGCTAGGAAAATAGGCATATATCTGTTGTAAATCAGACAGAACACGTTTTATGGATATCACTTGTACTCTTTCAACCAATGCCACATCTCCTCAACTTCCTCCCCCTTATTCCTTCCCCTCCTTTTCCCTTCCCACTTTCCCCCCTCTTAAGCACATCCTCCTGCACATGTTGTTGCACTGCATCTTCTTGTCTTCAGATCCTCAGTAACCCCCTCATTTCCCGTCTTTCCTTCTCCTCTCTTCTTTGAAGTGCTGCGCCCCTAATACTCCCCCCCCCTCTCCCCCCCTCTACCTTCCTCTCCCCCTTCTCCCCCTCTCCCCGCTCCCAATTGCTTTCAGGTCTGTCTCCATATTTTAGACCAAACACCCATTCCCGCCCTTTCTAATACACACAGGCTAACTGAGACGCGCCGAGTACCTTCTCACATAGCGAACGTAAGCCTCGCCTTATCTCCGCTACGCAGTGTGTTTCTAAATCCTGTCCTAGGCCCAATCTTGTCATCGTTTCAAAGGACGTAGCCGATCCTAGTTAGTGCCTCCACCCCCGCTGTTTGATCTTCGTGTTATGATGGGGTGTTTGGAAGGATATCGCACCCTCTGTCTGTTCTCCACCCAGTCCGGTTTACAGTCAGCATGGGTTCGAATCCTTAAATTGTGGCCTGCCACCAGGAGTACATCGGCTGTGAGCACTGGCCATCACATTGCTTCTATCAATGAATGAATGTCAACTTGTATCGACCCGTAAAATGGTCTACTCTCGAAGGCGTGATCACAGGGTTTCAATCAATATGGTGGTCGTTTTAGTATGTAAGTGTGAGATTTAGGTATATGACACAGAAGGATTGGAACAAAAAATCGATTCCAGTATATAGGCTATGCTCCCACCTCTCAACTCCTTAAACTATACCTTTTGGCGGGGGTATAATTATAGTGTTTTCTACTTGTGAAGGGTCAGTGGGTCCTAGCAATACACGTTTTTGTGGGTAGCGCTGCGCTAAAACTGGAATGCTTGCTCTAGGAAAGCGAATGACAAGTTGTAGCATAATAATTTATACAAGTGCACAAGACAGAACAATTTGGAGTTGTTGCGCCCGAAGGCTGCAAGTGGATACCTGGGAAAAAGCGCTATATTACAACGAGGAAATACATTAAGTTATCCTCCTATATCCAGGCAAATTTGTAGTCAGCGATTGGTACTTCATCTCCATCTTCCTATATGCTTGCGAAACATGGACCCTCACAGCAGATCTACAGCGAAGAATACAATGCATTGAGATGAGGTGCTACAGAAGACTTCTGGGCATTTCCTATACCCAACACATCACCAACGACGAAGTCCGAAAGACCATCACACAAGCCATTGGGCAAAACGATGACCTGCTCACAGTGGTGAAAAAACGGAAACTCCGATGGTATGGCCACGTCACCAGATCATCAGGTCTTGCAAAGAACATCCTGCAATGCACAGTGCAAGGAGGTAGAAGAAGAGGGAGACCGAAAAAGAGGTTGGAGGACAACATTCGAGAATGGACTGGTTTGACACTGAGCGAAACAATCAGGGTTGCTGAGGAGAGGGAAAGATGGAGTACGCTGGTTAAACGATCATCTGTGGTGCCCCTACGACCTCCGAGTTACGGGATAGGATAGGATAGAGATAGGATTGGTACATGGTACCTCTATGATACCAGACACATATCTCTCTGAATAGCGTCCCTTTCTCTGCTATTTAGACTACAAATATGCAGACAGCACTCCACTCCGTACACAACGCCATGCGTGCTCCTGTGCAACCTGAGCATGACGTCTACCGAGGTGGAGGATCGCGCTATACTACACACCATTATCGTCAACATCATTCCTGCAATTTTACACAAATAATGACGTTACTCCTATTGCTAGTAATACTGAACTGAAGGAACATCACAGTTTAACGTCTACACCTACCATTAGCTATACGGCCGACAGGGATAACCATCCCAAGGGAATAGGAAAGGGGTCGGCAGGGACTTAAATCAAATACTAAACATCAGGGCAATCATACTACTAAGACGGTCTGCAATATATAAATCGCCTACCATGGGATTGGATCTGTGTCATTGGTGTTGCCAAACTAACGCTCTACCATTGAGCTGCGGCGGTAAAGGTACAGGTGGTAAAGGTGGTTCCATAGCCTTGTGGCAGGGAGCGTGATGTTGGAGATCACACTTATTTTGGGCCAGCGTAATGAGGGTGATGCCCATCTCTCTCCCTCGCTGCTTTTACCTTCCCAACCCTTAAGAGGGTAGGTACTCAGTCACAGTTGAGTCAACTGGGGGGCGTTGTTATTTGTCGCTTCACGGTTTGCGGTCACCCATCCAAGTGCTAACCGCACTGTGCGGTGCTTAACTTGCGACACAGTAGCGAGTGCTCCAACCACTGCGCTATCCGACACCCTAGCTGCGACGGTGGGTCCTATTATTCTTGTTAACCAGCCTTGACTCAGTATGCTTTACATCTTTGAAGACACGCTGCGTGGCTGACATGCCGAGACTTAACGTTCGCCTCTTCTCGTTTCAGGCGTACATAAGCCTCGGCTAGTGTCAGCTACGCTGTGTGCTTTGAAAGACTTAGCGTGAAGTTAGGGTTAGTGCTGTGAAGCGATAACCTAGGCATCCAAGTCCTGCAAAACTTGGCTCCAGAGCCGACGGGGTCCCTTTTGTTTCTTTATCAACCCCCTGACATGTGGAAAGCGAGAATAGTACAATCACAAAGTCCGAAGGGAGAGTGTTTGTGTTTGAACACGACGGTGTAAGAATGTACTTGTAGTAGTGTAACGATCCAGCTGAATTGAAATCAATGTTGAAGAATTTGTTAAATGATTTCTAGTGTATTTAGAGGTAAAGTAAGTTTCCAGTCTAAACCGTGGTAGAACGTGCGTGTATAAGAATACAAAAACTTTATTATCTCACTGAGAAATTACATTGTGGTGCCAAACACTATAATTACGAGACATGGCATTAAAAAAAAGTATGATAGAGAAATTGTTATAGCATATAGGCCCACCAATCGCGAGTGTGTGTGTGTGTGTGTGTGTGTATGAGTGTGTCTGCGTGTGTTTGTTTGAATGCGTGTGAGTGAGTGTGAAAGACTGCTTTACTGTGTATGTGTTCATTGTGTGTCTGTGTGCCTGTCAGGAAACGGGCATGAAAAGAAAATCAACATGCCATCAGGTCTATAATGGCAATGTAACTTGTTCCTTGTACAAAATGGCGCCTATAATGTTATAATTAATTGGGCCGTTCTTTCATAGGGCATGACCTCTTCAAACGGTAGCAGCAGTGAATTGACCTTGGCCTCGATCCCGGCCTCTGCCAGCCGCCCTCATCCTCTATTACCATGGTGACGCAGAGCATGCCCGAGTTCTCGCTATGGAGACGAGCCACTCCTCCAGCAGGGTCAAGAATAAAGCCCGAGGGAGTCGCTAACTACGAGCGAAACCGCGGTACTATGCATCGGGTGTTTCAGCAGGTCGCGTCCTCGACCTCGCTTGCCTTGTCCATAACCCCGCGACCACAGCCGCGTTGTCCCACTTCCGCTTCCCGCGCCAACTACAAGCTAGGGGTCAACGGCAACGTAGGCAAAGTGCTAGACGGTGAGTTGGGTAGCAAATTTACTGAAAAGATAAGTAAATACAAGTAAGAATCACAGCCAGATCACAGTAAAATGCCTTCAACCTTATAACCTCCTATTAAAAGAATTTTTTTTTTCAATGGGCCAGTTTTATGGATGGTTATACGAGGATACAAGCACCTCCAAGTTAAGTGCTATAGCTATATAGGTGTAAGAATTCTATTCGTTCCTTATACTCGTTCATAAAACTGTCCCCAGAGGTTGTTTTTCTTGCATACTCAAAACCTTTGAAATGAAAGGTACAAACTTTGCTTCCCAAGTATACATCTAGATAAAGATGCACTTTGTGTTCATTCAGGCTGTTGTATATAAATTGTCTACAGTCTTGTTCTTCCTCTTCCTCATCCTCCTCCTACTCCAGGAACGGCAACTCCAAGACCAGCCACGGCGCCCCCTCGCGTTAAACCGGAGGCCACCGAGATCGCCACCATTAGCCAGGGCGTGCGCATCAAGCCTATTATCCACGAGCAGTCACCAGAGGGCCCCACCCCGAGAGAAGCGAGGGTGAAGCCAGAGGCGGAGGGGATAGCGGAGATCAGCAAGGGAAAGAGGATGGAGAAAATCATTCACGAGTTCGCCCAGCATGGACCGTCTCCTAGGCAACCAAGGGTCAAGGTCGAAGCCGAAAAAACCGCGGAGGTCGCTAAGGTCGGTGCCAAAGACGTATGGAACATAAATAATAGCTCCACACTTAACGGAATGGAGGACTATTAGCAGGAAAAACGACGACGCTAATGGTGATGATGATGATGATGATGATGATGATGATGATGATGATGATGATGACGATGATGAGTATGATGATGATGATGATGTTAAGGATGAAGATAACAAGAAGGATGATGATGATTACGACAACGATAACAACAAAACAACAACAACAACAACAACGATACGAAAGACTAAATAAGAGAATGGCATTCTGATTTCCGGAGATCGAAGCATAGCTGAGACATCGACACGTTAACAGGATAAAGTAAATGGATGAATAAATAAATTAAGTCTTCTGGGCATTTCCTATACCCAACACATCACCAACGACGAAATCCGACAGACCATAACGCAAACCGTTGGACAACACGATGACCTGCTCACAGTGGTGAAGAAACGGAAACTCCGATGGTATGACCACGTCACCAGAGCATCAGGTCTTGCAAGGACCATTCTGCAAGGCACGGTGCAAGAAAGCAGAAGAAGAGGGAGAAAGAAAAAGAGGTGGGAGGGAGGACAACATTCGGGATGGACTTTCTTGACACTGAGCGAAGCCTTGAGGTGTGCTGAGGACAGAGAAAGATGGAGTACCCTGGTTAAACGATAATCTGTGGTGTCCCAACGACTTTCGAGTTACCGTAAAAGATAGGAAATAAATAAATGTAGAATAAATGTTTCACAATGAAACAGAAATAACCACACAAACCAAACAATACAGCTAAGAGTAGGCGAGACCTCTTCCTCTCGATACGCCCTATTTTAAATGTTAGTAAAACTATTTCCAGAAGGACTTACCAATGATGAAAGATTAAAGTTATTTTTTTCAAATCTGCATTATCATATACTATTTTATTTGGGACATGTTCAACCATTTATCGAGTATTCTTCAAATATTTGGGATTCTGCTAGTAGCAACGAAATGAAGTCTTTATATAGGATTCACAAACGAACAATTATAATGTTTATTCTTAAAAACAAAATCTCTCCGAATAAATACGATCCGATCAACATACTACCTCTTATCAACAGATTAAAATGTAATAAAGGAATTTTCATGCACAAGATCCTTTCTGGTAATGCACCATTCTATCTTTCTTCTCTTTTTTTCTATGAAAACTGCCCGATTTTCTACAGCACTAAATATCCCATTTCCAAGAATTAATCTTTTTAAAACCAGTCTGTTATTATGGAAAAACATTCGAGAAGATCTCAGAAGTCCAGTCACTAAATATACATGCTTTAGAAAACATATTTAACAGCACTTTAAAGTTAGTTAATTAGCTATTTAATTGCAGTTCTACATTCATAACATTCGTTACATTGTTTTACATAATTTTGTGTGTGCATGAGTGCGTGTGTGTACACATGTGAGTGTGTGTGTGTGTGTGTGCGCGCGAGCGCGAGCATGTCTTGATTTATTTCTACATTATGATGTTAATTTTATGAAGTTATTTTGTTATACTAATTGTTATTTTTAAGATGTAAAAAAGCACACCTAATGCTTTCTCTTTTACCCTTGTTAAATAAAATTCATATCTTATCTTACCTTATCTTATTTTTTTATATAATTATAACTTATAATTAATAAACGTGTGTGTGTGCGTGTGTTTGCATGTGCGTGTACATGTGTGTATGGGTGTGTGTGTGTGTGTGTGTGGGTGGGTGGGTGTGCGCTTGCTTTGCAGGGTGGCAGAATGTACAACTTACTGCACAAGTATGGCACCATGCCACTGTCGGCTCGTGCCGTCCCCAGAGTCAAGCCCGAGGCAGAGGAGAACGCTGAACTGGACAAAGGCAAACGCATGGACAACCTTATTCACAAGTAAGCCTGTAGACGACCTTACTCACAAGTATAAGCACGCAGACGAACTTATTCACAAATCAGCACACAGACAAAATCATTCACAACTAAAACACGGGGTGGACCAACTCATTGACAAAGAGAAGGTTGACATTGAATGTTACAGTTTACTAGTTGTCGTTATCATCATCATTATCATCATCATCATCATCATCATCATCATCATCATCATCATCATCATCATCATCATCATCATCATCATCCGCAGCAGCAGGATTCACAAACGAGCAATTATAATGTTTATTCTTAAAAACAAAATCTCTCCGAATGAATACGAACTGATCAACATGCTGCCTCTTATCAACTTATAAAATGTAATAAAGGAATTTTATTGGATTGAAAATGTGTTTCAGCAAAGGGTAAAATGCTTGTACAACAACAATATATAGTATACCATTGTGTAGTGTGTTACAACACAAAAAAGCAGGACTACAGAAATGTTGCCGGTTGTGTGTGTTTCAGATACGGTCGGAACGAGGTGACGCCCAGAGCGCCTCCTAGAGTGAAGAAAGAGGCGGAAAGCAACGCTGAGCTGGGCCAAGGCAAGAGAATGGCCACTCTCGTCCACTCCTACACACTGGCTCGCTCCCCTCGCTCGGCACGGCCACCTCCGCGCGTCAAGCCCGAAGCCTCCAGATCGGCCGACCTTGGTCGAGGGTTCCGCATGTGCAAGCTGATGCATGAAATCCACACCATCCCGGCCTCTCCAAGACCTGTCTCCCGTGCCATCGGGGATCAGGCCAAGCAGAACCTCTGGCGCGGGGTGGTGGGCAGTGTGGGTCAGTGTCTGAAGCAGTCCGCTAGAAGGTCCTTCATATTTGTGCCCGGCCAGCAGGCGCGACGTTACTCCAACCCTAGTGTCATGTGAGAGATTAATAGAGAAGAGACAAGAAGACGCTGTACAGATTAGATCTATGATTGAATTCGATCTTTTAAGTAAAGAACTATAAAAAAAAAAGTATACTACAGAACAGTGTCCCACCTCCAGAGCCACCTGATTAAGTCCAAAAACGCTTTATTTCATCATTTGGTAACGACAATATATGGTATAACGATGAACTATACGAACAAAATACACTATACTAAAATCGTTGAAGAAGAAGAAGAATAAGAAGAAGAAGAAGAAGAAGAAGAAAAATGGTGAACTATACCGAGATATATTAAGTGAAGTAAAAAATACGGTCACCTGAAGAACCGCATGATAAGAACGAAGAATATTTATTCCATCAATCTCACAAGCATTCTCACAGAGACATCTATATTAATTCTTACTGCCCACTTTCATGGAAATCCATTGTAAAATACTTATTTGCGATTCTTTTCGGTGGTTTTTAAACCACTTTCAGCTCAATAATCTTAATATAGAAGCATATTTTCTAAATTATCAATTGTTCACACACAATGTAAGGTTTCGTTAATATTTTTTCCGTTAATAACTTATAATTTATCTAAACAATACATTGTTTACGTAAATAAATTATGATATAGGTAAATAAGGCTTTGTTGATAAATAAGGAGTTATATACCTATATAATGCATTATTTAGAACACTGTGTTAAATAATATATTATTTAGAAATGTTTCTAAATAATGGTGTGTATTTACATATATAATGCATTATTTAGTAGAATTTGCTAAATAATGTATTATTTAGAAGACATTGCTAAATAATGCATTATTTACGTAAACAACTCATTGTTTAGGGACTGCAATTTTACTATTTAGGGTATTTCAGGGTCCGCTTGAAAACTTGGTTTTTAAAATTTGATTGCTTTCTGTAATTAAATACAAAGTTTTTTCAAAGATTGTATATACAAAATTTGCTTTAATTATTTATTTTTTCAACATAAATCACTCCACAATTTGGAAGATAAAACGTCTGTAACCTCCCGAACACAAACGAAAGGTCAAGGTCAGTTTTTGTGCGGGAGTGTTTTTAGTGTTTTGATTATATCCGTCAGAAGAAAAAGGAATTCTTTCTTTTTGTATTTATTTACCTAAAAACTGTGTTCAGAATGTGTTTTCGTTTGTTCGATTGAGTTGAATTATGCTTTAGTTTCAAACGGAAAGTCTCAGCTTATTCGAAACTACCAAGGATTTGCAGGTCGGACTCACAAGAAACATGGCGGAATCACTCTGAAAGCAATCCCGCTAATGCATAAGTCATGATGGATCCCTCTTTTCTGGACCTTTATCGATGCAGTTTCGTTTAAAACTGTTGAGAAAAGATAAGAACTAGAGTGAAATAAAGCAGTTGCCTCATTTTAAACCACAAAATAACGTTAAATCACGATGTTGCCATTTTCTTTATTACTCCCACATAGCCTCACAGTAATACGACTTGTATCTGGGAATCCCCGAAATAATGTTAATTGATGTCCCTAAATAAAGAATTGTTTACGTAAATAATGCATTATTCAGCAACATCTTAACATGAATACATTAATTAGCAAATTCTGCTAAATAATGCATTATAAGATATAGGTAAATAAATCAGACCGAAAAAGAGATTGGAGGACAACATTCGAGAATGGACTGGTTTGACACTGAACGAAGCCATCAGGGCTGCTGAGGACAGAGAAAGATGGAGTATGCTGGTTAAACGATCATCTGTGGTGCCCCTACGACCTTCGGGTTACGGGACAGGATAGGATAGGATAGGATAGGATTTATAAACATTTCTCAAAAATAAATCATTTAACACAATCTGCTAAATAATGCATTATAATTATAGGCAAATAATTCCTTATTTAGCAACAAAGCCTTATTTATCTATTCCATGTTTTATTTACCTAAACAATATACTGTTTAGATAAATAATTAGTTATTTACGAAAAAAAATATATTATTTAGAGAAACCTTACATTGTTTGTAAACAAATTAATTTTTTAGCAAAAAGTGGTAAAAATAAATATTTTACAAATGAAATTCCATACACGTTCAATTTCAGATTCTAATGATATAGAAAGCTGATAGCATGCTTTCGATTTTGGGTTTTTTTTTTTTCTTCTTCACACTTTATTGTTCTTGTTTATCGGGAAATTCTGGGCCGCCTTCCATGGTAGTCGCAGCCTGTGGCTCACCCAAACCCAGTTTTGTTTTTTGGAAATTTTCGCTGGGGGAGCAAACCGGAGTTCCAGAAGAAGACCCCCGTGACGTTGCGCGAGTCGAAAGTAAATAGTAATCGGAGAAACATAACGCGGGGTCGATCCCATACCTGTCAGGCGCCGTTGGTTTCTAATTCTATCATGTGGACAAGGGAAGTTAGTCCCGCTTTAGACCACTCAGCCACAACGCTCAGTTTGTGTTTTATTAATTTCCACGCGATGTTAAAAAAAATATTAAAACGTTCTGTCGCCCCCCATAACCCAACATACACACTTACCCAACCACCCGTCCACCCCATCTCCTTCCACACACACAAACATCCGGTCAAATGAATGAGGCTAATGGAATCTACTAATGATAATTCGTTTGAGAGAGTGATGGAAGTCCCAACAGAGGGAGTTAACCACTTCAGTATTATGGAATAGGGAGATTATATACAGCTTTCTCTTTCCGTGTATTCTTCATTATACAAACTGTTTAAGGTAGCTGAAACTATACCAATTTAATTGATCTGCATTTTACAACCAAGTCAGTATTATTTATGTATTTCATTTTATTTATTTATTTGTGGTATGATTTTTTTAAATTGTTGCTCATTTTCCGTGCCACTTTACTTCCAGTGATAAAGGTTTCTTTATTGAATGCTGTAATATGTTTGACAATGGAGTCAGTTGCTTTCATTCTTTTACAACGATTTTTTTTAATTTTCTATATGTTTAGTTGTACATGTCCCATACCCCGTTATTTACTGTACAGTGATAAACATGTCAATGATGTAATCTAAAAATGGGATCAGTTGCTTCCCTTCTTTTACACTACAGCATGTATTTATTTATTTATTTATTTATTTATTTATTTATTTATTTACTTACTTAATTATATTTTAGTTGCCAATTCTGGATACACTTACTTACTGTGATACACGAATCTATATTGATCGTTGTCCCCTATACGCACTGTTCCCGGGGACGTAAATCTAACTGAACTGAACTGAACTAAATTGAATTATGTTATCCATGTGAAAAATGAGATTAGTTGCTTCCCTTGTTTTACACCCCGGCAGATGATTTATTTTATTCAATAGTAGTATGTTTTTTATCTATAATGTATGTGATTATTTATGTTATTATTAGCTTTGGTATTAAATTTATAACTTATGTTTAACTTTTAAAATTTATTGTAGTACTTTATTATTTTTTTAATTTGTTCATTGTTTCATTCATCTTTTACATTTATCGTTTATATTTACTTTCGCTTCTTTTTATTATTGAAATATTTTACAATTGACACAAAATTTGTTGCAGCAAATAAACAAATTATAATGATTTAATCTCTTCTCCTCTCTCTCTCTCTCTCTCTCTCTCTCTCTCTCTCTCTCTCTCTCTTTATCTTTTTCTCTCTCTATCTGTCTGATGATTACTGACAAGGTGACACAGAAAGTGCTCGCGACGATTTCGAAGTCAAATTTCTTTATAAGCTGCCAGTTGTTTAATCTTTCACTGAACAATTTAGAGAAAACTCTTGTTTAAACAATTTTTTATTGTTAAATTTCTGATTGACAAATACATTACAGTTACACAAAAGGCATTTATCATACCTGTATAAGTTACAATAATCTGTTCTTTTAAATAATTACATCATTGTACAAATACACATTTGTTAACACAAATAAACAATATTATAATCATTACATCTCTCTCTCTTTCTCTCTCTCTCTCTCTCTCTCTCTCTCTCTCTCTCTCTCTCTCTCTTCTCTCTCTCTCTCTAGTTCTCTGTGATTGCTAGGTACAAAAACAGAAAGTGCTCGCGACGATTTCGAAGTCAAATTTCTTCCTACTCAAGCAAAATGCCAGTTGAAGGTTTGCCATCAACTCTGGAAGCACTGAACACTTTGGCCAGAGAAAACTCGTTGACATCATTCCGACTGGACGGTAGAGACGGGGAAACGGCCGTCATCCTCCGTTTAACAACGTCAATATGCGCTACAGACTGAGAACACCGTCACAACTCGCACGAAAGCTAAGGTCGGGGTTATGAGTACGACTTTCAGGCCAGCGACGAGCAACTTTCAGTCTCGCGATAAGGTGCGCGGGTTATGGGCCCCGATTATTGCAGTCGACGGAACCGATAGTCGCTCAAACATAGTCGTGGCACCCACTCCCACCATCATTTGTAACAGATGAGTAAAGAATTAAAAACAAAAATAGTACTTTATTGTAAAGAAAGAAAGAAAGAAAGAAAGAAAGACACTATTAAAGTTAATTAGCAATCAACCTAACCCAAAACAACACACATTCACACACGCGCGCGCGCACTCTCACTCACTCACACACACACCCCACATAAACACTACATCACACACACACACACACACACACACGCACACCCACACCCACACACACACACACACACCATAAGACGTGATATGTTTGTGTAATTATTGTTTTAATAAATTATTCGGTTTACTTATTTTTACTTATTTTTAATTATTTATTTTATAACAGCACTACTATTTCATAACTGCACTACTATTTTATAACAGCACTACTATTCATACCTTTGTTTAGGATTTTAATAAGTTTAAAGGTTAGAATTAATCAAATCAATGAATCAATGGATAAATCAATCGCCCAGTCATTCCTTTCAACAATCCATCCACCGAGAAAGCAAGAAATCAATCCATGAACTAATAAATTTGATAATCAAAGCATTGGAAGGGAATTTTGAAGGCCGGCCATAAGCGTGGCGGATTAATGGTAACATCACGGACGAAAAGCTTTGAAAGTTGGTCGCGGGTTTTTCAGCTTCCTAATGGGACGTGGATCGGCTCATGAAATTAAAAAAAAAAATCGAAAGTACAGGGTTGACGCAATAGGTCAGTTCTTTTTGCTAGGCCACATTTTTTTCACGTCTTGTCAAAGAGGGTTCATCGCGTCGATACAGAATTATCGTGTTGAGGATGACGATAAAGTCTTCCTTCTGGCGGCAGGAATAGCTCAGTGGTCAGAGCGCGCGACTTGTGTGAGTGCGTCTTAGGCGACGTGGGTTCAAATCCTGACTTCAGCAAACTATTGTGTGATTGCTGGATATTACGGGCCAGCGCCTTGAGAAGCTCTCTGAGCTTGTAAGTGCGCTATATAAGAGAAATCTCTTCTTCTTCTTCTTCCGTCGATTTTTAGTTTCTTGCTAAAAGTGACAGGGAAATGCAAGTCCTTTCTAATCATTATATCATCATTATATATATCATTATATGTCATTTTACATCATTATAAATAATAGAGAACACGGTCAGCTTGAGATAATTTTATTCAAACTTGCACAAGTCATGTACAATAGGTTATATTATCATAAAAAGGTGCATTAATCCCCATTATTGGGGTGACAGCCCTCT
>CM072523.1:24565659-24648159 GCA_036898135.1 Oncomelania hupensis | reverse complement strand
AGAGAGAGAGAGAGAGAGAGAGGTGAGGATGGGGGTATATTCAATAAAATAGTTTTGGGGACGAAAATTCATTGCAAAGAGGGATTGTACTCAGATTTACTAACTGATATGATTTCACGGTCAAAGATGTTACTGCCGTATCTTAGCCTTAACAACCCCCGTGGGGATGCCGGGGGTTTCAGTATAAAAGTATCCCCACTTTCTGGACATTTAGTGCTTTAAATTCCCAATGTTGCTGTCTTTCTCCCTTATTCTTTCTCATTCCTATTCTGTTCTATCAATCTACTATACTATCTTCTTCTTCGCTAGACCAGCACAGCGGAAGATAACACATGTATAGCTCTTGATATTATAAAATAGATAACACAAAGAGCGGTGCGTTATCTACCCCTGCGCTGTCGAAGATCCGCTATACAGGTTCCCGCTCAAATTCAGTGGTGATTTGTAGAATAAGTAGTTTACATTAAGAATGATCGTTTGAAGATTAATAATTATCTGCGTTATAAGCAAAGGAATAGTGGAAACGATTCACAGCGAAAAGCCACTGCACCAGAGAATGTACAGCTTCACAAACGTCCTGCGGCAAGGTTTATTTACGTATTGCTAAGCAGAGGATTACGTCCCTTGCATCGAGTGCTCTAACTCGCCGCTTGGTGCGCGCCAAGCGCATCTGCCATCACTTTTTAAATAGCGGTGTGACGTTATGATCCTTCCTTGTGAAGCTGTACGTTCTTTGACTGTACCGACGTTATGACAACTATCAAAACTATAATTTATAATATAAAGGACTAGCTGTGTGCTATCTACCGTTGTGGTTTGGAGGATCTGCAATATAGGCTCCCAAATTGTGTGCTTGTTCGTCCCTACGAATGTAAGGAGGAGAGGGTTAGAAGGATGCCAAGTGTTCGGGAGGTCAAACAGTAGTAGTTGTGGGAGTGTTTGGGCTAATTTGTGGCTTCAAATTTGCATAGAAAGAGAGAGAGAGAGAGAGAGAGAGAAAGAGAGAGAGAGAGATAGTTGGGGTGGAGGGATGGGCGAGGGCCTAGGGGGGGGGGGGGGGAAGGAGTGAATGTGAAAGTATAATAGGATTAGGAGATGAGATCCTGAGCTTAAAGGAACCCACTTTGATTACGCCCCCCTCGACAGATTCGTTTAATATTGAATGTTGCCCCACTGGGGGGGGGGGGGGGAAGGGAAGAAGAAAAAAACTGAAGCTTGCAACAAGGAAACAACTTTGGAAAGTAACCGCTCCAGCGCTAATAATATCATGTAGGCTTAGTAGAGGGTAGAGCGTATTGATGTACCGTTAAATATCACTCTATGTCAGGCATGAAAAAATTCAAACCCCAGCGATTGGAGTGAGCAATTACGAAAACGCACTTTATCAATGTTTAATGTAATAACCATTGTCTGATACAATGGCTCCTAAATATTTGAAGTTATGCACTGTGCTGAGAGAGTGTCCTTGGACTTTGATGTCCGTGTTGATGCCATTGGTGTTGTTGGTCATCATGTTGGTCTTCTCTGCACTTATTCTCATTCCATAGGCTCTGGAGGTGGTGTCAAGCCTCTGTACAAGTTGTTCAAGTTCTTGTTCCTCTCCAGCAAATACATCAATGTCATCCGCAAAACGGAGATTGGAGATTGCTCTACCTCCTGTGCTGATGTGCCTTCATGATCTGCAAGGGCCTCGGACATGATGCGCTCTAGGATGTTAAAGAGTGTTGGAGATAGTAGGCTTCCTTGACGCACGACGATTGTTGATCTGAACCAGTTCCCGATGACGCTGTTGTGGAGGACTGCACTGGTAGCTTGTCATACAGGCTTTTGAGAAAAATACCTAACAGCACCAACAACTTCTACATCATGTGTTTGTAGACTTCAAGAAAGCCTTTGACCGAGTCTGGCATGCAGCTCTGTGGGCCACCATGAAAGTGTACAACATCAGCCCTAAATAATTCCCTCTCTTTCTCTAACTCGCACACCATCGATGAGAGATTTTTATTTACACCTTCCCCCCTCTCATTTTTCTCTCTTTCTCTCTCTCTCTCTCTCTCTCTCTCACCACACACACACACACACACACACACACACGCATGTGTGTAGAAACGATGTTGCGATGACTGTTGTGAAAAAAAAAACAGACGTTATTTTGATACACTTTTCATTTTCTTGACATTATTGTAACATTTTCACATTTTTGAAGCTATCCCTAACCCTAACCCTGACTCCTAACCCTAACCCTTAACCTAACCCTAAGCCTAAAACAGCTGTAACTCTACCGGAACCCTATTTTGACGTCAAAACAGGGCAGCCTTCCAAAAAAGTCAAAGAAACCATGTGGAGTTTCATGAGTGTGTCAATGTAACGTCGTTTCTACATGCACCCCTCCCCCCCCCGCCATACACACACACACAAACACACACACACACAATACAGGGTACCACTGCCGTAGCTCAAGTGGTTGAGCGTTCGCCTGGCACACCGATGACCCAGGTTCGAATCCCGTGGTGGGCGATATAAAATGTGGCCATTTTCACTGTCCATTTTAGCAGTATGATTGCTTTAGTGGTTCAGTGTTGATTCAGGTCCCTACCCCTCTTTCCATGGGATGGTTATCCCAGTCTACCATATCGCCAATGGTGGGTGTAGACGTTAAACCTCAATGTTCGTACGTTCGTTCGTACAATACACGCACACACCACACACACACAGCATTCTATAATAAAACTGGGTATTAATTAAGTAAAGGCGTTCAGCATCCAAAGCTTTTACATTTATGAAGTAAAATAAAATAAAATAAGACAAAAGTCTGGTTTCTCTATTATACATACTCAAAGACAAGCATGAGTAGATCTACATATCTATATTATGGATTGAGGATCGAACTAAAGACGCCCCCTAAAATACACACACGCGGCTGCATATGTGCGCACTGCGTCACGTCATTCACCCTAGATCCTTCTGTCAAATGTTAGTTCTAGTATCCGACTGAAGTAACAAATTCTAACTGGTTTCTGAACAAAACATATTTAATAACTATTTATTAAACGCTTTTATACAGCGCAAATTTCCCACAATTGAGCTCAAAGAGCATGTTAGTCTTCGCTTGGATTTTATTTCTACCGACTGCACTAAGCTACGCGGGACTGGTGCCACAGAACGCTCCATTAGGAGCATCTCTATATTGTGGAACAAGAAGAGATGACTTGTGTGAGCGTTTGGACTGATGAATTATTTTCCAAACACCCGTTTGTACACAAGGGTGAAACAAAGTAGAACAGGACTATATTATAGTCATTCGGCGGTATTAGGCTTGCAAATAAAGCCAGATGGCAAGCCATTCCAATGTATTTCCAGACGTTTACACGCTTAGCCGAAAAAACAAACATAATTTTCAAAAGTGTCAATTTACTTGCCGGCGTTTTGACTCGTCTATATCCTAAGCAACAAAATAGAAAACGTGAAATAACAAGCCAATATTTGAACTATTATATAAGCTAAGATTTAAAGAATATGGCCGCTAGAGGTCATGTTTTGGTTTAAATTGCGCTGTGACCCGCGCATGCACAAAAGTGTTAAAAGAAGAAGAAAAGAAAATGTTTATGCGCTTCATAAATTTTAATTAATTAAGTAATTAAATCCTCTTCTCTGTTCTAGGGACATACTAAAACTGATGGGTCTCCGTTTGGTGTTTGGTTGTAAAGGTCAGAGCAGTACTCTGCCCATGTATCCCAAAATGAGCAGAGGTGGAAATATCCCTCCAATTAAATCCATAAATCCGGTCAGTGGTTCTTCAAATATGGCTTCCAAAGGACGGACGGATAGACCGACATTGGGCTAATTCTGATTCCAGACTATTTCAAGGTATTTCCATACAAAAATAAAACAGAATATGAACACAGAATCTAGAATATAGAATCCTATCCTATCCTATCCTATCCCGTAACTCGAGGGTCGTAGGGGCACCACAGATGATCGTTTAACAAGCGCACTCCATCTCTCTCTCTGTCCTCAGCAACCCTCATGGCCTCGCTCAGTGCCAAACCAGTCCATTCTCGAATGTTGTCCTCCCACACGGCATGATTTAGAATCCACAATACAGAAAATACACAATGCACAGTTTATTCAGATGGCTATTGCTCCGGAGGTTTGAGGGAGGAGAGAGGGGGGCGGGAAGAGGTAGGGGGTATGGAGGCTCAGATAAGTCTAAAAATACTTTCAAATAGTCCGGAATCAGAACGAGCCAAATTTAGGTCTGTCCGTCGGTCGTCTGTCGGTCGCTCCGTTGGACACTTATCTTTTCAAGAACCACTGAACGGATTTAGACCAGATGTTGTAGGAACATGACCTATGTTAGTGACCTGCCTCCTGTGCCATCATATTTGCTCTACAGCAAAGGTCAAGGGCACAGGAGTCGTTTTGTTGCTAAACAAGCTGTGCTCAATATCTCAAAACCGACTAAAGCGATTATGCTGCGTTTTGGTATACAGGTATTTCATATCATGAGCCATCCTTCAGTAGCATTCCGTTTGGCGGTCAGTCTGGTATACAGGTATTTCATATCATGAGCCATCCTTCAGTAGCATTCCGTTTGGCGGTCAGTCTGGTATACAGGTATTTCATATCATGAGCCATCCTTCAGTAGCATTCCGTTTGGCGGTCAGTCTGGTATACAGGTATTTCATATCGTGAGCCATCTTTCAGTAGCATTCCGCTTGCAGGTCACTCTGGTATACAGGTATTTCATATCATGAGCCATCCTTCAGTAGCATTCAGTTTGGCGGTCAGTCTGGTATACAGGTATTTCATATCATGAGCCATCCTTCAGTAGCATTCCGTTTGGCGGTCAGTCTGGTATACAGGTATTTCATATCATGAGCCATCCTTCAGTAGCATTCCGTTTGGCGGTCAGTCTGGTATACAGGTATTTCATATCGTGAGCCATCCTTCAGTAGCATTCCGTTTGGCGGTCAGTCTGGTATACAGGTATTTCATATCGTGAGCCATCCTTCAGTAGTGGTATACAGGTATTTCCTATCATGAGCCATCCTTCAGTAGGGCATTCCGTTTGCCGGTCAGTCGGTCAGTCACACTGACTAGCATGCCAGCTACAGTAGATCATTTTTATTTGTACTTTCTAAAAGGACAAGGTCATTGTGTTTCACCATTTTCTAAACACGTTTGACGCTATATCTAAAATTGGGCTTTGCGTATTTTGATATTTTTTGCTGGCATAATTATAGTTCAAATAGTGGCCTATCATTTCCATGTGTTTTATTTTTAATGTTTTGGATTAAGCAGTGTCACAACACCGTCAAGAAAGTTGGAGACTTTTGAAAATGCTGATTTGTGTGGGTGCCTGAAAAATGTATTTGAATGGATCGCCATCTTGTTTTAAATTGTTTTTATATAACCATTTCCAGCTCAGGATCTGAACAAAACCTGTATGTGTAAGCCCTTTCCCACCCCCACCCCTTCTCTCTCTCTCTCTCTCTCTCTCTCTCTCTCTCTCTCTCTCTCTCTCTCTCTCTCTTCTCTCTCAGCTCACAGCTCCTGGGCACCAGAAATCGATCTAGACTGGCAGGATTCCTCATTATTGGAAATAGGACAAGCGGCAATGATTGTCACCCTATTTAGAAAAAGGTTCTACAGCCTGACACAATGATCATTGGATGAGCCAACAGCAGAGAGGAAAGACCAGCTTCATACATGAAAGCCATATCAAGCTGCTCTTGTATGTAGTGTGTAGTTCCAGCTCAAGGTACTAGCACAAGGCAAGATCCAACGCAAGCCTCTCAAAAGGCGCCTATTTGCTGCATTAGCGCACCGTATCACGCTTCAGACAACTGAGGATATACAACAAAAAAGAACTTTGCTTTCTTTAGCGTTCATGATCGTCTTGTGTTTTTCACTTCCCCAAGTAAGCTTACGGCTGTGTGTCATGGGTGTGCGCGCTAGACACGTTAATGGACTTTGGATTGAATTGGATTAGACTGGATTGGATCACAATACCAGTGTTAGATGTACTGGATTTGTGCACAGTTTTCAGAACTAAAAAACAATTCATTGTTTAAACAAAAATCAAACCTCGGTAACGCTGTGCCTACGAATTTTCAAACGAACAGATATGGACAAGATTTTAAACTATTTTTTACATTATAAACCAGTACTGAGGATTTTACCTCTTACAAATGTGAAGAAGAATGGATATAAATTTTAATATTTTGCTCCGACTTTGACGTTTGTTACTATGGCTACCGTGCTAAAGGCCAGCACACTGACCTTGGCCTTATTCTTGAGCTTGACTGGTCAGGTCAGAACAATAGAAGATGGCAACACATCATCTGCAGCACAAAATTATGTGGATTTGGTAATATCTGCAAGTTCCGCCAATGGAGATTTCAGTGGCACGAACTCGTCGTCTGCAACAAAGCCAGGTGACAAAATGGTACTCACAAACGGTGCAGACAACTCACCTATAACGTTGGGATCAGTACTTGAAACGTCACAATCGGTAATTACGGCATCAGCAGAATCGGTGACGTCATATTACAACCAAACTGTCGTTGTTACAAAAGCACCCAAAAAATGTGACGTATTGTGTGAAGTCGCGCCCGGCCATTACGTCATAAACACGTCATTTTGTTCTGACAACGTCACACTGGAGATCGACACCCAACTGGCAACGAGAATAGATGTGGTGTTGGTGAAGCACCCTGTCGTTAACAGCAGCAATGAGAACCTGCTTTGTGAGTGGGTTTTGATAGGGCCGTCACAATCTTCATTTCGACAATACGTTCATTTAACGATCTACAAGATACAAAATACTCAAGTTCCCACTGGCGGCTGGGCTACGACGATCGGGTCCTCTGAAAATATTTTGTATGACGATGGTAATTACACACAATCTGCCAACTTTTCGCTGCGATTTGAGGAGACGAACCTCGTGGAAGTCCATACGTTTGACAACCACCTTCTCTCCAACCAGTCTGCCACCATCAACACGCATGTCAACATGAACGTCTCTTTGAGCGTTTCTTCACCTCATGTTCCAGGTAAACGTTGTAAGATCATCACGGATGGAACATCCAAACATCGTTGTTTGTAGTCCAAGATCAACACTGTTTTTTTTTGTTCTTTTTCTGTCGGTTATATGCTGATTACGATAACAGAAGACGATGAAGACCTTTGAAGAGTCTAAGACTCAATGCGCTGCCTAGGTTTAATCCTACTGGTCTTTCTTTACCACCTCAACAGTTTATCCTTTTACTTCAAGGCCCCAGCACTCGCCCTCCAGTATCTGGAAATACTTTGAAATAGTCAGAACAAGCCAAATGTCGGTCAGTGGGTCGGACCGTCGCTCCGTATTTACCTTTTTTGTTCAAAACACACTTTTGGCCTTATCTCAAGAATAACTGAACTGATTTTTTTTAAAATTCGATTTTCTTTTCTTTCCGTCTCCCAATAGCGATCTCTTTGCCATTACGCCACCCGTTCGAGTGATGGATGTGCATTTGTTGTGTGTGTGAGGGTGGATGAGACAGGTAAGCGTGTATGTTGGAACAGATCGCCGCGCTTTGAGCCTGATTGATTTGGGGAAAGGCGCGTATATAGCATCCAGTTTTATTATTATTATTATTATTATTATTATTATTATTATTGTTATTATTATTATTATTATTATTATTATTATTATTATATTCATCATTTTTGCATTGCGGATATTTTAACTACTGCTAGCAAAGAATATGGGTATACTACAAAGAAGAATCATAACACGATTCTGCGCGAAACGAGTGACGTCAGCGACACCACGGCGACACCAAGCGGCTGCGCTGCGGAGCAGATCAAGGGAGGTAAACAGACCACATAGGTAAATACAGACGATATTGCTCGACTGTATCGGCGTGTTTCTGATGAATCCCGAACATATTTGTCAACAATATTACTGTGTAATGTGTAGGAAAATGACTCCCTGCAACAATGCTGGTATTATTGCACATTTGTTTTTCGCCAACATTGTGATATAGAGCTTACAATTTACATGGAAATGGTGAATGAAAACAGTTCAATTCTACTTTTTTATTTTTTTTATTCATACAAACATGAGTCTTTTTTATGATATTCAAGTTTGTGCTGTTGGTGACTGAATCATAAAACTATTGCAGCATGCCAGAGTGCTAAATTGTATTCATAAATTAATATCCCCCGTTGAATAATGATTAGTGGGCTAAAGAGCGTTGGTTGTCAATTGAACAAAAGGGAACTTGTGAAAATTTAACACTGCTTTGCATAATCATAATTATTGTCAAATTCAGTTAAATTTGTAAATATGTTATTGTTTCATTTGGTTTGGTTTTCTTTGTTGTTTTTGTATGATTACTTTTTTATCTTTTCTTTAACGCTTGTTGTTGTCTTATAGTCCGCCCCACAGTTTGTTTGTTTGTTTGTACATTGCTTAAGGTCCAGTTAATTTAATTCTTTAGAGTTGTATGAGGACCGTTGGACAGGACAGAGCAATACAACACAGATAAACTGCGTAAACAACGTTTTTAAAAAAGTAATCTATTTATGTATTGTTACTGAAAATGATAATCTACACGAGTAAGAATAGGATCCGCGTTTCTTGAAATAATTCTTGAAAATATATTCAACAAAAAAAAAAAAAATGTTCAACCATTGCAAAGGAGGTCTCAAATGAGCTAGATCTGGAATGAATTAGAGAATTATAGGGCTGAACAAAAAGATTCTAAATCCTTAGGATTTGCAACACACTATTAAGAGTTTTTCTCCCGTGCTTGTAAAATAAACACCTGCACATGAAAAATGAGTTCCATGTTTTAACCTTCCATCACCTACATATACAAGTATAGGCACACATCCATCCTCACATCAACACCTACACATAGGTCTTATATGCACAGCTATGGATGTGGGGGTGTGGGTGGCTAAGATAGGGTAGGGGTGATAATAAATAGAAAGGCCTTTGTTAGAAAAGAAATGGTTAAATGAACTATATTAAATAAACATTACATTTGTTAGAAAAGAAATGGTTAAATGAACTATATTAAATAAACATTACATTTGTTAGAAAAGAAATGGTTAAATGAACTATATTAAATAAACATTACGTTTGTTAGAAAAGAAATGGTTAAATGAACTATATTAAATAAACATTACGTTTGTTAGAAAAGAAATGGTTAAATGAACTATATTAAATAAACATTACGTTTGTTAGAAAAGAAATAGTTAAATGAACTATATTAAATAAACATTGGGTTTCAGGCATGATGTATTAAATAAACATTACGTTTCAGGCATGATGTATTAAATAAACATTACGTTTCGGGCATGATGTATTAAATAAACATTACGTTTCAGGCATGATGTATTAAATAAACATTACGTTTCAGGCATGATCACCATGACCTTACAGCTGGAGAACGGCACCTTATGGAAACAGCTGCCCGTTACCCAGCTTTCGGACTATTTGGGCTACGTGACTACCCCTTTCTTCGATGGGGTGGATAGATCGTACCCGCCTAACTACGACGGAGAATTCTTCCTGAACATTACCAGCACCCAGTCAGTCCTCGTCAGTTTCGTATTGTTCTCTGTGGAGTTGGAACCAGGAAGTGCTAGTGAGTGATGTAGCGTTCGCTCCAGCCACCACCACCCCCACCCCAACCGCATCCTCTTCCCCCTATATTCCCTGGAAGGAGCATTTCTATGTTCTCCCATGTCTATGTACTCTCAGGTTTATACCTCGTCTACCTTCCTCGCACTGTTCACACTCCCCCATCCCGACCCACATACCTCCCACCCACCCACCCCCACACACAAAGATAAGTATATAGACGATACGATACGATAGACAGAGATAGATAGATAGATAGATAGATAGATAGATAGATAGATAGATAGATAGATAGATAGATAGATAGATAGATAGATAGATAGATAGATAGATAGATAGATAGATAGATAGATAGATAGATAGATAGATAGATAGATAGATAGATAGATAGATGGAAGAATGGATGGATATGATATATAGGTAGATAGATTGATGGATGGATTGATGTGCGTGAAAATGCGTGCGAGCGTGTTTTGGCGTGTGTGTGTATGTGTGTGCGCGTGTGTGTGTGTATGTGTTTGTGTGTTTGAGAGTTTGAGAGAGAGAGAGAGAGAGAGAGAGAGAGAGAGAGAGAGAGAGAGGGAGAGAGAGAGAGAGAGAGAGAGAGACAGAGACAGAGACAGAGAGTCAGTCTTAATCTTTTCTTCTCCTTCTTCAGCTTGTAATTGGGGGGACTGGGTGAAGTTCGAGGCTATTGGACTAAACTACACGTGGAAGAAGTGTGGGCTCCAGACGATGCCAGCAGAAGTCATACGTTCATCTTTCAAAGTTACTTTCTTCAGTGACTTCATCGAAGAACGTCAAGGTTTCAAGATGATATACTTTATAACTGACAGGTCGGCGGTGTTCGCTTAATGTAACATATACATTTGATAATTATATTTCAGTTGATTTTCGTTTTATTTATGACTGTGTTCTAAAATCATTCATGCGCTTGACAAGTACAAACTCATAACACACACACACACACACACACACACACACACACACACACACACACACACATGTGTGTGTGTATATATATCGTAATGAAATCGTGAAATTGCCGAATTCTTGAAAATCGTCAGCTGAGTTGCCGATTTCGTAAAAATGGCATTCGCTTGCCGAGAATGCGAATTCGGCAGGCTATTGCCGAAATGTTGAAAAGTCTTTTCAAAGTTGACAAATTCGTAAAATATTCAACCGATTTCACAAAAATGAATGTCGATTTCATGTAATCGAAGTTTTTGCCGATTTTACGAAACCGGCGACAATGACCGATGTTGAAAAAGCCTTGATACAATGTCTGACATCATAATAATTATGTGATGGATGGCATTTGTTCGTTAATTTCTTGTACGCCAAAAGGTCACAGGAGCCACATCAAGTGGAGGATGGACTGTTCAACTGTTCCGTACCCAGCTACACCGGGTTCCAACCTGTGTTCCGCTGCAACATGCTGAAGGAGTGCTTTGGGGGAGAAGACGAGAAGGACTGTCCTTACCACAGCCAGCAGTGCCGGGACAGCGCCATCGACCCGGGTCAAAACAGTAACAAGTAACTATACATGTGTGCAGACCAAAGTCCACATTCTTAGCTTCCTATACTATCCTATCCTATCCTATCCTATCCCGTACGTCGAAGGTCGTAGGGGTACCACAGATGATCGTTTAACCAGCGCACTCCATCTTTCTCTGTCCTCAGCAACCCTCATGGCTTCTTAGCTTCAAATGTCAGTTTTAGCAGAATTTGATTTTCGCATAAATATGGGTATATTAAAACAACATTTCCTAAATTTTATTTATTATATTTTATATGGCGCCTTTCCAGCTCAAGAGCTGCTCAAGTTTTACTGTTTACTGTTTATTGTTGTTATACTGTCCTTTATAGTCTGGTAACATTTATATGTGGCACCACGTGTGAATTTCTATTTGATTGAGATAATAAAGTGATCGTATTCGTGTTCGTATTCGTAAGTTGGTGGCCGATACATGATCTAACTCAAGCCGCCCGATGTGAACACTTGCAGCATTTGGACGCATTCTAGTCTGACGCCCGGATGACTGAGCACAACCCTGGGCGACCGGGGATGGGGAGAAGGGACCTAGTGCGTGCTGGGTGGTTTTGTGTAGCCGGCACTCACCCGTCTAGGACATGAGCGTCAGGATATTTAAAGTCCGTGCGATGGAATGCTTTCAATCACAGACTAGACCTCGTTTTATATTCTCATTCGAAGGTGCACAAGAAAAACCAAGTTGTCGCAATGATATCTATTCACTCAAATTCTGTACGAAGAATTTAACGCACAGTGCACCACGTTGGGGTTCCTCGCACCTATTTACATATAGCTTATATTTACATATATGACTCGTGCTTTATTATTTAATCTACAGGTGCTACAAGATTTACAAAAGAACGGACAACGTCACATGGAACGAAGCCAACTCCTATTGTATGCAAAACGGGGAGAAAATGATTACCTTGGGAACGCCATCAGAATTTCAGAACTTCAGGCGATTTGTAGCGTCAGTGCGAGGGCTGTACAACGTCTACGTAGGAGCTGAGCTCAAAACTTGGCAGGCAGAAGCTTCAACTGTGGCCCTTTATAAACATGTAAGTTGTTGGTTGGTGTGTTTCCAGGTTTATCTAGAAATGCTTTGAAATAGTCTGGAATCAGTCCCATCCAAATGCCCGTCAACGCCTGTCTGTCCCTCGGCCCGTTGAAAGCCATATCTCAAGGACCACTGAACGAATATTGACCAAACTTCATAGAAGTATTTACCTAGGTTAGTGACCTGCCTCCCGTGACATCATATTTACTCTACCGCAAATGTCAAGGTCATTGGAGAATTTTTTTGTGTGCAAAACACATTCTGCTCAATATCTCAAAAAGCGCGATTTTGTTGAGTTTTGATATTCAAGTAAGCTTACCTCAAAGTCACGGGTCATCCTTCAGTAGCAGTCCGGCTGTCGGTCCGTCGGTCGGTCCGTCGCTTTGAATTTCACTTTTTTGTTCCAACACTTTTGCCTTTATCTCAAGAATAACTGAACCCAAATTCATCATTTTTTATTTCATGGATGACGCCTTAACTACTGCTAAGGATGATAGATTATTTCATATTTGTACTTTATCAAAGGTCAAGGTTACTGCGCATCACCATTTTATAAACACGGTTTGCGCTGTATCTTATCATTGGCTTAGCCGATGTGGATTAATTTTGTCATGCAAATAGTTCAGATAGTGGCCTACTATTCCATGTGGCCTACTATTCCATGTCTTGATAGTTCAGATAGTGGTCTACTATTCCATGTCTTAGTTGTTCAGATAGTGGCCTACTATTCCATGTCTTGGTAGTTCAGATAGTGGCCTACTATTCCATGTCCTGGTATTTCAGATAGTGGCCTACTATTCCATGTCTTGGTATTTCAGATAGTGGTCTACTATTCCATGTCTTGATAGTTCAAATAGTGGCCTACTATTCCATGTCCTGATAGTTCAGATAGTGACCTACTATTCCATGTCTTGGTAGTGCAGATAGTGGCCTACTATTCCATGTCTTGATAGTTAATAATAATAATAATAATAATAATAATAATAATAATAATAATAATAATAATAATAATAATAATAATAATAATAATAATAATAATAATAATAATAATAATAATAACAGGCAATTTATACAGCGCTTTCCAAAATCACAAAGCGCTTTACACAAACAAATGTAAACACAACATGCGTACATTGGTCAATAACACGCCACCACATATACATCTCAACACCAAAAATAACTAACAACACTCATTCATGGCGCCTAAAAAAAGGCCTCTCTAAAAAGATGCGTCTTCAAGTTCGTTTTAAAAGACGCTAGTGAAGGACTGTGACGGACGGACCGAGGTAGCGAGTTCCAGGTCTGAACGGAGAAGAAACTGAAAGCTCTACCACCGTGTCTCACCCTGTGGTATTCTGGTACACGGAACATCCTTTCATCTGCAGAGGAGCGGAGAGACCGAGAAGGAACATAGACAGTCAAAAGTTCGGAAAGATAGCTAAGAGCAGTTCCAGAGATGATGTGGTAGCAGAGACATGAGGTTTTATATTTAATTCGTTGTTCAATTGGGAGCCAGTGTAGTTCTTGAAAGAGAGGCGTTAGTTCAGATAGTGGCCTACTATTCCATGTCTTGGTATTTCAGATACTGGTCTACTATTCCATGTCTTGATAGTTCAGATAGTGGCCTACTATTCCATGTCTTGGTAGTGCAGATAGTGGCCTACTATTCCATGTCTTGATAGTTAAGATATTGGTCTACTATTCCATGTGTTGATAGTTCAGATAGTGGCCTACTATTCCATGTCTTGATAGTTCAAATAGTGGCCTACTATTCCATGTCTTGGTAGTTCAGATAGTGGCATACTATTCCATGTCTTGATAGTTCAGATAGTGGCCTACTATTCCATGTCTTGATAGTTCAGATAGTGGCCTACTATTCCATGTCTTGATAGTTCAGATAGTGGCCTACTATTCCATGTCTTGATAGTTCAGATAGTGGCCTACTAATCCATGTCTTGATAGTTCAGATAGTGGCCTACTATTCCATGTCTTGATAGTTCAGATAGTGGCCTACTATTCCATGTCTTGATAGTTCAGATTGTGGCCTACTATTCCATGTCTTGATAGTTGAGATAGTGGCCTACTATTCCATGTCTTGGTAGTTCAGATAGTGGCCTACTATTCCAAGTCTTGATAGTTCAGATAGTGGCCTACTATTCCATGTCTTGATAGTTCAGATAGTGGCCTACAATTCCATGTCTTGATAGTTCAGATAGTGGCCTACTATTCCATGTGTTGATAGTTCAGATAGTGGTCTACTATTCCATGTCTTGGTAGTTCAGATAGTGGCCTACTATTCCATGTCTTGGAAGATCAGATAGTGGCCTACTATTCCATGTCTTGGTAGTTCAGATAGTGGCCTACTATTCCATGTCTTGGTAGTTCAGATAGTGGCCTACTATTCCATGTCTTGATAGTTCAGATAGTGGCCTACTATTCCATGTCTTGATAGTTCAGATAGTGGCCTACTATTCCATGTCTTGATAGTTCAGATAGTGGCCTACTATTCCATGTCTTGATAGTTCAGATAGTGGCCTACTATTCCATGTCTTGATAGTTGAGACAGTGGCCTACTATTCCATGTCTTGATAGTTTAGATAGTGGCCTACTATTCCATGTCTTGATAGTTCAGATAGCGGCCTACTATTCCAAGTCTTGATAGTTCAGATAGTGGCCTACTAATCCATGTCTTGGTAGTTCAGATAATGGCCTACTATTCCATGTCTTGGTAGTTCAGATAGTGGCCTACTATTCCATGTCTTGGTAGTTCAGATAGTGACCTACTATTCCATGTCTTGGTAGTTCAGATAGTGGCCTACTATTCCATGTCTTGATAGTTCAGATAGTGGACCTACTATTCCATGTCTTGGTAGTTTAGATAGTGGTCTACTATTCCATGTCTTGATAGTTCAGATAGTGGTCTACTATTCCATGTCTTTGTAGTTCAGATAGTGGCCTACTATTCCATGTCTTGGTAGTTCAGATATTGGCCTACTATTTTATGTCTTGATAGTTCAGATAGTGGCCTACTATTCCATGTCTTCCGTTTCTGCTTTGTTAGGATAAGGCCCTGTCAAAACCAAGAAAATTAACACTTTTGAAAATGTTTATTTTCCCGCTAAGTTTGTGTGTGTGTGATGAGGGAGGGGGGCGTGTCTGAAAATTTAATCGTTCCAATGCGCCATTTTTTTAAAACCTTAGCTTTGACCCCTGGGATGACAGCATAATTCAGAGTGAACGAACAAACATGTAATATCTTCACTTGGATCGAAACGATATAGGCCTGTTTTACTTTAATTTATTATAGGCCTATTTAGTGCCCGTCCAAGTGCCGATCAGTATGGATAAAGAAGTCTGAGAATGTTTTTGTGGATAGTATTGACCAAGAGCGTGTTCGTGATATAAATTGTGCGCTATCGAATCTGTTAGGGAGTGTGTTAGACGTAACACAGTTAAATGTTGATAACATAACTAAAGAAGTAGTTGAGGTTCACGCTAGTGAAGGACTGTGACGGACGGACCGAGGTAGCGAGTTCCAGGTCTAAACGGAGAAGAAACTGAAAGCTCTACCACCGTGTCTCACCCTGTGGTATTCTGGTACACGGAACATCCTTTCATCTGCAGAGGAGCGGAGAGACCGAGAAGGAACATAGACAGTCAAAAGTTCGGAAAGATAGCTAAGAGCAGTTCCAGAGATGATGTGGTAGCAGAGACATGAGGTTTTATATTTAATTCGTTGTTCAATTGGGAGCCAGTGTAGTTCTTGAAAGAGAGGCGTTAGTTCAGATAGTGGCCTACTATTCCATGTCTTGGTATTTCAGATACTGGTCTACTATTCCATGTCTTGATAGTTCAGATAGTGGCCTACTATTCCATGTCTTGGTAGTGCAGATAGTGGCCTACTATTCCATGTCTTGATAGTTCAGATATTGGTCTACTATTCCATGTGTTGATAGTTCAGATAGTGGCCTACTATTCCATGTCTTGATAGTTCAAATAGTGGCCTACTATTCCATGTCTTGGTAGTTCAGATAGTGGCATACTATTCATGTCTTGATAGTTCAGATAGTGGCCTACTATTCCATGTGTTGATAGTTCAGATAGTGGCCTACTATTCCATGTCTTGATAGTTCAGATAGTGGCCTACTATTCCATGTCTTGATAGTTCAGATAGTGGCCTACTATTCCATGTCTTGATAGTTCAGATAGTGGCCTACTATTCCATGTCTTGATAGTTCAGATTGTGGCCTACTATTCCATGTCTTGATAGTTCAGATAGTGGCCTACTATTCCATGTCTTGATAATTCAGATAGTGGCCTTATATTCCATGTCTTGATAGTTCAGATAGTGGCCTACTATTCCATGTCTTGATAGTTCAGATAGTGGCCTACTATTCCATGTCTTGATAGTTCAGATAGTGGCCTACTAATCCATGTCTTGATAGTTCAGATAGTGGCCTACTATTCCATGTCTTGATAGTTCAGATAGTGGCCTACAATTCCATGTCTTGATAGTTCAGATAGTGGCCTACTATTCCATGTGTTAATAGTTCAAATAGTGGCCTACAATTCCATGTCTTGATAGTTCAGATAGTGGCCTACTATTCCATGTCTTGATAGTTCAAATAGTGGCCTACAATTCCATGTCTTGATAGTTCAGATAGTGGCCTACTATTCCATGTCTTGATAGTTCAAATAGTGGCCTACAATTCCATGTCTTGATAGTTCAGATAGTGGCCTACTATTCCATGTGTTGATAGTTCAGATTGTGGTCTACTATTCCATGTCTTGGTAGTTCAGATAGTGGCCTAATCATTGATCAATTGGCCTACTATTCCATGTCTTGGTAGTTCAGATAGTGGCCTACTATTCCATGTCTTGGTAGTTCAGATAGTGGCCTACTATTCCATGTCTTGGAAGATCAGATAGTGGCCTACTATTCCATGTCTTGATAGTTCAGATAGTGGCCTACTATTCCATGTCTTGGTAGTTCAGATAGTGGCCTACTATTCCATGTCTTGGTAGTTCAGATAGTGGCCTACTATTCCATGTCTTGGAAGATCAGATAGTGGCCTACTATTCCATGTCTTGATAGTTCAGATAGTGGCCTACTATTCCATGTCTTGATAGTTCAGATAGTGGCCTACTATTCCATGTCTTGATAGTTCAGATAGTGGCCTACTATTCCATGTCTTGATAGTTCAGATAGTGGTCTACTATTCCATGTCTTGATAGCTTAGATAGTGGCCTACTATTCCATGTCTTGATAGTTCAGATAGTGGTCTACTATTCCATGTCTTGATAGTTCAGATAGTGGCCTACTATTCCATGTCTTGATAGTTCAGATAGTGGCCTACTATTCCATGTCTTGGTAGTTCAGATAGTGGCCTACTATTCCATGTCTTGGAAGTTCAGATAGTGGCCTACTATTCCATGTCTTGATAGTTCAGATAGTGGCCTACTATTCCATGTGTTGATAGTTCAGATAGTGGCCTACTATTCCATGTCTTGATAGTTCAGATAGTGGCCTACTAATCCATGTCTTGGTAGTTCAGATAATGGCCTACTATTCCATGTCTTGGTAGTTCAGATAGTGGCCTACTATTCCATGTCTTTTGGTAGTTCAGATAGTGACCTACTATTCCATGTCTTGGTAGTTCAGATAGTGGCCTACTATTCCATGTCTTGATAGTTCAGATAGTGACCTACTATTCCATGTCTTGGTAGTTTAGATAGTGGTCTACTATTCCATGTCTTGATAGTTCAGATAGTGGTCTACTATTCCATGTCTTTGTAGTTCAGATAGTGGCCTACTATTCCATGTCTTGGTAGTTCAGATATTGGCCTACTATTCCATGTCTTGATAGTTCAGATAGTGGCCTACTATTCCATGTCTTCCGTTTCTGCTTTGTTAGGATAAGGCCCTGTCAAAACCAAGAAAATTAACACTTTTGAAAATGTTTATTTTCCCGCTAAGTTTGTGTGTGTGTGGTGAGGGAGGGGGGCGTGTCTGAAAATTTAATCGTTCCAATGCGCCATTTTTTTAAAACCTTAGCTTTGACTTCTGGGATGACAGCATAATTCAGAGTGAACGAACAAACATGTAATATCTTCACTTGGATCGAAACGATATAGGCCTGTTTTACTTTAATTTATCATAGGCCTATTTAGTGCCCGTCCAAGTGCCGATCAGTATGGATAAAGAAGTCTGAGAATGTTTTTGTGGATAGTATTGACCAAGAGCGTGTTCGTGATATAAATTGTGCGCTATCGAATCTGTTAGGGAGTGTGTTAGACGTAACACAGTTAAATGTTGATAACATAACTAAAGAAGTAGTTGAGGTTCTGCTGTCAGCCGCTAGCAATGCTGACATGTTGAGGAATACTAATAGCAACAACAGAACAAAGTCAAAGAAGAAGAAAAGAATGCTTTGGTTTGATAATGAATGCAGGCAAAAGAGGAAAGTATTTCGCAATACTAAACGTTATAACGCGCGTGTGCGCGATCAGAATTCAAGGGAACTTAGGAAATACTATTAGAAAGAAGTTTGGTCCATATAGAAAAAATATGCACACCTATTTAGGTGGATTAAATTGTAAGGATTGTAAAGCGCATTGGAAGTTTTTAAATGATTGTTCAGATAATAACCCGTCTAATGTAAATATGCTTACCCATAATGATTTTGTTAATTATTTTGAAAATCTTGGTAACATTCCTGATGAAGACATCCTCCATCCTGATGACCCTCTTGATCCTGAAACTAGCTTTATAGATAATTCTAGTATCAACTCCGACATTACACGTGACGAGGTAATAGAAGCTATTGGTAAATTAAAGAATAATAAAACCTGCGGTTTTGATTGTATTTTGAATGAATTTTTAAAATCTTCTTCTCCTAAACTGTTAGATACTATTACTATGTTATTCAATCTGGTTCTAAGCAGTGGTACAATTCCGGAAGATTGGTCAGTTGGCATAGTCTGTCCACTATATAAAGGGAAAGGAGACACGTTAAATGTAGACAATTACAGAGGAATGGCTCTTCTTAGCTGTTTGGGTAAACTTTTTACTAGCATCATTAATACTAGGATTCATTTATTTCTAGAGTCAAATAACTTATTAAGTACTGAACAAGCAGCTTTTCGAAAAGTTAACTCAACCACTGATCACGTTTTTGCTCTGTACTGTCTCATTGACATTTACTTGCAATAAAAGAAAAGATTGTTTACTACCTTTGTTGATTATAAAAAGGCATTTGATATGGTACAGCGAAAAAATATGCTTTGGGAAAATTTAATTAAAAAATGGTATTTCCGGAAGAGTTTTGACTGTAATTAAAGATATGTATCAAAAGGTCAAAGTTGTATTAAAACGCGTAATGGTATATCGTCTATTTTTTCACATGTAATGCTGAAGTGAGGCAAGGTGAGAATTTATCACCGATTTTATTTTCATTGTTTCTGAACGACTTAAGGTCTTTCCTTGCCGAACATGTTGATGGTTTATCGTTGCCACGGAATATTGCAAATGGTGTCAATTTCTCAGATGTTGATCAGTATTTTAAATTGTTCTTGTTACTGTATGCTGATCATACAGTCATTTTATCAGAATCAGCTGAAGACTTGCAGAAAGCTTTAGACTACCTGAAAGCATATTGTGCTAAGTTCGGCCTCTGCATAAATATTGCCAAAACAAAAGTTATGATTTTTTCAAGAGGGAAAGTCAGAAAGTTGCCTGTTTTTACGTTTAATAATGTAATCATTGAAATTGTTTGGGAATACAAATATTTAGGTACCCTCTTTAATAATAACAATAAATTTCAAAAGAACTTGAAAGCCCAGAGTGTGTCAGCTGAACGAGCGATGTATGCACTTTTAAGGAAGTGTAGAAAGTTTGATTTGCCGCTTGATATCCAGCTAGACCTCTTTGATAAATGTGTTAAACCGATTCTGTTGTACAACTGTGAAGTGTGGGCTCACGAAAAAATGGAAATATGTGATAGATTGCAGCTGAAAATTTTAAAAATGATCCTTAACGAAAAAACTAGCACGCCGACTTGCATGGTTTTAGGTGAGATTGGCTGTATTCCTGTGTCTTTGGATGCCAAATGTAGGTTACTTTGCTTTTGGTATAAATTGTGTATCGATTGTTGTAACGATTCCACAAAAATGTCAGTGCTTATGTTTCGTCTGTGCTCTTATTTATTTTTTAATAGTGAGTATACATTATCTTGGTTAAATACGATTCGTTCCCTTCTGAACGATCTCGGTCTCTCTTTCATACGGTTGCGTGATTGTGGTTATTCTTTGAGCTATTTTAAGAACCTAGTTAAACAACGCCTGAGAGACCAATTTTTGCACATCTGGCGCCAAGATATAAATTAGAATGGCAGTTGTATTACATATAGAATGTTTAAGGAAATGTTTTGTTTTGAGGATTATTTAATTAATTTGTCACCATATTTTAGAATAGACCTGTTAAAGTTTAGACTCAGTTGCCATAAACTTCCGATTCAAACTCTAAGATATACAAATATTCCTCGAGAAGAAAGGCTGTGTTCTTTGTGTGGACTAAATGAAATAGGTGATAAATTCCATTATTTGTTTAATTGTATTTATTTATTTTATTTATTTATTTAATCGTTCTTCTATAGCGCTTTTCCAGCTCAAGAGCTGCTCAAGGCGCTGGCCGATACAGGGTCTAACTCAAGCCGCCCGAGACGCCCACCCGCAGCCTTTGGGCGCATGGTCTGACGCCCGGACAACTGAGCACAATCCTGGGCAGCCAGGGATGGGGGAGAAGGACCTAGATGCATGCTGGGTGTTTTCTTGTCACCGGCACTCACCCGTCTAGGACATGAGCGTCAGGATCTTTAAAGTCCGTTATGATGGAATGTATGCGACACAGGCTAGACCTCGGTTTATACTCTCATCCGAAGGAGTAACTAATTGTACTAATTCCCAACAAAATTTTCCTTTTGCCACAATATTTTAGGAATCGCCCGAATGTCATCAAATTAAAGCAGCTAATGAACTCTAAGTCGAAACGTAAATTGATGAATAAAGTCGTTTTATTGAAATAATATTATCGCTTTTTTGAGTAGTATCACATTGGTCTTTTTTCCCAAGTGCGTCAATACTGTTTGGTGGTCACGTGTGTGTGCTTTACGGTTTTTGCATTCTTGTGATTGTTATTTTATTTTTATTATGACTGTTGTTTTTGTTCTATCTGGCATCTTTATGCGCTTGTGTGTGTGTGTGTATGTGCGTGTGTGTTTCATTGAGTGCATATGTACGAGGTATGTACGAGGTATAAATAGTTGATTTGCTGTCTTTTCATTCAGTAGCCAAAATGTTATTGTTATTGTTTGCAGTTAGATGCTAATGTCTTTTTATGTGTATGATGTATTAATATAGTGCCGTTATTGCTGTTTTATGCATATATTGTGTATCCATATCCCAATTTATCCCTTGTCTGGCTAAACGGCCCACCCCTGGGCTAGGAGTCTAATATTGACTGTTGTTTTGTTTGTTTAATAAAAGGACAAAGTTCCAAGTTCCAATCAGTAAGAACCTTCTATATTATACCCTATGCCAGGCTTTGTGTCGTCTACCGTCTTGCTATCGAGGATCAGCTATAGGCGCCCAACTTGTGTAACGCCCCTGTGATTTAACAAAGACAGCGCCCCTCAGTAGTTACATGACTGCGAGGTTTTCTATGTTTGTGTTTTCTTGTCCTCAGGTGTGGCAGTGGGTGGACGGCAGATCAGCATTTTTTATCAACGTGTCTGACTACGACATCGCACCCCCTGTTTGCTCCTTTTACAACTTTATATCTGGGACTCTGGCCAAGGTGATGTGCCGTGAGATAACGAAGCCGCCCTTCCATGTTATCTGCGAGTTCGACAAGCAGAACGTAAACTCGTCCACACGGAAATCAATAGAGGTGCAGTTTGCCAAACTGGTTCCAGAGTCTGTTTCCTGGAAGGTCCCCATGGTGACTTGTTCGTCCGGTCACGTGACGAGAGACTTTCTGTCATGTGATATTCAGAGTGGCTGCGATGTGAATCAAAACAGGGTGTCGCGGTGCAAAATTGATGCTGACGTCTCGGTGCCGATGTTTCGCTGTCAGCGTAGTGCCGTGGACTTGCCTTACACGTTTCTGTGTGACCACATCCAGCACTGCTTTGACAACTCGGATGAGGATTTTTGTGCGTTTGAGCCTTGTCCTAGCGCGCTAGGGTTATGTCGGAACGATCAGTGTGTTGAGAGAAATCGCTTCTGCGACGGTAGACCGGACTGTTACGACGGTACAGACGAGTTGTGTACGATGGCGCTTTCACGAAAAATGCTGGGGAAACTACCTTTGCCTGCATTACTGGAAATGGACGGCAAAGGCAGCTACAACTTCAGTACACCGAATAACTCTGACAGCTGCCCGGATACTCACTTCTACTGCCCTGAAGGCCTCTGCCTCCCGGTCTACCTTCGCTGTAACAACATTCCTGACTGCCTGGGAAAGGAGGATGAGAAAAACTGTGATGAATTGACTTGTCCAGGATTTTACCGTTGTCGAGGGTCCAAGGTTTGCCTACACCCTCAGCACGTTTGCGACGGCGTGCTTCATTGCCCTCAGCAGGATGATGAAGTTCTGTGTGACATGCGCTGTCCCCACGCCTGCCGTTGTCAAGGCCTGTCCTTTGTCTGTCCCCAAGCTCTTGACCTCAGCACGTTCCCTGACATTCGCTTTCTGGACGCCAGTGGATCTAGCATGAGGCCTAGTGACTTTTCCAACCAAACCTTTCTCGTTCGTCTTCATATGTCCCGGTGCAGCATCAGCACAATGACCATCATGACCTCTCCCAACCTGCAACATCTGGACTTGAGTTACAATCAGATAACCCACATTGACTTGCGCGTCTTTCACTTACTCACCAACCTTCGCGTTCTGGAGCTTTCCAACAACCCACTGTCAGATATCATCAACAGCGAATCTCACCCCCTGATTCTTCGAAGTATCGGTCTCTCGTTCACTAGGCTCAGTGTATATGATAGCAGCGCTTTCTCCAACTGTCCAGATCTGCACGAAATCAACGTGTCTTGGAGCTACATAACAACAATTTTAGAAAAGGGGTTCAAATCCACGCCGTTGCTGGAGATTATAGACGCTAGAGGGTGCCCGCTGACCACTTTCCCCAAAGACGTTTTGTCCAGCCTGACCTCCCTAACGACAGTGTACGTGGACAACTATAAGCTGTGCTGTGCAGCCATGCTGCCCTTAGCCTTTAACCCCAAGAACTGTCACGCCAGACCAGATTTATTGGCGTCGTGTGAAGATCTGCTGAAATCTAACGCCTACCGGATTTTCCTCTGGGTCTTTGCAGCCTTGGCCATCATAGGCAACTTGGGCAGCTTCGTGGCCAGGATCTACTTGGACAGGTCATCAATGGGCAGCTTCGGTGTCTTCGTAATTAACTTGTGCTTGGCCGACTTTCTGATGGGGCTTTACCTGGCCATCATCGGGTCTGCAGACCTGGTTTACCGCGGTCAGTATTTATTTTACGACATCCAATGGAAGAACAGTTCAGCGTGTATGGTGGCAGGATTCCTGTCTTTTCTGTCCAGTGAGGTGGGAGCCTTCATCATCTGCTTGATCACGCTGGACCGATTCCTGGTGTTACGCTTTCCTTTCAGTCAGGTCCATTTCAAACGCAGGTCCGCGCTAATCACGTGTGGCATCATCTGGGCCGTGGGGTTCTTGTTGGCCGTAATCCCCTTGCTGCCTGTCACGTCCCACTGGCAGTTATACAATCAGAACGGCATCTGCATCCCGCTTCCTTTCAGCGACAATGACAGCTTTCCTGGCTACACTTATTCGTTCACAGTGATGATCGCCCTCAACTTCATCTTGTTCTTGCTTATCGCCATTGGTCAGGGCGTTATCTACTGGTCAGTAAAGGCGAATTCTCTGGTGTTGGCCAACAAGGACACTGCGTCGCGTGATGCGGTCATCGCTCGCCGCTTGACCAACATCGTGCTGTCGGACTTTGCTTGCTGGTTCCCTCTCGGCCTGCTGGGCATCATGGCGTCAACCGGCACTCGAATCCCCGATGAAGTCAATGTGGCCATGGCCATTTTCGTGCTACCATTAAACTCTGCTCTCAACCCCTTCCTCTATACCTTCGAGGTGGTGATGGAGAAGCGACAGAAAGCCAGAGAGGCCTATCTGATGAAAAAGCTGGAGATGAGAATGAAATGCATTATGGAGTTTACCACTGTTACTGATAATAAACACGCCATCTCCAAACTCCCCAACTCTTCCTCCAATCCAGCCGCCTTGGCTCAGATCAAAGCCTGGGTCAGAGACAAAGTCATCACCATGGAGGAGTTGGCTGCTTGCTGTTCAGAGTTCCAACAGGGAAACTTGAATTGAGGTCTGCTATACCCCCGGCACTTTTTTAATGGTTCCACCTTGATGTGAGGTAAAAGAAATGAAGTAAAAACAGGTCACCAGTGCACAAACACAGATAGAGTGCAGCAAACGCAACACATGGGCAAACGGCCAGCCATATCTATACTAGGAAAGTGTTGGTAACAATCATGCAAGAGTTGTGGTTCCTATCTTATCCTATCCTATCCTATCCTATCCCGTAACTCAAAGGTCGCTGGAGCACCAAAGATGATCGTTTAACCAGCGTACTCCATCTTTCTCTGTTCTCAGCAACCCTCATGGCTTCGTTCAGTGTCAAACCAGTCCATTCTCGAATTTTGTCCTCCCACCTCCTTCTCTGTCTCCCTCTTTATCGGCCACCTTGCACTGTGCCTTGCAGGATGGTTTTTACAAGGCCTGATGCTCTAGTGACGTGGCCATACCATCGTAGTTTCCGTTTTTTCACCACTGTAAGCATGTCATCATGTTGTCCAATGGTTTGTGTGATGGTCTGTCGAACTTCGTTGTTGGTGATGTGCTGGGTATAGGAAATGCCCAGAAGTTTTATGTAGCACCTCATCTCTATGCTTTGTATTCTTTGTTGTAGATCTGCTGTGAGGGACCATGTTTCGCGATTGTATAGGAAGATGGAGATGACAAGGGAGCGCCGCAGCCTTCCCTTGGAATGTAGACTGAGGGTCAAATCTTTCCAACTGGGCTTCAACCTTGTCAGGGCAGCAGTTGTTTGTGCGATCCTGGAGAGGAGGATCATGGAATTGTGGTTCTTATACCTTAATCTACCACAAGAAGGTTAATGACGTCAGATCATTGTGCCTGGTGCACGCTAGTTTTGGAACGCATTCTGGATTCTTTTTTATTCCAGTGGAGTTTGAAGTATATTGGGCGTGTAATTTCAGTGTGTAGAACGTCATTAAAGTGAGTATAAGCCTGTTTGACAAGGCTACCAATGCAGTCCTCCAAAACAGCGTCATCGGGAACTGTTTCAATACAACAATCGGTGTGCGTCAAGGAAGCCTACTCTCTCCAACACTCTTTCACAAGAGCAACCATCGGAATTGACCACGATCACGTGATGATGTCCTTCCTGCTCCACTTTAAGAGAGTAAATACATCAAAGTTCACTAGACTGAAGCTCGAGCTGAATAAACTGCAAGACCCTGAGGTTTCAAAAATATTCCAAGCCACAACTGGAGGGAAATTTGCACCACTGCTCATTTTGGGAGCTGGTGAAGTAGATGTCAATATCACGACCACCACCTTCAACTCAGCTGTGACAGATGACGCCAATTAGATCCTTGTCAAGCACCGCCCAAAGAAGAAACCGTATATCACATTTGAAATTTTGGACCTGTGTGATAAACGAAGAGAGATGAAAAAGAAAACGAAAACCTCACAGAGAGCTGATGTTTACCGAAAAATCAGCAATGACATCCAAAAAGGCATGCGCACAGGAAAGGAGAGCTGGATAGAAGATCAATGCCAGGAAATAGAGAACAGTCTGAACAAAAACAACAGCAAGAAGGCATGCCAAACTGTGAAGCGGCTGAAAAGTGTTAAACAGCCTAAGGTCTCCGCAACCCAAAGCACGTCTGGCATGTGCCTACAGAAGAACAAGAAGTTTTGGATAGATGGACGACAGAGTACAGCTTTGACCTTTACAGCCACACACCAAACGGAGACCCTTCAGTTCTAGCATGTCCCCAGAACAGAGGAGAAGAAGAAATCCTCCCAATTCTCCGAGAGGAAGTTGAGCCAGCAGTGCAATCGCTGAAGAAGGGAGAGTCTGCGGGAGTGGCAAAATTGCTTCAAGCAGAAGGATAATCGATGATTGACGCCATTAACCATTATCTGTTACAAGATCTGGCAGAGTGCGGATTATTATTTTATTATTACAGGCATTTTTATATAGCGCTTACCTATTAAACTAGCTCTAAGCGCTTAACAATTTACTTTTAAAAACCTTTAAAGAACTATAACTGCGACTAAAATCAATCAGGTAATGACATAAAAAGTAAGTTAAGACACATATATAATTAATTTGACTAACACAGTAGTACACACGCGTGCGCACATACACTAACACAGCACGCATACAACACAAGTCTAACTATAATACGTGAATTAACAAAGTCCAATTATAATATAGCGCTTACCTATTAATCTAGCTATAAGCGCTTAACAATTTACTTTTAAAACCTTTAAAGAACTATAACTGCTACTAAAATCAATCAGATAATGACATAAAAAGTAAGTTAAGACACATATATAATTAATTTGACTAACACAGTAGTACACACGCATGCGCACATACACTCACACAGCAAGCATACAACACAAGTTTAACTATAATACGCGAATTAACAAAGTCCAGTTGACAAGTTTAAACAAGAATAATAAAACGATTGGCTGTACATGATCGCTTTCCGCTTTCTGTCAAAAAGATAATGAACTCAATTTATAAATGTCACATAGACAGTTAGGATACAACACCCGGGCCGAGAACGAGGCAAGGCGAGAACGTCACAGGTCATAAGCACACTTGAACAGGTGAGTTTTCAGGGACCTCTTAAAGGTGGGGGAGGTTTCACAATGACGGATGTGGGAGGGGAGCTGGTTCCAGAATGTAGGCGCGTGGAAGGAGAAAGAGCGGTCACCGAAGGTTTTGGTTCTAGTGCGTGGGATGGAGAGGATTCTTCTGTCGAAGGAGGAGCGTAAACGTCTGGAGGGAGTGTATGGAAGCAAGAGTTCAGAGATATAGACAGGGAAGTGAGGGTCAGTGAACGAGTTGAAGCAGAGGTTGGCAGTCTTGTGCTTGATGCGGAAGGATATTGGGAGCCAGTGGAGTTTTAGCATGAGTGGTTGTATGTGATCACGCTTTTTCGCTTTGAAAATGAGTCTGCACGCTGAGTGTTACGTTGAAACGCGAACGAAAGTATGCCGGAAGCGTGTACGATAGATCTAATCGTTTCGATTTGCAAAGTATTCAATAATAGAGTTTATTTACCTTTGATTTGAGTTTGCATTGTTGTTAGGAGAGGCTTTGTATAACGTTGATAATTTGCGTTAGTCGATATTATTTGAGAATCTTCTGGATATGCGTGTTTACTCTTGATAGAAACTTCCCGATACATGTCGAAGCAAGAGGTCGTTCTGGAAGATATAAAAATATGTATTGACGTAAGTCAGTGATGACGATCTTTTATTCGATTGGTGGCAGTACGTCATTTTCTACCATGTACGAAATCTTTCCGGAAAAGAGAGAGGTTATTTAATCGTGAGCCGAGTCATTGTTGAGAGAGTAAAGTTGTTGATAGTGATCTGGAGAGTTGCTGTGAAAGTTGTTGAGTTGAATTGAGAATTGTATGCAGTTGTTGATGTGTGCTGAATAAAAGCGGAAAACTTCATACGTGGACTTTGTGACTTGTATGCTGTTTGAGCAGGCTGTGTGAATAAACGAATCTGAGTTACACCCTATCAGGAATTCAAGCATCGGGGCTGAATCAGATACTGATAGAAAACACCATCATCGAACTGAGTGTAACATTTTGGGGGCCAAGCCGCGATTCACGCCATAGCCAAGGGTTCAACTGCTACAACAAGCGAGTCAACGTTACGAGAGGCAGTCATCGAGGGTAGCCGCCAACGAGTTGCGTCGAGAGGGGCCAACATACTGGGACTACATCACCGATAGGTTCGGGTTGACTGCAAGGGCGTGTAGTCGCTGAAGAGTTGCTTCGTGAGCGAACAACAGATCGGGACTACGTGGCTACCGTAAGACTACGTCGAGGGACAGTCTCGGAGCTACATCGCCAGTATTACAGCGAGCGTCGAGCGGACGTCGCGTCTACTTCAGCACAGGAGCGTATACATCAACACCAGCGTGGTGCAGCGTCGCATACGACGAGGACAGCGGGGCCTGCGTCAGCGAAGGCGACTAGTGACAAGCATCAGCGCTACTGCAGAAAGCGTGCTGTTCTAGAACAGTCTAGGAAGGTACAGCACAGTCAAGAACTTTCCAGAAAAAGAACTCTACAGTCAAGAACTTTCTAGAAAAAGAACTTTCCAGAAAAGAACCTTCTAGAAAAGAACTTTCCAGAAGCATCAAGATGGCTGACTTCTGGCAGAAAGGGGTTGAACTAAATCTAAAAGGCAAACAGCTGACGGAGTACGTCAAATGCCAGGAGAGAATATTGCGTGAAGAAAGAGAAGAACAGCGAAGGCGCGAAGAAAGAGAATTGGAAGAGAAGCGTCTAGAAAAAGAAATAGAACTAGAACAGAAGCGTCTAGAATCAGAAGAGCAGCGTCGCCGTGAAGACAGAGAATTCGAGCTGAAGCGTCTTGAGTTCCAGCTAGAAATGGCGCGTATCCAAAACAATCAGCATGCGCCACAAGTCACCAACGACCATACGGCTCCTAAATTGCCAGCTTTCGTCGACGGGAAGGACCAGATCGACAGCTATCTGGCGAGATTCGAAAGGTTCGCCGAAAGCTCCAATTGGCAACCTCGAGACTGGGCGATTCGACTAAGTGCACTTCTGACAGGGCAAGCGCTCGAAGTTTACACCAGACTGTCGAACGATGACGCCAAAAACTATGACGTCTTGAAAGAGGCCCTACTGCAGTGCTACAACTTTACAGAGAAGGGCTACCGTAAACGCTTCCGTGAATGCAGGCCTAAGTCAGACGAGACGCCAAAGCAGTTTGTGGAGCGCCTGTCGTCATATCTACACAAGTGGGTGGAGTTATCAGGCGAAATGAAGTCTTACGACAGTCTCCATGACCTGATCGTGAAGGAACAATTTCTCAATGCCTGTCACAAGGACCTAGCGACCCACTTAGAAGAACAAAAGCTGCAGACGCTTAAAGATGTGACTGAGGCTGCTGAAAGATATCTTATCGCTCATGGGAAAACCCTGGGGCCACCCAGCGCGACGAAACATTTTCAGAAGACTGGAAACCATGTGAACCAGATCCAGGGAAGCCAGACGAGCCAGAGACAGACAGACTCCACGCCTCCTCCCAGGGAAGGGCATTCAAGAGGCTGTTTCACCTGCAACGCTACAGACCACAGGGCGGCTATTTGTCCTCAAAACAAAAGTAGCGGACAGCGGAGCACAACAGACAATGCAGCGGCGGGCAACCGGCAGAGGCGGTTCTCCAATCAACGGCAAAACAGTAGATCTGACCATCAAGTGTGCGGCGGGAGCGTCATTCTTCCGAGTGAGACCAAGCGCACAGCTACCCCTGCGGACGTGCAAGAGTGCATGACCGATGGCCAACTTCTCCTTGCCAACGGAAAATCCATCCCCGTCGTCGCCAGCGCAGCTGTGACCGTCCAGAACATGCCAGTTTCAAAGGGACGCGTCGGAAATCATGAAGTGACTGTCTTAAGAGACTCTGGCTGCAGTGGGGTCATCGTCAAAGAAGACCTAATCGCTAAAGAACAGTTCACTGGCGATTTTAAATGGACACTCATGGCCGACAGCAAATGTGTGAGAGCGCCAGTTGCGAAGATTCATGTCAACACCCCTTTCTACATAGGCGAAGTCGAAGCGGTTTGCCTGAAGAAGCCGCTGTATGATTTGATGATCGGGAATATCGACGGCGCGAGACGACCCGACGACCCCGATCCAGAGTGGAGTCCTGCCTCAACTCAACGCGTCGAAGTTGTGGAGGAGGATCCATTGCCGTTTCCCGATGGAGACCTTACAGAGCTGCTACGGGACAATGTGGTTACTCCGGCTCAGCCCTGCCGACCAGAGATCGTCAGTGCTGTTACTACCAGGGCCCAGGCCAAGAGAGACAAGGTGTCTACACCACTGAAGGTCGCCGACAACTCTAAAGCTGCCATCGTGGACAGAGATAAGCTGATCCAGCTCCAGGAAGCTGATAGCACTTTAAACAAGTACAGGAACCGCCAAGATCACGTGACCAAACGCAGTGGCACGGTCTATTTTGAGGTGAAGGCCAAGATCCTGTACCGAATCTTCCAGCACCCGAGGGTCAACGGAGGTAAACCACTACGTCAAGTACTGGTACCATTACCCTTAAGGCGCCAGGTGATGGAAGTAGCGCATGACTCAATTATGGGAGGTCACCTAGGCATCAGGAAGACGTCAGACAGAATCCAGGCGGTGTTCTACTGGCCAGGACTTCATGCGGACGTCAGCCGTTTCTGCCGATCATGTGACATTTGCCAGAAGACCATACCTCGAGGAAGGGTCCCGAAAGTGCCTATGCAGAGGATGCCTCTGATCGACCGACCTTTCAAGAGGGTGGCCTTAGACTTAATCGGCGAAATAAGACCTCCGAGTGAAGAGGGTCATCGATGGGTACTGACTTTAGTGGACTATGCGACTCGGTACCCAGAAGCAGTGCCACTGAAGAAGATTGACACTGAAACTGTGGCAGAGGCACTGGTGGACATGTTCAGTAGACTTGGAGTGCCCGAAGAAATTCTGACAGACCTCGGGACACAGTTCGTCTCTGACTGCATGAAGGAGGTCAACAGACTGCTGAGCATCCGGCATTTGACTACGACACCCTACCATCCGATGTGCAACGGGCTCGTCGAAAAGTTCAATGCTACGCTGAAGTCCACCCTGAAGAAACTGTGCAGCGAGCAGCCCAGACAATGGCATCGCTACATCAACGCCCTACTTTTCGCCTACAGAGAAGTACCGCAGGAGTCCACCGGCTTTTCTCCGTTCGAGCTGCTGTACGGAAGAACCATCCGAGGGCCGATGCACATCCTGAAAGAACTGTGGACGAAAGAAGTAGACACCCCAGAGGTGAAGAACAGCTACCAGTACGTGTTTGAGCTACGGGAGAAGCTGGAGCAGACTCTCGAAATAGCAAGAGAAAACCTGAAGAAGTCCCAAGACTGTGGAAAGCACTACTACGATCGTAGGGCTGTGAACAGGAAGTTCAAACCTGGCAACAAAGTGCTGGTGCTGCTACCTACCGACCACAATAAGTTGCTGATGCAGTGGAAAGGCCCGTACGAAGTGGAGACCGTGGTGGGGATCAACGACTACAAGGTGAAGGTCGGCCAGCATTCCAAGATATACCACGCCAACCTCCTTAAGCTGTACGTGGAAAGGCCATCAGAGACGGTGCACGCAGCCACAGCAGCTGTGACCGACAACAGCTTTGACAGCGAAGAACTGTTGGAAATGGGAGACTTCCACAGCAAAGAAGGCATCGATGATGTTAAGCTAGGACCAAGCTTGACGGAAGGTCAAAAGATGGAGCTCAAGGACATTATGGGCGAGTTTCCCCATAACTTCAATGATGTCCCAGGCTCTACGACTTTGGTCGAACATGAAGTCCACACCCAGACCTGGAAGGAGCATCTGCAGACCATGAGGGAGCTGTTCCACCGTCCCGCAGAAGCCAACCTGACCGTGAGACCCAGCGAATGCATTCTGGGAGCTGACAACGTCGACTGCGTCGGACATCCGACGGAAGAAAAAGACAACGGAGGACGCAATGATTCTAGGGAAGCCCACGTGATCATCGTCTTTGACCCTGGGCCGATGACGACCGCAACTGACGAGGGCGTCGATTCCTTGCGAACGAAAGAACATTGACTGTGTGGACGAACTAAGAATATTGGTAATGACAGACTTGAAAATGAAAAACGTTGACTCTGTGTAAATGATCTGTGAACATTGACAGTATCCAGAAAGATTTGCAGATGAGAGACATTGAGTATTGACTCTGTGTGAATGAACTGTGAACATTGACAATATTCAGATAGACTTGCGGATGGAAGAACATTGACTCTGTGTATATAAACTGTGAACACTGACAGTATTCAGACAGTACGAAATAAGTTTTAATTCTGTACATTGTTTGTGCATTACGTTTCAACGTTGTTGAAAGAAATTGGGTAAATTTCTTCTTGAGTGGGGGGTTATGTTACGTTGAAACGCGAACGAAAGTATGCCGGAAGCGTGTACGATAGATCTAATCGTTTCGATTTGCAAAGTATTCAATAATAGAGTTTATTTACCTTTGATTTGAGTTTGCATTGTTGTTAGGAGAGGCTTTGTATAACGTTGATAATTTGCGTTAGTCGATATTATTTGAGAATCTTCTGGATATGCGTGTTTACTCTTGATAGAAACTTCCCGATACATGTCGAAGCAAGAGGTCGTTCTGGAAGATATAAAAATATGTATTGACGTAAGTCAGTGATGACGATCTTTTATTCGATTGGTGGCAGTACGTCATTTTCTACCATGTACGAAATCTTTCCGGAAAAGAGAGAGGTTATTTAATCGTGAGCCGAGTCATTGTTGAGAGAGTAAAGTTGTTGATAGTGATCTGGAGAGTTGCTGTGAAAGTTGTTGAGTTGAATTGAGAATTGTATGCAGTTGTTGATGTGTGCTGAATAAAAGCGGAAAACTTCATACGTGGACTTTGTGACTTGTATGCTGTTTGAGCAGGCTGTGTGAATAAACGAATCTGAGTTACACCCTATCAGGAATTCAAGCATCGGGGCTGAATCAGATACTGATAGAAAACACCATCATCGAACTGAGTGTAACACTGAGTTCTGTACCTTCTGAAGTTTGTCTGTGAGGTGCTGAGGGATACCTGCTAGAAGAGTGTTGCAATAGTCAAATTTTGAAAGAATGAGTGAACAGACAAGAGCTTTGGTGGCGTCACAGGAGAGGAGGTGTCTGATGGTACTGATGTTTCTAAGTTCAATGTATGCAGATCTGCAAATATTCGTGACGTGTTTGTCCATGGAGAGGGTGTCTGTGAAGGTGACTCCTAGGTTTCTGGCCGAGGTGGAGAGTGTGATGTCAGAGTTGCCGATAGAGATAACAGAAGGAGCAGATGGAGGAAGAGGTTTGTTTTGGGGGTGGATGAGAAGGATTTCAGTTTTGTCATCATTCAGTTTAAGTTTGTTGCACGTCATCCAACGCCTGACGTCATCAACACAATCCCGCACGCGAAGGGCGGTGGCTTCGAGCTGATCAGGGAGACAAGAGTCACAGATTTGAGTGTCGTCAGCAAATGACTGACTGGAAACTGAGTGGTGGCTGATGAGAGATGATAGAGGTTTGGTGTAAAGGATGAAGAGAACCGGTCCGAGGACCGATCCTTGTGGAACCCCAAGAGAAAGAGCTGAAGGTCTAGAACAGCGTTTGGAAGTAGAGACTGTTTGAGCTCTGTCAGACAGATAAGACTGAAACCAGTTAAGAGCTGAGCCTGAAAGACCGAAAGAAAGGCGAAGACGATCCAGGAGAATTTGATGGTCAATGGTGTCGAAAGCAGCCGAAAGATCAAGGAGAGTGAGAAGGGAGAGTTTGCCACCATCCATCGCGCGCAGGAGGTCGCTCATGACTCGGACAAGCGCAGTTTCGGTGCTGTGACCTGGGCGGTAGGCAGACTGAGTAGAAGGAAAGAGGTTGTAATAATGAAGATAGTCAGAAAGCTGAGAAAGAACCATTTTTTCTGTGATTTTGGAGAGGAAAGAGAGGTTACTGACGGGGCGATAGTTTTTGAGCGTGTTAGGGTCGAGTGAGGGTTTCTTGAGGAGTGGGAGGACTATTGACTGTTTGAAGATGGAAGGGAAAGTGCCAGAGAGGAGGGAAGAGTTGACAATGAAGGTGAGTGCAGGGAGGAGGACGTCAAGGCATTCCACAAGCAGTGGGACGGGGATGGGGTCAAGGGCGCACGACTTGGGAGTTGACCTGGTGATGACGCGCCAAACCTCATCCTCGGTCACAGGCCTGAATCCACTAAAGGACGCCGTCTGTTTAACGTCCTCAGTGAACGGCGAGGAGGGTGTAGGGGTCACGCTGTCTAACTCCTCCCTGATAGCTTGCACCTTGGTGATAAAAAAGTTCGCAAATTCGTCAGGGATTTGCTCTGGAGCAATGTTAGTGGGCAACATTAAGTCCTTGCTTTTGCCAAGTAGACGCTTGGCATACACCATGATCCAGTCGCTTGTCATCACTCTCCCAAAAAAAGGTAACCTTCAGGAGTGTAAAAATCACCGCACATTACCGCACCATTAGCCTCATCAGCCATCCCAGCAAGGTCCTGCTGAAAATAATACTAAACAGGTTGAAACCCCAAGCTGAATAAATCATTGCTGAAAAACACGCAGGATTCAGGGTAGGCCGAAGTACTACTGAACAGATTTTCAACCTCAGAATAATCTGCGAGAAATACCTACAGCACCAACAACATCTATATCATGTGTTTGTAGACTTCAAGAGAGCGTTTGAACGAGTCTGGCATGCAGCTATGAGGGTAACCATGAGAGTGTACAACATCAGCCCTAAAATTATTGAAGTCATCAAAAGCCTGTATGACAAGGCTACCAGTGCAGTCCTCCACAACAGCGCCATCGGGAACTGGTTCAGAGCAACAATCGGTGTGCGTCAAGCATGCCTACTCTCTCCAAAACTCTTTAACATCTTCCTAGAGCGCATCATGTCCAATGCCCTTGCAGATCCTTGAGACGTACACTCCCGATACAATCAAGCAAAACTCGCTAGAAAGAATGTAACTTAGCCCACATGGACATCTGACCAGTTTCACTGGACCGCTAAGTTGCCACGCGAATCATATCACTCTTAGATTTATCCTGCGTCTCTCCCTTGACACTCGAAGTTGAGACGTAACAGATAGTGTCCCAGAAGCAGGACAAGAGAACAAAGATGTCTGAGAAAAGATTCACGTATTCGCGAGAACGAGATGATTGCTCGGAGATGACGTAGATTCCTTTATATCCCCCGTACACCCCTGTATTCACCGTTCAGTCCTAGACAAAGCGTAGAAAAACGAGGGTCAAGAAACAAACTGAAGTGAAAAAAATCCTCAGCCATCACCAACAGAGTGATAGACTAGAGACGTTTCACGATTCCCAGTGACTAGAAGTAAATTAACACTAGTACATTTCTAGTACTTATATGTTTACATATTATATTAATTGCCATGTATTAGTATGTTCATATTATATGTATTATGTATATGTATATGTATTAACCCATTATTGTTTCTGACATGTTGTGCATATTGCTCGATGTATCTTAGCCTTAAGATTCAGATATATATCGTAGTGTGCTTTTGGGAAACTCGGCAGGTGTCTGATGCTATAGACTCCTTGCAGAGGGCACCACGTACCAATATATCTGAATAGAATATTGTAGCCAGAGTTCTGGATTTCCCAGACCAGCTCTGGGACGGTTTGTGGAGTCAACGCCTAACAGCTGTTGTTAATACGTAGGCCATACGATGAATGAGGAGGAGGAAGACGACGACGAGAACGAGTATTATTAAAGTCTTCGTTGGGCGCGGTTTATTCCCATGCAAAAGTGTTACTCCTGAGACGCAACAGGTAATTATCAGACCCGGTGGCCTCATTTTCAACATGGTAAAACGGCAGTCGTAAGAACATTGGTTCGTTAATCGGACCGCTTAAAATTAAAACATTAATATCTTATTTTGTTTATAACCTCAGAAATGAATAATATTAGTTATTTTACATCAGTTTTATTCATGTCATTTATTTCGGTAACATTAAAATTAAAATTCAATGAACTCCATACTAATCAATGTTGGCCTGAACAAGAGTTGAATGTGGTAAGAGTTGTCTTAACCAGCAAAAGCGGAGTCCTTTTCTTTCAGCGCCCTATGTTTGTTTTAAGGCGTCTAGTATGGGTATTCATCATTATCAACTATATTGATATTCAATTAGTCAGGCCTACATAAGCTATGCATGAAACGTTCCTGGTACACGGCAATGGTCGATCCAGCCCCGATGCTTGGATCTTGTGTAACTCAAATTCGTTATCCGTGCAGTCCGTTCACTCAGTAACAAAACAGGGGTAGGCGTTATAAAGCTTTCAACTTTATTCAGCAAACAACATCAACAACGGTACGCTAAAATCTTTTTCCTAAAAGCACCTCTGAGCCACAGACCCCGCTACCTATATAGTGTGTCAACAAACTAGAAAAACACAGAATGTTCCAGAACGATGCAATCAACAATCAGTCAAAATAACACTCATCACCAGAGTTACGAACTGTCTTTCGTCATAGAAAATGCTACCGCCTTCCACATTGTAATCACTTATTTATTTATTTATTTTAACCTTGTTATTATTATTATTATTATTATTATTATTATTATTATTATTATTATTATTATTATTATTATTATTATTATTATTATTATTATTTTTATTATTATTATTATAAAAAGATTTTTTTTAAATAAATAATTTTACCAAATAATTTCAATGACGTCGTACACTGGGGCTTTTTGATGATACAGGCGCATGCTTCTGTCATTATGAGTTTTTTTTTTAATTAGTTCTTATAATAAATGACCTACTGGAGAATATAATAAAGCTTTAGATATTTTTACGAATTATGTTAAGTCTAAATTTTGGATATTGCTCAGTGTATTATATTTGTTTGGTATCTTCCTATGTCTTTGCATTGTACTAGTAAATGTTGAATGGGTAAATTTTCATTACAAATGCAAGTAATGTTTTTGCTAAATTTTGTTTTCCACGAATTTAAAATAAATCTAAATGCTAAACTATAAACCTGTCTAGAGACTCCTAACATGGTAGTCAAAAATGATTTTGTGTATCTTTTCTTAATTTTTTTTAAAATTATACAGTACATTACTTTAATTGACAATCCAATGTCAATTTAATTGGCATTGACGTTATTTGCTCCCCGTTTTGCTGCTCTGTCTGTAATATCATTATGTAAGATATAACATTGTGAAGGCGTCCAGCACATATTTATATGTATTCCTCTGGCTTTTAAAGAATAAATCAGGTATTTTATTTCAAATATGATATGACTTCTGTCATTATTTTTATCAGAGTTTAAAGCATACAAAACCGATTGTGAATCAACACATATGAGAAGACCATATTAGTCTAGCGGTATATTACTCAATGTGTAAAGAGATATTAATATAGCAACTATATAGCAATATAGCATTTATATATATATATATATATATATATATATATATATATATATATATATATATATATATATATATATATATATATATATATATATATATATATATATATAATTTATGGAAAGGTTACCATGTGTACTTTCTAGCTTTGTGGTAAGCTGACTAGTACTACACCATGTTCCAAGTGGCTTGTCATCACTTTTCCCCAAAAAGGTAACCTTCAGGAGTGTGAAAATTACTGCACTATCATCCTTACAGCCATCCCAGCAATGTCCTCCTAAAAATAATACTCAAAAGGTTGAAACCTTCAGCTGAACAAATCATAACTGAACAACAAGCAGGATTCATGGCAGGGCGAAGTACCACTTAACAGATTTTCAACCTCAAAATAATCTGCGAGAAATACCTACAGCACCGACAACATCTATATCATGTGTTTGTAGACTTCAAGAAAGCGTTTGACCGAGTCTGGCATGCAGGTCTGTGGGCAACCATAAGGGTGTGCAACCTCAGCCCTAAAATTATTGAAGTCATAAAAAGCCTGTATTACAAGGCTACCAGTGCAGTCCTCCACAAAAGCGCCATGGGGACGTGGTTCAGAACAACAATCGGTGTGCCTCAATGATGCCTTTTCTCTCCAAACCTCTTGAACATCTTCTCAGAGCGCACGGTGCAATGAGGCAGAAGAAGAGAGAGACATAAGAAGAGGTGGGAGGACAACATTCGAGAATGGACTGGCTTGACACTGAGCGAAGCAAGGAGGGTTGCTGAGGACAGAGAAAGATGAAGTACGCTGGTTAAACGATCATCTGTGGTGCCCCAACATCTTGTGAGTTACGGTATAAGATAGGATAGGATATGTTTTGTTCAAATGCCACCAAAATAAGCTTGTAAACCTCCAAAATAAAAAAAAAGTTTGACGAATATAAAATGTGCTCACCAAGAGATACTGCTGCGTTATTTTGATGTTTCACTGCACGTGTTCATGGCACAAATGGGTCAAATACATCGCAAAGTATTTGCATACAATTGTGAGCACTGTCCTCACTTAAGTTTGTCCAAAAACAAATAATAATCATGTATAGTTGTGAAGAAAAAAAAACGAACACCTTTTTGTTCACTAACTACAAAGTAAACCATTAAATACACGGTCCCTGAAAGCGCGGCGATCTGTATCAACAGAAACGCTAACAAGCTTCACCCACATTCCCACATACAGCAAACGCACATGTATCCAACATGTGGGGTAAAGGCAGGGAGATTGCTATTAGAAAACTACAGACTTCCAAAACCACGAATTGATATTTTAAAATCTAGCTTCTCTTTTAAAGGCCCCCTGTTATTTAAAACTCTTTCTTTAGAACTAAAAAAATGCACATCGTTAAACAGCTTCAAATACAAGATTTACAACATATTTCTTAAAAATTTCAAAAATCATATAGCTTGCATCAATTGATTTTCCTCTTTCACCACCCCACCCCCCACCTCCCCTCTCCTCCCACTCAATCGGTCAAGCCTTTCTTTTTTTTAAAATTAAATGGTTCCAGTTAAATGTTTTATATTGAGTATTGTTAGTACTAGTTTCCTTGTTACGGAGTTAGCTTGTTTATTCCTTTAAATCAATGTTTGTCTTTGCATGAATGCGGATGTATGATTAAACTAAATGTGTGAGTGACTGAAAGAAGGGCTGATAGTAAGGTTAGCAAAATAATGCTAAAATCATTTTCTTCTTGTAATAAAATATTGAATCTGAATCTGAATATTGAATCTGAATATTGAATCTGAATCTTTCTCTCTCTCTCTCTCTCTCTCTCTCTCTCTCTCTCTCTCTCTCTCTCTCTCTCTCTCTCTCTCTCTCTCTCTCTCTCTCTCTCTTTCTCTCTCTCTCTCGCTGAGACTCAGTGTGTGGGGGATGTGTGTTGACGTCACATGTATACATGTGTAGACGTCAGATGTATATATGCGCCGATTCAGGTAGTTGACAATGGTAGTGCTGTTTTTTTTCATTTCGCAAGATAGAAGAGTATGCTGCACGGTCACAGTAACAAGACAGATAAAGATGGAGTGCGCTGGTTAAACGACCCCTACGACCTCTGAGTTAAGGGATAGGATAGAATAGGATAGAAAGTCATCTTAAGCTCAAAACCAACATCTTGCTCTCTTGACCCCATTCCTACCCCCATGTTGATAGAGAATCTTGACCCTCTACTCCCGACCATTACCCACATTATCAACGAGAGTCTGTCCTCTGGTGTTGTTCCGTCTGTGCTCAAAGCGGCTGTCATCAAACCCCTCCTTAAAAAGCCAAGTTTAGACAAAAAATAATCTAAAGAACTGTTTTAAACCTCTCCTTCCTGTCCAAAGTCATAGAAAAAATTGTTCTCAAACAACTGTTTGCCTACCTAAATGATAACGCTTTACTTTGCCCCAACCAGTCTGCCTACCGACCCTTCCACAGCACTGAGACAGCCCTCCTAAAGGTAACCAATGATCTGTTGCTTGCCTTAGATAATGGTAACGTCTCCGTTCTCACCTTATTAGACCTCTCAGCCGCCTTTGACACAGTCGACCATCACATTCTCTTTAACACTCTTCAACACTACTTTGGAATCTCTGGCTCGGTCCTGGCTTGGTTCCACTCATATCTTTCTGACAGATCACAAGCAGTCACTGTCGATGGCTGTTTCTCCAGCACAGCAGACTTGGTGTGCGGCGTTCCTCAGGGTTCCGTTTTAGGGCCGGTGTTATTCACTCTGGTCACCAAGCCACTGCTTCTCCTGCTTAGAAAGCATGCTGTTGAGAGTCAGTCATTTGCAGACGACACACAACTTTATAAATCCACTGCCCCCTCTCTCATTAATTCCACTGTAAAGACTTTGGAGAACTGCATCACAGACATTAAGTCATGGATGACACTCAACAAGCTTAAGCTTAATGACGATAAAACCGAAGCCCTCCTCATTCACAAGCACAACACCTCCTCCTCACTCTCGCCTCTCCCAACATCGCTTACAGTAGGGACAACAAACATTCAGTTCTCATTCTCAGCAAGAAATCTCGGCTACATTCTCTCCGATGACCTGTCCCTCAACAACCACATCTCCAACGTCTGTCGCTCTGCATACACGGCCATACGCCAAATCAGCTCCTTTCGCCACTATCTTACAGTCACTGCCACCAAAACCCTAGTCTGCGCTCTCGTCCTTTCTCGTCTTGACTATTGCAACTCTCTCCTCGCTGGCTCCCCAAAACACATCATTGACAATCTACAAAAGGTTCAGAACTCAGCAGCTAGACTAGTATTCTGAGCTAAGAAACGCGATCACATCACACCTCTACTACATTCCCTTCACTGGCTTCCTGTGCAAGCACGCATAGAGTACAAACTCTCTGTTCTCTGTCACAACTTCTTCACAGATTCTTGTCCTTCCTACCTTGCTGATCTACTGTCTACTCCCCTTCACGCACTTTAAGATCTTCTGCTGACACTCGCACACTCAAGGTTCCAGCACCCGCACTAAGACATACGGCCAACGTGCATTCGCTTACTCCGCACCTAAGCAGTGGAATTCCCTTCCCTCCCATATCCGCAACATACAATCAACACAAGCATTCAAAAAGGCCCTCAAAACCCACCTCTTCAAACTGCATTATTCAGACTGATTTGTATCCCGCTGCCATTCTCTCCTCTTTTGTCTCTGTCTGATCCGTAAGTGTATACACGGCTGCAAATATTTATACTGACAGGGGCGGATCTTTCCATTGTTGAGGGGGTGTGCACAGCTAATGCGAAGTGGCGTAGCCATAAACGCGAGCCTGCGAAGCAGGCGAGTGTACTAGGAGGGGCCGGGGCATGCCCCCTCCCCCCCCCCGGAAAAATTTGAAAATAATGGTTAAAATCTGTGCAATCGGGTGCATTTTGGGCATTATTTTAAGGACTGAAAATAGTATTGTTTTAGTCCCCCCCCCCCACACACACACACACACAAACACCCCTTTGCAAATTCTGATGATAAATTTACAATAGCAGAACAAAATTCTGATGATAAAATTTACAATAGCAGAACATCTTGCATAAAGGCTTATACAAAGACAGATAAAGTTACTGCAAATAAAACAAGAAATATCCACTCACATAAGTTTTATTCAAAACTGACCTGATGCATGTACAAGTTTGGTCACACAAAAAACAACAAAAAACAAAAAAACAAAAATCTAATTTGGAGGTACATGAAACTGTGTGGTGAGTGAGAATTAGTAATTTTTTTCTCTTCTTTCTTCTCCTTTTCTCCCTCCTTTTCTTTCTCTTTTTTTTATTTTGTCCGCCAAGGGGGTGTGCACGTGCACAAGTGGCACAAGAACAAGATTCGCCGGTGTACTGTTTTTCCTCCTGGGCCTAACCGGGCATATAAATAGCTGTGAATAGGTTTTTGCTATTCTATTTCTGTCTTTTTTGTCATTTGTGTACATAGTTGTAAATAGTCTATTTCTGTCTTTTTTGTAATTTGTGTACATAGTTGTAAATAGTGTGTACCTTTACTGTTCCGTCTTTTGGTGTATTGTAGCAAAAGCGATGTTTTATCGTGTGCATGTATTTATATGTAATGACTATGTAAAGCGTGGTGAGTCTGGTCACAGGCTGGAGTACCCGCTATATAAAAATCCGTTATTATTATTATTATTATTATTATTATTATTATTATTATTATTATTATTATTATTATTATTATTATTATAGCTTATATTTACATAATGACTCGCGCTTTATTACTGAATCTACAGGTGCTACAAGATTTACAAAAAACGGTCAACGTTACATGGGACGAAGCCAACTCCTATTGTATGCAAAACGGGGAGAAAATGATTACCTTGGGAACGCCATCAGATTTTCAGAACTTCAGGCGATTTGTAGCGTCAGTGCGAGGGCTGTACGACGTCTACGTAGGAGCTGAGCTCAAAACTAAATAAATAGCTGTGAATAGGTTTTTGCTATTCTATTTCTGTCTTTTTTGTCATTTGTGTACATAGTTATAAATAGTCTATTTCTGTCTTTTTTGTAATTTGTGTACATAGTTGTAAATAGTGTGTACCTTTACTGTTCCGTCTTTTGGTGTATTGTAGCAAAAGCGATGTTTTATCGTGTGCATGTATTTATATGTAATGACTATGTAATCCGTTATTATTATTATTATTATTATTATTATTATTATTATTATTATTATTATTATTATTATTATTATTATTCTCAGCCTGCTTTCAACCTTTTATAACCCCACGCAATAACACTTGACGTGTGCATGTCGTCACGCCGACACCCATGATATATGGGCGTCTTCTTGTTGTTGTTCTTCTTCTTCTTGTTTTTATTTTATTATTTTTTTTAAATAATTATTATTGATGATTTGTATAGCGCACTTATCTCGCCGTACTTGACCAGGCTCTAGGCGCTGGCCGATAAAGGATCTAACTCAAACCGCCCGAGACGCCCACCCGCACCCTTTTAGCGCATGGTCTGACGCCCGGACAACTGGGCACTATCCTGGCCAGCCAGGGATGGGGGAGAATGACCAAGTGCATGCTGGGTGTGTTCTTGTTACCGACACTCATCCGTCTAGGACATGAGCGTCAGGATCTTTAAAGTCCGTTATGATGGAATGTATGCGACACACAGACTAGACCTCGGTTTATATTCTCATCCGAAGGAGTAGGAAACGGGATTAAAGTTTCTTTCCCAGGGACACAACACAATGGCCCGGACAGGGCTCGAACCCGGGACCTTCAGATCCGCAAGCCAAAGCACTACCATTAGACCACAATGTCTTCTTCTTCTTCTTCTTCTTCTTCTTCTTCTTCTTCTTCTTCTTCTTCTTCTTCTTCTTCTTCTCTTTATGGAAAAGTGCGTGTCCTGCCAATGTTGATGCTTGATCTGAAGCGTGTCTTGACCATGATGTAGTCAATCTGGTTGTGATGCTCCCCGCCGGAAATGTGCCATATCCATCGTCTGGATTTTTTGTGCGGGCCAAGCGTGTTTGCCAGTATCAGATTGTTGTATCTGGCAAACTCCAACAGTCTCAGACCCCTGTCATTTGTCTCGTTGTTGCAGTGGGGTCCGCATGTGTCTCCCCAGTTGTGGTGCGCATCTTGGCCAACCTTGGCATTCCAGTCGCCTTCCACTATGACTATGTCCTTCTTCGGCACTTGGTCAAGGACAGTCTGTATTTTGTTCATAGAAATCATCGACTTTGCTGTCGATATAGTCTGATGGGGGAATGGGCCTGGATGATGGCGATGTTGAAAGGGGTTGTTCTCATACGGATGTTAATGAGTCTACTGGAGACTAGGACGTAACCTATGACAGTGGCTAGAATGTCTTTGTGGACCAAGAAACCAACGCAGTGTTCATGCCTGTCGTCGCTCCTGCTGAAATAAAGCTTGTGCTCTTTGTCGGTCGTTGTTTCACCTAGGGTTTTCCAGCGCAGTTCAGTGATATCTAAACTGTTCCATCGATAGTGGCCCAGCTCGTAGGGCTGTTCTTCTAATTTTCCGTCCGCAGTTTTCCTATGACGATAGTGTCTCTTGTGCGGATCCTATCTAGTATGTCCCCATAACAGAGAAGAGGAAAAAACCCTCCCAATTCTCCGAGAAGAAGTTGAGGCAGCAGTGCAATCACTGAAGAAGTAGAAGTCAGCGGTAATGGAAAACATACCCGCGGAATTGCTTCAGGCAGGAGGAGAAGCGATGATTGACGCCCTCACCATTATCTGTAATAAGATTAGGCAGAGTGGGGAGTGGCCTACACCAAGGACCCTGTCTCTTGTCATCACTCTTCCCAAAAAGGGTAACCTTCAGGAGTATGAACATTACCGCACCATCAGCCTCATCAGCCATCCATGCAAGGTCCTCCTGTAAATAATACTCAACAGTTTGAAATCCCAAGCTGAATAAATCATTGCTGAAGAACAAGCAGGATTCAGGGCAAAGCGAAGTACCCCTCAACAGATTTTCAACCTCAGAATAATCTGCGAGAAATACCTACAGCACCAACAACATCTAAATCATGTGTTTGTAGACTTCAAGAAAGCGTTTGACCGAATCTGGTATGCAGCTTTGTGGGCAACCATAAGAGTGTACAACATCAGCCCTAAAATTATTGAAGTCATCAACAGCGCCATCGGGAACTGGTTTAGAACAACAATCGGTGTGCGTCAAGCATGCCTACTCTCTCCAGCACTCTTCAACATCTTCCTAGAGCGCATCATGTCAGATGCCCTTAAAGATCACGAAGGCACAGTCAGCATTGGGAATAGAGCAATCTCCAACCTCCGTTTACAATGACACTGATTGATTGGCTGGAGATGAACAAGAACTTGAAAAGCTGGTACAGAGGCTTGACACCACCTCCAGAGCCTATGCAATTGAAATAAGTGCAGAGAAGATCAAAATGATGAACAACGCCAATGGCATCAACATGGACATCAATTGTTAAAGACAATCCCTCAGCACAGTGCATAGCTTCAAATATTTAGGAGCCATTGTATCAGGAAATCCACTCCAGGATCGCACAAACAACTGCTGCTCTGACAAGGTTGAAGCCCATTTGGAAAGACAGGACCATCAGTCTACATTCCAAGGTAACGCTGATGCGATCCCCTGTCATCTCCATCTTCCTATACTTGTAGATCATGGACCTTTTACAGCAGATCTACAACGACGAGTACAAATCATGGAGGTAAGGTGCTGCAGGTGACTTCTGGGCATTTCGTATACTACGCACATCAACAACAACAAAGTCCGACAGACCATCACACAAGCCATTTGACAACACGATGTCATGCTCACAGTGGTGAAAAAACTGAAACTCCGGTGGTATGGCCACTTCAACAGAGCACCAGCATTGCAAAGACCATCCTGCAAGTCACAGTGCAAGGAGTTAGAAGAAGAGGGAGACAGAAAAAGAGGTGGGAGGACAACATTCGAGAATGGACTGGCTTGACACTGAGCGAAGCCGTGAGGGTGGCTGCGGACAGAGAAAGATGGAGTTCGTTGGTTAAACGATCATCTGTTGTGCCCCAACGACCTTCGAGTTACGGGATAGGATAGGAAAGGAATTAATTAAATTAATCATTCATTTAATTTTACAAGACTATTTTCTTTTATATATTGTTCGCCACGAGCATTTAACCTCAAAGGAAATGGAGATTATATTGGGGAGTTACTTGTGGACATCATCATCCTCATCATCATCATCATCATCATTATCATGATCATTATCATCATCATCTTCTCCTTCTTCTTCTTCTTCTTCTTCATTTTCGTCATCATCATCATCATCATTATCATCATTATCGTTATCATCATAATCATTATGATCATCATCAACGTCAACATCATCATCACCACCATTATCAGTAGCAGGAGCAGGGCAGCATTAGTACCATTCATAGAACTCGGTGAAGTTGTTTTTTTCCTTTTTCTTTTAATACCAAAAACATTATTTTTCTGATGCAATCAAGCATGTTGTCACTAATGGACTGCGATCACGTTTGAATCGGGCCGCAGGGAGAGGTTTGTTGTTTTCGATCAAATTCTATTATACATTATTCCACATTGTGATTGCCTTACTGTGACGACGACATTTTCGTTAAGAGCAAGAGAAATTACGAAATGATGAGTTTGGTTGTCATGCACGTGAATGCAGTGTTCCCGATTGCGGAATTGATTCCATGAAGCTTGCATGGACTGGGTTCAAATCCCAATAATGGAGTTAACTTGAATTTCTCACATGATAAGTTTGGTCTCCGTTGTGCTGAAGACGTAATGACAGGTGCTTTGTAAAGTTTGATTATACATCTTGACAGAAGCGTTAAATATATTAAAAATAATAATGCAGGATGCTATCACGTGCTTTTACTTCATTCGAACTCAAAGCGCGGCGATCTGATGAGATCGCCATTACAGAAGGCGGGATAGAAATCAATTTTATGTGTGCGGAAATTTAGACAGACTGCATGGGAAGGGAGGGGGGAAACCGAAGTACCCGGAGAAAATCCTCAGTGTCTTTGCTCTTCTGCACTCCACTCACATGGTTAGGGGACGCTACTCCTCCGAGATCTGCCCGGAGATCATATCTGGATGTGGGAGCGAGTACGTCTCTATATTGAGCGCGTCTCTCGGTGTATATTATTGCATACTAGTATATAGAAAGCGACGCGATTGGGCTTCGGCATCTCTCACATTCAAATACAGGCGCCTGTGACATAGACTTTAATGCTGACTTTCCATAGTTGCCGCTTTAGACGTTACTTCATCTCCTCCCCATTCCCTCTAGTGTCGCCACTGAGGCATATTAAAGCACCGGAGTTTGTTTTCTGCTCTGGGAAAGTGTGGACAGGCTCCTTAAGTAACTTTATACACGCCGATCAGGTTCGCTCAGTGGTCCAATGACGTGACACAGTGGGCAAATTGCCGCATTCTCTTCTTAGCCTCCTTGAGTTGGAATGTGATTTCAGCTAGCTCCACGAAGCAGCTCTTTGAGCTGGGAAATGTGCTCGTACGAGAACAATTTATCAGTTTGACCACGATATGGTCAGTGCTTATGGTAATTGGAAGTTCAAGACCTACCTTTTTTCAAGACAGTAACTGGTAAATGTTTTCCTTGCGCCCCGAGCATGTCTCTGCGACATGGAGTTGTGCGCCATACAAGCTGACATTGGATTGGGTTGGATTGGAATGACTATACTGCATTATGAATCATTGCTTGGAGTTGAACCAGCACCACCTATACCATTAGAGAAATTATAGCAAAGTCCATTGTAATGGAATCAAGCGTCCGCGACTAATTGTTATGACACCCTTCATTTGCTGAGCACCTTTGTAGTCGTCCAGAATTTGGTTAAAAGTAGGCTGTCATTCGGATCAGGTATAAAACAGAACAAATGCGTTTGGTGGCAGTGTTTAGGAAAATGAACTTGACAACTGATTTCATATCCAGCGCAAAAGCTGTTCAAATCCTGGCCGACACATGATCTAACTCAAGCCGCAGGTCACTGCAATTTGTTAGTTATTCATTGCATACAGGGTCCAGCGGACTGCAAAGATGCGAATCAGGACCATAAAATCAAGACCACAACTTTGCTGAAAGAGGACCTACCCCCGATCCGCACAAAAGACCCGCCGAAACAACCCTAGCGGTAACACTGAAGGCACTCCACCAGCCAGTCATTTTACAACAAAGACATCCCACGCAGGGGACGCCGGGGCCAAACTTCAATCTATCGAACACTCGTTTACAAAAACAAAACAGAATACAAACATCAACAAAACACACACATACAAAATGCATACATTGCCAAATAACAACATCGTATCCAATATTCCCAAGCTGATCCAACAGACCTCACTCACAAATGAGGAGTTTTGTCACGGAAGAATTTTCAAGAAAAAAGGTAGGTGACTGGTCTAGCGAAGAAGAAGATAGTATAGTAGATCGATAGAACAGAGTAGGAATGAGAAAGAACAAAGGAGGAAGACGGTGACAGTGGGAATTTAAAGCACTAAATTTCCAGAAAGTGGGGATACTGTTTATATTGAAACCCCCGGCACGCGGTCACTGCAAGGAATCTACGAGTATACAGAATGCCAGCCGAAAATGTAGCCCTGTGCATCCCCATTGGCAAAAGACGAAGGGCCAGGCTGGAAGCACATACATCGTGTCGCCTTGTCCTACAGAATCCAAGGGCCCAAGCACTCGCCCAAGGATTCTCCATAGCAGGGACTACCCAAGCGTGTCCAGATCGCCGCCCAATGCGTCACACATGCTTTTTGCAAGACAGAAATACTAGTAATTATTGTTGTTGTAGCTATTCTTCTGTTTTGTTGTTATTGTTATTGTTGTCGCTGCTGCTGCTGCTGTTGCTGATACGACTTGCACAAAGCACGACTATGAACAGGTCCTTAAAAAAGTGAATCAATTAAATAATACAACAAGTTGCACCTACAAATCGTGTGCAAATGTCACAATTTGATCTGATCCGGATGGCTCCCCTAATCAGGGTTTCAGTGTTCAGTTAGCACAGCGTGAATGACTCTACACTGGGCAGCGATTTGAGTTTGAACAAGATGGCAAGCCATTTAATGCCTTTGCAGACAATCACACACGTAGCCGAAAATTAAGCAATGAAAAGTGTTACTTTTCTTGACGTTGTTGTGACTCAAGGGAGCAAAGAGAAAACATAAATGATAGTCCATTATATCGGAATTATACGCAAGCAAACAAATGAACACAGTCAGCTAAGCCAACATGTAGACACAGCGCAAAACGTGTTGAGAAAATGGTGTAACCCATTGACCTTCACCTTAGAGAAAGTACAAATAAGAACGGCTTAACATGCATGGCAGTAGTTAAAGTACCCGCAACACTAAAAGGATGAATTTGGGTTCAATAGCTGTTATTGTTGAGATAAGGCAAAAAAGTGTGTGTTGAGCAAAACAGTGTTGATTTTCTTGATTGCAGTTGCCTGTAAACCAAACTATTAAAAAAAATCGCTGTCGCCAGTTTTGAGATATTGAACAAAACGTGACCTTTGAGGTAGAGCAAATGCGATTTTACGGAAGACTTTCCACTAATCTCGGTAATGGTCCTATGAAGTTTGGTCAAAATCCATTCAGTGGTTTGTGATATATTGCTTCCAATGGACGGATGGACAGACCTACATTTGGCTCGTTCTGATTTCCGACTATTTCAAGGTATTTCCATACAAAAATAAAACAAAATCTGAACACAGAATCTAGAATCTAGAATCCTATCCTATCCTATCCCGTAACTCGGGGGTCGTAGGGGCACCACTTAACAAGCGCACTCAATCTCTCTCTGTCCTCAGCAACCCTCATGGCCTCGTCCAGTGCCAAACCAGTCCATTCTGGTCCATTCCATTCTGTTGTCCTCCCACACTGCATGATTTAGAATCCAGAAAGCAGAAAATACGCAATGCACAATTTATTCAGATGGCAATTGCTCCGGAGGTTTGAGGGAGGAGAGAGGGGGGCGGGAAGAGGTAGGGAATAGTGGGGAGGGGGGGGGGGCTCAGATAAGTCTGAAAATACTTTAAAATAGTCCGGAATCAGAACGAGCCAAATTTTGGTCTGTCCGTCGGTCCGTCGGTCGGTCGTTCCTTTGGACACTTATCTTTTAAGAACCACTGAACAAATTTTGACCAGATGTTGTAGGAACTTTACCTATGTTAGTTGCCTGCCTCCTGTGCCATCATATTTGCTCTACCGTAAAGGTCAAGGGCACAGAAGTCGTTTTGTTGCTAAACAAGGTGTGCTCAATACCTCAAAACCGACTAAAGCGATTTTGCTGCGTTTTGGTATACAGGTATTTCATATCATGAGCCATCATTCAGTAGCATTCCGTTTGGTGGTCAGTCTGGTATACAGGTATTTCATATCATGAGCCATCCTTCAGTAGCATTCCGTTTGGTGGTCAGTCTGGTATACAGGTATTTCATATCATGAGCCATCCTTCAGTAGCATTCCGTTTGCCGATCAGTCACACTGCGTAGCATGCTAGCTAGACCTTCTATTTGTACTTTTTTTAAAAGGTCAAGGTTATTGTGTTTCACCATTTTCTAAACACGTTTGACGCTGTATCTAAAATTGGGCTTTGCGTATTTTGATATTTTTGGCTGGCATAATTATAGTTCAAATAGTGGCCTATTATTTCCATGTTGTTTTAATTTTTAATTTTTTTATTTTTTTAATGTTTGAGTTAAACACCGCCAAGAAAAATGGACACGTTTGAAAAGGCCGAATTTTCGGCTATATGATTGTGCAGGGATGTCTGTAAACATGCATTTGAATGGATCGTTATCTTGTTTTAAACTGTTTTTATATAGCCAGGCTTGTATTACGTGTAAGTCTCTCTCTCTCTCTCTCTCCTCTCTCTCTTTCTCTCTCTCTCTCTCTCTCTCTCTCTCTCTCTCTCTCTCTCTCTCTCTCTCTCTCTCTCTTAGCTCTCAGCTCTTAGGCGACATCTACAGCCTGACACAATGATCATTGGAAGAGCCCACATCAGAGAGGAAAGTCCAGCTTCATACATGAAAGCCATATCAAGCTTCTCTTGTATGTAGTGTGTAGTTCCAGCTCAAGGTACTAGCACAGGGCAAGTTCCAACGCAAACCTCTCAAAGGCGCCTATTTGCTGCATGATGCGCACCGTATCACGATTCAGACAACTGAGGATATACAACAAACAAAAGAACTTTGCTTTCTTTAGCATTGGTGATCGTCTTGTGTTTTTCACCTCCCCAAGTAAGCTTACGTCTGTGTGTCATGGGTGTGCGCGCTAGACAAGTTAATGGACTTTGGATTGAATTGGATTACACGGGATTGGATTACATTACCAGTGTTAGATGCACTGGATTTGTGCAGTTTTCAGAACAGTAAAAAATATATTTAATTGTTTAAACAAAAATCAAACCTCGGTAACGCTGTGGCTACGAATTTTCAAACGAACAGACATGGACAAGATTATAAACAATTTTTTTTAACATTATAAACTTGTACTAAGGATTTTACCTCTTACAAAAGTAAAGAAGAATGAATATACGTTTTAACATTTTGCTCCGACTTTGACGATCGTTACTATGGCTACCGTGCTAAAGGTCAGCACACTGACCTTGGCCTTGTTCTTGAAATTGACTGGTCAGGTCAGAACAATAGAAGATGGCAACACATCAACTCCAGCACAAAATTATGCGGATTTGATAATATCTGATAGTTCCGCCACTGGAAATTTCAGTGGCACGAACTCGTCGTCTGCAACAGAGCCAGGTGACGTAATGTTACTCACAAACGGTGTAGACAACTCACCTATGACGTTGGGATCAGTACCATCGGTAACTACGGCATCAGCAGAATCGGTGACGTCATATTACAACCAAACTGTCGTTGTTACAAAAGCACCCCAAAACTGTGACGTAGTGTGTGAAGTCGCGCCCGGCCATTACGTCATAAACACGTCATTTTGTTCTGACAACGTCAAAATGCAGATCGACACCCGCCTGGCAAGAAGAATAGACGTGGTGTTGGTGAAGCACCCTGTCGTTAACAGCAGCAAGGAGAACCTGCTTTGTGAGTGGGTTTTGATAGGGCCGTCACAATCTGTATTTCGAAAATACGTTCATTTAACGATCTACAAGATACAAACTACACAAGTTTCCACTGGCGGCTGGGCCACGACGATCGGGTCATCTGAAAATACTTTGTATGACGATGGGAATTTCACACAATCTGCTAACTTTTCACTGCGATTTGAAGAGACGAACCTCGTGGAAGTCCATACGTTTGACAACCACTTTCTCTCCAACCAGTCTGCCACCATCAACACGGATGTCAACTTGGCCGTCTCTTTGAACATTTCCTCACCTCATGTTCCAGGTAAACGTTCTAAGTTCATCACGGATGGAACATCCAAACATTGTTGTTTGTAGTCCAAGATCAACGCTATCTTTTTATCTTTTTTTTCTTCTTCTGTCGGTTAAATGCTGAGTGCGATGACAGAAGACGTTGATGGCCTTTGAAGAGTCTAAGACTCAATGCGCTGCCTAGGTTTAATCCTACTAGTCTTTCTTTACCGCCTCAACAGTTTATCATTTTACTTCAAGGCCCCAGCACTCGCCCTCCAGTATCTGGAAATACTTTGAAATAGAACAAGCCAAATGTCGGTCGGTCGGTCGTTTAGATCCGTTGTACGCCATATCTCAAGAACCGCTGAAGGGATTTTGACCCAAATTCATAGAGATATTACCTAGGTCAGTGGCCTGCCTCAAGTGCCATCCTTTTTGCTCTACAGCAAAGGTCAAGGTCTTTGGAGACTATTTGTTGCTAAGCACGTTTTGTTCAATGTGTCAAAACCGGCTAAAGCGATTTTGTTGAGTTTGGAATACAAGTCCTTCAAGGCCTTCAATAGCAGTCCTGTTGTCGGTCCGTCGCTCTTGTTCAAACAACGCTTTTGGCCTCATCTCAAGAATAACTGAATTGATATTCATCATATTTGCATTGCGGATACTTTATCTACTGCTAATCACGTTAGATCATTGGTATTTGTACTTTCTTAAGGTCATTGTGTTTCGCCATTTTCTAAATACGTTTTTTGCGCTGTTTCTAAAAGTGGGCTCAGTCGATGTTGATAAAGTTTTGCTTACAGATAGTTGAGGTAAGTGGCCTATTGTTCCATGATTTGCTTACATATAGTTGAGGTAAGTGGCCTATTGTTTCATGTTTTGCTTACAGACAGTTGAGGTAAGTGGCCTATTGTTCCACGTTTTCCTCTTACTGTCTTAAGGTAAAGCGGAGTCACAACACTACCAACAAAGTGAACACATTTGAAAATGCTTATTTTTTTCGACCATGTTCGTGAGTGTCTGCAAATACATTTGAAAAGGCTCGCCATGTTACCTTGTGCGATGACAGAGTTTAGACTATACCTGCTTTCCGGTGTCCGTCTTCTATTTCCGAGTGGGTTCAGTGATCGTTCAGCTCAAATCAGCGAGTGGAGGAATCGAACTCAAACAAAAGAACTAACACAAATGCCATATGAACAGTCACACTCTTTTATTCAACACCAGACACACACAGGATAATGGGAGATCTATTTATTTATTTAATCGTTCTTATATAGCGCTTTACCAGCTCAAGAGCTGCTCAAGGCGCTGGCCGATACAGGATCTAACTCAAGCCGCCCGAGACGCCCAATCTAAACTAAACCCCCGCCCGATCTAAACTACCCTCAACCCCTATCCGGACCCTCAACCCAACAATTATTGAACAATTACCTCCCTTGTCTAATCTGAAACCCCTAGAACTGTACACAAAATGCCCACACAATAATATGCAACAATAACACTATGTAACAATAACCAATTTGTAATAGTAAACCAATCAAGTTGAAAATAAATTTGATTACAAGTTTAAGACACTAGCCAGCAAGACTTGAAGAATAAATTAGATTAAGTTGGCTGGCTTAATTAATCAACTGTTCACTGTTTCTAGCACTCTTGTCTTTTAGCTAATCTTTAAAAAAAATCCGAAGAAGTCAATACACAGATAATAAAGTAAACTACACTGAATTCTGGCGATGTAAGTATGGTTATATGAGTGGAATGCAAGTGTGTATGACTGTGGAGAAGCAGGGTGTAGAATGCAGAAGCCCAGGTGGTTGTTTTCCTGTCGTCCGGTGCAACACGAAGTGTCCAGGCGGCGACGAGCCCGCACTTCTTCAGACAGCACCCTCACACCAGAATGGAGAAGAAGGTAGCGGTGACACACACACCCTCAGACAACACCCTCACACCAGCATGGAGGAGAAGGTAGCGGTAGCAACAACGGAAACTTCAAAGTAGTGGTTGAAGTAGTAATGGTAGAAGTACATGTAGTAGTGTAGGAAGTAGTAAGTAGCATAGGCCCAATCTGGTCAACAAATAAATTGTCTTACTAATCTTTCCTCATAAAAATGTAAACATTACATAAAAATAACTCCTTCCGCCGTCCGCCATCTTGACCTGTTTATATGTGCATTTCAACAATTCAATCCAATTCTAAAATTTATATTTTTCCTCATAGACATGATCGTTTATACAAATACACATTATTATTATAATTCCATTTCCAGCCAAACAATCCTGATTCATCTTCATTCTCACCTTCATCACCCCTCTCCATGTTATAGTACATTGTTTCCCCTCATTCACATTTATCCCTCTCTAGCATACTATAATACAACGTCACCACTCCCTCATTTTCATCACCCCCCTCTCTCTCTCATTTTAACATATATTCTTCATCATCACCCTTGAACTCATTTTGGCAACAACATCAACAACAGTATTCATTTTACATATTTAAACAAGAAAATCGTGTAAGAATCATATAAAAGTACTATTTAGCAAAATATATCCCTTTCCCCCTCATTCAACATCATTCATTCACATACGCATGCTCGGAGTGCATAACCACTAAGGAACTGAAAATGCAATACTGGGCACCCACTCACCTTTAAGTCCTGTGAAGAACAGATAGCACATGACACCACAACACAATACAACACAATACACTGTTTGCTATCCCTGAGAGTAGATGGTTCGTTAGTACGCTACACTATGCTATGCCCATGGATCATCTCAGTACCGACGAGGTCACTGAGCCTAGGGAGGTCCCTAAACAAAGGGTACACGTACACACCCTTAAGTCTAGACTCTACACTTATTTCCTAACGAAACAATGGCAATCATAGACCTTCCACTACTACTACAGAATTCCTTGACCACAGCAGCGTTGCAGTACTTTGGACTTTCTTGTCCTGACATAGGAGCAAGACCTTGGGTGGTTCGAACAGATGACACACTACCCTTATGAAACAGACTCTACTCTTATCCTGAAGTAACACAGTCACAAGTCACATTCCATCCAAAAACCGTCTGCTAGCAAGTGCTCCCAACCTAACTCTGACAAGCCAAACCTTCCTGCAGTTCACAGTACAAGGCACCGAGTTTCGTTCAGTCCCCAATTCTTCGAGCACGTTAACCAAGTGAAAACCATACATACCTAACATACATACACAATAAAGACTGTTGATTCAACTTTATACACTGCATCGCTAGAGATGTGAAACTCTACGCTATATACAAAACTGGCACACCTTACTATTGGCGTGCGTCGAAAACTCGTGTCGTCACACAGGAGGTCGGACGTTAAGCATTTAAGAAATCAGAACTATGGTGGCTGTTAACCTTCTTTCACGTAAGACCTGTCCCTTAGCTCTGCAGAGACCCATAACTTTCCCACCGCCGTATCTCAGTGGTAGGGCGTTTGCCTGGCACATCAATAAACCCAGTATAGAATCCAGAGGTGTGCAACTTAAAAAGTGGCAATTGTTACTGTCCCCCTTAGCAATGTGATTGCTCTGATGGTTCAGTGTTGAGTTCGGTTGATTTAGGTCCCTAACCCCTTCTCCATGGGATGGTAATACCCGTCTGCCATATCCCCAATGGTGGGTGTAGACGTTAAACTTCAATCTTCATTCATTCACCATAACTTAGACTACTGCTGCGATCTCCGTAAACAACTTTAAAACAAAGTAATCTATTTATGTATTGTTACTGAAAATTATAAGCTACACGAGTAAGAATAGGATCCGCGTTTCTTGAAATATTTATTGAAAAGTGTATTCATAAAAAAAAAATTAATGTTCAACCATTGCAAAGGAGGTCTCAAATGAGCTAGATCTGGAATGAATTGGAGAGTTATAAGGCTGAACAAAAAGAGTCTAAATCCTTAGGATTTGCAACACAGTAGTTAGAGGTTTTCTCTCGTGCTTGTAAAATAAACACCTGCACATGAAAAATGAGTTCCATCTTTTAACTTTCCATCACCTACATATACAAGTATAGGCACACATCCATCCTCACATCAGGGGTGGCTGAGATAGGGTAGGGGTGATAATAAATAGAAAGGCCTTTGTTAGAAAATAAATGGTTAAATGAACTATATTAAATAAATGGTTAAATGAACTATAGTAAATAAACATTACGTTTCAGGCATGATCACCATGACCTTACAGCTGGAGAATGGCACCTTATGGAAACAGCTACCCGTTACCCAGCTTTCGGACTATTTAGGCTACGTGACTACCCCTTTCTTCGATGGGGTGGATAGATCGTACCCGCCTTACTACAACGGGGTATTCTTCCTGAACATTACCAGCACCCAGTCAGTCCTCGTCAGTTTCGTATTGTTCTCTGTGGAGATGAACTCAAAAAGTGAGTGATGTAGCGTTCGCTCCATCCACCACCACCCCCACCCCTTCCTCCGTCCCCCTCCTATCCCCTCTATATTCCCTGGAAGGAGCATTTCTATGTTCTCCCAGGTCTATGTACTCCCAGGTTTAAATCCCACCTACCTCCCTCGCACTCTTCACACTCCACCCATCCCGACCCTCCTCCCTCCCAAAATAGGTAGGTGGATGGATGGATGGATTGATGTGCGTGTGTATGCGTGTGAGTGTGTGTGTGTGTGGGTGTGTGTGTGTGTGTGTGTGTGTGTGTTACGTTGAAACGCGAAGGATAGTATGTCTGAAACGCGCACGATAGATCTAATCGTTTCGCTTTGCAAAGTATTCAATAATAGAGTTTATTTACCTTTGATTTGTGTTTGCATTGTGGTTAGAGGAAGCTTTGTATAACGTTGATGATTTTCGTTAGTCGATATTATTGGAGAATTCTCTAGATTTGCGTGTTTACGGTCGATCGAAGATTCCCGATAAATGTAGATGTGTGAGAACATTCCTGGAATGTGAAGAAAGATGTATGACGTAAGACAGTGATGACGAAGTATAGAGCGATTGGTTAAATTGCGTCAGACTCGATTGTTCCAAGGTGTTCTGGAGAAGAGAAAGGCTATATATGTGCCGCACTGTTTCAAAAAAGAGAGTGTGTTGTTGATAGTGGGTTGGAAAAGAGGAGAGTGAAAAGGCGATTGTATGCAGTTGTTGATCTGTGCTGAATAAAAGTGGAAAACTTCATATGAAGACTTTGCCTTGTTGCTGAGTGAGCAGGCTGCGTGGATAAACGAATCAGAGTTACACCTATCAGGATTTCAAGCATCGGGGCTGAATCAAATACTGATAGAAAAACACCAACATCGAATGAGTGTAACATTTTGGGGGTCAAGCCGCGATCCACGTCATAGCCAAGGGTTCAACTGCTACAACGAGCGAGTCAAAGTTACGAAAGGCAGTCATCGAGAGTAGCCGCCAACAAGTTGCGTCGGGAGAATTCTCCAATAATATCGACTAACGAAAATCATCAACGTTATACAAAGCTTCCTCTAACCACAATGCAAACACAAATCAAAGGTAAATAAACTATTATTGAATACTTTGCAAAGCGAAACGATTAGATCTATCGTGCGCGTTTCAGACATACTATCCTTCGCGTTTCAACGTAACAGTGTGCGTATGTGTTTGTGTGTTTAGGCGAGTGAGAGAGAGAGAGAGAGACAGAGACAGAGAGAGAGAGAGAGTGAGAGAGAGAGTGAGAGAGAGAGAGAGAGATAACAAGAGAGAGACTTAATCTTTTCTTCTCCTTCTTCAGCTTGTAATTATGACTGGGTGAAGTTCGAGGCTATTGGACTAAACTACACGTGGAAGAAGTGTGGGCACCAGACGATGCCAGCAGAAGTCATACGTTCATCTTTCAAGATTACTTTCGTCAGTGACCACATCGTGGAAAGTCAAGGTTTCAAGATGATATACTTTATAACTGACAGGTTGGCGGTGTTCACTTAATGTAATATATACATTTTATTATTATATTTCAGTTGATTTTTGTTTTATTTATTACTAAAATCTAAAATCATTCATGCGCTTGACAAATACAAACACCCGCACTCACACACACACATATAATTATACATCGTAACGAAATCATGAAATTTCCCCATTCTTGAAAATCGTCAGCTGAGTTGCCGATTTCATAAAAATGGCAATCGCTTAGGCAAGCTATTCCCGAAATGTTGAAATGTCTTTTCAAAGTTGACACAGTCGTAAAATATGCAACCGACTTCACAAAAATGAATGTCGATTTCATGTAATCGACGTTTTTGCCGATTTTACGAAACCGGCGACAATGAACGATGTTGGAAAAGCCTTGATACAATGTCTGACATCATAATAATTATGTAATGGATGATATTTGTTCGTTAATTTCTAAAGGTCGCAGGAGCCACATCAAGTGGAGGATGGACTGTTCAACTGTTCCGTTCCCAGCTACACCGGGTTCCAACCCGTGTTCCGCTGCAACATGCTGAAGGAGTGCTTTGGGGGAGAAGACGAGAAGGACTGTCCTTACCACAGCCAGCAGTGCGGGGACAGCGCCATCGACCCGGGTCAAAACAGTAACAAGTAACTATACATTTGTGTTGACCAAAGTCCAAAGTCGTAGCTTCCTATCCTATCCTATCCTATCCCGTAAGTCGATGGTCGTAGGGGCACCACAGATGATCGTTTAACCAGCGTACTCCATCTTTCTCTGTCCTCAGCAACCCTCATGGCTTCTTAGCTTCAAATGTCAGTTTTAGCAGAATTTGTTTTTCGCATAAATATGGGTATATTAAAACAACATTTCCTAAATTTTATTTATTCGTTTTTATATCACGCCTTTCCAGCTCAAGAGCTGCTCAAGGTGCTGGCCGATACAGGATCTAACTCAAGCCGCCCGAGGCGCCATGCACTTTCAGCATTTGGACGCATGCTAGTCTGACGCCCGGATTACATTACATGATTATTGCTTTAGGTCCAGTGGACTCTTCCGAGCCAAATCAGGACCGGACAACCCCCGATCCGCATAAAAAATCTGCTGAAACAACCCTAGTGGTAACACTGAAAGCTCTCCACCAGCCAGTCACTTTACAATAAAGACATCCCTCGCAGGGGACGCTGAGGCTGTACTCTAATTTATCGAACCCCCGTTTACAAAAACAAAATAGAATACAAACATCATTATAAATTATCAACAAAACACGTAGATATACATATAAAATGCCTACATTGCTAAATAATAACATCATAGGAAGTTCTAGTGACCATCTGGCAGAAAGCGTCCAATATTCCCAAGCTGATCCAACAGACCTCATACACAAATGAGTCTTGTCCCGGAAGAGTTTTCAAGAAAAAAGGTAGGTGGTGACTGGTCAAGCAAAGAAGAAGATATATAGCAGATTGATAGAACAGAGCAGGAATGAGAAAGAACAAATGAGAAAGACAGCGACAACGGGAATTTAAAGCACTACATTTCCAGAAAGTGGGGATACTATTTATACTGAAACTCCCGGCACCCCAACGGGGGGGTACGCCCGGATGACTGAGCACAACCCTGGGCGACAGGGGATGGGGAGAAGGGACCTAGTGCGTGCTGGATGGTTTTGTCTAGCCGGCACTCTCCCGTCTAGGACATGAGCGTCAGAATCTTTAAAGTTCGTGCGATGGAATGCTTTCAATCACAAATTAGACCTCGGTTTATATTCTCATTCAAAGGTGCACAAGAAAAACCAAGTTGTTGCACTGATATCTATTCACTCACATTCTGTACGAAGTGTTTAACGCACAGTGTACCACGTTGAAGTTCCTCGCACCTATTTACATATAACTTATATTTACGTGTATGACTCTCGCTTAATTATCGAATCTACAGGTGCTACAAGATTTACAAAAGAACGGACAACGTCACATGGAACGAAGCCAACTTCTATTGTATGCAAAACGGGGAGAAAATGATTACCCTGGGAACGCCATCACAATTTCAGAACTTCAGGCGATTTGTAGCGTCAGTGCGAGGGCTGTACGACGTCTACGTAGGAGCTGAGCTCAAAACGTGGCAGGCAGAAGCTTCAACTGTGGCCCTTTATAAACACGTAAGTTGTTGGTTGGTGTGTTTCCAGGCTTATCTAGAAATGCTTTGAAATTGTCTGGAATCAGGCCCCAGCCAAATGTCCGTCTACGCCTGTCTGTCCCTGTCTACGCCTGTCTGTCCCTGTCTGTCCCTCGGCCCGTTGAAAGCCATATCTCAAGAACCACTGAACGGATTTTGAACAAATTTCACAGAAGTATTTGCCTAGGTTAGTGACCTGCCTCCGTGCTATCATATTTGCTCTACCGCAAAGAGCATTTTTCGATGCAAAACACGTTATGCTCAATATCTCAAAAGCGCGATTTTGTTGAGTTTTGATATTCATGTAAGCTTACTTCACAGTCACGGGTCATCCCTTCAGTAGCAGTCCGGCTGTCGGTCCTAATTTAACTTTTTTGTTCCAACACTTCTGCCTTTATTTCAAGGATAACTGAACCAAAATTCATCATTTTTACTTTATAGAAGCCTTAACTACTGCTAAGGATGATAGATTATTCATATTCATATTTGTACTTTCTCAAAGGTCAAGGTCACTGTGCATCACCATCTTATAAACAGGGTTGGCGCTGTATCTTATCATTGGCTCAGCCGATGTGGGTTAATTTTGGCATGCTGATAGTTCAGAGAGTGGCCTACTATTCCATGTGGCCTACTATTCCATGTGGCCTACTATTCCTTGTGGCCTAATATACCATGTGGCCTACTATTCCTTGTGGCCTACTATTCCATGTGGCCTACTATTCCATGTGGCCTAATATACCATGTGGCCTACTATTCCTTGTGGCCTACTATTCCATGTGGCCTACTAATCAATGTGGCCTACTATTCCATGTGGCCTACTATTCCATGTGGCCTACTATTCCATGTGGCCTACTATTCCATGTGGCCTACTATTCCATGTGACCTACTATTCCTTGTGGCCTACTATTCCATGTGGCCTACTAATCCATGTGGCCTACTGTCACGTGGGGCTTATGGGTTTACTGGGCTCTGCACAATGGAATGCTGTAACCCTCACGCTTTATTCGATGGGACCTGCTAGTTAGTCACCCTGTGAATTACTTTAATAAATTTATTTGTTTAGCTCGGTCTGTGTTAAGGTTGGGGTACAGAGATAGATAGAAAAATGGTAAAAGATCACTGTCACACTAGCTTTCACACGGCTATGAATCATATGTAGTCCAGCCACTTGATAACAGTTAAAAATCACACATTTATTTCTTCTACTCTATACAAGATCTTCGATGTGCTAATCTACCTTAAAATGTCATAAGTCAATGCAAATAATTCGATCGCTGATAGTCTAGGCAGCTGTTATGTCTTCGTCGGGCACTGGCTACTAGATTTCATGAAGATTGGACTACTGTGGTCCGTTTTACTACAGTTCTGAAGAGTGGACTATTGTGGTCCTTTTGCTATCAGTTTGGGTGCACTTCTTCCGTGTCACTTAACTGCAGTGTGGTGTGTGTGAAGTCCTTCGTTGAGGTAGCTTCTGGTACACGATGTGTCGTCGTGTAATTTGGTCCCTTGCCACACTGTGGGGTCTTGCAGGGTGATTTTCCAGGGTTGCTCCCTCAGCCTTGTGCTGTAGGGGCTAAACAGCCAACTTGGTTTTCCTGTGGAGTTGGGCGCACGTTTTAGCTCGCCTGCTCGTCTGTTTGACAAAGTCAGGCCTCGTGGCTACTTGATAGAATTCTAAGATTCTAAAGTCCTGTTTCCTGGTCTATGAGTGAAGATAGTTCTCTGCTCCGGTCTAGCTGTGTAGACTTCGGTGTCTTTCGTAGCACTGACTTAAGTATGCTAGGTTTTGACCAAGTCAGAACCGGCTCTAACCGCTCTGCCTGAGTCCCATAGGTTAAAACTTTCAGATTCAAGGCACACAGTGCTGACGTCACTAACTGCCTGCGTCAAGCTCGCAGTGTGTGTACCTCCTATACTGTAATCGGCTGCTGTGTAATACACTAACTTTCTAAGGTTACAATGACTAAACAGGCTAAATAGTAAATGGGCAGAGTAAAACTAGTCATCTCGTCACAGGCTCCCTCAACTGAAAAAAGGCGATGACTACTGGATTCGACCTTTTTCTACTACAGAGCCTAGTTTAACACTGCACTATCCTAGGGTCCTATTTACAAACTAAGTAAGTTGCTCTACCTGAGCTGCAATGCTATGCCAGGTAGCTATGGACACTAGTGACAGGGTTTTGCTGGACGGGGACGAATTCTGGTGCTGTGGCCCTTAGTTGTGTTGGGTGGGCGACAGCTGCTGTGTCCTCCACGAGATGGCGACTGAGGTAGTCGGCTCCGTGGTTCTCTTTGCCGGGGATGTACTCAATTTGGAATGAGTATGCCTGAAGGGTGAGTGCCCATCTCATCAGGCGAGAGTTCAAAGACTTGGAGGCTGCCAGGAACGATAGTGGTTGGTGGTCCACCTGAACTGTGAAGTGTGTCCCATACAGGTAGAGTTGAAACTTCTGTATGGCCCAGACTAGTCCAAGGCATTCTTTCTCCGACGTGGCGGAGTGGGTCTCGGCGGGTCTCAATTTTCTGCTGGCGTAGGCGACAGGGAATAGCGTCTCTGCATTCTTGGGGTCGCGCTGTAGCAGTACTGCTCCGAGTCCTAAGTCACTGGCGTCGGTGCGAAGAACGAAGGGCTGAGTCAAATCGGGTAGGTGGAGTACTGGCGCCGATGTCATTTTGTCCTTGTGTGTTTGGAATGCCGTCTCACATTCCGCTGTCCAAACTACTTTGTCCGGGGCGATTTTCCGGGTTCCATTTGTCAGTGGCACGGCGATGCTGTTGTAGTTGGGGATGAACTTCTAGTAGAAGCCGCAGAGTCCTAAAAACGACTGTACTTCCTTCTTGGTCTTGGGCCTAGGAGCGTCGAGTAGGCGTTTCACGGTCTTTTCTACCGGTCGCAGGCTTTCTTGACTTATGGCGTGTCCCAGGAATTCTAATTCCGTGAATCCAATCTGACATTTGGTGGGTCTTGCCGTCAATCCAGTGTCTCTGAGGCGGGCGAGTAGTTGTTGTAGGAGCGTGACATGTTCCTCCCATGTAGGTGTTGCGATGAGGATGTCGTCCATAAACGAGTGTAGGTGCTCGCTGCTCAGGGGTGCCAGGAGTTTCCGCATCATGGCGCTGAAGATGCTGGGTGCGTTGTGGAGTCCGAATGGAAGTACGTTGAACTCGAAGTGTCCTTCCATAGTGCTAAACGCTAGGTACTTTCGGACTTGTGGTTGTACTGGTATCTGATAGTATCCTTTGCTGAGGTCGATGCGTGAGAAGTACTTCGCTCGCTTTAGCTTGGCAAATAGGTCTGTCTTGTCCGGGAGTGGCTCTGGCTGGAACTGCGTTACCGCATTCAGGAGTCTGAAGTCGATGCACAGTCGATGCTCTCCGTTGGGTTTTCGCAACAATACCGTGCCTGCGCTGTAGGGTGAAGTAGACTCTGAGATGATTCCGGCTGCCAGTAAGGTGTCTATCTCTTCCTTGATGGCTCGCTGCTGTGACAGTGGCATCGGGTAGAGCTTCTGGCGGACGGGTGTTGGGTCGGTCACCGTTAAGGTTACTTCGACGAGGTCTGTCCTCCCTGGTCGGTCTGTGAGCACAGTCTGATGTTGTCGAATGACCTGTAGTACTTGCTGTTGCTGTTTAGTGGGTTTCTTTGGAGGGCAGGGGATATTCTACTGCATTGGTCTCCATGCTTTCTCCTTCTTCCGCGATGGCGATGGCTAGCAAGTTGTGAGTGCTGGGGGTCGCTGGTCGGTCCGTATACTTCTTGAGGAGATTGATGTGGTGGTATCGGGCTCTCCCGTTCACCTCTACTTGGTAGACTGTCTTGGATTTCCTGGCAGTCACCCGGTACGGTCCTCTCCAAGCGATGTCCAGCTTGTTGGTTCCACTTGGAAGTAAGAGTAGCACTTGCTCGCCGACTTGCAGTTCTCTGTCCTTCGCGTGGCGGTTGTAGTACTTCGCCTGACGGGCTCTTGCCTTGTTCAGTGCTTCACCAGCTTTCTTCCACGTTGCTTTGAGGGTTTCCTGCAGGTCTGCGACGTACTTGGTGGCACCTCTGGGTGTGTCGTCTATCTTGGCTTCCGTCCAACTTCTGCGTAGGGCTTCTAGCGGTCCTGCTAGAGGTCTGACGAATAGCAATGTTGACGGGGTGTAACCTGTGACTGCATGGGGCGTTTCTCTATATGCGAACAGTGCCGCATTCACGTAGGTGTCCCACGCTTCTGGGTTGTCGTCGGCGACTTTCCTGAGTATGGTGAGAAGGGTTCCATTCAGTCTTTCTACTTGTCCGTTGTTGGCGGGGTGGTACGGTGGTGTGCGAATGTGATGAACTTGTATCAAATCGAACACGTCTTGCATCAGGCGGCCGGTGAACTGAGATCCGTTGTCCGTTCTAATGCTGGCCGGGAATCCGACTCTGGTAAAGATGGCGATGAGTGCATCTGTAATCTTCTTGGTGTCGATCGCTGGCAACGGGACTGCTTCGCACCACATCGTACATGTCTCGACGAGTGTGAGTAGAAATCAGTTCCGCTTCTTGGTCATGGGCAGTGGTCCTACTATGTCTACTGCTGACGTCACTAACTGCCTGCGTCAAGCTCGCAGTGTGTGTACCTCCTATACTGTAATCGGCTGCTGTGTAATACACTAACTTTCTAAGGTTACAATGACTAAACAGGCTAAATAGTAAATGGGCAGAGTAAAACTAGTCATCTCGTCACACCTACTATTCCATGTGGCCTACTATTCCTTGTGGCCTACTATTCCATGTGACCTACTATTCCATGTGACCTACTATTCCATGTGGCCTACTATTCCATGTGGCCTACTATTCTATGTGCCCTACTATTCCATGTGGCCTACTATTCTATGTGCCCTACTATTCCATGTGGCCTACTATTCCATGTGGCCTACTATTCCATGTGGCCTACTATTCCATGTGGCCTACTATTCCATGTGGTCTACTATTACATGTGGTCTACTATTCCATGTGGCCTACTATTACATGTGGTCTACTATTCCATGTGGCCTACTATTCCATGTGGCATACTATTCCATGTGGCATACTATTCCTTGTGGCCTACTATTCCATGTGGTCTACTATTCCATGTGGCCTACTATTCCATGTGGCCTACTATTCCATGTGGCCTACTATTCCATGTGGCCTACTATTCCTTGTGGCCTACTATTCCATGTGGCCTACTATTCCATGTGGCCTACTATTCCATGTGGCCTACTATTCCATGTGGCCTACTATTCCTTGTGGCCTACTATTCCATGTGGCCTACTATTCCTTGTGGCCTACTATTCCATGTGGCCTACTATGCCATGTGGCCTACTATTCCATGTGGCCTACTATTCCATGTGGCCTACTATTCCTTGTGGCCTACTATTCCTTGTGGCCTACTATTCCATGTGGTCTACTATTCCATGTGGCCTACTATTCCATGTGGCCTACTATTCCATGTGGCCTACTATTCCATGTGGCCTACTATTCCATGTGACCTACTATTCCATGTGGCCTACTATTCCATGTGGCCTACTATTCTTTGTGGCCTACTATTCCATGTGAACTACTATTCCATGTGGCCTACTATTCCATGTGGCCTACTATTCCATGTGGCCTACTATTCCTTGTGGCCTACTATTTCATGTGGCCTACTATTCCATGTGAACTACTATTCCATGTGGCCTACTATTCCATGTGTCCTACTATTCCATGTGGCCTACTATTCCATGTGGCCTACTATTCCATGTGGCTTACTATTCCATGTCTTGATAGTTCAGATAGTGGCCTACTATTCCATGTGGCCTACTGTTCCATGTGACCTACTATTCCATGTGGCCTACTATTCCATGTGGCCTACTATTCCATGTGGCCTACTATTCCTTTGTTATACTCGGTTTGATGATGGTGTTTTTCTTTATCAGTATCTGATTCAGCCAAAATGCTGAATTCCTGATAAGGTGTAACTCAGATTCGTTTATCCACGCAGCCTGCTCACTCAGCATACAAGACACGGAGTCGACGTATGAAGTTTTCCACTTTTATTCAGCACACATCAACAACTGCATACAATCGCCTTTTCACGCTCAAAGTTTTACTTTCCAACTCACTATCAACAACTTCAACTTTTTTTAACAGTGCGGCGCTTATATAGTCTCTACATACCGGGGAACAAACGAGAATAATCCTATATAAAACACCACAACCAATCAAAATTAATTTCATCATCACATGATTCACGTCATACAACCTCAGGAATGGAAGCTTCCATAGTAACCAACAGAACAATCCACACGCTTCGATCGATAGTAAGCAACTAATTCCCGAAAATTCTCAAACAATATCGACCAACTAAAAACACTAACGTTACACAAAGCCTCTACTAATAACAACGCAAAATCAAATCAAAGATAAATACACTATATTACTGCATGCGTTGCAAAAATAAAACGAACAGATCTATCGCGCGCATCACACACAAGCCTACCATTGCACGCCCTTCACACATAATATCGTGCGCATCCCACACGCACCATCATGAGCGTCTCAACGTAACATAACCCCCCACTCAAGAAGAAATTTACTTAATTTCTTTCATTAACGTTGATACGCAATGCGCAAACAAAATCAGAAATTAAAACTTATTTAAGACTTTCTGAATACTGTCAATGCGCTCAGTCTATCCACACAGAGTCAGTGGTTTTCATCTTCAAGTCTGTCTGGATATTGCCAATATTCTCAGTTCATTCACACACAGTTAATGTTCTTTCATCCGCAAGGAAACGACGCCCTCGTCAGTTGCGGTTGTCATCGGCCCAGGGTCAAAGACGATGATCACGTGGGCTTTCCTGGAGTCAGTGCATCCTCCGTTGTCTCCTTCTTCCGTCGGATGTCCGACGATGTCGACGTTGTCGGTTCCCAGAATGCACTTGCTGGGTCTCACGGTCAGGTTGGCCTCTTGAAGACGGTGGAACAGCTCCCTCAAGGTCTGCAGATGCTCCTTCCAGGTCTGGGTGTGGACTAGCAGGTCGTCCCAGTAACACACGACGTTGTCCATCCCTTTGAGCATCTTCCTCATTCCTCTCTTCAGGGTAGCTCCACTGTTGACCATGCCAAAGGGCATCCTTAGGCACTCGTACGTCCCATCAGGAGTTATGAAAGCAGTCTTTGGTATGTCCTGTTGACGCACGGGGACTTGCCAATATCCCTTGCTGAGGTCAATTTTTGAGAAGATTTTACTCCCCGATAATTGGCGGAAGAGGTCTGCTGCAGTAGGCATCGGCTCGGGATCGAAGACGGTGATCTTATTAACCTTCCTGTAGTCGATGCATACTCTGTTGCTCCCGTCCTTCTTCTTCACGACCACGACAGGGGACGCGTAGGGGGAACTGGACTCCCTGATGATGCCCATCTTCAGCATCTCATCGATGTCTTTCTTCAAGGATTCACGGGCCTTGAAAGGGATCGGGAAGGGCTTGGATCGAACAGGGATATTTGAAGTGAGGTGGACTTCATGTTAGACCAAAGTCGTAGAGCCTGGGACATCATTGAAGCTATGGGGAAACTCGCCCATAAGGTCCTTGAGCTCCAACTTTTGAGCTTCCATCAAGCTCGGTCCTAGCTTAACATCATCGATGCCTTCCTTGCTATGGAAGTCTCCCAGTTTTAACAGTTCCTCGCTGTCAAAGCTGTCGTCGATCTCAGCTGCTGTTGCTGCGTGTACAGTCTCTGATGGCCTTTCCACGTACAGCTTAAGGAGGTTGGCGTGGTATATCTTGGAATGCTGGCCGACCTTCACCTTGTAGTCGTTGATCCCCACCACGGTCTCCACTTCGTACAGGCCTTTCCACTGCATCAGCAACTTATTATGATCAGTAGGTAGCAGTACCAGTACTTTGTTGCCAGGTTTGAACTTCCTGTTCACAGCCCTACGATCATAGTAGTGCTTTCCACAGTCCTGGGACTTCTTCAGGTTTTCTCTGGCTATCTCGAGAGTTTGCTCCAGCTTCTCCCGTAGCTCAAACACGTACTGGTAGCTGTTCTTCACCTCTGGGGTGTCCACTTCCTTCGTCCACAATTCTTTCAGGATGTGCATCGGCCCTCGGATGGTTCTTCCGTACAGCAGCTCGAACGGAGAAAAGCCGGTGGACTCCTGCGGTACTTCTCTGTAGGCGAAAGGTAAGGCGTTGATATAGCGATGCCATTGTCTGGGCTGCTCGCTGCACAGTTTCTTCAGGGTGGACTTCAGCGTAGCATTGAACTTCTCGACGAGCCCGTTGCACATTGGATGGTAGGGTGTCGTAGTCAAATGCCGGATACTCAGCAGTCTGTTGACCTCCTTCATACAGTCAGAGACGAACTGCGTCCCGAGGTCTGTCAGAATTTCTTCAGGCACTCCAAGTCTGCTGAACATGTCCACCAGTGCCTCTGCAACAGTTTCAGTGTCAATCTTCTTCAGAGGCACTGCTTCTGGGTACCGAGTCGCATAGTCCACTAAAGTCAGTACCCACCGATGACCTTCTTCACTCGGAGGTCTTATTTCGCCGATTAAGTCTAAGGCCACCCTCTTGAAAGGTCGGTCGATCAGAGGCATCCTCTGCATAGGTACTTTCGGGACCCTTCCTCGAGGTATGGTCTTCTGGCAAATGTCACATGACCGGCAGAAACGGCTGACGTCCGCATGAAGTACTGGCCAGTAGAACACCGCCTGGATTCTATCCGACGTCTTCTTGATACCCAGGTGATCTCCCATGATTGAGTCATGCGCTACTTCCATCACCTGGCGCCTTAGGGGTAATGGTACCAATACTTGACGTAGTGGTTTCCCTCCGTTGACCCTCTGGTGCTGGAAGATTCGATACAGGATCTTGGCCTTCACCTCAAAATAGACCGTGCCACTGCCCTTGGTCACGTGGTCTTGGCGGTTCCTGTACTTGTTTAAAGTACTGTCAGCTTCCTGGAGCTGGATCAGCTTATCTCTGTCCACGATGGCAGCTTTGGAGTTATCGGCGACCTTCAGTGGCGTAGACGTCTTGTCTCTCTTGGCCTGGGCCCTGGTTGTAACAGCACCGACGATCTCTTGTCGGCAGGGCTGAGCCGGAGTAACCACATTGTCCCGTAGCAGCTCTGTAAGGTCTCCATCGGGAAACGGCAATGGATCCTCCTCCACAACTTCGACGTGTTGAGTTGAGGCAGGACTCCACTCTGGATCGGGGTCGTCGGGTCGCCTCGCGCCGTCGATATTCCCGATCATCAAATCGTACAGCGGCTTCTTCAGGCAAACCGCTTCGACTTCGCCTATGTAGAAAGGGGTGCTGACTTGAATCTTCGCTACTGGCGCTTTCACACATTTGCTGTCGGCCATGAGTGTCCATTTTGAATCGCCAGTGAACTGTTCTTTGGAGATCAGATCTTCTCTGACGATGACCCCACTGCAGCCAGAGTCTCTTAAGACAGTCACTTCATGATTTCCGACGCGTCCCTTGGAAACAGGCATGTTCTGGACGGTCATCGCTGCGCTGGCGACGACGGGGATGGATTTCCCGTTGGCAAGGAGAAGCTGGCCGTCAGTTATGCACTCTTGCACGTCCGCATGAGTAGCTGTGCGCTCGGTCTCACTCGGAAGAATGACGCTCCCGCCGCACACTTGATGATCAGATCTACTGGTTTGCCGTTGATTGGAGAACCGCCTCTGACGGTTGCCCGCCGCTGCATTGTCCGTACTGCTCCGCTGTCCGCTACTTTTGTTTTGAGTACAGTTAGCCGCTCTGTGGTCTGTAGCGTTGCAGGTGAAACAGCCTCTTGAATGCCCTTCCCTGGGAGGAGGCGTGGAGTCCGTCTGTTTCTGGCTCGTCTGGCTCCCCTGGATCTGGTTCACATGGTTTCCAGTCTTCTGAAAATGTTTCGTCGCGCTGGGTGGCCCCAGGGTCTTCCCATGAGCGATGAGATATCTTTCAGCAGCCTCAGTCACATCTTTAAGCGTCTGCAGCTTTTGTTCTTCTAAGTGGGTCGCTAGGTCCTTGTGACAGGCATTGAGAAATTGTTCCTTCACGATCAGGTCATGGAGACTGTCGTAAGACTTCCTTTCGCCTGATAACTCCACCCACTTGTGTAGATATGACGACAGGCGCTCCACAAACTGCTTTGGCGTCTCGTCTGACTTAGGCCGGCATTCACGGAAGCGTTTACGGTAGCCATTCTCCGTAAAGTTGTAGCACTGCAATAGGGCCTCTTTCAAGATGTCGTAGTCTTTAGCGTCATCGTCCGACAATCTGGTGTAGACGTCGAGTGCTTGCCCCGTCAGAAGTGCACTTAGTCGAATCGCCCAGTCTTGAGGTTGCCAGTTAGAGTTTTGGCAAACCTTTCAAATCTCGCCAAATAACTGTCGATCTGGTCCTTCCCGTCGACAAACGCTGGCAATTTTGGAGCTTTGTTGTCACTGATGACTTGTGGCGCATTCTGCTGTTGCTGGATACACGCCAACTCTAGCAGGTACTGACGCTCGCCTTCAAGACGCTTCAGCTCGAACTCTCTTTCTTCTCGGCGTCGCTGTTCTTCTGATTCTCTGTCTTCTCGGCGACGCTGTTTTTCCTTTTCTAGACGCTGCTCTTCTAATTCTCTTTCTTGTATTCTCTCCTGGGATTTGACGTACTCCGTCAGCTGTTTCCCTTTTAGATTCAGTTGAATCCCTTTCTGCCAGAAGTCAGCCATCTCGATGCTTTTCTGGAAAGTTCTTTTCTGGAAAGTTCTTGACTGGAAAGTTATTGACAGTGATGTACCTTTCTAGACTGTTCTAGAACAGCACGCTTTCTGCAGCAGCGCTGATGCTTGCCACTAGTCGCTTTCGCTGACGCAGGCCCCGCTGTCCTCGTCGTATGCGACGCTGCACCACGCTGGTGTTGATGTACACGCTCCTGTGCTGAAGTAGACGCGACGTCCGGTCGTCGCTCTCTCTAGTACTGGCGATGTAGCTCCAAGACTGTCCCTCGACGTAGTCTTGCGGCAGCCACGTAGTCCCGATCTGTTGTTCGCTCACGAAGCAACTCTTCAGCGACTAAACGCTCTAGCAGTCAACCCGAATCTTTCGGATGTAGTCCGAGTATGTTGGCCCCTCTAAACGCAACTCGTTGGCGGCTACCCTCGATGACTGCCTCTCGTAACGTTGACTCGCTTGTTGTAGCAGTTGAACCCTTGGCTATGGCGTGAATCGCAGCTTGGCCCCCAAAATGTTACACTCGGTTTGATGATGGTGTTTTTCTTTATCAGTATCTGATTCAGCCCCAATGCTGAATTCCTGATAAGGTGTAACTCAGATTCGTTTATCCACGCAGCCTGCTCACTCAGCATACAAGACACGGAGTCGACGTATGAAGTTTTCCACTTTTATTCAGCACACATCAACAACTGCATACAATCGCCTTTTCACGCTCAACTTTTTACTTTCCAACTCACTATCAACAACTTCAACTTTTTTTAACAGTGCGGCGCTTATATAGTCTCTACATACCCGGGAACAAACGAGAATAATCCTATATAAAACACCACAACCAATCAAAATTAATTTCATCATCACGTGACTCACGTCATACAACCTCAGGAATGGAAGCTTCCATGGTAACCAACAGAACAATCCACACGCTTCGATCGATAGTAAACAACTAATTCCCGAAAATTCTCAAACAATATCGACCAACTAAAAACACTTACGTTACACAAAGCCTCTACTAATAACAACGCAAAATCAAATCAAAGATAAATACACTATATTACTGCATGCGTTGCAAAAATAAAACGAACAGATCTATCGCGCGCGTCACACACAAGCCTACCATTGCACACGCTTCACACATAATATCGTGCGCATCTCACACGCACCATCATGAGCGTCTCAACGTAACATCCTTGTGGCCTACTATTCCATGTGGCCTACTATTCCATGTGGCCTACTATTCCATGTGGCCTACTATTCCATGTGACCTACTATTCCATGTGGCCTACTATTCCATGTGGCCTACTATTCCATGTGGCCTACTATTCCATGTGACCTACTATTCCTTGTGGCCTACTATTCCATGTGGCCTACTATTCCTTGTCTTCCGTTTCTGCTTTGTTAGTATAAAGTCCAGTCAAAAACAAGAAAATTAACAATTTTGAAAATGCTTATTTTGCCGCTAAATGTGAGTGTGTGTGTGTGTGTGGATGTGTGTGGGCATGACACACACATGAAACTCCACATGGTTTCTTTTGACTTTTTGGGAAGGCCGCACTGTGTTTGGGTGTGTGAGGGTGGGCATGTAAAAACGACGTTACTCTGACACACACATGAAACTCTACATGGTTTCTTTTGACTTTTTTTTTGACGGCCCCGTTATTTTGACATCAAAATAACGCTCCGTAGAGTTCCAGCTGTTTTAGGATTAGGGTTAGGTTAAGGATTAGGGTTAGGGTTTAGGGTTAGGGTTTGGGTTTGGGATAGCTTCAAAAACTTGAAAATAATGTCAAAGAAATGGAAAGTTTGTCAAAATAATGTATGTTTTTTTCACAACAGTCATCACAACGTCGTTTCTACAAAAATGAGTGCGTGTGTGTGGGTGTGGGTGTGGGTGTGTGTGTGTGTGGGTGTGTGTGTGGGTGTGTGTGTGTGTGTGTCTGAAAATACATTGGAATGGCTTGCCTTTTAAAAAAAATTTATTAATCATTCCAAGGCGCCCATTTTTTTAAACCTTAGCTTTGACCCCTGGGATGACAGCACAATTCAGGGTGAACGAACAAACATGTAATATCTTCACTTGGATCGAAACGATATAGGTCTATTTTACTGCCATCTACATGTATCATAGGCCTATATAGTGCCCATCCAAGTGGCGATCAGTAAGCACCCTTCTATACTATACGCTATTCCAGGCTTTGTTTCGTCTACCGCCTTGCTATCGAGGATCGGCTATAGGCGTCCAACTTCTGTAACGCCCCTGTGATTTAACAAAGACAGCGCCCCTCAGTAGTTACATGACAGCGAGGTTTTCTATGTTTGTGTTCCCTTGTCCTCAGGTGTGGCAGTGGGTGGACGGCAGATCAGCATTTTTTATCAACGTGTCTGGCGTCATCGCACCCCCTGTTTGCTCCTTTTACAACTTTATATATGGGACTCTGGACAAGGTGATGTGCCATGCGAAAACGGAGCTGCCCGCCCATGTTATCTGCGAGTTTGACAAGCAGAACATAAACTCGTCCACACGGAAATCAATAGAGGTGCAGTTTGCCAAACTGGTTCCCGAGTCTGTTTCCTGGAAGGTCCCCATGGTGACTTGTCTGTCCGGTCACGTGACGAGAGACTTCCTTTCATGTGATATTCAGAGTGGCTGCGACGTGAATCAAAACAGCGTGTCGCAGTGTAAAATTGATGCTGACGTCTCGGTGCCGATGTTTCGCTGTCAGCGTAGTACCGTGGACTTGCCTTACACGTTTCTGTGTGACCACATCCAGCACTGCTTTGACAACTCGGATGAGGATTTTTGTGTGTTTGAGCGTTGTCCTAGCGCGCTATGGGTATGTCGGAACGGTCAGTGTGTTGAGATAAATCGCTTGTGCGACGGTAGGCCGGACTGTTACGACGGTTCAGACGAGGGGTGTATAAAGAAGATTTTCCGAGAAATGCTGGGGGAACTACCTTTGCCTGCATTACTGGAAATGGACGGCAAAGGCAGCTACAACTTCAGAGATACACCGAATAAATCTGACAGCTGCCCGGATACTCACTTCTACTGCCCTGAAGGCCTCTGTCTCCCGGTCTACCTTCGCTGTAACAACATTCCTGACTGCCTGGGAAAGGAGGATGAGAAAAACTGTGATGGACTGACTTGTCCAGGATTTTATCGTTGTCGAGGGTCCAAGGTTTGCCTACACCCTCAGCACGTTTGCGACGGCGTGCTTCAATGCCCTCAGCAGGATGATGAAGTTCTGTGTGACATGCGCTGTCCCCGCGCCTGCCGTTGTCAAGGCCTGTCCTTTGTCTGTCCCCAAGCCCTTGACCTCAGCACGTTCCCTGGCATTCGCTTTATGGACGCCAGTGGATCTACCATGGTGCCTAGTGACTTTTCCAACCAAACCTTTCTCGTTCGTCTTCATATGTCGCGGTGCAGCATCAGCACAATGACCGTCATGACCTCTCCCAACCTGCAACATCTGGACTTGAGTTACAATCAGATAACCCACATTGACATGCGCGTCTTTCACTTTCTTACCAACCTTCGCGTTCTGGAGCTTTCCAACAACCCACTGTCAGATATCATCAACAGTGAATCTCACCCCATGTTCCTGCAAAGTATCGGTCTCTCGTTCACTAGGCTCAGTGTATATGATAGCAGCGCTTTCTCCAACTGTCCTGATGTGCAAAAAATCAACGTGTCTTGGAGCTACATAACAACAATTTTAGAAAAGGGGTTCAAATCCACGCCGTTGCTGGAGATTATAGACGCTAGAGGGAGCCCGCTGACCACTTTCCCTACAGACGTTTTTTCCAGCCTGACCTCCCTAACGACTGTGTACGTGGACAACTATAAGCTGTGCTGTACAGCCATGCTGCCCTTAGCCTTTGACCCCAAGAACTGTCACGCCAAACAAGATTTATTGACTTCATGTGAAGATCTGCTGAAATATAACGCCTACCGGGTTTTCCTATGGGTCTTTGCAGCCTTGACCATCATAGGCAACCTGGGCAGCTTTGTGGCCAGGATCTACTTGGACAGGTCATCAATGGGCAGCTTCAGTGTCTTCGTAACTAACTTGTGCTTGGCCGACTTTCTGATGGGGCTCTACCTGGCCATCATCGGGTCTGCAGACCTGGTTTACCGCGGTCAATATTTATTTTATGACATCCAGTGGAAGAACAGTTCAGCCTGTATGGTGGCAGGATTCCTGTCTTTTCTGTCCAATGAGGTGGGAGCCTTCATCATCTGCTTGATCACGCTGGACCGATTCCTGGTGTTACGCTTCCCTTTCAGTCAGGTCCATTTCAAACGCAGGTCCGCGCTAATCACGTGTGGCATCATCTGGGCCGTGGGGTTCGTGTTGGCCGTAATCCCCTTGCTGCCTGTCACGTCCCACTGGCAGTTATACAGTCAGAACGGCATCTGCATCCCGCTTCCTTTCAGCGGCAATGACGGATTTCCTGGCTACACTTATTCGTTCACCGTGATGATCGCATTCAACTTCATTTTGTTCCTGCTTATCGCCATTGGTCAGGGCGTTATCTACTGGTCAGTCAAGGCGAATTCTCTGGTGTTGGCCAACAAAGGCACTGCGTCGCGTGACGCGGTCATCGCTCGCCGCTTGACCATCATCGTGCTGTCGGACTTTGCTTGCTGGTTCCCTCTCGGCCTACTGGGCATCATGGCGTCAACCGGCGCTCGAATCCCCGATGAAGTCATTGTGGCCATGGCCATTTTCGTGATACCCTTAAACTCTGCTCTCAACCCCTTCCTCTACACCTTCAAGGTGGTGATGGAGAAGCGACAGAAAGCCAGAGAGGCCTATCTGATGAAAAAGCTGGAGATGAGAATGAAATGCATTATGGAGTTTACCACTGTTACTGATAATAAACACGCCATCTCCAAACTCCCCAACCCTTCCTCCAATCCAGCCGCCTTGGCTCAGATCAAAGCTTGGGTCAAAGACAAAGTCATCACCATGGAGGAGTTGGCCGCCTGTTGTTCAGAGGTCCAACAGGGAATCTTGAATTGAGGTCTGCTATACCCCAGGCACTTTTTTATTGGTTCCACCTTGATGTGACGTAAAAGAATTGAAGGAAAGACAGGTCACCAGTGCACAAACAGAGATAGAGTGCAGCAAACGCAACACATGGGCAAACGGCCAGCCATATCTATACTAGGAAAGTGTTGGTAACAATCATGCAAGAGTTGTGGTTCCTATCTTATCCTATCTTATCCTATCCCGTAACTCAAAGGTCGTTGGGGCACCAAAGATGATCGTTTAACCAGCGTACTCCATCTTTCTCTGTTCTCAGCAACCCACATGGCTTCGTTCAGTGTCAAACCAGTCCATTCACAAATTGTGTCCTCCCACTTCCTTTTCTGTATCCCTCGTTTTCTGCCACCGTTTTCATAATAAACATATCCATTAATTTACTGACAGGAGACGCTAATGCTATGGGTCTGTAGCTAGCAATTTCTCTACGTGATTTTCCATTCTTTAAAATCGGTATTATTATTGAAGTTTTCCCAACATTCGGTATATTACCAGATTCCCAACATTTTTTCATAATGGTATGTAAATAATTTAACCATGATTCTGGAAGATGTTGAAGAAGTGTATATGAAATTCCATCCCATCCTACTACTAAGTTTTTATTACCAAAACTGTTAATGCCTCTTTTACTTTTAATACAGAAATGTTTGCATTAATTACATTATTATTGTTATTATCGTTTGCAGGATCATTGTATGAATCACTTTTTTTCAATATTTTCTCTAGATTTTATAACATCATCTTATAAATTAGATGTATTACTAGCATTTGAAAATAATTTAGCACATTCTTCTGCTGTCTTTGGAAGATATGAATTCTTTATTTTCAACTTTAACTGAGCATTGTGGGAGTAGGAATCCTTTTTCATTTGCGAGATTATATTGCATTACATTACATGATTATTGCTTTAGGTCCAGCGGACTCTTCCGAGCCAAATCAGGACCGGACAATCCCTGATCCGCATAAAAGATCTGCTGAAACAACCCTAGTGGTAAAACTGAATGCTCTACACCAGCCAGTCACTTTACAATAAAGACATCACACGCAGGGGACGCTGAGGCTATACTCTAATTTATTGAACCCCCGTTTACAAAAACAAAATAGAATACAAACATCATTATTAATTATCAACAAAACACATACATATAAAATGCCTACATTGCTAAATAAAGACATCATAGGAAGCCCTAGTGACCACCTGGCAGAAAGCGTCCAATATTCCCAAGCTGATCCAACAGACCTCACACACAAATAAGAAGTCTTGTCCCGGAAGAGTTTTCAAGAAAAAAGGTAGGTGACTGGTCTAGCGAAGAAGAAGATAGAGCAGGAATGAGAAAGAACAAATGAGAAAGACAGCGACAGTGGGAATTTAAAGCACAAATTTCCAGAAAGTGGGGATACTATTTATACTGAAATCCCCGGCACCCCAACGGGGGTCGAGATTTTATTCCAAATTTTGGAAGTATTATTCTCTAATATTTGTTCACTGCAAAATTGTGTCCATTAATATTGTTTTGCTGACGCGATAATTTTATTGCAAGCTATATTTGATGTAAAACATTTTCTTCCGACCTGCTTTAACACCATTTTTTATATGCTGCTTTCTTATCTTTAACTGCCGTATTACATTCTTGATTCCACCACATATTTCCTTTATGTTTATTATTTTTATGTTTTTTATCGTAGGAATTGAAGATTTAGCAGCATATATAATTGTTTCATTAAAATCCATAACAATGTTCTCGATACAGCAGTTTATAAAATCAATGTTAGAATTCCATAAAAGTGACTGAAACCTTTTCCCAGTCGGCAAGATCATATGCAAATTTTGGAATTTCATCTTCCTCCTGTTCTAATACAGATGTAACATTATAAATTGACTAGTGGTTTTTGTACCCTGGCAAGCCAGGGTACACAGGTTGCTGTTTAAAATGTAGACAGAGAGACAACTGTTGTCTGCGAGTTTCATTTGGACGATGATACCTCCCCATATCCCCCTTGATACCTCACCATACCCCCCCCCCCTCTGATATCTCCCCGTCCCCCCCATGATGCCTCATCATACCCCCTTGATACCTCCCCGAACCCACTTGATACCTCCCCATAACCCCTTGATACCTTTCGTACCCCCCTTGTAACCTACCTGTACCCTCCTTGATACTTCCCCGTTGATCGTTTCGCAGGTATGGATGAAAGGAATCGACCATCACCATACCCCCTTATAAATACCCGTATCCCCGTTATGCCTACCCATGCCCCTTTAAACCTACCCGTAGCCCCCTTTTACCTACACGTACCACCCCATCCCGATCCTTGATAATAATAATAATAATAATAATAATAATAATAATAATAATAATAATAATAATAATAATAATATTGAATAATACAAATAGAAATCATAAAAAACACCAAGGTTTTAAAATAAAATTTGATATAAGATATTATAATTATAATAATAATAATTATTATTATTAGTTTATAAATAATAATAATAATAATAATAATAATAATAATAATAATAATAATAACGTACCACTCCATCTCGATCCTTGGTAATAATAATAATAATAATAATAATAATAATAATAATAATAATAATAATAATAATAATAATAATAATAATATTGAATATAGAATAATACAATTAGAAATCATAAACACTAAGGTTTTAAAAGAAAATTTGATATAAGATATAATATTATAAATAATAATAATAATAGTAATAATAATAATAATAAGCCTAAATTAAAAAGAAAAATATCCATATTGTAGTGGGAAAAAAAAACATAAAAAAAAAATATGGCCCGCATCGGATTCGAACTTGGGTCGCCCTAAACGGTAGGCGAAAGTGTTACCAACTGAGCTATCAATGCTTCGTACAAAAACAATAAATTTTTTGGTCTATATGGGAAAACATGCTGAAACCTCAATTTGATTTTGAATGGAAGCGCGCGGAATGAGGCTATTGCAGTTTGTGGACATTTTGTTTATTTATTTATCTCAAAAACGGTTACATGTTCGGTAAGGAAATGTCGGCTATAACGATTTGGTGGGTTTTGAGCACACAGCAGGCCGATCGGCGGCCTCCAGCACCTGCCCAGATCAGCGTCCATAGGAGACAAACTTTATAGTAGTGGCGAAGAAGGACTCGGCTAAGCAATTTATATATATAGATTATAATAGGAAAATGATCACTACCCAATGAGTCTTGTTCCATGTCCCAATTACACTCATCTGTCAATTCTGGTGAAATTAATGAGAAATTAATTGCATATGAATTTTGATTAAAACTGTCCGGCTAACAGAATAATGTTGAATGCCATAAACACAAAGTATTGTCCAGATGTCCATTGTGTATGCAATGAGACTTTTTCATTATATCATTTACTTTTTGGCTGCCGTCTTTTTCGGCCTATACTAACGGTGCATCTGCATGACATAAGAACATTAGATGAGATTAATTTTCATCAAAGTGTATTGTTAGCAAAGCTCTTGATGGATTCTCCTATGGCTAGATATGTGTAAATAATAATTCCCCCCCCCCCCCGCCCACCATTCCGTCTTATCATCTTTGGTGGAAAAGACGTTAATAAAACAACCAACCAACCAACCAACTGTCCGGAACTATTGTGGGTCTTCCGTCATTCAACAAAACAAAATCAGAATTCACAATATTAAATGTAAACTTTTTATTGGTGTTTGTGATCCCAATTTTTGTCCCATAATGGAGAAAAAAAGTTAAAATTTCCTGTTATAATCCAATGGTCCTTATTGTTAATATTAGTCAAACAATCACAGTTTGTGTCCTTAGTTCCTTATGGAAGGTACACACATAAAATGTTAAGATGGTGATGATCATTTATACTGACATTGATCGGAGATGAACATTAGGCACTGGAGACTTACAGGGAGAATGTTCCAAATCATTCCTAATATATATTGCAGTTTGAACTTTTGAAGTAGTTTTAATAAAAGGCGTGACTAGTGGGTAATAATATCCGTTTATTTTTGGCAGTTTTTTTCTATTTACTTTTAAAGATTGAATAAATAATACATTATAAGCAGTTTTAACTAAATGCTGGCTAAGATAATTATATTGGTATTTGTTGATCTACAACTCCATTGCATTATACTGAAACCATTTTTCATTATCAATAAGTGTAATAAATTGAGAAAACGATATTATGGAAAGAAACATTTTTTCTCAACGTAATGAGACTAACTACAGTACAAATTCTTATCCCCTCATAACCCTAGCTAAATAATCATTGCAGAGACGATGTGCAGTTTACTGGAAGGCTCTATAAAAACTATTTGACAGAACCTCCAATCCTTTTGCATTTGGGTGAATACCATAGTTATACATTGACCTGATTGTTGCTCCAGTTTTTGTGAGAAATCCATTAGTATTATCAAGAAATCTTGCTTCTTGCTTTTGGCAGGCCATGCCTCAGTGCAGCATTTGAAGCATACGCCTTTTTTCGCAGAGCACCTCTCGGAGGTATTGTAGAGGAACAATACACTTTTGCCTTTGGAAACCGTTGTGTTTTTTTTTGCTTTGTCAATGACTTTTTATTCAATGCTTCATTCCAATGTTTGTTAATTTAGAATTGTCAACTCCAACATGAAGAACAACCTGCTCTACTGCCTCCTTTTTTTTCAGAGTGTCAATTCAGATTTTCACATCTTTAAGCGTAATACCAGAAATATATGCCTATATGATTTGGTGTTTCATGCAGTTGTTTATTGGACCAACTTTCTCTATGCCGCCTATGTATATTGTAACAAAGCAGCGTTCTCTCTCTCTCTCTCTCTCTCTCTCTCTCTCTCTCTCTCTCTCTCTCTCTCTCTCTATATATATATATATATATGTGTTGCAGCATGAGAAAACCAGGCTAAAGTGTCAAAATATGAAAAATTACTTATTTATTTATTAATAAAGTACTAAAAATAATCTTCAAAATGCCAAAAACAGAATTGTTTTATCTTTATTGGTTGATGTTTTATGATTTTTTTTAATATTTTATTTTCTCGGGGGCTAATTTCCAGAAATTGCCTTCAAAGTTTTGAATTGTAAAATGATCGTTACTTCACAACCAGAATTTTCCCATGCATGTATTTGGTATCAAAACAATCAGGAAGATGGCAGCAATATGGCAGTGAGTTGAGATAAGATGAGAAAATTCACATTATACACCATTCACACAATACTGAACATAAACAAATTAAAACAGTACGCACAATTTTATTCTGTACCCATCCATAATGCATAGTGTTTTTAAACATATTAGAAATAAAACAAGTGTTTACAAGTCTATAATAACTCAAACACATAATAATATATCAAGAACATGGCCTGAATCAATCATTTTTCTAAATTAAACCCTATCATAATGCCCCCTCCCTCCCCCCCCCTCTTAAATCCCTCGTCCGTCAAGTAATCTTTTGTTTAATTGCAAGCAGCAACATCAGCTGAGTTCAAATAGTCAAACAAAGATTACAAACCTAAAACAAAAGTTTCATTAGGTAGTTTTCAGTCCTAATAATCAAGCTTTAATAATTCCCCGATTCGAATAAATCTGTCGCGTCACAGGTGTAAATCAAAATAACATGTCATTTTGCTCTATAAAGTTTAAATAAACACAAATATCAAAGCAAATAGGCCTACTAATTACTAGTAATTTGGTAAATAGTCCTCATGTTCATTTCCTAAAACAGACAAACCAACAATAATAAATACTGAGAACATAGTCAACTTGTCATGCTAGTAATCTTGAATGCAGGCCAGACTACTTACCTTTTCAACCCTCCCCACCCCACCCCCACCCAACAAAATATACTACTGAAATATTTTCCACACTCCTACTGTAATTCTTTCACTGATATCGCCTTTTCAACCTTTACCTAAATCTATGCAAGTAGAATGACGGATTATTAAAGACACGCCAATAGCGAAGAGGCCTACGAAACATGAATCATTGAATGAAAACAAACACTATCGTTTAATAACGGGATCAAGCTTCTGCTCGTCAGAATCATAATCCTCATCACAGTTCCCACTGGCACCATCATAAAAATAGTCTGAAAGCAGGTCTTGGAGCTCTTCAGAAGCAAAACCGGGTCGATTCAAGGCCCTAGCTACTCTAGCAGACGACACATCTACTGACGCTGGAGACGAAGCCATCACTTCCGGTTTCCAAAAAGAATCGGTCACTTACTTTGACAAATTGTTTCTAACAAATGCAACATAAATGTTGCAAGAAAACACTTGAAATAGATGTATGATGAGTTTATCTACATTAAAAAATTCACTTTGAACTAAAAATCGTCGAAAATCTATAGGAAACACTTCAGTTTTTCACGACCTGGCTAGAGACACATTCGAACACAACTTGTGTCACAAGCAAGCTTCGGAACAAGGAATTTTATGAAAAATTCATACGCCACACACTTTTATGTACCAAAACGTAGTACCAATAGGGACTTTTCACTCTCCAGACGTTATATATCAATCCACATTGGGGATTTCCCTTCATAGTCGGACAAGAAAAGTTGGGGTATCGGAGGTCAATTAGTGCCATTGTTTTAGCAAGG
>CM072523.1:24405659-24560659 GCA_036898135.1 Oncomelania hupensis | reverse complement strand
TTTAAAGGGGCATGGGTAGGCATAACGGGGATACGGGTATATATAAGGGGGTATGGTGATGGTCGATTTTTTTCATCCATACCTGCGAAACGATCAACGGGGAAGTATCAAGGAGGGTACAGATAGGTTACAAGGGGGGTAAGGAAGGTATCAAGGGGGTATGGGGAGGTATCAGATGGGTTCGGGGAGGTATCAAGGGGGTTTGGTGAGGCATCATGGGGGGACGGGGAGATATCATGGGGGGGGGGGGGGGTATGGTGAGGTATCAAGGGAGATATGGGGAGGTATCATCGTCCAAATGAAACTCGCAGAAAACAGTTGTCTCTCTGTCTACATTTTAAACAGCAACCTGTGTACCCTGGCTTGCCAGGGTACAAAAACCACTAGTTGTAACATAACATTCATAAGAATTATTGGCTGTTAGGTACACATTTCTTCTTCCGTTAAAATTAAAGAGTAACACCTCCTGAACATTCCGATACTGAATGAAGTGCTGTACATGTTCAAATTAAGTAGTTATTGACCTCGGTAGCACCCCGTTTAAATACCGACACATTTTCCATAATTATACTAGTTCCTGTTTTTGGGTTGTTGTTTTTTCATTAGGCTAAAGTACTCAGCAGACTCCCATTATAATTCATTCACTAGGAAAGATAAACCCACTGCATTGGGCATGCTAAAATTTTTTTTTTCATTTTTAGTATGTAAACCCAGATCCTAAGATCCAAGAACTTCAAAAATCGATTCAAGTCTGAATTATGGAATCAAAAAATGTGAGAGATTGTGATTGAAGGGAAGTAACTAGGTACGGTAAAGAGGATGCCTTGGCGCGCTGATCTCCCTTCATTGAGTAAACAAGAACATCGACTCTCTTATAAAGTAATATATGGTTGTGAGGCATTCTGTTTGTTAGAGACAGACAGACACACAGACAGACAGACAAAGACAGACACACGAGGTTTAGGGAGGAGTGGGGGAAGGGGGAGCGAGGGGGTAGGAGGAATAAATAAAAACTTAGGAGGAATAAATACAAACTTTCTGGTTTCAGTTTTTATAAGAGATTTACAATACAATGCAATACAATATACTACAACATTTTTTTTTTACAAGATCATACACAAAGCTGATCATTTTACCAGAACAAATGCAAACAAACAAACAAAATAAAGAAAAACTGACATTTGATCATTCTGCTTGAGAGAGACAGACAAACACACAGACAGACGAAATGACAAATTCTATTTTAGCATTTATCATCACAAAAGCAGTCAATATCCTACGATCAAATTTAGCAGTATCGTGTGGGTTGACATTTGCGAAAGAATTCGCGCTCTACTGGCCTTTTCTCCAGATTTACTATTATTGGAGACGTGGATAAAGGGAGAGCATAAAAGAATTCTTTGACGTGCCGAAGAGCTTCTTACTCCCCTTGACAATAGGCGTCGCGAAACAGCCCAGGAACGGTTCCTTTCTTCGTCTCCATTCTTTGTGTGTGCTTTGATTATTTTCTTTGTTATATTCCTTCATTGTTTCTTTTTATTTATCTTTTTACGTCACATTTCTACATAGTTTTCTTTTTATTAAAATGTGATGCTTCTATAGTTTGAGTATAGTCTTACCCATTACCATTACAACTTAACCATTCCTCATAATGACTATTGAAATATTGATGGAATGCATTTACACTCTACTAATTCCCTCCCCTTACTTTCATTCGCCATTCGTCCAATAAGTAAAATAACATTAATCGTTCTAGCCTACCAGCTCAAAGGCAGTGTTCTAATTTCAGTTCACAATGTTTGATTTTTTTACTACCCCTCCTCCCCTACCCCTCTCCCTCCCCCCCCCCCCCAAAAAAAAAGAAGAAAAAAAAAGAAAGAAAAAGAAAAAAAAGACTATCTGTTGCTTATTTATATTTATATTTTAAATAAACGGACGACGACCACAGCCACTGCCATCATCACTAAATTCTCCACCACCACCATCACCATCATCATCATCATCAGCAGCAGCAGCAGCAGTAGCTGCATCATCATCATCATCATCATCATCATCATCATCATCATCATCATCATCATCATCATCATCACCATCATCATCGTCAACATCATCATCAACATCATCATCAATTTTGTCTGCTTCTGATGTGTGGATTTTTAGAGCCATTACCAATGCACCAGTGTTAAACTGCCATTCAGCGGTCGACCAATATTTCACAATTTAGATTCCACTGGAAATATCTATCAAGTTATTATGCGGGTGACTCGTAAGTTCTAGTGTTCTTGAACAGCCGTCACCTCCACCAGAATTTGAAACACCATAACCACCATCACCACATCCCCCATCATCACCAGAACGTCCATCACCGAAGCCACTACCTACATCCTCATCATCGCCACACCACTATCTCCACCAACCGCCACCATCACTAACCCCACCCCAACCCTCACCTTCCCATTCCCACCATCTCCTTGAACATCCAACCACTACCAAAAGCCACTAGTACTATACCTACATCATCACCACAATCTCCACCACCCTCCATCATCGGCAATGCCAGTCAGCATCCTAAGCCTTCTTCTCGTCCTTTCCTTCTGCTCTCATTTGCCGGGGCCTTCAGTGTGCAGGGCCGCGTTTCTATAAGATCATTAACGCTTATCAATCGCTCATATCCACCGTTGGATCGCCGCTGCTTCACACAACTCGTTCGGGCAGACCAGTCTTTTGAACGCATTGTACGAGACAACAAACGCCCCTCTGATTAGACCGCCGACATCCTTTCCCAACCTGTCCGCTGTGCTCAATGGCCAGATTTTAATTTGTAAGCGGCCATTGTAGGGCGAATATTGCCTCGTTTTGCCCGTATTCAGTCCAGCACTAGACGGCACTGCTTCTCTCTGGCGCCACCGTGCTCTTAGTTCGCTGTTCTGAGGCTGCTGCTGCTGCTCTGTGGACGTCTATGAGGAGCTTGCTGGTGATTGTGATTGTGTTGATGGTGCAGACGAAGAGGAGGACGAAGATTGTCTCCTTTCTTTCTGTTATGTTGTCTATTTTCTCGGTCTGTCTGTGGCTGTCTGCTTGTCTGTCTGTCTATCTTGATTCGTTGGTCTGGGTCTCTCTGCCTCTGCCTGTGTGTCTCTGTCTCTGTCTCTATCACTCTGTCTGTCTATCTGCCTCTCTCTCTCTCTTGTTATTATTAATTAGTATTATTGTAATTATAATGATAATAATAATAATAATAATAATAATAATAATAATAATAATAATAATAATAATAATAATAATAATAATAATGGTGGTGATGATGGTAATGGCGGTGATAGTGATAATGATGATATTGCTGATGACAATAATTATTATTGTTATTCTTATTCTTATGAAAACAATAAACATAATTGTTATTATTATTATTATTATTATTATTATTATTATTATTATTATTATTATTATTATTATTATTATTATTATTATTATTATAAGGGTGAGGTGTATGGAGGTAAGGTAGTGGTTGCCTAAAATTGTTTAAAGATAATGATGAAGATGTTGGTGTGATGCATGTGTGTGAGTGCATGTGTGCGTGCGAGTTTGATGAGTTCAAAGTTAAAGTTAAATGTGCTTTACTATGTTAATTTGTTAAGGGACAGATTGGAAGATTAGACTGTGTCATTAGTTTAAAATCTTTATCCCTAATTAAAAAAATGTTTCAGGTTTCAAGTTTATCTCTCTAGTAAAGAGGATGAAGATAATATCCTTTCTGTTCTGTTATCTCCTTTCGGTCTCTCTTTCTCTACGCCTCTGTGTGTCTCTGGTCTTTTTTTTTTTATCTCTTCTCGATCTCTCGGTCTCTCTCTGTTTGTCTCTGTCTGTATATCTAGATGTCTCTGCCTCTGTCTCTGTCTCTGTCTCTCTCTCTGTCTCTCTCTCTCTCTCTCTCTCTCTCTCTCTTTCTCTCACGCTCTTTCTCTCTTTCTCTCCCATGGCATCGTGTTAATAAAATCGACGTGAAGATAACAGTTTAATGCACAGCTTTTTTTTTTACACACACACACACACACACACACACACACACACACACACAAAGAGACTAGCCAGACAGGCAAACCTGATTTCATAATACTTTGATAACAGAACTGCATGTGAAAGCAATATTTCTTTTCTGATATAAATCTTATTCAGTTACAACATCTATTAGCAATAATGCCTGACGGTGTGCAGTACAGAAGAAAAAGGAGGGAGTAGGGGGTGGGGGGGAAGAGAGGCGCAAAATGGAATGTGTGTGAAGTAAGAAAGAAGTGTATTGGTAAAAAATCGAAGAAGAACAACAAGGGTTGGATTGGCGGGCAATAGAAACGAGCTATGGGCTCACACTGCTGTTTGGCCATAAACAGCGAGGACGAGAGGGGGGAAAAAAAGGGCTTTATGTGGAAACCGGTGTGTGCCGTTCAAAGAAAACCTGTCAGACGCAAGAACAGGCCGCCATTTTGAAGACAATGGGCCTCGATTTGAATGCCGTAATGGCGCCTGCTTTCAAAGACACCCTTTCTTCTGTGCCCCCTCGTGGGGTTCCCTCGCCCCTGCTACGTCATACAACGCACGTGCCATGCGCCGATAGGGTATTGTGGGAAGAATAACAACAAACAAAAAAATGAGAGAAAAAAAAGGGGATTGTGCGGGGAGGTTGAAGTATTGTGGGTCTAAAGGCGAGCCCACTGCTCGATCATCGATAGATTCATCGATTTTCGTTTTTCTTTCCTGTCCTTTTCCATTTTTTTAACCTCCCTTTGTGTTGTGTTCTTTTCTGAGTTGTAAACTGCTTCCAGGGCAGATGAAGGGTCCAGCAGAGCATGTCTGATCCTGGCCCGGGTTAGAAGCTGAGTGAAAGGACCCACTCTCTCCCCCCTCCTCTCACACTCTCCCCACCCCTCACATACACACACACACATACAGAGGTTGTATAGGTCTGTGTGGGATTGGGGACGGTCGCTGTGTGTTGGAAGTTTGCCTGGGGGGGGGGGGGGGGAGGAGAGGGAGTGAGCAGGGGGCAGGGGAAGACGTCCACCTTCTCTCTTTCACTCCATCAGCGCTTATATGTTTGCTTGCGTTTAAAATTGAAATGTATTATTTCTTTTCTATCTCTACTATGCATCCATTATAATTTCTCAAAAGTAGAGATGTATTATTTCTTTTCTGTCTCCACTATGCATCCATTATAATTTCTCAAAAGTAGACATGTATTATTTTTAAACGACGAATTTTCATGACGATAATACTTCATTCCTTTATATTGCAATTGTTCCCATAAATATTTAATGATGTGTGTGTTATGGGATATTTATTGTACACGCCAAGAGCTATCAATATTAGATGTGTATCTAACTATTTATAACTATACTACTACTACTACTACTACTACTACTACTACTACTACTACTAATAATAATAATAATAATAATAATAATAATAATAATAATAATAATAATAATAATAATAATAATAATAATAATAATAATAATAATAAAATACCAATCGCTGTTTGTATAACATTCATTTAGTCTGTTTGCTCACCTGCTTGCCCTACTTTTAACAAGATATATTCACTTGTTTGTAGGCTATGTCTGCCTGTCTATCTCGATGTCCGTCGAGTCTGCATCCTCTTTCTTTCTTGCTGTCTGCCTTCATGTCTGTCCAGTATATCTTCTAAATCTGTCTGTCAGAGCTTTTTCCTTCCTTGCAGAAAATGCACACAAGTTGTCCGGAACTGTGCAGGGCGCCATTGTTACCACGTGACAAGCACATCCGTCATGCGCAGTGGCCCTGCAGTTTGCAGCTATTGGCAGTAGTTCACTCGCGCAAGTGCTAGTCTTTTGTGAGGGCCTTATACAATAGGCCAAAGGGATCAGACTACATCAGGCTGCATGAGACTAGCGTGCTTTATGTTTTATATAGTTGCATTGAATTCCTGCGTTGTTGCGACTGTCCCTATGCCGGAGCCTTTTGCAACCCCTACGCCATTCTGGTTTTCAGAGCTTGAAGAAGCTGATATACTCAGTAAATGATATGATATATGATATGATATTAACATTATATTAAAAAACTCGTTTATCCGCTCAGCAACTGCTGAAGGTGCTGGACGAACACGAACTACCTGAAGCTTAGGTACGGCTAGAACATCAACAAAATTTTAAAAAAATACAGTGCACACAAGTCTCAACAATAAAATAAAGAAATATTGATACTAATCTGATTTTACTTAATTTTTTGGTGGTCCTGATTCGGCTCTTGGCAGTCCGCTGGACACTATAAGCACTGAGTATCTATCTATCTATCTAACTAATTAGGAACTGATGGTTTTAGTGCTCACCTGTTCGTAGGTCCTTGTTCTTATATAGCGCACCTATTAGCTCAAAGAGCTCTGCTCAAGGTGCCGAATGCAGCAGGAAAACGGTCTGTCTATCTGCGCCGTTCATAGGTTGCTTGTTAATAGATAATCTGCAGTGTCTTTCTTTCTTTGTATTTTTTAAAGGTGACGTTGTACGCACATTTGTGGCAGACGAGTCAGTGCTTTATGCTTTAAAAAATTGGAAATGTAGAAAGAGAACAGATATAATGTTTGAAGTAAGATATCTTATTCATAGTATTAGAATTAGAGGTATTGGAATTACCTTTTGTTGGGTCCCATCACATTTAGAGATTTATGGTAATGAAATTTCAGATAAATTGGCCAAAAAGGGTGCAATGAAAAGTGAGTATACAGTCTGTAATTCTAATGTAAAATTAGCTCAATTTGAATATTATTCATTATTAGAACAACACTTTACTAATATAACACCCAAAGTAAATATTGTTAGTTGTTCCAGAACTATTGCTAGATTAGTATATAAGCTACGCTTGAATTCATGGTGTACAAAATATTTGAAAAATGTTACTTGTTTATGTGCTGGAACTATTTCCTTACACCACATATTATTTGATTGTCCTGTTTTAACAGCACTGTACAAAGTAAATGGAATTATTTTATGTGCACAAGACGATATTAGAGTCATCTTACATAGTTCGATGTCACAGGACATCGCGCGTATCATTGTCGGAACAGATTTATTTAAGTTACTATTATTAACAATTTCTATGTGTTTGTTTGTTTGTTTCTTTTTTTTTTTTTAAATGGTTGTCTAAAATCACATTGTTGTGAAAAGACGTTAAATTAAAATATTGAATTGTGGCAGACGCGCTTCTGATTGAGAGAGAGAGAGAAAAACAGAGAGAGAGAGAGACAGAGAGAGAGACAGACAGACAGACAGACAGACAGAGACAGAGAGAGACAGAGAGAGACAGAGATTATTCTTCTACGTAGTGTATTTTTAAATCTTTTATAGTAAGCTTCCGATTCATTTTGTCTTGTTTTTCTCAGGTTTTTGTATTTGACCGGAAGCGTTTACCTCCCTTATTGTGTCGCTTTTCCACTAAGAAGGCGTGTAAGCCATCCTATTTCCGGTCCCTCAATGCCAGCCGAGGCATTGGTGGACAGATTTGCATTGTCATCGCCGTCGTCTGCTTTCTGCAACAGCACAATAGATAATTAGAGAACAAAGAAATCGGCAACAAAGCAGATCAGACTCGCCACGTGAGTCAAAGCATTTCAACTTGTGAGATTTCTAATTTTGCATGGAATATGCAAGACTGTATACGAACTACAAATCTTCTGGTTTTCTGACACAGGAGCATTAGGGGAAAGTTGGGTAACTTGGGCCTGGATGTAAATTGGACCACTGCATTATCTCTGAAACTAAAGGGAAATAGATCTTGGTTTTCTTTATCTTTAGAGACGTATGTATGGATTACTTCACTTGCACAGTTATCATGGCGTTTACAAAAAAAAAAGACACGCGGACGGTGAGCTCAACTTGTCTTCCATTGTTTTCTAAAATATTGTTTGACAATCTTCGGTGAACATTTTATTTGTAAAGAATAGAATTTATGTGGATGATGTTGTGAACAATACCTGGTCATTCTGCAGTATTTCTGTTCATAAATAAACTGCTAGTGCATTTGGTGCAAATTCACAAGTAGCAGTGTAGGGTTAATTGAGTCCCTATTTGGTTTTATCTATCTATCTATCTATCTATCTATCTATCTATCTATCTATCTATCTATCTATCTATCTATCTATCTATCTATCTATCTATCTATCTATCTATCTATCTATCTATCTATCTATCTATCTATCTATCTATCTATCTATCTATCTATCTATCTATCTATCTATCTATCTATCTATCTATCTATCTATCTATCTATCTATCTATCTATCTATCTATCTATCTATCTATCTATCTATCTATCTATCTATCTATCTATCTATCTATCTATCTATCTATCTATCTATCTATCTATCTATCTTTCTATCTATCTTTCTATCTATCTATCTATCTATCTATCTATCTATCTATCTATCTATCTATCTATCTATCTATCTATCTATCTATTGAACCAGTGGTGCAAGTTAGCCACCAAAATTTAAACTAAACTCGCATCATTTTGTTATATAGGTCATGATCGCTGTTTGGATTAGATTCGTGTATTAATGAGTGAGTGTGGGTGTGTTTGGGTGTGTGTGTGTGTGTGCACGAAGGTGTGCGGAGGTATAAGCCTTGAAATGGGTGGCTAACCTTGCTTTTTATGCAGGAAATGGGTGTGTGTATTAGCCACCCAGTGTTTTCCTGCCACCTATTGTTTTCTAAGTACACAGGAGTGCTTTTTTAGTGAATGGGAGTGCAGTTGTAGTGCACGAGAGTGTTTTAAGTACAAGGGAGTGCTCTATCCGGTATGGAGAGAATCCAGTCAATTTTCGGGAAATTTTTTTGCAAGAAACTTCGACCTATTTCGTCGCCTTTAGGAGACAAACTAGGTCAACTTTTGAGACGGAAAGAGCCATATTTGCATTAGATTCTTACATTTCTAGAAGAAGTTTGCGTTCTTTCCGTCCAAAAATCACTTTCCGATTCTTACATTCTTAATAAAACCCAGTTTTGGTGTTTTGGGTGTGTGTGTGTGTGTGTGTGTTTTCGCACCTGTGTGTGTGTGTGTGTGCGTGCGCGTCTAAACAATGCACTCACATGGTTTTAAGCGACATTAAAAAAAAACCATCACAGTAAATTTCTGTTAAAAAAAAACAACACATTAAAATAATATACTAACTCGGTTTAAAGTACAAGCATTGCTTCTCACAACTATTGACCTTCAAGATCAACGCAAGAACGGAACATATATGAAAGAGCAATCTATCATCTCTAAATACCACACGTTTGGACTAACACTTTATATATCTCATAGTTTAGGGTCGAGGTCACTTCAAGGTACTAATACTAATGACTTTGGACAGCTCCAATGACTTTGACTTTGGATTTAGGGTGACCACATTTGCCTAGTATATGCGTCTCATTGATATATATCATGCTTCAAAGAGTCAAATGTTCAGTATTAATAACTTGGCAGAAAAGTTAACTTTTGTTAGCAATTGTCATTTTTTGACTAACACCTGTTGACCCTGTCCCTTTTACCTTGACCTTGAAGTGAAGTCATTCATTCACTGATCATTTATGAGGTCTTGTGGATATACACCATCTTACCAAGTATGGTCGTGATAGTTGAAATAGGTTCTGAGATATTAATCCACTTGCAAGTTTTGCACAATCAGATGGCGGACAGACAGACGGACATTTTGGTTTAAATGTCATTGTTTTGACTATTTAAGACTCATTTCGCACAAATTTGCAGCAAAAAAAAAAAGTTTTTTTCGTCTTTTTTTTTAAATAGAAATTTGTTTCGAATGAATTCTGTATGCCGTTTTTGGTGGCAGTAGTTGAAAGATGTTACCTCAACATGCACTCAACACAGTGCATAGTTTCAAATATTTAGGAACCATTGTATCAGACAATGGGTCCCGACAGGAAGTCCTCTCCATGATCGCACAAACAACTGCTGCACTGGCGAGGTTGAAGCCAATTTGGAAAGACAGGACCATCAGTCTACATTCCAAGGTAAGGCTGCTGCGCTCCCTTGTCATCTCCATCTTCCTATATGCTTGCGAAAAATGGACCCTCACAGCAGATCTTCAACGAAGAATACAAAGCATGGAGATGAGGTGCTACAGAAGACTTCTGGGCATTTCCTATACCCAGCACATCACCAACGACGAAGTCCGACAGACCATCACACAAGCCATTGGACAACACGATGACCTGCTCACAGTGGTGAAAAAAACGGAAACTCCGATGGTATGGCCACGTCACCAGATCATCAGGTCTTGCAAAGACCATCAAGCAAGGCACAGTGCAAGGAGGTAGAAGAGGGAGACCGAAAAAGAGGTGGGAGGACAACATTCGAGAATGGGCGTAAAAACTGAGCGAAACAATCAGGGTTGCTGAGGACAGGGAAAGATGGAGTACGCTGGCTAAACGATCATCTGTGGTGCCCCTACGACCTCCGAGTTACGGGATAGGATAGGATATGACAGGATAGGACCTTACATCAAGTGAGTGCATTGCTTTTGTTTTAAGAAAACGTTTTTTGAAGTAATAAAAATCTTTATTTTAATTATGTTTATGCTATTGTCGTTTTAGCGCGATGTTTCTGATTGTGTGTGTGTAGGTGAGTGTGTTTGCCTAAGTGAATGTGTGTGCTTGTGTGTGTGTGCGTGTGTGTGTGTGTGTGCGTGTGTGTGTGAGAGAGATATAAAGATAGACACAAGTACAATGTATTCCATAATTTTATATTTTAATAAGCTTAGGTGTTTATACTATGTACGTATAAAATGAATCTATGTTTAAGTTCAATCTACTCGGTAGGATGTCTAAATTGGACTTTCACTAATTTAAAAAAAATCTGGCTTTGACAGCTTTCATCGATTAAAGACACAAAGGTTTAATATCTACCTTTTAAATGGCATCCGTCTTTGTGGCCTTTGTTTACTTTCCACCAAAATATCGAAGGACAATCAATATTTAATTTAATGTCTGTTCACACATTTAGGTGATATTAGAAATAGAAAATGTAACTTTTAAAACACTTTAACTATTTCAAAACATAATTTCAAAACAAACAGTCTATAAGAGTCTACCAACAGGAGATTTAGCTATAACTTTCACAACGTCTGTTCACATGGATAATATAGAACCATGTCTACAGAATGTCCATATTCAGTTATGCTATGTCATATTCAGTTACAGTACTCCTCTCTTAAGGTGATCCCCCACGGGACCAAATTTTTGTTTGATCTTATCCGAGGGGCACCCTAAACAGTCCTCTGATAAGATCAACTACCAGTAAAAAAACGTGATCTTATACGAGGTGCTAAATTTTTGTGTCGTGTGACTGTGTGTGGGTGTGTGTGTGCGTGTGTGTACATGTGTGCACGTTGGTGCGCGCGTATGCATGTATGCATTACTGTATATGTATTTTTTGTGCGTGTGTATATGATGCATAAGCACACACTCAAACATGCATACACATACACACACATACACAAACACATTAACGCGCACGCACGCAAATGAGAATAAAAAGTATGCACCAAGACAGTTACTGTGTGTATTTGCAGAAAACCTTACACAAGTTTAACGAATTGTTCACTTTGTCTACGCCACGGCACATGCTTTATCGCTAGTGAATGAAGACAATTCAGGGTAAGGTCCACTGTGGCAATACGTCCCGCTTTTGCCATTGTGCGAAATCTTCTCGATTTGACTCACTGGAAACAAAAACAAAAAAAAAACCACAAACAAACAAACAAACAAAACAAAACAAAACAAAATAATAATACAGTGGAACCTCCAGTATACGACTGTCCAAAATCTGAGAAAAAAACGGTCTTATAATAGAGGTGGTCTTATACCGGAAACAAGGGGTGGGGTGGGGGGGAAGGGGGGGTCAGACTCGGAGGGGTATGTAGTCATAATTTTCACGCTCACCAGCATGTATTCTCTGACAAAGGAAACTGTAAAACATGTTTCATTTTTAGCTTTGTCTTTTATTCACAACTTCAAAAATAAAAAACAGTCGAACCACTGCCAGACGCGTTCATCCAAGTCTGTCAGTGCATTTCAAGCTCTCAGTTTCGATGTTTCCCTTTTCGCCACTTTCTCCACTCTCCCATCGTAGTTTCACAGATTCCTTATCCTTTATGATGAGCTGAATTTGGGTCTTTCCAACGTCTAAACTTCTTGCAATAGACAAACAACTCTCCCCATTTTCACTTCTTTCAATCACTTTCATTCTCTCTGCCAAACTCAAAACGTTCCTCTTGCGCGACGCCATTTTGACAGCCAGTGTAGGCGAGTAATGTCCCTTATTTGCGAACCGGAAATAGCAGACAACAGCAGGCGTACACTAACATGAGAGATAAAACGAAAGGTACAGACAGCAAATTAACTGATATCTCTTTTAAATTGCCCTAAGACGGTCGTATAAAGGGCTTAAGACACGGTAGCTGGTCGCATAAACGAGGTTGTCGCATACCAGAGGTCATTTATTATTGGAAGTGAATCCGTCAGAAGTTTTCAGGTCACATAACGGAGGGAGTCGTATACCAGAGAGCCGGATACCGGAGGATCTGATTTTCCGGTTCCGGCCACAACATGTAAACAACGGCCTAAATGTAGCAGCCAATTTCATTTTTGGAAACCGGTGTAATCAGATAGATTTCACCATGACAGCAAAAAGAACGTTAAGAAGAAGGAAGCAGAGAGCAAAAGAGGAAGAAGAAATTGTGACCGAAGACGAGGTGAGGCAGGAAAAATGGATTGAGCCGACAACAGTGACTGCGGTCACAGAGGTCATTCCCGACCAAGGCTGCAGTAATTGTAAAAATCAAGTAAGTGAGCTCCAAGCACTCATCCGCACAATGCAAACCGAGATTAAAGAGCTGCACTTGATGATCAGCGATCAATCGACTTTGATCACACAGCTAATAAACAAAATAGATCGTCAATCGGTATCCGCAGTGGAGGATGGCGAGCAGACGACTCGAATGCGATCGACCACTCCACAAATCTCATATGCGACCGCAGTGAAATCAAAATCACTTACTGTACATGGTAGTCCGAAAAGTGCTCAAATCCATCCTTCACCGTCGCAAGTCACTTCTGCAGGACATAAAAATAAAAATAAGAAAGAAGTAAAACAACAGAACGAATATAATGACGTCAAACCAACACATGACGCAATCAAGAAGACAGGGGCAAAAGTAGGTAGGCCAAATCAAATACAGCAAGCCTTCGATGATGTAGTCGCTGTTGTTCATGATTCTGTCCTGAACGGAGTTCAGGCAAACAGACTGGGCCAGTCCTACGGTTTTGATGTGGTCAAAACTAAAGCATCGGTTATTGAAGATATTATTCCAGCACTTGAACAGCTGGGTGAAGAGATCAATAACCAAGATCTAAGAACAGTGGTCATTCATGTTGGTGTGAATGATCTTAAAGACAAAGACCCCAAGTCAGTAAGTTCAGAATTCGTGAAAACGATTAAGACTGTGGCACTGCAGCATCCAAACTCTAAAATCGTGGTCAGTAAGATCGCGGCTGTAAAGGATACAGTCCTGCGGTCTAAAAGAGACATTTTCAATGCGCTATCTTTCTCCGACCTTTTGGATGAGCCAAATGTTGTTTTTGTTAACCATGACAACATGCCAACTTATGTCTTAAGAGACAAGGTCCACCCGAACAGGAAAGGATCAAGTATCCTAGCTGGAAACATTGGTAGATGTGTACAAGGTCTTCTGTGGAAGAAACCCAGCCGAAGGAGACTTGCTCGAAGCTACCGGGCAAGTGACTGCCCTGGATATTATGACCTCCGAGGCAGGTGGCATCCAGATCCCAGACCAGTGTTCCCAGTGAAATGGTACTAACTGATGTTCGGTTCCAGAAATGATATGGCTTTTTAAGAACAATTCATCGCTGCTTTTCAATTTAAGCCAGTTCAAGAACTCAACTTCTTGCTTAATATTGTTATTGTTTGAGATTTGTATTATTAATATTCTTAAGTTAATATGAATCAAAAAGAAAAAAAATTGTCTATTCTTCAGTGGAACTGCCGATCCATTGCTATAAATCTACAGTATCTACGTGAACATCTATCAAAAAACGATCATCATGTATTATCTTTACAATCATTAAATGTCAACTATAAAAAGTTACCAAAGTTACAAGGCTTCTACTTTCCACCAGTAACGAATTTCAGCAGGAACAAAGTTCAGTGTGCGATTTATGTAAGGAATGATATGGATTACATTTTGAACCCATCTCCGATATCAAAAGAGCTGACTGATATATTTTCCGCTTGTGTTAAACTTAAAGTAAATAAGGAATTCAGTCTTAATATTTTGTCAATATATTATCCAAAAGGACCTAATGCCAATACTGTTGATTGGTTAAGATTTGTTGGTGTTTCAGAACATTGGATAATTAATGGAGATTTTAATTCTCATTCACCAGTCTGGGACAATGACTGTAAATATACATCAGATATAAAATTTGTTGATGCTATTATTGAATATAATTTGGTCTTGTTAAATGATGGGCAAGTGACTCGCATTCCTGACGTTTCAACTCACCGAGCTGCGGCGCTTGATTTAACTCTTGTTTCGCCAGATCTTGTTATTGACTGTGAGTGGAATGTTTTATGTGATTCTTTAGGCAGTGATCATTTGCCTATTGTGACAACCTTAAATAATCCTGTTGAAACGCATATAGAAGATGATGTCATTCCTAAGTATGTTTATGACAGAGCAGATTGGGATTTGTTCAAATCTTTATTGATGTCATATAGTACCGATTTTGAAAATGTAGATGATTTAAATTTTGTATATTCCCAATTTACTGAAAAAGTTCACACTGCAGCAAGTATTGCAATTCCTAAAAGAAGATCGATAAAGAAAAAAACCAGAAACGGGAATGTTTGGTGGAATGAAGTTTGTGACGCTGCAGTTAAAAAGAAAAAACAAACATACAAAAACTGGAAAAATTTAAAATCAATCCAGTCTTTTGAAGAAATGAGAAAGGCAAAAATAGAATGCAACAAAATAATTGCGGCTGAAAAGAAAAACTACTTTACAGAGTTTTGTCTAACAGAAATAGCTAGTTCACAAGACAGTACGAAGGCTTGGAAAAAAGTTGCTGAAATGAAAAATGGATATCGGCTGCCACAGTGTCCAGTTAAAGTACAAAACAATATTTTTCCCTCTCCTGTTGAAAAAGCTGAAGAATTTGTAAATATTTTTGGAAATGTCAGCTGTTCCCATACTTTATCTCAGCAAATATATAATGACAGAAAAGAGAAAGAGTGTTTAGATGAATATAACGATCCATTTCCAGACAATGACTTGTTCATAAATGCAAACATTTCCTTTAAAGAATTTAAGGATGCCTTGTTTAGTCTAGGACCTAAAAAATCAGCTGTAGGCCTTGATGGTATGTCCTATATATTATTATTTAATCTACCAGAAAAGTGGTTGCATCTACTACATACAATCATTCAAAAGTGTTGGTTACGAGGAACTATGCCTGTAATATGGAAGTCTTCTGTAATAATTCCTATTTTAAAAGCTGGCAAACAAAGAACAGACCCTGCTAGTTATAGACCTATCGCATTAACCTCTCATGTTAGTAAGCTAATGGAGAAGATAATTTTAGAACGCATGACGTATTATTGTCAAAAACAACATATAATCCCTGTTAATCAGGCAGGATTTCAAAAAGGCCGATCCACCATAGATCACCTTGTTAAATTAACCACACAAATTAAAAGACAATTTTCTAAGAGAAAGAGTGTTTTAGCAACGTTTTTTGACGTAAAAAAAGCCTATGACAGAGTATGGCATGCAAAATTATTATTGAAATTAAAACAAATAGGATTGTCTGGACACATATATAATTATATTAAAAGTTTCCTTTCAGGTCGAGAAATAAGTGTTAGAGTTGGTCATTCTTATTCAAAAGCTTATAAAACAGACATGGGAATTCCTCAGGGAGCCTTAATTTCACCTCTTTTATTTAATATTTTAATTCATGATTTACCTAGAAATGTAAGTAAAAAAATATTCCTAGTTCAGTATGCTGATGACATCGCGGTCTGGATGAATGTTTCGTTGAGAAAGAAAACGTCCATTTTCGAAGTAAAACACATTACTAAACTTTATCAGAATGAAATAAATAATATTATACTTTATATGAGTTTAAATGGTATGGAATTATCTAAAGAGAAGACAAACATGATCTTATTTAATAATGGTCAAGAGCCAAGGCAACTGCCAAAAATATTTATTGACAAAGAGGAACTTAAATATGTTAAAGAAGTAAAATTTTTGGGTGTTTATTTAACTTGTAAGTTGCATTGGAAAAAGCATATTGACTATTTAATACACAAAGCCGTTAAAAGATATAACTTGTTGAAAATCATTGCTAAACAACCTTGGGGTCAAGATTCAAAAGTTTTAGTTCATTTAGCTTGTGCTCTCATTAGATCAAAAATAACGTATGGACAGGAAGTTTATTTCTCTGCTCCTGTCTGCTACCTTAATAAATTACAGAGTTTAGATAGCAAAGCTCTAAAACTAGCGTTAGGTGTTCCCATTCATACTAACACTAGTTTAACGTATGAAGTGGCAGGTGTTATTCCTTTAGAAAAATGGAGGAAAATGATGTGTGCTAAATATATTATCAGAGCATCTGCGGTATTTAATAGCACACAGGAAGAATTGCAGTTAAGATCAGACGTCAACTTCCCTAAAAGAACTCAAAATACTAAAATGTTTCAAACTATTGCAACTTATACAAAAGATTTAGTTCAGGCACATTTTAACAATTTAGAATTTATGTATAAAAGAGACTTGATATCACCCATTCCTCTTTGGGAGCTTGAAAATGCAAATTATGATATAAACTACTCCACTGAAAAAAAGAATGAAAATACCAGCTTACTCATATCTGATGTTAATATTTATTTAGCATAAAAATATTCATCTTCTTTAAAAATATACACTGATGGTTCTGTTTTAAAGACAGGTGATACAGGCGCTGCTTTTGTTATACCTGATTTAAAAATTTCCGAATCATATTATCTAGGTAAGGGAAAATCGATTTTCACCGCTGAACTTCTTGCAATTTTAATGGCTTTAAATAAAATCATGATCATAACATTGAATATATTAAGTATTGTAATATTTGTAGATTCTAAATCCGTACTTCAGGCATTAAATTCCAATTCCTATAACGAAAGAAAAGACATTATCATTGAAATTAAACACTTAATTAATAATTTAATTGTAAATGGGACAAATGTAGACTTTTGTTGGATTCCCTCTCATTGTGGTTTTCGATATAATGATTGGGCAGATCGAGCTGCGAGAAACGGTGCTTCAGGTATAAACGCGGTCCCTTTGTCATTACCATTGACTGTCAAAGAAGTTTCAAATTTGATAGTTCAAGAGGTGAAAAATGGTTGTCATTTTAAACAACAGTATGATAAACATTGCGGAATTCCCAGATCTGTTACTTGCATGGCCTACCGAATTTATATGAATTCTGTGAGAACTAAGTATTGTAAAAACGTTGTGTGTGTGTGCAAAGAAAATTTTTCTTTGAAACATGTATTATATCAATGTGACACTATGCACGATACATTGCCTAGAAATTTAGCAAAAATAGGAGAAATTAGCTTTGAAATTTGTATTCAATTGGCAAAAGTGTTCATATCTTCTTCAATTGGCCAGTTTATATGATGCAAAAGTATTAACTCTGAACGCCCCAATGTGTTTCTTTATTCATGTACTGCAGTTTGTAACTATGTAAGATCAATCCCTTTTTTTTTTTTTTTTTTTTTTTTTTTGTCTTATCATTTTTATGAAGAAGACAATAAAAACAAACAAACAAAACCGGAGGTTCCACTGTAATAATAAGAGTGAACATTGGATCACAAAATTTGCCAAACAACTTTTTCTTTCATGGCTGACGTACTGCTATTTTTACAGATGCAATCACCCCCCCCCCCCTCAATCACCCCTCACTCCCATTTTTTTTATTTTCAGTATTATTATGATAAAGGTTAGGTGGAGCTCAGTCACAAAAATTCCATCCAACAGGAATTCAAAAGAAAAATGTGACAGACTTGCACAGCGTCCCACTCTATGTGAACAGGAAATGACATCATAAGGAATATATGACATCATCTCAAAACTGGAAAAGACCTCATTAATGACGTCATCTGTGACATCAATTTCTCTTAAGCAGTAGTCTCCTCCATTTGGGAACCAAAACGGGGTTGACGTTATCCGAGGTTTTCCCTTATGCGAGGTGATGCTAAGCGAGGAATTCTAAATGGTACAAAGAAGGTGTTTGGCCGGGACCAACAACCTGATTGATCTTATCCGCGTTGTGACCTTAAACGGTAGTGACGTTAAAAGAGGAGTACTGTATGCTATGTATATGTAATACAAGTCTATCAGTACATCACCTTCTATTTGAATGCTCAGTTTTAACAGACATATTCAAAGTAAATATCGAAGAAGTTCCTTTAGGGGTTCAACATATCCACCTACACGTTTGGGAGATCCCCGATGGCGCAGCAGTAGATATCACACAGTCTTTGTATTATAAACAGAAGGGGACCAATTAAGTATCGCTTTGGCCAAACGCATGCGTCGCAATGCGGGACTAATAATAATATAACAACATTCTTAAATTCAATCCTTGTCATAGCAGCAAGCTGCACTCACACGTTAAAAGAATTGCATAACAATAAGTATGCAGGTACCAGGTAATGTTTTTCATCTTGGAAGTTCAAATGCTAACGGTTCTCTACTTTCGTTCTTGCTGCGGGACTGTTATGTTAGTATGTCTGGTATTATTTTTGTTTATGTTATTATTTAAATATATATTCACAGCATATTCCGGAAACAAGTAAATAAACTCATACTTTGGTTTAAAGGGTAGTTTTATTGGTCGGTTTTCAATAGGTGTAAAGATGTTTCAAGACCAAGTAGAGTTACTATGGCTTATTGATTTCGCCGTTTAAAAAAGTCATCGTTTGTCACTTTAGTGGTGCAAAGGGTGTAATGATGTGCCATGAATTCCTCTTTTTAATGATTTTGTTGTCATGACATGATTATTGCTTTAGGTCCAGCGGACTCTTCCGAGCCAAATCAGGACCAGATTTGTTGTCACATTTATGGATAAGTTTCTTGTGAAAGCATGCAAATTGCTGCTTAGAGATTTGGAGAGTACTCAGTTGGTCGCCTTTTATTTATAATACCAAGTGTTACGTTGGAAACGCGTGCGATGGTACATGTAGGTTTACGTGTGAAATGCGCACAATAATAGGCTTGCGTGTGTGACGCGCGCGATAGATCAGATCGTTTTGTTTTGCTAAGCATGCAGTAAGAGAGTGTATTCATCTTTGATTTGATTTTGCGTTGTTAGAAGAAGCTTTGTATAACGTTGATAATTTTTGTTGCTCGATATTATTTGAGAATTTTCTCGAATCAGTTGTTTACTATCGATCGAAGCGTATGGATAGTTCTAGTGGTAACCGTGGAAGCTTCCATTCCAAATATTGTTGTATGACGTGAGACAGTGATGATGAAATTAATTCTGATTGGTTGTGGTGTTTTATGCAGGGGTATTCTCGTTTGTTCTGGAGTATGTAGAGACTATATAAGTGCCGCACTGTTTCAAAATAAGAGAGAGTTGACAGTAGAGAGAGTTGTTGTATTAGAGTTGAGAAAGTTGTTAAAAAGTGGAAAGTTGATAGTTGAGAATTGTAGAGTGGAAAAAGCGATTGAGCAATTGTATGCAGTTGTTGATGTGTGCTGAATAAAAGCGGAAAACTACATACGAAGACTTTGCCTTGTTGCTGAGTTAGCAGGCTGCGTGGATAAACGAATCTGAGTTACACCTATCAGGATTTCAAGCATCGGGGCTGAATCAACTACTGATAGAGAAAAAACAACATCGAGTGTAACACCAAGGAGTGTGTGATATCTACTGCTGTGCCATCGGGAGTCTGCCCGACAAAGAAGAATGTTAAAAGCTGCAAATCGTGCCCCGTAATGTTTTTTTCTTCAAATATTCGTCACGCTTCGACGTATGCAGTCAAGAGACTCGTCAAGCTTTAAAACAAATTCGTATGTCTTAAGTCTTACGTCGCTCTGTGAAAAACTCTGATGTTCAATGCATACTAGGTAGTAAATGAGTCCTTTGCTGAGTGATGACACAGCCTCTAATACAAAATATTCAATGTACTCAGTGGATTCACCTTCTCGAAGCCGGGTAAACTATCTGCAGTATAATAATAATGAAGAAGAAGAAGAAGAAGAAGAAGAAGAAGAAGATGATGATGATGATGATGATGATGAGGAGGAGGAGGAGGAGGAGGAAGAGGAGGAGGAAGAAGAGGAGTATAAAATGAAGAAGAAGAAGACGACGATGATGATGATGATGATGATGATGATGATGACGACGACAATGATGATGATGATGATGATGATGATGATGATGATGATGATGATGATGATGATGATGATGATGATGATGAGGTAATGCACATGGCTACCAGCGCTTTCAAGATACAGTTGAAAGTACCGCTGAGTAGCGTGAACAGGATATATCGTAATATCGCCAAGATAATATCTTGAGTCCGCTATGAGCGGACGAGGCTACTTGCGAAATCACGGAAAAAGCGCAATTTGACTGCAGTGAACTCATGAAAATAGAAAAATGTAAGTTTCGTCTCTTCTAGGGGACGAATTAGGTCAAACTGTATTAGTTTCTAGGTCAACTGTCTTTTACGAACCGTTTGACAATGTTTTTGAACCGTTTGTTGACGGCGGATAGTGTCCTCACTTGGTTTCATGCAATTTAAGAATCCAACAAGGCAATTGGGTTTTTGAGACGGAAAGAGCGGATTGTTGTAGAGCAACATTCTGTATATATTTACAGTGAAATTGCGCTTTTTCCGTGATTTCGCAGGTAGCCTCGTCCGCTCATAGCGGACTCAAGTTATTATCTTGGCGATATTACGATATATCCTGTTCACGCTACGCAGCGAAGATTAGAGGTGTATCTTGAGTGCGCTGGTAGCCATGTGCAATGGGTGTGATGATGATGATGATGATGATGATGATGATGATGATGATGATGATGATGATGATGATGATGATGGTGATGATGATGATGATGATGATGATGATGATGATGATGATGATGATGATGATGAGCGCACACTGATAAGAGCACAGCTTGGAGCGTGCGCAAAAGAGTTATGGCATTGTTAGGTCCTCAATGCAGACCCAATACATCTGTGAACACGACCCTTGGCTACTGATGTCGTAGAAGAAGTTTTGTGTGGAATGCGTGTGAATAGTGGGGTTGTGGGGTGACGTGGAACGGGAAAAGAGAGAAAAGAAGGAGGGGTGGAGAGGGGTGAGGGGGAAAGGGCAGTCGTCTTGTCTTAGAGGATGTCTTTTAGGTTATTGCGCATTTGTTTCTCAATACTGTAACTCTTGAATGTTAACAGTCATCTGCTTCAGTCCATTCAGAGGTTGATAGTATCGCAGTCGTTTCAGTGTCACAAAGAATCACAAACCAACAAGAAACCTGTGTATACTTGACATAAAGGTATCAAGCGGCTGTACCAGATATTTGTATCAAGCGCCTGTATCTGAAACTTTGCCAGGCCCCTTAACCAGTGTATCAAGCGGCTGTACCTGACACTTTTCTCAAGCGCCTTTACCAGATAATGTATCAAACGCCTGTACCTGACACGTTTCTCAAGCGCTTTTGCCACGTTCTGTACCAAGCGCCTTCGCTTGTTCCTGGGCATCAGAAGTTAGCTACGGATACGCTGTAGTTGCTGTACCAGATAGTATATCAAGTGCATGTACATGATACCTTTCTCAAGCGCCTTTTTCCAGATACTGTTTCAAACGTCTGTGCTGGGTTCCGAGTATCAGAAGCTAGCCATGGAGCCGCTTATATAGTCGCTGTCTGTTGACACTCAGTGTCATGGCCCAAAACTTCATTTCCGTGACGCCATTGACAAGCCCCAGCACGTGAACAAAGGCGCCATTCTTGAAGCACGGGTTTCCTCGCCTCTTTAGACCCTCTGGTCGTCTCTTGCTGATCCCGCCCTTCTCTGTCCTTCTTCCTCTTTCGCCGTTTTCTTCGTCTCCTTGTCTCTCGTGTCTGTCTCTGTCTCTCTCTCTCTCGTTTCGGCTTCTCAGTCTAGTTCTTGTCTCTGCTTCGTCTAAATTGTCCTGTAATCTACTGATGGTGTTCTTCTACTTCTTCTTCTTCTTCTTCTTCTTCTCTCTCTCTCTCTCTCTCTCTCTCTCTCTCTCTCTCTCTCTCTCTCTCTCTCTGCGCTGTGAATATGCCTCCGGCTATGGAAGTTTTCATGCGCTGTATAAGTTGGCATTCATTCATTCATTCATTCATTCATTCTGTCTTTCTTTCTGTCTCTGTCGGTCGGTTTGTCTCTCTGTCTCTGTCTCTGTCTCTCTCTCTCTCGTGTTTCATCGTCTTCTTGTTTCTGGTGATATCTTCTTGTACCCCCCCTCCCTTCACTCCTTCACCATCTCTCTCTCTCTACAGTATCTTCCTTTTTGGTCTCTGTGACCTTTTCAATCAAGTCCTCTTCCTCTTCTTGCCTCTCTGTTGCCACTATAGTTCTCACTGTCCTCTTTGTTCCTCACACATTCCTTTGGTTTTCTGTTATATCTTCTTCGTCTTCTTGACTGTCTTGCCTTTGTCACTTCTTGATTCCCTTTTCTTTATCTTCTTGTCCTCTCTTGGTATTCTTTCCCAGTCTCGCTCTTTGTTCTTGTTCGTCTTGTTCTACTTGTTGTTGTTGTTGTAGTTGTTGTTGTTGTTGTTGTTGTTGATCTTCTTCTTCTTCTTCTTCTTTTTTCTGTCTTTCTTTTTTTGCTTTTCTCTCTGGACTTCTTTCTCAGACTCTTTCTGATTTCTATTGTTCTTGTTCTTGATCTTTTTGTTGTTGTTGTTGTTGTTGTTGTTGTTGTTGTTGTTGTTGTTGTTGTTGTTGTTGTTGTTGTTCTTCTTCTTCTTCTTCTTCTTCTTCTTCTTCTTCTTCTTCTTCTTCTTCTCGTTCTCCTTGTTAGTGTTCTTCTTCCTCTTCTTTTACTTCTTCATCGTCTTGATTCTCTTTGTTGTTCTTCGTGTTCTTCCTATTATCTCTGGTCCTCTTTCTGAGACTATTTATTTTCCCCTCCGTCTTTCTTCTCCGTTTCCTATTTCTACGCGTTCTTGCTCTTTTTTTTCCCTCTCTTTCTCTCTCGCTCTCTTTCTCTCTCTCTCTCTCTCTCTCTCTCTCTCTCTCTCTCTCTCTCTCTCTCTCTCTCTCTCTCTCTCTCTCTCTCTCTCTCTCATTAAAAAAATGCCTACAACTGTTCACAACATTATAACACATACACACGAACACGCACACAAACACACAAACACACATACAACCTGATTAAACTTTATTACATAGACGTTCATGGGACAGAGCACAAAAGTAACACAGGACCTATGTTACGGCAAGGCAAGGGCGTCGTGTAAAATGGCCATAGCGGGGTAGCAGCCGTTTTGTGGTATTGTACCTATTGTCTGTCAGATGGCTGTTCATGTTCGCAGCAGCCGGGTCGTGGACAATGGTAGATGCAGCTGCATTGTCCCGTGCTAATTGCAGTTTTTGTTGGCCCCACAATCGCCACGATAAGCAGAATGCAATCGCCATCACTCTGCGTGGTCATTGCCGCCACTGTCATATTGGTTTTTGTTCCACATCCATAACATACGTAATAACTCTAGCTAGACCTTTGTGCTCATCTATTGTGTTGGGATGAGGGGTGGTATGGTGTGTGGTGGAATGCTGTGTGGTGTGCTGTGGTGTACTGTTTGGTATTGTATTGTATGGTATTGTACTGTATTGTATTGCGATGCATGTTATTGTACTGTACTGTATTCCGCACAGTACGTGTTAAACTCCTGGCGTGCTGTTGTGACGACACAATTAGCAATAAAAGCATTGCATACATATCATGTATAATAAAGCCCACGGAATATGAAATTGTGTAGTTATTGTAATTGTCTGTTTTCAGACCGCGATGTATTGTATTGTATTGTATTGTATTACATTGTATTGTATTGTATTGTATTGTATTGTATTGTATTGTATTGTATTGTATTGTATTGTATTGTATTGTATTGTATAGTCCGTGTTATCAAGAGACTGTTCATATTGATATTATATTCACTACATTTTGTGTGCCAAAGGAACACAACACAACACTAGAACTACAATTACATACCAAACAATAATAACTACAAAAATAACACACCACAACAATAACATAAGACAACAATAACAAAAAATCAACAATAACAAAAAACAACACAGTAACACAACACAGCAATAACACAACAACAAAACGACAATAACACAACACAACACATATTGGCACCATACTGTCTCTGTCTGTGCCTGTCTGTCTCTGTCTGTCTCTCTCTGTATCTGTCTCTGTCTGCCAGTCTCTCTCTCTCTCTCTCTCTCTCTCTCTCTCTCTCTCTCTAAACCACACATAAGAAAGATTGTAAACACATACAAGAAAGATTCAGATTCAAAATTGTATTTACAACAAAGAAAGAGACATCTGGCTATTAGCCTAATGTTAGTGTCTTTGCATCATCCATTCTCACATGCACACTATCATAAATATCACAGTAACAACTCTATCAGCTTTTAGAAAAAACGTTTGCTAAACTGAGAATAGGAATGTCGCCATTACGTTGTCATGTTCTGCAGTACAATAGTGCCTCTTATATTAACCGCAATATTGTTTGTCCTTCTTGTCCTGATGCACACGAAACTGAGAAGCACTTTTTGTTTGTGTGTCCGACATACCCTGACCTTCGTATTCAGTTTTATTCCTAGAAAATGTTATAGACAACCACCATTGTTTAAAATGGCACTGTTACTTGCTTCAACTAATGAATCACTTGTTACAAATCTGAGTGCTTTTCATTTGCAAAGCGCTTGCTGCCAGCAACGACCAACTGTCCTTTGTCCTTTGTCCTTTGTTTTTCGCTCTTTGCTTTTTGTTACTTGTTTCAGATGTATTTGTTATAATCATACTTGTATTGGGTGTCTATACGTTTGCTTTTTGTTGCGATGGTTTATATGCACAGTAATGTCTTTTCGCATTTTTTATAGTTTTTGTTTTCGGCTGTTCATTCCTGCTGAAGGGGTCTATGGCCTACCGATATTAATAAACACTCTGTTCCTGACTCTGATTCTGATAAATATCGCAGTAGACATACTTGAGTAGGGGTGGAAGGAAACATGCAAACAAACAATGGAATTGTATATTTGTATGCAGTGGCTTCTCCTGGCAGGTCTGACGGGATAGTTGGAGCCAGTAAGGGTCGAGAGCGAGAGAAAACCTCTCTCTCTCTCTCTCTCTCTCTCTCTCTCTCTCTCTCTCTCTCTCTCTCTCTCTCTCTTTCTCGCAGTGCATTGTGTGACAGTGAAGATCCTATTATGGCGGGCATTGTGCAGTGGAATAAAGCATGACATGAGAAAAACGACGCCTGACTGGACCCCTTTGTGGGCCCCATTGTTCCTGCCAGGACCCTTTGAAGGCCCCATTGTTGGTCTTTTGTTGTGGGGCCCTTTTCAGGTTGTGCGCGGCCTATTGTTCGACACTGCCTGTTTCTGACGCTGCTTGTGCTGCTGCTGCTGCTGCTGGTAATAGTGATGTTGATGATGGCGATGGAGATAGTGATGTTGCTTGCTACTGTAGATGGTGCTGTCAATGGTTGAGGTGTTGTTGCTGCCGGTGGTTGATTGTGATACTGCTGCTGCTGTTAGTAACAGTGACGACGACGACAACGACGACGACGATGATGATGATGATGATGATGATGATGATGATGATGATGATGATGATGACGACGATAAAGATGGTGATGACGTTTCTGCTGGTGGTGCTGCAGCCTATGGTTGTGATGTTTCTGTTGCTGCTGGTTGATTGTAGTAATGCTAGATGCTGGTAATAGTGATGATGATGATGTTAGTGGATGGAGATGGTGATTATGCTGCTGCTTTTGACGGCGAACAGCCTATGGCTGTGATTTCACTGCTGACGATGATGGTGATTGTGATGATGCTGTTGCTGCTGGTGGTAATAACGATGATGATGATGCCGTCGATGGAGAGGGCGAAGCTGCGGCTGTTGATGGTTGTCATGAACTGGCTAGTTTTAACTCTGCTCATTGACTATTTAGCCTTGTGTAGTAATTGTAACAGTAGAGAGTCAGTAAGCTACACAGCAGCAATTAAGATTACACAGCAGACCACACACGGCGAGCGAGCCACCCACGCAACGCAGTGAGTCAGCACTTGAGCTTTGAATCTGCCCGTTTTTAACCAATGAGAGCTCAGCTTAGCGGGTAGAGCAGTTTTACTGTGTCAGACCCTAGCACAGTTTGAATCAGTCGTGTGTGAGACGAGGTAGAGTCAACATCTCCACAGCTAGAGAAATCTCTTCACTCATAGACCAGGAAGCAGGACTTAGAATCTTCGAATTCTATCAAGCCATCACGGGCCTGAACTTGTCAAACAGGTAAATGAACACCCTTCTGTTTCATCGTGATATATTTATATTATTGTTGAAATTATGTTTGTGGAATTTGCTATGCATAAATGTGAATTGTTAATCCGAATTTGCCGTACCACGTGGAAGAGCCGACCACGAGCCGAAACACGACCGGTTGCGCCGCCATGTTGCATACCATACGGAACCACTGTTGTTTAACTTATATGTATGTTTGCAGACCAGTGGCTGTACCACTGAATGTTTATATTATTATTAATTCTGTATGTGTATAGTAGCCACGATTGATATTTATGTATGTATAGGAATTTAGAGTTGAGATTCCAGTGGACCCCGGAAGTAGCAGAATGTTCGTCGCTTATGTATAGAGATGTGGAGCTATCACTGAGGGCTACTTTGGCTTTCAGTGAGACGCTCTGCACAAACCGATTATTCAGGGTTGTGCAGAATTTCGTCTCTTATATTACAGACGAGCAGGCGAGCTATCCCGAGCTATCCTGTGCACCCCACTCCACAGAAACGACTAGTTGGTTGAGGAACCTCTACCGCACAAGTCGGAAAGAGCTACCTTGAAAAACACCCTGTCAGACCCCACAGCGTGGCAAGGGAACCCAACTACACAACGACAAAGGTGTCCCAGAAGCTACCTCACAGAAGGACTTCGACCGCACCATCAGAAAGTTAAGTGTAATCAACGAAGGTGCACTTAAACTGATCATAACAGGACCACAGTAGTCCAACTCTTCAGAAACTGTAAAACGGACCACAGTAGTCCAAATCTACATGAGATATAATAGCAAGTGCCCGATGAAGATAAAACAGCTGCCTAGACTATCAGCGATCGTGCTATTAGCAGTAACTGAGACTTTTTAAGTTAGATTAGTACTTAGAATTTCGTCTCTTATATTACAGACGAGCAGGCGAGCTATCCTGTGCGACCAACTCCACAGAAACGACAAGTTGGTTGAGGAGCCTCTACCGCACAAGTCGGAAAGAGCTACCCGGAAAAACACCCTGTCAGACCCCACAGCGTGGCAAGGGAACCCAACTACACAACGACAAAGGTGTACCAGAAGCTACCTCACAGAAGGACTTCGCACGCACCATCTAGAAGTTAAGTGTATTCTTCGAAGGTGCACTTAAACTGATCGAAACAGGACCACAGTAGTCCAACTCTTCAGAAACTGTAAAACGGACCACAGTAGTCCAAATCTACATGAGATATAATAGCAAGTGCCCGATGAAGATAAAACAGCTGCCTAGACTATCAGCGATCGAGCTATTAGCAGTAACTGAGACTTTTTAAGTTAGATTAGTACTTAGAGAATCTTGTATAGAGTAGAAGAAATAAATGTGTGATTTTAACTGTTATCAAGTGGCTGGACTACATATGATTCATAGCCGTGTGAAAGCTAGTGTGACAGTAATCTTTTACCATTTTATCTATCTATCTCTGTACCCCAACCTTAACACAGAACGAGCTAAACAAATAAATTTATTAAAGTAATTCATAGGGTGACTTACTAGCAGTTCCCACCGAATAAACGTGAGGGTCCATAATTCCATTGTGCAGAGCCCATAAACCCCACGTGACAATGGTGCTGCTGCTATTGACGGAGCTGCTGTTGATGGTGCTGCTGTTGATGGTGCTACCTATGATTGTGATGTTTTTGCTGCAGTTTAATTGTAGAGATGCTGCTGCCGATGGAAATGGAGATGTTTGTGGTGGTGGTGGAGGAGGTGGTGGTGGTGCTGCTGCTGATGATGATGATAATAATGATGATGATGACGATGATGGTGATGATGATGATGATGATGATGATGATGATGATGATGATGATGATGATGATGATGATGATGATGATGATGATGATGCTCTCCTCTTCATCCTTCTCATCCGCCTCCTTCACCTCGTCCTACTACTACTACTACTACTACTACTACTACTACTACTACTACTACTACTACTACTACTACTACTACTGATGTTATTTATATCAATAACTTAACCTTCAATATCTTTCTCTAATCGGATTGTGCTACACTGTGTGAAGGCAGGTTTTGCAATGGTGAACAGCGGTAACAATCAATGCAATGCTTTTCCTGAGTACATGGACACCTTGCCTTCTTTCCCTCTCTGTGTATGGAACAGCACACATCCACCTTTGTATTCCTTACATCGCCTCTTCCTTGTCTGGATAATACACAGCCACCCCAATCACCATACACAGACAAACAAAGACAGACAGATAGAAAGACACACACAACACCATCATCACCACAACTTCCCTACCTCCATCTCCAGCCCCAACCCCCACCTCCCGAACACTTGTCCCATTAAATTTACTCATTTATTGTCTATTACTCACCTAAGTGATTTATATTCCGTTAACCTTTATATTGACCAGTGCCCCGAGCACGCCGTGATAGTACGGGGTTAGCGATGTATACAATGTTCAAGGGGGTGGGTGAGGGTGGATGAGTGTGTGAGTGGGTGAACTGAAGCCACCTAGTGACCGTTGACAGACTTTGATCATTTTATTCCACGTGTTTGAAACATTGGATGACCCTCTACCCTCTCCTCTCTCGTCCCTTCCACAACTGACTGTGCACATCCTTCTCGCCAACACTTCTGCATAATTATAATGATATACACACCTCATACCCCTCTTCATCAAAAGCCTTTCCATCCTCCTTCCATCCCCACCCTTTCAAGCTTTCCAGCAGCCGCCTCCTCACAGATACAAACAGATGGAAGCACAGATGTACATGTGCAGTACATGTGCACACACTGAAGCAGACACATAGATAGATAGATAGATAGATAGATAGATAGATAGATAGATAGATAGATAGATAGATAGATAGATAGATAGATAGATAGATAGATAGATAGATAGATAGATAGATAGATAGATAGATAGATAGATAGATAGATAGATAGATAGATAGATAGATAGATAGATAGATAGATAGATAGATAGATAGATAGATAGATAGATAGATAGATAGATAGATAGATAGATAGATAGATAGATAGATAGATAGATAGATAGATAGATAGATAGATAGATAGATAGATAGATAGATAGATAGATAGATAGATAGATAGATAGATAGATAGATAGATAGATAGATAGATAGATAGATAGATAGATAGATAGATAGATAGATAGATAGATAGATAGAGGGCCGGACCTGGAAAAAGTCGAAAGGGGGGGGAGGGGGGTGTTACAGATTCAGCGAAGGCGCGAAGCGCCGATCATTCTAGGGGGGTCCGGGGACATGCCCCCCCGGACATTTTTATTTCAAGGATGCCAAATGGTGCAATCTGGTGCAATCTGAACCTTGAAAAAGCCATTTGTGATGGCCTGGGACTTTGAGCTTTTTGAACAATTGAACTGACAAACTCTGGGGTACAAAAATTATCCTCTGCCCCTCCCTTAAAAAAAGGAGAAAAAAAAGACCACACAAACATTTATTTATCAGCAGAGATGTTTTGTATACTATTATTATTCACTAATTTTTGTTGATCGTTAACGGTATAAAGCTTTACCTTGTAGTTTATGAACATCACCGCCCTGCTTTCACTTTCAGTCTTGCTGCACTAGGTTCATCGGCATTAATACCATTTGTGAATTGTATCTTCTGGCAAAACAGTTCACTGCCTCTTTGAAGTAAATATCAACATCCCTGTGCACTTTCAGTAAAGCAAGTCCATTGAGTCTCTGTTGCCCCATTGTAGAGCGCAGGTAGTTTTTCAGGTTGCGCAACTGACTGTTTGAACGCTCACACTCGGCAGTAGTGACAGGCAGGGTGCAAAAGTTCTTTAGCCTGATGAACAGGTTGGGATAAAAATCCCTGTCACAATGTTTCAGTGCTTCTGATGCCGTGGTTGGGATGATAGCTGTCGCATTCTCAGCAGCACTTCGCCATTTGCAAACCCACCGTTGGTATTCTGCATCAAGGGTAGCGGTGTCTGGTAGGTCAGACTCCCACAACATTGCCAGTGTCTTCACCCCTTCTGGAACCTGCATGAAACCATCCTGGTTGTCTATTAAAGTGCTTGGCACCAGACAGAGACCATCAACTGTTAGGTCAGCATTTTTGAACCTCGATTCCAACTCGGTTGACAGGTGTTCCAAGAAAGGAATGGCAATGCTAATCATGAAATATTCTTCTGGAGGGGCCGCAGGTTGGTTGTCACAGAGAGTCTGTCGGGATGCTTGACGAGGAACAATAACATCAGTTGTCAAAGCATTTGCCATTTTGCTGACTTCACCAAACCAGGCAACGAACGCTGTGTTCATAATTATCAACTTAGCATCTTAATTAATATTTCTAAAAAGTCGTTTTGGTGGGATTAGGGCAGTATCAAGGTGAAGGTGCTGTAAGGGGCTTGCGACCAGAACAAGAAAATATGGCTGCACTTACTAATTTAGGCTTAGGGGTTGGGTTACTTGGTCGTTTCAACGGGAAAACGCTTTGGACGTTTCAACGGATCCCTTGAAATGGATTTCCGTTGAATTGTCTATAAATAACTCTTTGTACCTTGGACCAAAAGTGGCTAAAAACTGCAATGTTTTATAAACAATTTTTTTTTTAATTGAAACTCTTTGCATTTATTTTTTTTTTACTCCGGAACGCAGGTAACCCTCCCACCCCGTGGGTCCGGCCCTGCGATAGATAGATAGATAGATAGGTAGATATAGATATGGTGATACACAATGATATCAGTAATATCACTAAGCTAAAGACATTATACATTTAAAAAAATGCAAATCACAATATTAAAAGCCAGATTGTCCAACTTTTATAGACAGCTCAGTCCAGAATTAAAATGAAAGTACGCATCATTATAGATTCGACTCTTTTCCAATATCTCAGTTGTGAATGCACATTAAATACGTCGAATAAATACATCTAGCATATTAGAACGTTGATTCGCTACATTTCAAATTAGAGCTGTTGCTGTTGTTGTTGCTGTGTTTTTTTTTTAAAGAGCCTCAAGGTCACACATTTTAGCGTTTTCTATCCTTGTTAACTTCACAAGTGAGGTTTGTTCCACACACAAATAGAAATGAAGAAGAAAGGATTAAGCACATACATACACACAAAACTAAAATAAATATACTTCCATAAATGCTTTTGCTTATCTGCATGTCTGTATATAGCATCAAGGTTGATTCTGAAAATAGCACCGCTGCAAAAGAGTGTATAGAAGGCACTGCCGTATAGATTTGCACAAACAAGGAAGGGACACCAACAGAATAAAAGCTTAGCGGTCCCTTTAAGCAAATAGGTCCCGCTGTAGCCGCCACAATGCCATTTCCTAAGCAAACTCAAAGTCACAAAAATAAACAAACATCCTTGGTTACGGATAGATACGAGGGTGTCGGATAGCGCAGTGGTTGGAGCACTCGCTACTGTGTCGCAAGTTAAGCACAGTCCAGTGCGGTTAGCACTTGGATGGGTGACCGCAAAACGTGAAGCGACAAATAACAACGCCCCCAGTTGACTCAACTGTGACTGAGTACCTACGCTCTTAAGGGTGGGGAAGGTAAAGCAGCGAGGGAGAGAGATGGGCATCACCCTCATTACGCTGGCCCAAGATAAGTGTGATCTCCAACATCACGCTCCCCTACGGCCACAAGGCTATGCAACTACCTTTACATTTTTTACCCTTGGTTACAAGGCAAGGCAAGGCAAATTTACACCTGTCCGGCAACACTCTGAAACAAACGTAAACCATTATAAATTTAGGCAAAAAATAATGATCGCACAAAGAACGATTTCTTATATTCAACTTAGAAATACTTGACCGGGAAAGAATGAACGAATTATATCGAAATTATGATAGGAAAATGACCGTTACTAATCACTGATCGGACAATGAACCGCTATAAATGTAAACACCATGATCAGACAATAAAACAACCGTTATAAATATAAACACAATAGTCAGACAGTGAACCAACCGTTAAAAATATAGACACAACGATTAGACTATGAACAGCTATTAATGTAGCTACACTGATCCGGACAATACATTGAAATGTTTGATCTTTATAACAATGATGGGACTATGAGTAGTTATAAATTTAGACACAGTGCATCGGACGACGAGCCAGTATAGTTTTAGACACACCGAGCATCACACGACGAGCAGTCGTCAATTGAGACACAGCATCGTGCAATGCATGGACTGTTATCAGTTTACAAACTCATACACAGCCCTTTTGTTGCCATTGTGGCACAGAAAGTTATCAGTTGGTTTTAAAACATGATTCTCCTATGTCGGAAACAGCTTTCGCAGAGGATCAATAGTTGGCTCGCTGTTCAACTGCATATTTATAGACCTATGGTTTGCCTTTATTTGCTGTTTTTTTTTTCTCTCCAGGATTGGTAAATAATTTTCATAGCTCTGTCTAACGATTTGTGTGGGTATATTTTACTTATATAAAATGGCATTCCAGTTTTTTTCTGTCAGTTTTCAACATTATTTATGCATAAACTGTTCTAGTTTTTTTAAAAGTCTTGTTGGAATGTTATTTAATAATATTTTTATAATCCTGCGCAGTCAATTTTTACAGTTTTTCTAGACGGATATTTTTTTCGAATTCGGATTGCTGAATCGTTTGGAAAACAAAATGTACATAAAAAAATCTTTAAGTATGAATTGCGCATTTTTTTGTTGTTTGTCGTGGATGGAGGCGAAAAGACATACAACATTGGACCAAATCCAGCAATGCATAGGGAACCAATGAAGCAAGAAGCTAGTTTCCATTACGTGTGTGAATACTACTTTTGTTATCAGATTTTTCTCCATCCTCTCTTGATACGCAAACATTACAAAACTGCCAGCGCGCACACAGCTGCCTGCACTTCGAAACTGCCACCTTGGAATTTGTTAAAGAAGAAGAAGAAGAAGAAGAAGAAGAAGAAGAAGAAGAAGAAGAAGAAGAAGAAGAAGAAGAAGAAGAAGAAGAAGATGATGATGATGATGATGATGATGATGATGATGATGATGATGATGATGATGATGATGATGACTGCGACGGCGACGAAGAAGAAGAAGAAGAAGAAGAACAAGAAGAAGAACAAGAAGAAGAACAAGAACAAGAACAAGAATAACAAGAACAAAAAGAACAAGAAGAACAAGAAAAAGAAGACTACGACGGCGAAGACGACGACGAAGAAGAAGAAGAAGAAGAAGAAGAAGAAGAAGAAGAAGAAGAAGAAGAAGAAGAAGAAGAAGAAGAAGAAGAAGAAGAAGAAGATTTTAAAAGTATTGTACCTTCAGGTATTATCTGAAGCTCAATGTTTTTGCACACACAAAAACCAAACAAAAATTGCTCAAGCACTTCTTGACAGAAAAAACAAACCAACAAACAAATAAACTTTAAACAAACACTCAAATGCATAAATAAATAAATAAATAAATAAATAAATAAATAATCGGGTATGTATGTACCTCTTGAAAGAACTATAGCTTTATCGGAGCCATAGTTTGACATTGACATGGGCGGTTCTCCCAATACACGGAGTGTTGTGTTTTGAGCTCAAAGCCCGCGCTGCAGTATCAATAAATTTATTTCCCATAAAAGCTGCCTTTTGTTCACTATTTCTATGGAGGATGGAAAAAAACTGTATTGCCTCTTTTAACAGAGAAATCTGCATGTGTTGTTATAGAGAAAGAAAGAATCCCTCCTTCACACACCCCTTCCCCTAATCCCCAATCCTGACCTCTCACCTTTCTTTTATTTCCTCTTCCTCCTCCGCCGCCTTATCTATCTCCTCATCCTTCTCTCTCTCTCTCTCTCTCTCTCTCTCTCTCTCTCTCTCTCTCTCTCTCTCTCTCTCTCTCTCCACTCTCTCTCTCCTTCTCTCTCTCTCTTTCTTTCTCTCTCTCCTTTCTCACTCTCCCCAACTCTCTTTCTCCTTCTCTATCTATCTATTGTTCTCTCTCTCCCTACTTCTCTCTCTCTCTCTCTCTCTCTCTCTCTCTCTCTCTCTCTCTCTCTCTCTCTCTGTCTCTGTCTCTGTCTCTCACTCTCTCTCTCTCTCTCTCTCTCTCTCTCTCTCTCTCTCTCTCTCTCTCTCTCTCTCTCTCTCTTCCCCATCCTCCCCCTCGACATTTTCCCGCTCAGACTTCATCCGACACTGAAAACAGTGTTAAGTGTTAACCCTGTTTGCATTTCAATACATGCCTTTTATGCAGACTTTTACAGGCGCAAAATAGGTGAAGTAAGCTAAAATAATGGAGTTAATGTTGAATTATTTTAAACGTCTAACATTGATTAATTTCAACCAGTTTGTTTTAGTTTGTTTGGTTTTTGTGTAAGTAATATCTAGCGTTGACAAACGTCACCAAATAAATCATATCGATGATATACGTTCACTGTCTGTTTACTGTATAAAACCCACGAACCCATTTATAATAATTTGAACCACTTATAAACCCTAATCCAATATAATAAATAGTATATGTATTGGAAACAAACATCAGAGTTCAGCTGTTGGGGAGTATGTCCAAGTTCCTAAGTCTCACTATGTTCCTACAGCATACCCCGCGACCAACCTAACCCAGCTATGTTATCTCATCCAAGACATGACTCTGTATAATATAAGTTTCCAATAACTCTATGTTCTCACAGGTTTATCTCCCAACAGCTCTATAATTTTATGTTTTAATGTCTCATCGAAGTAGGTTAATTAATAAACTGAGTAAATTCATAAAACGGTATGTTTTCAACACACAAAACAAACAAAACTCAACTAAACAAAAACTAAAGGTTGTTCGCGTTTACATTAGCCCATCTCCGTTAAAAATAATTATATTACATACAAGTCCTAATTTGTATAAAAATAATGGTACTGGACGCAGTCAATATTATAGCGATTTCCCTGCCTTTACACATCACTTGTTCGAGTGATGAAAGTGTATTTGTTGTGTGTGTGGGTAAGATAGGTGAGCAGGTCTTGGTACAGATCGCCGCGTTTTGAACCTGATTGATTTGAGGAAAGGCGCGTATATAGCATCCAGTAGTAGTAGTAGTAGTAGTAGTAGTAGTAGTAGTAGTAGTAGTAGTAGTAGTAGTAGTAGTAATAGTAATTTGATTCCATTATATGAAAAGAAGAGCCTTAGTGTGGGTGTTCAAGAATCGGTTAACATTTTATTACTTAGTGCTGCAATAGTAGATACAACCCGTAAAATTTAAATGTCCGCAGTTTGTACAGTTGTGTACGTAGTAATATTTTGTAATGCGTGCATTTCAACTTTAAATTGTTAGAGTTGATTGTACGTTTGTATGTCCATCGTGAGAGAATAAAGTGGTCTACAATCACATATACGTGAAGAGACGTTCGAATAAAATACTGAATTGATTTGAATTGAATTGACGTCTCTTCGCCAGTGGGTCGACCACTGGAAAACGAGCAAGTCTCCAAACCGACTGGACTAATGTCTACTCCCAGCATTCAAGCTCGTGAACAACAATGTTCTAGCACTACTTCGTTCGGCTGTGAAAGAAATTAAATAAACAGCGTGGAGGTTGAGGATGATTCATGTGTGTTGCTGTATCATGCAGAAAATAAGACTATTGAATTTTTACCTTCCGCGGCCCTGTTCTTCCATTGTGAGGTACTGTTCTCGGATCTGTGCACACATCTGGGCTTTTAAGACAACAATACAAACTTGTGTTTGCCGATTGTTTTAGCCATTTAAAGCAACTCCGTTGCCTTTTCATGGTTCAGAGTGCTCAAGGATCGATCCCGTTGTGAAACAGAATAAATCTACGGCAACTATGGATGATGGCGATGAGACAGAATAAACTACGCCAACGATGATAGTAAAAAAGATTACCAACAACGACGATGTTAGCGATGATTGCGAAGAGGAGGACGAAGACGAGGAGAAGGAGAAGCAGGAACAGGAGGATGATTATGATGAGGGAGATTACGCTTTTGAGGAGGAGGAGGAATTGAAATAAATTGTTCATATAGTTCTAGCACATTTCCAGTTCAAAGATCTGCTCACGTGGCTGTCCGAAAACCGGATCTAATTCAAGTTGCTCAATGCGCCTTACTGCTTGGAGAACGAGTAGGACGAAGAGGAGGAGGAGGACGAGGAGGAGGAGGCTAGAAAATAGGAAGATGAGGTAACGAGTAGGAGGATGAAAATAGTGGTGGTGGTGAGGAGGTGAAGATGATGATGAAGATGATGATGATGTTGGTGATGATGCTGATGGTGGTGGTATTAGTCATGATGATAATGATGATGACGATAATTATGTTGGTGATGATGACGACGAGGAGGATAATAATAATAATAGCGATGATGAGAAGGGGGAGGTTGAGGAGGAGGAGGAGGAGGGGGATGGCTGCCGGGTAAACTTTGAAGATGCTCATTGTTGTTTGTATGAAGTTACAGAGAGAGAGAGAGAGAGAGAGAGAGAGAGAGAGAGAGAGAGAGAGAGAGAGACGACAGGAAAGGAGACAGAAAACGAGGATGATTAAGAGAGATCTCGCGCGCACACACAATCACACTTACTACCACTACTATACCCAACAGCCTTACGATCTTTTCACATACCCAGCCTGTCAGTGCAGCCTAATCAGAGGCGTTTGAAACAGCAGAATAGCACTATAGAAAAGCCCTATAGATCCGTGCAGCAGATGAGAAAATCACCCGTTCAAACAAACATGTCAGGCAGAAAGGTGGAGCCTACTTCAATCATCCACCACTGTTGGCATTCATTATCCCATAGCCTGTTAGCACGCTGATGGGAATCGGCGTACGGGACTCTGTACTGAAAAGTTTGCTTTTTTCAAATTTAGATTTGTTTGTGTGCAACAATGTTCGCATTAAAAAATGTTAGGATGGCATGCTCTGTAAATTAGTTCAAAGCATTTGTGGTGCACAGTAAAAGTAAAATTATTTGTACTATTTTCGCGCTTACATTTGGGATTCTGTACGGAATACAAAGCATGGAGATGAGGTGCTACAGAAGACTTCTGGGCATTTCCTATACCCAGCTCATCGCCACCGAAGAAGTCCGAGAGACCTTCACACAAGCCATCGGACAACACGATGACCTGCTCACAGTGGTGAAAAAACGGAAACTCCGATGGTATGGCCACGTCACCAGATCATCAGGTCTTGCAAAGACCATCCTGCAAGGCACAGTGCAAGGAGGTAGAAGAAGAGGAAGACCGAAAAAGAGGTGGGAGGACAACATTCTAGAATGGACTGGTTTGACACTGAGCGAGACAATCAGGGTTGCTGAGGACAGGGAAAGAGGGAGTACGCTGGTTAAACGATCATCTGTAGTGCCCCTACGACCTCCGAGTTACGGAATAGGATAGGATAGGATAGGACGGAATTATTTGTTTTTTTTTCAAATTTAGTTTGTTTTGTGCATATATATATATATATATATATATATATATATATATATATATATATATATATATATATATAATATATATATATATATATATATATATATATATATATATATATATATATATATATGTTGTTCTCCTTTCACACTTTGTTGTTTTTGTTAAAAACTTATATTATTTTATCCGTAATAACTTAGCCATGTCCGCGCTTTAACAAATTAGGTTTATTGCGCTGAATGGTCGCTTTTCACATTTACATTGGTTTATACAACGTTCGCTTTTATACTTAAGTTGTTTGTGCTTGTCCTGCATTTTAAAATAAACACAGTTGAAAGCATTGTCGCGCACGAGTTCTTTAGGGTGTATGTTAAGCTTGCCTGTAGCTTGCGCTGCCTTTAATTGCTAAGGCGGTTCAAAACATTGTCTGCTGGCCACGAGGTTTCAAAGTGAGATGTGATTAGTACAAGGCATGCTGACTGTAAAACATTCGAGCCAAAAGACAAAACCACAGGACCAGTATTCTAATGCGTTCGTGCCTTGAAACACAGAACTTACCGTACTCTATAACGCTTGGATCCATTATTTTCTCGGTAACAAGGGTTTGCACAGTACTATCAAGAAAAACCCCTGAAGAGTATAGCGAACAAGAACCCTAAAGAGTATAGCGAAGAAGAACATTGAAGAAGAAAGCGAAAAAGGACATTTTAAAAAAATTGTAAAGAAGAACACTGAAGAAGATATCGGAAAGGACACTGACGATAGCGAAGAACATTGAAGAAAATAGCGAAGAAGAACGCTGAAGATTGTAGTGAAGAAGAAAACTGAAGAAGGTAGCGAAGAAGAACACTGAAGAAAATGGCCCAAAAAAAACCACTGACGAATGTAACGAAGAAGAACACCGAAGAAGATGGCGAAGAGGAACACTGACGAAAATAGCGAAGAAGACCGCTGAGGAATGTAGTGAAGAAGGCACTGAATATTGTAGCGAAGAAGAACACTGAAGAATGTAGCGAAGAAGAACACTGAAGAAGATGGCGAAGAAAAACACCGACGAATGTAGCGAAGAAGAACACTGAAAAAGATGGCGAAGAAGAACACTGGAGAAGAGGGCGAAGAAGAACACTGAAAAATGAAGCGAAGAAGAACATTGAAGAATGTAGCGAAGAAAAACACTGAAAAAGGTGGCGAAGAAGAACAATGAAGAAGATGGCGAAGAAGAACACTGAAGAAGATGGCGAAGAAGAACCCTGAAGAATGTAGCGAAGAAGAGCACTGGAGAAAGTAGCGAAGAAGACCTTGAACAATGTAGCGAAGAAGAAAACTAAAGATGACGCCGAGAAAAGCATTGGAGAGTGTAGGGAAGACGAACACTGATGAAGATGGCGAAGAAGAACACTGAAGAACATAGCAAAGAAAAACACTGAAGAATGCAGCGAAGAAGAACCCTGAACAGTATAGCGAAATTGTTCATGTTGTTAAAATCGAGAGAGGTCACATACTTTTCGATCAACACAGGATGTCTGCAGGTTAAAGAGCTGGAAGTTGTAGTGAGAAATGTGAACCCTCTATTAATTGAATTATCTTTAGAAACGAAAATAGGCACATACACACATCTTCAACCATCCTCCCGCCCCTCAACCTTCTTAGACTACATGCTATTTTTTTTTATTCCTCCCGCTACATTTCTCCTCCTGCTCCTACATCCTCCTACCTCTACTTCTTCTTTATTATTATTATTATTATTATTATTATTATTATTATTATTATTATTATTATTATTATTATTATTATTATTATTATTATTATTCCTCTCCTCGTCCTCCTCCTCCTCCTTCTTGCAGTTTTGTTTGTCTTTTATTTGCATCCCTCTCTTTCTAGAGCAGTTTCGTTTGAAAAATAAAAAAGAACGAAAGTCAAGAATACTATACGAAGCTTGGCCAAGTTTGGTTTGATAGGATTGATAACTTTGAAATGGCGAGGGAAGTTTCTAAAGGCAGCGGTCTTCAAAAGGTCCAGTGTGTGTGTGTGACAGTTGCTCAATGACCGCTGATAAGCCATCGCGATGGCCTTTCAGACCGCCTCTTTCAGTGCAACCAAGAAGCCAAACTCGAGCCAACATGGCCTGGATCCCAGCCCCACCCATTCAAAATCGCTAGTTGGCATTTCATTCCCAGAAAAGAGGGAGATGAATACCAAGTCGGGCAGCTCGGCATAAGCTCTTTCATGCTGTCCCATATTCCCCCTCTCTCGCCAGCAGCTTCCATCCTGCCGGTGCTCATGCGCGAGCGGAACGACTGTGAAAAGAAGGAATGGAACGTGAAAGAAACGTGGGTTTTGACAAAAGACAAGCTCGGACTGCAGGCCCCGAAAGCCTTGAAAGCTGGAGGAATGACGTGCCACGGCGCATGCGTGTGCAAGAAAAGCTGGTGAATAGATCTCACAGAATGGAAGGCAAATGAAACGAAACGAACAAATGCTGGCCCAGCAATGGAGGCTTTCAGACCCGCAGACAGAAGCTCAAAATAATATTAATTTTTTTTTTAAATCGCTGGAAAACTGAAGCATCTACCCCGATGGCAACGAAGTCTACGACGAAGATGATGCTAATGGATATGAGGCTGCTGCTGATGATGATGGTGATGATGACTACGACGACGACGACGACGATGATAATGACGATGATGATGACGCTGATGATGATGACAATGGCTGGAGCAACGATCTGATGACTACTAATGATGATGCAGCCGCTGCTGTTCCTGCTGCAGCAGATGATGATGATGTTGATGATGATGTTGATGATGATAATAATAATGACGAGGATGATGATGATGACTATTGCTGCTGCTACTGTTGATTTTGATGATGATGATGATGATGATGATGATGATGATGATGATGATGAATGAGCATGTAAACAAAATTATTCCATCTTCTCTATGACATCCTAATCCTTCTTCATGGAAAGTCTCTCCACTCCACCCATCCCCCCTCCCACCAACCCACCCCCCCCCCCACCCACTCCTTCTCAATCTACCTTCCCCATTTTCCTATTACTTGCTTTTCAAAAACCGCTCCATTTTCCCATTTATCATTTTACACCGTGCTATAACTATACTGCGTGTGCTTAAAAAGACAATAATAATTCTCATTTTCATGCCGCTGACAGTCATTCAAAACTTGAAATAGGCCACCGCAACGAGGGGAGCAGGGTACAATACCAGCTTAAACAAGGGTTCAGAATAACTGCCGACACGTGTAGTCAATTGCTAAAGAGATTTGGGGAGGGCCGGGCGGCAGTATTGAGGGCGGGGACAGACAAGCTAGCACGTGGCCAGAACGCGGTCCGTGGCGAGAACTAACTTTTGTAGTTATGTCTCGCGGATCCATGAGTCCGTCTGCATCACCGATCCAACTTTTTAAAAAAATATTTCCAAGATTCTCTTTCTCCAGCGTTCCAGTTATCTCCCATGTTTCCTGTCGTCTGCTGCATTGATATTTTTTTCTCTCATGACGTTTTCGTTGAGTTTGATTCTTATTTTGTTTAATATAATTTTTTTGGTGTGTTTTTTTAGTTAAAACGAGCCTCAATGTGACGTATAAGGGTGAATCTGTCAAATTGCGTGCACAGAGGGGCCGGGTAGCTCAGTTGGTAAGAGCGTCTTGCTAGTAACCGAAAGGTCGCTGGTTCGAATCCCGGATTGGTCAACGTGTGATCATATTATTTTCCCCTTTACCAACAACTGGCCCGCTGGTGTCAGTATAAATCGGTCCAGTAGTCACCTATATGCGAAAGTGTCGTGTGACTATAATCTACAAACAACAACACCAACAACAACAACAACAACAACAACAACTGCGTGCACAATTGTAGGCCTACGCACACGTTTCAACGAGCTACTGTCATTATGATGAAAGGTTTTAACCTTTAGTTGGGAACTGTTGAGATCTACGAAAGACATTGCTTAGCAAATGCAGGCCAATCAAGAAAAAGAAGAAGAATTATGCTGGCGAAGATGAGGAGGAGAGCATTCATACAGATTGTTCAACCCTAGGATTTGCGACGGCGACTGCAGCACCATGAAACACTTACCATGAGACACAGTTTCTCAGTGCGTTTGTGAAAGATAATCGCTTCAGTAGTAGGCCTATAACAAGTAGGCCTACGGAACGAAGTCTTTGCGCATTTGTCAACAATGTGGGCGATGGCCAGAAACGTGGTGAAGAAATGTACAGGTAAGCTGATAATTTCATTGACATGAAATATCGTTGATTGTTTGCTGTGTTGATTGGTGTTGAATTATCTTGATCCCCCTGTTCCTCCCCCCCTTCCCACCCCTCCTTGTTCTTTTCGTCTTCTTTCTCATTGTCCTCCTTGTTACCAGTAACGGAAGAAAGATCATCATCATCATCATCAGCAGCAGCAGCAGTAACATGATTATCGTGGCCAGCAGTAGCCTATAGGAGTGATTTCATCATCCCCATCATCCTCATCATCAGTAGGAGTAACAACTGCAACAGTACACCATCTTCTCGATTTCCATCTTTTCTATCATCTTCTTTATCATCATCTTCTTCTTCATCATTTGCTTCTGGAATGAATCCCAACATACCTACGTTTATTTGTACAGGTCCATGATATGAAATTCCGTGGTATTGTGCGCATGCCATTCTTAATCCCCGCCCGCGAACTTGTTTTTTCCAACCTAGTTCCAGTCACTTTCCCGAAAAAGGCAATTACCGAAGTCGAACGAAGCTCTCCGAGTCGAGCGAAGCTATCCGATGTTTTACGAACGAATGCTGGCAGGACTACGTGAAACCACAGGCTTGGAAGTCTCGTCTTTCGTAGGCCTCAATTACATACTATACTACGTACGTATTTAGGAGTTTACAAAGACAAAAGAAAAGACTTCAGAGCCTGTGGTGAAACATCCACTGCTAGCCGCCGCTTTATCTAATTCTATTTCGATCTGCACAGCTTCAAGCTCAAGTCGAGATTTGCATTTTGAAGCAGTTAGTATTAGTATTATAATAATAATAATAATAATAATAATAATAATAATAATAATAATAATAATAATAATAATAATTATTATTATTATTATTATTATTATTATTATTATTATTATTTTTTTTTTTTTAAATGATGAATAATATACTGACACAATTAGTAATAAGGAGTAAAAGTAATACATAACACATAAAGCACACGTACAACGATTTCACATCTATATCAACAATAAAACCATGACAAAACTTCAAAGCGCTATGGATACGTTGATGTCCCTTCAGCACAAGGCAAAGCAAGTTTATAATGGTCTCAAAAAAAAGTACTATTTTTATTGCAAGCACCAAAGCAATTATTTATTTAACTAATATTATTCTTTTTAACTGATACAGTAAATTTGTTATATGTATTTCAATTATATGTATTGTAATGAGAAACACGTATTAAAAAAAATGTTACGTGGCGGGCGGAAATTTCTATAAATCATCTGAAAACTTTGTTAAATCTATAAGAAAAAATAACCAGTTACACCATCTGAATATTTCGAGTTACACCCAACTTCAGCAAAAACAAACAAAACGTCACTGACCATATTTACACCATTGAGCACGCACAGCAGCACACTATTCTTTTATTTTTTTAAAGTAGGAATAATAATAATAATAATAATAATAATAATAATAATAATAATAATAATAATATAACAACAACAACAACAACAACAACAACACACAAACAAAACAAATAAATAAATTAAAGATTTAACTAAATAACTATACTACTACTACTACTACTACTACTACTACTACTACTACTACTACTACTACTACTACTACTACTACTACTTGGGAAGTTGTGGTCTCGATTTTGTGGTCCTGATTCGGCTCTTTGCCGTCCGCTGGACTCTGTAAGCAATGAATAACTAATAAGCTTTTAATTTAACTCTGATCTCGAGTTGTCTTGATTTTGTGGTTCTGATTCGACTCTTAGCAGACCGCTGGACCCTGTAAGCAATGAATAACTAACTATTAATTTAACTCTGATCTCGAGTTATAAAAAAAAATTCGCTTAGCCTACTCGTCCTTCTCCGGAAATTTCAAGATTCGAATATTATAAAGTATAGGCCTAAATATTATCAATTAGAATAGATATAGATTATACATTTATTTACGTATAAAACAAACAATACAGGTCTAATAATTATATTCAGCTAGTGAGCTTCTTCGCTGGGCGGAGACTGACTTATAATATAATTAATTATGTAGATTAAGCCTATGTATATTGTATAACAGTGTCTACTTGGTTCTAGGCAGGAAATGGGCAATGCTATTATTAGCCTTTACTGCTGAGAACTAACAAAATGCAAATCAAGGAACGCAACTATTAAATATGGTCGATAATAATTATGCTCATATTATGCTCATATTAACAAAGTATACCGTTGCGAAATGCTAAATCTGTGTAAATCGAACAGAATTAGAAGCAACAGCGATCATTTTTAATGTCAGCTAGTCGTAGTCATGCAAGCATCATTTCGTAACACATCGGAGAGCTTCGTTCGACTTCGGTGATTGCCTTTTTGGGCGAATGACTGGAACTAGGTTGGAAAAAACAAGTTTGCTCCCCGCCACCCCCTCTCTTCCCTTCTTTGCTCCCCCCTCCCTCTCCCTACTCGCTATCACACACACACACACACACACAGACACACACACACATACACACACGCACACACTTTCTCTCTTTCTTTCTCTTACTAAACTTGAATAGTAACATTGCACTCTCTCAGACTCTGTTTGGTCTGCCTCTCTTTCTCTATCACTTTCTCTGTATTTTGCTATCTATTGCTACACTTGAGTAGTAACGTTGCACGCTTTCCCTTGACATAAAAGGCCTGGACAATTATTGCCCGCCATTCTTCTCGCTCTCTTTTCACCTCGCGCCAATATTGTCACGTTGCTAGGTAACCGTCGCAGAAACTCTCTAACAGAAAACACAGCTGGCACGAATCGTAGCTGAGACTCCCCGAGTAGCCTCTCCTGGTTGACTATTTGAGAGGCGAACGAACGTAAGACTCGGCTAGTCGCAGATACGCTTTGTGCACCGCTGGTTCGGGGAAAAAAAGTTGGTTTGGTAGCGGAAGGCTTGTTTTACCAACACTATCGTTGTCACGTGGGGTTTATGGGCTCTGCACAATGGAATTATGGACCCTCACGTTTATTCGGTGGGAACTGCTAGTAAGTCACCCTATGAATTACTTTAATAAATTTATTTGTTTAGCTCGTTCTGTGTTAAGGTTGGGGTACAGAGATAGATAGAAAAATGGTAAAAGATTACTGTCACACTAGCTTTCACACGGCTATGAATCATATGTAGTCCAGCCACTTGATAACAGTTAAAATCACACATTTATTTCTTCTACTCTATACAAGATTCTCTAAGTACTAATCTAACTTAAAATGTCTCAGTTACTGCTAATAGTTCGATCGCTGATAGTCTATGCAGCTGTTCTATCTTCATCGGGCACTTGCTAGTATATCTCATGTAGATTTGGACTACTGTGGTCCGTGTTACAGTTTCTGGAGAGTTGGACTACTGTGGTCCTGCTATGATCAGTTTAAGTGCACCTTGGCGTGTTCACTTAACTGCTAGATGGTGCGTGCGAAGTCCTTCTGTGAGGTAGCTTCTGGTACACCTTTGTCGTTGTGTAGTTGGGTTCCCTTGCCACGCTGTGGGGTCTGACAGGGTGTTTTACCGGGTCGCTCGTTCCGTCTTGTGCGGTAGAGGTTCCTCAACCAACTAGTCGTTTCTGTGGAGTGGGGTGCACAGGATAGCTCGGGATAGCTCGGGATAGCTCGCCTGCTCGTCTGTAATATAAGAGACGAAATTCTGCACAACCCTGAATAATCGGTTTGTGCAGAGCGTCTCACTGAAAGCCAAAGTAGCCCTCAGTGATAGCTCCACATCTCTATACATAAGCGACGAACATTCTGCTACTTCCGGGTTCCACTGGAATCTCACTCTAAATTCCTATACATATATAAATATCAAACGTGGCTAACTATACACATACAGAATTAATAATATTATAAACATTCCGTGGTACAGCCACTGGTCTGCAAACATACATATAAGTTAAACAACAGTGGTTCCGTACGGGATACAACATGGCGGCGTAACCGGTCGTGTTTCGCCTCGTGGTCGGCTCTTCCACATGGTCACGCAAATTCGGATTAATAATTCACATTTATGCATAGCAAATTCCACAAACATAATTTCAACAATAATATAAATATATCACGATGAAACAGAAGGGTGTTCATTTACCTGTTTGACAAGTTCAGGCCCGTTGTGACTTGATAGAATTCTATGCTTCTAAGTCCTGCTTCCTGGTCTAAGTGAAGATAGTTCTCTGCTAGCTAAGTAGATGTTACTTCTTCCTCTTCTCACACACGACTGACCAAGCTGTGCTAGGTTTTGACACAGTCAAAACTGCTCTACCCACTTAGCCTGCTCCCATTGGTTAAAAACGTTTACGACTCTCGCACACAGTGCGGATTAACTACGCAGCGTGGGTCGGGCTCGCGGTGTGTACTTTTATTGCTGCTGTGTTATAGACTGACTCTCTACTGTTACAATCACTACACATGGCTAAATAGTAATAAGCAGAGTTAACACTAGCCAGTTCGTGACAGGCTCCCTCAACTGAAAAAAGGCGATGACTACTGGATTCGACCTTTTTCTACTACAGAGCCTAGTTTAACACTGCACTCTCCTAGGGTCCTATTTACAAACTAATTAAGTTGCTCTACCTGAGCTGCAATGCCGTGCCAGGTAGCTATGGACACTAGTGACAGGGTTTTATTGGGCGGGGACAAATTCTGGTGCTGTGGCCCTTAGTTGTGTTGGGTGGGCGACAGCTGCTGTGTCCTCCACGAGATGGCGACTGAGGTAGTCGGCTCCGTGGTTTTCCTTGCCGGGGATGTACTCGATTTGGAATGAGTATGCCTGAAGGGTGAGTGCCCATCTCATCAGGCGAGAGTTCAAGGATTTGGAGGCTGCCAGGAACGATAGTGGTTGGTGGTCCACCTGAACTGTGAAGTGGGTCCCATACAGGTAGAGTTGGAATTTCTGTATGGCCCAGACTAGTCCAAGGCATTCCTTCTCCGACGTGGCGTAGTGGGTCTCGGCGGGTCTCAATTTTCTGCTGGCGTAGGCGACAGGGAATAGCGTCTCCGCATTCTTGGGGTCGCGCTGTAGCAGTACTGCTCCGAGGCCTAAGTCGCTTGCGTCGGTGCGAAGAACGAATGGCTGAGTCAAATCGGGTAGATGGAGTACTGGCGCCGATGTCATTCTGTCCTTGAGTGTTTGGAAGGCTGTCTCGCATTCCGCTGTCCATACGACTTTGTCCGGGGCGATTTTCCGGGTTCCATTTGTCAGTGGTACGGCGATGCTGTTGTAGTTGGGGATGAACTTCTGGTAGAAGCCGCAGAGTCCTAGAAACGACTGCACTTCCTTCTTGGTCTTGGGCCTAGGAGCGTCGAGTAGGCGTTTCACTGTCTTTTCTACCGGTCGCAGGCTTCCTTGACTGATGGTGTGTCCCAGAAATTCTAGTTCCGTGAATCCAATCTGACATTTGGTGGGTCTTGCCGTCAATCCCGTGTCTCTGAGGCGGGCGAGTAGTTGCTGTAGGAGCGTGACATGTTCCTCCCACGTAGGTGTTGCGATGAGGATGTCGTCCATAAACGAATGTAGGTGCTCGCTGCTTAGGGGTGCCAGGAGTTTTCGCATCATGGCGCTGAAGATGCTGGGTGCGTTGTGGAGTCCGAATGGAAGCACGTTGAATTCGAAGTGTCCTTCCATAGTGCTGAAAGCTAGGTACTTTCGGACTTGTGGTTGTACTGGTATCTGATAGTATCCTTTGCTGAGGTCGATGCGTGAGAAGTACTTCGCTCGCTGTAGCTTGGCAAATAGGTCTGTCTGGTCCGGGAGTGGCTCTGGCTGGAACTGCGTTACGGCATTCAACAGTCTGAAGTCGATGCACAGTCGATGCTCTCCGTTGGGTTTTCGCAACAATACCGTGCCTGCGCTGTAGGGTGAAGTAGACTCTGAGATGATTCCGGCTGCCAGTAAGGTGTCTATCTCTTCCTTGATGGCTCGCTGCTGAGACAGGGGCATCGGGTAGAGCTTCTGGCGGACGGGTGTTGGGTCGGTCACCGTTAAGGTTACTTCGACGAGGTCTGTCCTCCCTGGTCGGTCTGTGAGCACAGTCTGATGTTGTCGAATGACCTGTAGTACTTGCTGTTGCTGTTTAGCGGCTAGGTCTCCGTTGAGTATCACGTCTTTGTAGGTTTCTTTGGAGTGCAGGGGGTACTCTACTGCATTGGTCTCCATGCTTTCTCCTTCTTCCGCGATGGCGATGGCTAACAAGTTGTGAGTGCTGGGGGTCGCTGGTCTGTCCGTATACTTCTTGAGGAGATTAATGTGGTGGTATCGGGCTCTCCCGTTCACCTCTACTTGGTAGACTGTCTTGGATTTCTTGGCAGTCACCCGGTACGGTCCTCTCCAAGCGATGTCCAGCTTGTTGGTTCCACTTGGAAGTAAGAGTAGCACTTGATCGCCGACTTGCAGTTCTCTGTCCTTAGCGTGGCGGTTGTAGTACTTCGCCTGACGGGCTCTGGCCTTCTTCAGTGCTTCACCAGCTTTCTTCCACGTTGCTTTGAGGGTTTCCTGCAGGTCTGCGACGTACTTGGTGGCACCTCTTGGTGTGTCGTCTATCTTGGCTTCCGTCCAACTTCTGCGTAGGGCTTCTAGCGGTCCTGCTAGAGGTCTGCCGAATAGCAATGTTGACGGGGTGTAGCCTGTGGCTGCATGGGGCGTTTCTCGGTATGCGAACAGTGCCGCATTCACGTAGGTGTCCCACGCTTCTGGATTGTCGTCGGCGACTTTCCTGAGTATGGTGAGAAGGGTTCCATTCAGTCTTTCTACTTGTCCGTTGCTGGCGGGGTGGTATGGTGGTGTGCGAATGTGATGAACTTGTATCAACTCGAACACGTCTTGCATCAGGCGGCCGGTGAACTGAGATCCGTTGTCCGTTCTAATGCTGTCCGGGAATCCGACTCTGGTAAAGATGGCGATGAGTGCATCTGCAATCTTCTTGGTGTCGATCGCTGGCAACGGGACTGCTTCGCACCACATCGTACATGCGTCGACGAGTGTGAGTAGAAATCTGTTCCGCTTCTTGGTCATGGGCAGTGGTCCTACTATGTCTACTGAGACTTGCTGGAATGGCACGCCGACTACTACCGATGGTCCTAAGGTAACTGGTACGGTGTGATGTCGCGGGGAATATCGTTGACATTGGTGGCAAGATTTCACGTAGCGCTTGACATCCTCCGTGATTCCTGGCCAATAGTAGTGTGCGCTGATTCTCTGCACTGTGGCTCCAATTCCCATGTGTCCGCTGAGTGGCATGCTGTGGCCTAATTCTAGTACTTGGGCTCGAAGGGTGGCTGGTAGTACTAGTTGGGTGTGATCTCCATCTCCTTGTCGATGTAGAACTCCCTCTTCCATGTAGAAGTCTCCCTTGTGCGGGGGTGTGTGCGCCTTGGGTAGCTTCTGGAAGCACTTCGCTATCGAGGTGTCTTCTTTCTGTGCTGTTTTGATCTCTTCGAGTCCTGGATTCGGAGCGAACTCGGGCTGGGGTGGTTGGGTTTTAGCTTGGGCCCTGGTTTGCACTGCAGCTATCTCTACAGTTTTAGGGGGCGTGCCTAAGAACACATACCTACAACCTAGCACTAGATCATACAGGGGTTTCTGTAAAACAGCTGCTTGGATTCGTCCTGTGACGTACCTACTCTCTACTTCTATCCATGCTATTGGGCAAGTAGTTGTCGGTTTCGTCAAGTCTGCTCCTTGTAAGTCGACTGTCTTGTCTGTCAAGTCCGCGCGCGATACAAGAGATTCGCTAACTATCGCGTCGTATGATAGACCTGTGTCATACAGACAGTTCGCTTCTTTTCCGTTGACCTTGACCGTGTCCGTCACCGATGGGTGATCTCCGATCGTGTGTGGCTTGTTACCGCTGCTTTGAGTTAGAACTCTGTGCGCTGGCCGGCTTTCGCGCTCTTCCCTACGTTGTGCGGCCAACTTGAAACATTCTGCGGTGGAGTGATTGTTTCTGTTGCAGAACGAACAATACCGTCTCTGTTCTGCGGGACCTCTTTTCCCGAATTCCGTGTTGGGTCCTTTATTTTGCCCAGGTCTGGGGTTATTCGGCTTATTCGCGGTGCGCTCTTCCCGGTTAGGGCTTCGTTTCTGTGCCTCTTTCCCGTTAGGCTTTAGGTCTCGCCTGAAGCTCTTGGCTTCTCCGTGGGCGGCCACGTACCTATCTGCGACCTTGACCAGATCTTCCAGTCTTTCCGCGCCCTGCTCTACTGAGAATGTTCTCAGCTCGGGGGTCATGGTTTCCCGTAGCTGTTCCCATACTAACAGTTCTGTCAGTCCATCATACGTCTTAGTCGTGGCTGACTGGCTAATCCACTTATCCAGCGTTGTGGACAACCGATCCGCGAACTGCGCATAGCTCTCTCCTTTCACTCTCCGGTTGGTGCGGAATTTTTGCCGGTAGCATTCTCCTGTTAGTTCGAATCCCGTTAGGAGTGCCTCTTTTACTTTGTGATAGTCAGTCACTCTGTCAGTCGGTAGCTTACTGTAGATGTCATAAGCCTTTCCTCTAAGCCCTTGACTAAGCTTGAAAGACCAATGAGTGGGATCTAGTTTGTACTCTGTTGCTAGACGCTCAAACCTAGTCAGATAGAGATCTAGACCTTCCTCTCTCTCATTGAATGTTCCCAGTGGAAATGACATTCCTTGTACAGGGTTGGATGCTACCTCTAGCTGATCTGAGTGGGGAGGGGTTGAGGAAGAACTTGAAGCTCCTGATCCCAATCTTCTTAGCTCTAACTCATGCTGTCTTTCTTTTTCCTTTTCTTCCCTCTCTTTTTCTTTTTCTGCCCTTTCATACTCCCATTTCCTAACTTCTGCTTCTCTCTCTGCTGCTAATGCTGCCTTCTTCTGTTCTACTTCTAATTCTAGTTTCTTCTGTTCTGCCTCTAATGCTAATTTCTTTTGCTCTGCTTCTAATTTCTTGGCCTCTCTCTCTGCCTCTAATTCTGCTTTTTTCTGTTCTCTCTCTGCTGCTCTCTCTGCTGCTTCGAGTTTCTTAGCCTCTCTCTCTGCTGCTCTCTCTGCCTTAGCCTCCTGCTTCTCTACCTCTGCATTGATATACGCAATTAGGTCTGCCCCTGCTAAGTGTAAAGCTTCTCCCAATTCCTTGAAACGCAATCTCAAGGCCACTGGGTCCGACATTGCCAAACGTGTCTATGAACACCCTCTGAATCACGTGGAATACCGAAACACTAGCAATATTGCAATTCAATAAAAAACAATGCAAAGACAATTAAATTCGTAATCAATAATAGAATAAAACAAGAGTCAAATGGCATACAACAGTTATTTAAGCAAAACCTGCAAAAGAACAATGCAACATACAGGCACAAAAATATTTGAAGCAAAAAAGTTTTTAACTAAAGAATAGTGCACCCAACTGATCAGTCCTTGTTACCACTATTCTAAGTTATTCTACTACTCCTACTGTTATCTAATTTTATTGTACTTAGATCCGGTTATACCCAATTCCTATTATACACAGATCCTGGCTAGGCTCGCCAATTAAAGTGTCACGTGGGGTTTATGGGCTCTGCACAATGGAATTATGGACCCTCACGTTTATTCGGTGGGAACTGCTAGTAAGTCACCCTCTGAATTACTTTAATAAATTTATTTGTTTAGCTCGTTCTGTGTTAAGGTTGGGGTACAGAGATAGATAGAAAAATGGTAAAAGATTACTGTCACACTAGCTTTCACACGGCTATGAATCATATGTAGTCCAGCCACTTGATAACAGTTAAAATCACACATTTATTTCTTCTACTCTATACAAGATTCTCTAAGTACTAATCTAACTTAAAATGTCTCAGTTACTGCTAATAGTTCGATCGCTGATAGTCTATGCAGCTGTTCTATCTTCATCGGGCACTTGCTAGTATATCTCATGTAGATTTGGACTACTGTGGTCCGTGTTACAGTTTCTGGAGAGTTGGACTACTGTGGTCCTGCTATGATCAGTTTAAGTGCACCTTGGCGTGTTCACTTAACTGCTAGATGGTGCGTGCGAAGTCCTTCTGTGAGGTAGCTTCTGGTACACCTTTGTCGTTGTGTAGTTGGGTTCCCTTGCCACGCTGTGGGGTCTTGTAGGGTGTTTTACCGGGTCGCTCGTTCCGTCTTGTGCGGTAGAGGTTCCTCAACCAACTAGTCGTTTCTGTGGAGTGGGGTGCACAGGATAGCTCGGGATAGCTCGGGATAGCTCGCCTGCTCGTCTGTAATATAAGAGACGAAATTCTGCACAACCCTGAATAATCGGTTTGTGCAGAGCGTCTCACTGAAAGCCAAAGTAGCCCTCAGTGATAGCTCCACATCTCTATACATAAGCGACGAACATTCTGCTACTTCCGGGTTCCACTGGAATCTCACTCTAAATTCCTATACATATATAAATATCAAACGTGGCTAACTATACACATACAGAATTAATAATATTATAAACATTCCGTGGTACAGCCACTGGTCTGCAAACATACATATAAGTTAAACAACAGTGGTTCCGTACGGGATACAACATGGCGGCGTAACCGGTCGTGTTTCGCCTCGTGGTCGGCTCTTCCACATGGTCACGCAAATTCGGATTAATAATTCACATTTATGCATAGCAAATTCCACAAACATAATTTCAACAATAATATAAATATATCACGATGAAACAGAAGGGTGTTCATTTACCTGTTTGACAAGTTCAGGCCCGTTGTGACTTGATAGAATTCTATGCTTCTAAGTCCTGCTTCCTGGTCTAAGTGAAGATAGTTCTCTGCTAGCTAAGTAGATGTTACTTCTTCCTCTTCTCACACACGACTGACCAAGCTGTGCTAGGTTTTGACACAGTCAAAACTGCTCTACCCACTTAGCCTGCTCCCATTGGTTAAAAACGTTTACGACTCTCGCACACAGTGCGGATTAACTACGCAGCGTGGGTCGGGCTCGCGGTGTGTACTTTTATTGCTGCTGTGTTATAGACTGACTCTCTACTGTTACAATCACTACACATGGCTAAATAGTAATAAGCAGAGTTAACACTAGCCAGTTCGTGACAATCGTATCTTGGTCAACAGTCTCTGCAAGCGTTCCATTGTTCGGGATGTGTTACAAACACGAACCGGACATCTATCTCTCGCCCCTTCAGCTTAAAGTGCTGCGTATCAATGGGACATCATCATTGTCCTTCTCATCATCACCAAATCATTGCTGCCGTCAGCACCATCGTCGCTGTCATTATCATCATCATCATCATCATCATCATCATCATCATCATCATCATCATCATCATCATCATCTTCTTCTTCTTCTTCTTCTTCTTCTTCATTTCATTATTTTTTATTTATTTCTAGCTATCTCTGTTTCTCTGTCTTTCTTCTTTCTTTCTTTCTTTCTTTCTTTCTTTCTTTCTTTCTTTTTTTTCTTTCTTCTTCTTCTTCTTCTTCTTCTTCTTCTTCTTCTTCTTCTTCTTCTTCTTCTTCTGTTTCTTTCTTTATTTATTTATTTATTTCTTTCTCTTTCTTCCTTCTTCTTCTTCTTCTTCTTCTTCTTCTTCTTCTTCTTCTTCTTCTTCTTCTTCTCCTTCTTCTTCTTCTTCTTCTTCTTCTTCTTCTTCTTCTTCTTCTTCTTCTTCTTCTTCTTCTTCTTCTTCTTCTTCTTCTTTCTTTCTTTCTTTCTTTCTTTCTCTTTCTTACTTTCTTTCTTTATTTTCTTCTTGTTTTTGTTCTTCTTCTTCTTTGTTGTCATTGTCGGGCTCTCGCACTCAGGATGCAAATATGCGTCGTGTCGTACCTCGTTCCACTCGGCCTTTCTGACTCCCGGGTTTTGGGGACAGGGATCGAGCTTCAGAGCGCATTTCCTTAAAAAAAACATACAGAAACTTTTTGAAAGTGTCCTTTGAGCCATTGCGGTGCATTGATGAATTTGTGATTCTATCTTTTGAATAAACATTGAGCTTTGGAACAGAGACAGAGAAAGAGAGAGAGAGAGAGAGAGAGAGAGAGAGAGAAGGGGGGGGGAGAGTGGGGAAGTGGGATGAATAAAACACGGAGAGGGTAGGGACAACAGTGTCTTGTACCTTGCTTAAGGTACTTGCAATTGACCCTCAACATGCATATTACCAGAAGTCTTACCGAAGTCAGGACAGACCTGATTTTACCCAAACCTGGCCACTTAATGCGAATTGACGCCATATTATATAAGGCAAACGAGCAGTGAGTTGTCCAACCATTCTAGTTTTGGTAAAGAGAACTCAAACTATTTGCGTGAATGTGTGTGTGCGTGCGTGCGTTTTTGTGTGTGTTTGTCTGTGCGCATTTGCGAGTTTGTGTGTGTGTGTGTGTTCGCGCGAATGGTTGTGTATGTGTGTCCGGAACGAGTATTCCTTTCCTCCAGTTTTACAGCTTCAAAGTTCTAAAGATGGAGAACAGAAAAAAGAGGAGTAGCTCTGGCCCCTTTAGACCAAGGGATTTGTAATGTCTATATCTATGCCTATCTATGTTCTCACCAGGTCTCAACGTCGTGAAACATTTTGAGGCCTCCCTCAATCCTCTCAAAAGGCGTCTCTATCACTTTTCCTCCACAAACATCCAGATACTGGGGGCATTTCTCCAGTGACGCGTGCTTTGAAAATTTTGATGGCACAGACCCGCCGCGCCGTTCATTTGTTTGGATAGAGTTTGATTTTGTTTTCAATGGGAGGACAGGGCTGCGAAGCAACTTAAATGTCTTGTGCATAGGATCATTCAATGGCAAGTAGAGTAAAGAACTAATATAGGCGTAAATAAACTGTATTGGTATGCGCTCAATGCTGTTTTACATTTTCAACATTTTCATCTTGGAATTAAACCTTTGCCTGGCAGCTGCCGTATTATGAAGTAGCAGGAAAGCCAGCAAGTCGCATCACAATCCCCCTCACGACATCGCCTTCCGCGCTAGGAGGCGTGCAGTGCGCGTGCGCGCGTGTAAAGGCGACGTCAACTTAAACGGGCGAGTCGCGGCACTCAAATATTTATCCTGACTGGGCGCAAATATGCGCGTCTTTCAGTCTGTCGCCGCCTCACTGTCCACGTAATGGAGTCGCCTTTTGTTACTTTCTTGGCGCGGCCCGTATCGCCTTTTCAAAGACAGCGCTTATGAAGGCGCCCATTCAAATCTCAGCTCCGGCCCTGGAATTGCCCAGTTCAGCCAGCACGAGCTGACTTTGCAAGCCGTTATGAGGTTGTCGTGGTCGTCAGTCGTTGACTTTGTCCTTGTCGTCATCGTCATTGCCATTCTCCATTCCTCTTTGGGTTTTCTTTCCATGGCAGCCCTTTTTTTGTGTGTACGTCGGATCCAACTCTGGCCATTTGTTGGGTGTTGCTCCATGCCCCTACTATCCCTGCCTCGCTTTTTGTCCTGTCTTTATTCCAAGCCTGTCCATAGTCAAAGAAGTCATCAGCTTTAGCTTTTGGAATCCTTTTGGGTCCTTTACTGCTATCTTACTAGAACTCTTCCATAGCTAAAACCTCGGATTTAGCTATCAAATGGCCATGGCGCACGTACGAATTAGATAGTTTAACAGTGTATTCTTGTTGATATTTGGTTAAGTCTGTTAAAAGTTCATTGCTCCCAGGAAAACTATAGAAATGTTCTGCCACCTTGGCGATTTATCTTGCTGGTTTTTCAAGAAATTGGTGTGTCTGAGTATAGGGGGGTGCGGGATTGGAGGGGGGGGGGGGTTTGAGAGGTCGATAGGTGAAATCGCGCATGACAGGAACAAGTGAATGGGCTCTGCACATAATTATATCAACAGAAGGGGAGAGAGAGAGGGAGAATGGGGAGTAGTAGGAGGAGGAGAAGAAGGTGAAGAAGGAGAAAGTGTTTGTGATGCATGATGAGATGATGATGATGATGTATGATTCATGATGCATGACGAGATGATAATGATAATGAAGAAGTCGATGTTTGCCAACAGTACCTCACTTTACGTCGTGCTGGTGACGCCAGTTTTGGGATGTGCTAAGCCTGAGGAAAGGACTTGCAGCCCTACACAAAAGCCAGAGCCGGGTCCAGAGAAGATTTGGCCAGCGTTGCTCCGGCCATACAAAATGTCCAGATCATATTTTAGGGCGATGAATAGAGCCAGCAGTGCCTGCTCTTCAAAAGGCACGGGCTTCCTTTTCTTTCTGCCTTTTCTTCGGCTTCCTTCTTATTCTTCTGCCCTTCCCCCGGTTCCTGGAGTCTTTGGGTTTTTCTTCTTCTCATTCTTTTCCTTTCTCGCTTCCATCTCTCACCAGCCTACCTTCTTGTTCCTTCTTATTCTTTAGCTGCTCCTATACCGCTGTTACCATCTAAAACCTTCTTCTTCTTCTTCTTCTTCTTCTTCTTCCTCTTCTTCTTCTTACTTCTTTTCTTTTCCCTTTTCTTTTTTCTGCTTCTTCTTCTTCTCCTCCACTGGCTCAATTTTATTTTCGTGCCTTCTATCCTGCTCGTTCTATATTCTACAGCTATTCACCCTCTCCCCCTACTCTTCCCCTTTTCCCACCCCCCTCCCCCTACTCTTCCCCTTCTCCCACCCCCCACCCCCCACCCAGGTCTTACAGTCTTGTAATTTTTTCTTTCAAACTGGGAGATATCAGTGTTCTCGATCTTGTATTGTTCTGCGTGGGAAAGTGAAAGTGAAAGCGATAGAAGAGTTGAACGACGTGTTCTGCGAACACTTAGTATTCTTTCTCTCTCAGCACTCACGTCGTCCCCCACGTTTAGATCTTCTGTACTAATTCCGTTGACTTGCATGTAATGATTCGGGGTAGAAAGGCTAACGCAAAACATTATTCCTTGACTTTATTAACAACTGCTAGGTTCTTTGTAAAAATAAACACAACAACATGATGTGACACAATTAATGATGCACATTATCCAATTCCTTTTTAAAGAACTATTTGCTAGATATTCAATGAGTAAACATTGAGGTTTAACGTCTCCACCTTCCATTGGCGATGTGGCAGACGGGAGGTACTCCATATAAACCCTATCCTAACCTATCCCGTAACTCGAAAGTCGTTGAGTCACCACAAATGATCGTTTAACCAGCGTACTCCATCTTTCTCTATTATCAGCAGTCCTCATGGCTTCACTCAGTGTCAAGCCAGTCCATTCTCCAGTGTTGTCTTTTGAACTCTTTTTCTGTCTCTTTCTACTTCTGCCTACTTGCCCCTTGCCTTGCAGGATGGGTTTTGCAAAGACAGAGGCTCTGGTAATGTGACTATACCATCGGAGATTCCGTTTCTTCACCAATATGAGCATGTCATCGTGTTGTCCAATGGTTGGATGGTTTGTCGGACTTCGTCATTGGTGACGTGCTGGGTATAAGAAATGCCCAGAAATCTTCTGTAGCACCTCATCTCCATGCTTTGTATTCTTCGTTTGTAGGTCTGCTGTGAGGGTCCATGTTTCGCAAGAGTATAAGAATATGGAGATGACAAGGGAGCGCCTCAACCTTACCTTGGAGTGCAGATTGATGGACCTGTCTTTCCAAATAGGCTTCAATCTTGTCAAGGCAGAAGCTGTTTGTGCTGTCCTGGAGAGGACTTCTTGTCGGGACCCACTGTCTGATACAATGGCTCTTAAATATTTGAAACTGTGCAGCGTGTTGAGGGATCGGCCTTGGATTTTGATGTCCGTGTTGATGCCATTGGTGTTGTTGGTAATAATTTTGGTCTTCACTGCGCTTATTTCCGTTCAAAAGGCTATGGAGGTGTTCTCCAGCCTCTGTACCAGCTGTTCAAGCTGGGCTCTGCTCAATGGAATGCTATTACCCACTCGTCTTAGTCGATGGGGATCGCTAGTTATCTCCCTTTGACTTAACTTAATATATTAATTTGTTTAGCTCGGTCTGTGTTTAGGCTGGGGTACAGAGATAGATAGAAAAATGGTAAAAGATCCCTGTCACACTAGCTTTCACACGGCTATGAATCATATGTAGTCCAGCCACTTGATAACAGTAAATATTTATTTATTTATTTATTTATTTATTTATTTAATCATTCTTATATAGCGCTTTTCCAGCTCAAGAGCTGCTCAAGGCGCTGGCCGATACAGGATCTAACTCAAGCCGCCCGAGACGCCCACCCGCAGCCTTTGGGCGCATGGTCTGACGCCCGGACAACTGAGCACAATCCTGGGCAGCCAGGGATGGGGGAGAAGGACCTAGGTGCATGCTGGGTGTTTTCTTGTCACCGGCACTCACCCATTCACACATTTATTTCCTCTACTCTAAACACGATATTCGAAGTACGAAACTAACTTAAAAGTTCAATTGTGAATGCAAACGGTTCGCTCGCTGATAGTCTAGGCAGCTACTTTTTCATTAGAGGGCACTGGATACTTTCTGCCTTAATGAGTTTTAGTGCACTGTTTCTGGTGGCACTTAACTGCGTGGTTGAAGCACTGCGTTACGGTCGCTTCTGGGACAAGTTGTGTGGTCGTGGAGTCTTTGACTTGGTGGTTCGATGGTTGGGCTATCTTCGCACAATGCTGGAGATGCTTCGGCAGCCAACTTTAAGCGTCGACTAGGTTTTGTCTTTTGCCGAGTTGGGCTCACGATATAACGCCTGCTCGTCTGTAACATATGAGAAGAAATTCTGCACAACCCTGTATAATAGGTCTGTGCAGAGCGTCTAATTGAAGGCCAAAGTAGCCCTCAGTGATAGCTCCACATCTCCGTGGTCCACTGGAATCTCCACTCTAATTTCCTATACATATATAAATATAAAACGTGGCTAACTATACACATAAAGAAATAATAATATTATAAACATTCTCTGGTACAGCCACTGGTCTGCAAGCATACATATAGGTTAAACACCAGTGGTTCCGTACGTCTTTCAACATGGCGTCGACCGGTCGCCTCGTGATCAGATTATCCTTGTGGTCATGCAAAGTCAGACTAACAATTCAATTCTATGCATAGCAAAGTTCACACACATAATTCAACAATAATTTAAATAAATCACGATGAAACAGAAGTATGTTCATTTACCTGTTGGACAATGTCAGGCCGTGGCTACTTGATTGAATTCGAATATTCAACAAGTACTGCTGTCTAATCTTCTCAGGAGAGAGATTTCTGCTTGAGTGTACTGTGTACTGCTCAGCGTTTCAAAGAAGACTGACGTTCTATCTCTTTCCTTGAATCACCCAGAACTGGTTCTATCTACCCTAGCTGTGTTCTCATTGGATGAAACAACTCTGCGTGGCTGTAAAATTCGAAGCTCGATCGTAGGCTGTGATGATGTCACTAACTGTGCTTGCATCAAGCTACAACTGTGTTACGCATGATCACTTCTGTCGTCTGCTTTAGACTAACAGTAACCTTTTAAGCCTACACTGACTAAACAAGCAAAAGCTCAAAGGCAGTGGAAACGGGCCTCTTGTTACAGCTGATGAGGCTGATGATGCGGTAGTTTTCACACTCATGAAGTTACCCTTTTTGTGAAAAGGGATAACAAGCGACTGGGTCCATGGTGTAGACTATTCCCCGCTCTGCCAGATCTTGTTACAGATAATGATGAGGGTGTCAATCATTGCATCTCCTCTCGCTTGAAGCAATTATGTGGGTATGTTGTGCACTCCCGCTGATTTCCCATTCATTAGCGATTGCACTGCTACCTCAACTTCTTTTCGGAGAATTGGGAGGATTTTTCCTTCTTCTCTGTTCTGGGGACATGCTAGAACTGATGGGTCTCATTTGATGTGTAAAGATCAGAACAGTACTCTGTCTATCTGTCCAAGATTTCTTGCTCTTCTTTATTAAACACTTGTCAGCCGTTTCACAGTCTGGTAGGCCTTCTTGTTGTTGTTCTTTTTTAGACTGTTCTCTATTTCCTGACAATGATCTTCTATACTTTCTGCTTTGCTGTGCGTATGCCTTTTCGAATGTCACTGTTGATTGTTCAGTGGGCATCAGGTCCCAGTGAGGTGTTCTTTTCATTTTTCATCCCACTTTGTTTGTCATACAGATCCAAAAGTACCGGAGTGATCTAGGGTTTCTTCTTTGGGCGATGCTTGCCAAGGATCTCAGTGGCGGCATCTGTCACTGATTGTGGTGGTCAGGGTGTTGACATCTACTTCAGAAGCTCCTAAAATGAGCATTGGTGCAAAATTCCATCCAATTGTGTCTTGGAATATTTTTACCCTTTCCGGGACTTGTAGTTTGCCCATGTCGATCTTCAACCTGGTGCACATTGTTTTGTTCACTCTCTTCAAGTGGAGCGGAAAAACTTCATCACGAGATCGTGGTCACTTCCGATGTCTGCTCCTGGAAAAGTGCGTTAATGCGTATAGTCGATCTGATTGTGATGCTCGCCGCCGGTACTGCGCCAGGTCCATTATCTGGATTTTTTGTGGGGACCAAGCGTGTTTGCCAGTATCTGATTTTTGTATTTGACAAACTCCAGGAGTTTCAGACCTCTGTCAGTTGTCTCCTTGTTCGTTGGGGTTCACATGTGTCTCCCCAGTTGTGGTACGCATCTTAGCCAACCTTGGCATTTCAGGCGCCTTGCACTATGACTATCTCCTTCCTCGGAACTTGGTCAAGGACCGCCTGTAGATTTTCATAAAAGTCATCGACATCGCTGTCGTCATAGTCTGATGTTGGGGCATAGGCCTGGATGATGGTGATGTTGAAAGGGGCTGCTCTCAGACGGATGGTAATGAGTCTACTAGAGACAGGGCGACAACCCATGACAGTGGCCAGAATGTCTTTGTGGACCAAGAATCCAACGCAGTGTTCGAGCCTGCCATCTCTCCCGCTGAAATAAACTTGTGGTCTTTGTCGGTAGTTGTTTCACCTAGGCTTTTCTAGCGCAGTTCACTGATACCATTGATAACGGTCTAGCTTCTAATTTTCTCTGTGCTCCAGGTTCCTATGACGATGTTGCCTCTCGTGCGGGTCTTGCTAAGGTGTCCATCAGTAACATACTTATCACCTCCGTCCTGGTGGCCAACGGAAGGCGCGGTCCTTGGTGACCCGGGCGACGACCGATCTGGTATGGGGTAAGTGGTTCTATTCATAACATGATGTGTCTTGGGCAAGAAAGACCTGGCTGTTGGCCATTGCCGAAATCCACGATTATAGTGTGGCTCGCCTTGGCCCAAAGCACGTGGTCGTTGAACTTATAGTAACGTGAGCTTCCTCCGCCCTAGCCGGTGACTTCTCCGTAGAAGACTTTCTTCCAAAAATGTCATGCTGACATTTTCCCTGTTAGTCGTCTATTACGAAACACAGAGAAACGTTTGGTCTATTCTATTCAGTGTATAACCTTGTTCAAAGAGAGGCTGTTGTTGGTTTTTTTCAACAGCAAAAGAAGATTGTTTCCTCTAAAAAATAATTTGACTGTGTCGTGATTCTGTTTACGGTGTCCCACTTCCCCAGGTGTAGCCACAGCAGCATGCAAAAGGTCTCGGTTTTTGTCTCAAAACCCATAATTTAAGTGACAGGCAAACGCACGGGGAGATTCTGAGTTAGTTAGTTAGTCATTGTTTGTAAGGACCAGAGGACTGCAGGTTGAAACCCCAAGCTGAACAAATCATAGCTGAAGAACAAGCAGGATTCAGGGAAGGGCAAAGTACCACTGAACAGATTTTTAACCTCAGAATAATCTGCGAGAAATACTTACAGCACCAACAACATCTATATCATGTGTTCGTAGACTTCAAAAAGGCGTTTGACCAAGTCTGGCATGCAGCTATGTGGGCAACCATGAGAGTGTACAACATCAGCCCTAAAATTATTGAAGTCATAAAAAGCCTGTATGACAAGGCTACCAGTGCAGTCCTCCACAACAGCGCCATCGGAAAGTGGTTCAGAACATCAATCGGTGTGCGTCAGGGATGCCTACTCTCTCCAACACTCTTCAACATCTTCCTAGAGCGCATCATGTCAGATGCCCTTGCAGATCACGAAGGCACAGCCAGCATAGGGGGAAGAGCAATGTCCAACCTTCGTTTTGCGGATGACATTGATGGATTGGCTGGAGAGGAACAAGAACATGGAAACAACTGGTACAGAGGCTTGACACCACCTCCAGAGCCTATGGAATGAATGGAAATAAATGCAGAAAAGACCAAAATGATGACCAACAACACCAATGGCATCAACACTGACCTCAAAACCTAAGGCCAATCCCTCAAAACAGTGCATAGCTTGAAATATTTAGGAGCCATTGTATCAGACAATGGGTCCCGACAGGAAGTCCTCTTCAGGATCGCACAAACAACTGCTGCCCTGGCGAGGTTGAAGCCAATTTGGAAAAACAGGACCACCAGTCTACATTCCAAGGTAAGACTTCTGTTCTCCCTTGGCATCTCCATCTTCCTATATGCTTGCAAAGCATGGACCCTCACAGCAGATCTACAACGAAGAATACAAAGCATGTACATGAGGTGCTACAGAAGACTTCTGGGCATTTCCTATACCCAGCACATCACCAACGACAGAGTCCGACAGACCATCACACAAGCCATCGGACAACACGATGACCTGCTCACAAAGGTGAAAAAACGGAATCTCCGATGGTATGGCCACGTCACCAGAATATCAGGTCTTGCAAAGACCATCCTGCAAGGCACAGTGCAAGGAGGTAGAAGAAAAGGGAGACCGAAATAGAGGTGGGAGGACAACATTCGAGAATGGACTGGTTTGACACTGAGCGAAGCCATCAGGGCTGCTGAGGACAGGGAGTGATGGAGTATGCTGGTTAAACGATCGTCTGTGGTGCACCTACGACCCCAGAATTACGGAATAAAATAGGATTATTATTATTATTATTATTATTATTATTATTACTACTACTACTACTACTACTACTACTACTACTACTACTACTACTACTACTACTACTACTACTACTACAACTACTACTACTACTACTACTACTACTACTACTAGTACTGCTACTGGATATATTTGACGTTGCAAATTACACTTTGATTGATTCCACCCCATCCCCTTTGTTTATCATCTCGGCGACACGTTAGAGAATTCAGCCTTTGTCTCAAAAGGTTTTAGGTGGCAGGTTCGTAATTAAAACAGTGCACTATACAAAATGTCATGTCGGATGCCCTTGCAGTCCACGAAAGCACAGTCAGCATAGGGGGAAGAGCAATCTCCAACCTTCGTTTTGCGGATGACATTGATGGAATGGCCTGGAGATGAACATGAACTTGATCAGTTGGTACAGAGGCTTGGCACCACCTCCAGAGCCTAAGAAATGGAAATAAGTGCAGAGAAGACCAAAATGATGACCAACAACACCAATGGCATCAACACGGACATCAAAGTCCAAGGCCAATCCCTTAACGCAGTGCATAGCTTGAAATATTTAGGAGCCATTGTATCAGACAATGGGTCCCGACAGGAAGACCTCTCCAGGATCGCACAAACAACTGCTGCCCTGGCGAGGTTGAAGCCAATCTGGAAAGACAGGACCATCAGTCTACATTCCGAGGTAAGGCTGCTGCGCTCCTTTGTTATCTCCATCTTCCTATATGCTTGCGAAGCATGGACCCTCACAGGAGATCTTCAACGAAGAATACAAAGCATGGAGATGAGGTGCTACAGAAGACTTCTGTACATTTCCTATACCCAGCACATCACCAACGACGAAGTCCGAGAGACCATCACACAAACCATTGGACAACACGATGATCTGCTCACAGTGGTGAAAAAAAACGGAAACTTCGATGGTATGGCCACATCACCAGATCATCAGGTCTTGTAAAGACCATCCTGCAAGGCACAGTTCAAGGAGGTAGAAGAAGCGGGAGACCGAAAAGAGAGGTGGAAGGACAACATTCGAGAATGGACTGGTTTGACACTGAGCGAGGTTGCTGAGGACAGGGGAAAGATGAAGTACGCTGGTTAAACGATCATCTGTGGTGCCCTTACGGCTCCGAGTTATGGGATAGGATAGGATAGGATAGGATAGGACTATACAAAATATGGTCATTTGTATTGTGGAACGGGGAAGAGAGGGTGTAGGTCAGTGATCTGTACATTCGTTGGACACTGCGTGAAATGCTGCATAATTGGTCTCTTAACCTCTAGATTTGGATTGCTCTGATTTCTGCAAACGCATTGAGCAGCTCTTTGATTTGTTAAGTACCTTTAGAAGAACAAATTTCTTTACTTTATTTTCTTCTATTTTTAAGTGTACTTAATTACGTTACGTTTTACTGACCTTTTACTTTACTTTTTGAGATCCTGATTCGGCTCTTTGTAGTCCACTGGACCCTTAAACAATAAATAACTATACTTTTTGGAGGGTTACTTTCTGATAACGTTTCCTTCTTTACTTTACTTTTACATTATTTTTTTCTTGTAAATTACTGTTTTTACTTTACTTTTTTCTTTATTACTGTACGTTTTACTTTTTAATTGTACTTTTTACTTTGCGTTACTTTTCCCCTAACTTTTGTTTAATTTCACTTTGTTTTTGGCTTCACTTTTGAAAACTTTACTTTTGACTTCACTTTTAATTTTACTTTTATTTTACTTTACTTTATTTTAATTTTTAGTTTACCTGTTTTGACTGCTTTCGTTTGGCCTCTTTCATAACTAGATCTATTCTATGTGTGTGCAGTCTTGTTTTCACTGGCGGAAGCTTTTTAATTCATCCTCATTCCTTTAGAATGTAACTTCATCTGGTTGTTTAAAAAAAAAAATGTAGTGTTGTTGTTGTTGTTGCACCAATTTTTATTCATCAGATTAACATAAGTTGTACTGATAAAAAATTTAGTGTTACTGTTACTAGTTAGTTTTACTACAGTATTACTTTTTTTTTTAAATATAAAGGACAGATTGGCAGATTTGACTGTAAGTCTTTATCCCCTAATAAAGTCGTAGGTTCTAAACATATGCGCCTGTATCGGAATGTGTCGGTGTCTATACTACCCGTGTATACTTGTATAAAAAGACACTGACAGTCACTCTTCTCCGCTCGCGTTCCCATACGGGCGCCTGTGCTACTAAAGGTCTGTTCGTGATATCCTTATAAAAGTCAGGCGGGGTCTGGCACAGTCGGCGGCACCGGTTTTTAGATCTATGTGTGTGCAGTCTTGTTTTCAATGGCGGATTCAGCGCTGGCTAGAAGATGGTTGAATAGCGCAGATAAAGACTGCCTTCTTGGGAGTGACGGCTCGTTTTGACGACTTCAATGCAGCTCTTGATAAACGGCACGGGCCCGTCTTTGTCGCAGCGTCTAGCGCAGGTCTATAGCTTGCTTGCGTACGGAACGGCCCTGGATTACGCCCCTATCTTTGTCCTAGTTTCGTAGTTGTGTGAATTAATAAAACACATTAAGTTATGGAATAATCTGGTCTGTGAATTTGTCTTAAGGAAGGTTTAAGTACGGAAATATTGACTTTTAAAACAAACTTCTTGTTTGAGAGTTTGACTTTTATTATTATCTACTCAGATTTTCTATCTTCGTTATATAAAAAACGAAGAAGAACAAAATATAGGCGGGCATTTAAGAAAAGAAAGAACAGTCTTGAAACTATTATCTTTCTCTGTCCATGTCTGTCTGTCTATGTTTCGTCTTTGTCTGTATTTCTCTTCTTCTCTCTCTTACGCTGCTTACGGGAATGTTTTACGCCAAACAAATTAGATGGTTGAACTCTTCTATAATAATTATCCTATACACCAAGTGTGTATAAAGTGTGAACATTTGAGGCAACGTTTTAAATAACCTGTTTAGAATTTGTCTTGCGATGTGCACCCTTTCCCGTGTGATGTCATGAATGAACTATGTGAACATAGAACTGGGAACAATGGAGATGGGGAGGCGGGCAGAGAGAGAGAGAGAGAGAGAGAGAGAGAGAGAGAGAGAGAGAGAGAGAGAGAGAGAGAGAGAGAGAGAGAGAGAGAGAGAGAGAGCGAAGATTGGAGAGAGAGGGGGTGGAATGATGGGGCAGAAGATTGGTGTGTGTGCGGGGTTGGGTGAGAGAAGGATGGGAGGGGGTGGGGGGTAACTAGGAGGAACTTTTCACTGAATTTCACACGCCTTAATAACTCTATTGTGCCATGTCAAAACCTGCGTCCGTCGCTGTGCAAAGAGCTTTAGAAAACGCATTTCAATTCCACAGCCCGTTTTAGGCCCACAGTTGGAAAGATAGAGAAAGTGTGAGGGAGGGAGAGAAAAAATGGAGGAGGAAGGGAAGAGTGTGTAGGTGAAGTAGGGTGGCGGGAGAGAGAGAGACAGATAAACACAGACAGATAGAGACAGAGAGAGAGAGAGGGAAACAGAGCAGATACAGAGGGTGAGTGACAGACAGACAGGGAGGCTGAGACAGACAGAGAGGTATATTGCGTCCTTTATGTGTAATATCTTGGACGGTATCAGTGCGCGCGCGCAGTGTGTATTTATGTGTATGTAGGTGTGTGTGTGTGTGTGTGTGTGTGCGCGCGCGCGCGTCTGTATGTAGGTGTGTGTCTGTTCCTGTGTGTGTCTCTGTGTATGTGTGCGTCTGTGTGTGTATGGGTGCGTGCGTTTGTGTGTGGTTATTTGCGTTTGATTATTGTATAGTATAAGGAAACGCCAAATTTTTACTGTGTTATTTTGTGAAAACAAAATTCGTGACTTGACTTGAAGTACGCGCGTTTCTATGTGTGTGTGTGTGTGTTTGTGTGTGTGTATGTATATGCGTGTGTGCGTGTGGGGGTGTATGGGTGTTTTTGAGCGCGCGTCCCGTTTCGATCGACCTTTTGCTTATAAGGATTATCAATATTAAAGTTTGACGGGTGAGAGGACAAGAGACTTGAGAAATGAAACCAACATCCAGCCTGTACACATTACATGTACAGCGAGTTCCTGCACTGGCTGACGATGACTTTGAATTTCCAGTCTTCAAGCCTGGAGTATACGGCCTTCTTGTGTTTCTGCCTCCAGCATACCTTTGTAAAGACTAGATGCGCTTTTGAGTGCCCGATGAATTTCAATCAGTGATAAAACAATAAAATTGGTCTGTGAAGCGGAGAATTTTGAAGACCGTTTCAGAATGTGGTGCCATCTGAAACCAGAGCATGAAGCAGACAAATGTAAGACAGTTTCAAAGTGGTGTACCCTCTGAAACCTCTGTATGCTTACAGTCGCTGTCTCTTTTGTCACAATCATCACAACATCATCGTCGTGGTCATTATGATGATGATGGTGATGATGATGATGGTGAGGGTGCTGACATTATCATTATCACATTCCATCATCATCATTATCATCATCATCATCATCATCATCATCATCATCATCATCATCATCATCATCATCATCATCATCATCATCATCATCATCATCATCATTATTATCGTCATCGGCGGCTAAATCACTGGCGGAATTATCATCGACATCATCATCATCATCATCATCATTATCGTCACCGTCATCATCATCATCATCATCATCATCATCATCATCATCATCATCATCATCAAGTTTGTTCTTTTCAAGGGCGGTGCATGAATGTAAAGACATGTACAGAAAATAAGTAAAACTATAAAGAATTGTGAATGCATTGACCTTCATTACTGGATGGCTGTCTGCGCACGCTCTCTCTCATTCCTCCTTATCGCGAATGAGGAAAAACTTCAAGGGCAACGCAGTTCAGTGTTGACGAGATCCTTGAAGCAAATCCCAGCGTTTCATAATACAGCTACTTATTTTACCAACGAAAGATATGTGGAATCATTAACTTTATTTGTTAGTAAGACATTTTCTGTTTTTCTTAAGGAAGTGATTTTTAGGATCAGAATTGACGAATTGTAACAGTTTGTTTCAGACCGGTCGAGAATGCAAAACTATCGATTGACTGAATTTGAAAATGACTGACAAATGTACTTGGAGATGTGAAATATGCAGACAAACTAATGAAATAAATAAAAAACGTGTTGTTCATGTGTTTCTTTTGTCCTGTGTGAAATTATGTGCGATGAACTGGCTTCAGACCAGACGAATCATAAGAGTCCTAGGGATCTTTCGGAAGCGGGTGAAAGTGAAAGTGAATGTGAATCGGGACTACTTATTGTTGTGACGTCAGCAATTTATGTGACGCTTTTACTTCCCGTGGTGAAAGGTCACGAAGTCTGCCTACCACAACGAATAAAACTTCGTGGAAATCAGGTTTTCCACGAACTAATGTTCGTGAGTACATTTTGGTTATTAAATCGTTTGTAAAATGTCCAAAAATGATTTGAATTTGTATATGGTACATTACTCAACCATTTTAGAAGTAATAATGGGGATCTAAACTCGGTCTCAGACTTAAAACGTATTTTCAAACGAGCTATTGAAAAGAGTGCCCAAACCCTCATGCCGTCATGGCTGTCTAGAATCTATCTATTCTGTATCACCAATCAGCAGTCCAAAAACTGTTTTATGTGACAAAAATGAAACTCGAAGCTAGAATGTAAAATATCTCAAGGTTAGAGCACTAATCCATCTTTAAAGTTCAACCTAATCGTTACATTCGTGTCAAATCATGATTTGTTAGAAGAAGCCTTACGTAGGCATAAAAATAATAGTGCTCTCTGCCTCTGGGCCTGCCCTGTGTGTGCTCAATAAGATGTAAACGTTAGACTATTTTTATCATCTTGTTGTACTAATTAGTGTCATAGTAATTTATTGAATCTAAAAGTAACATGGTTTGAAAAGATGGCACAACTGGAGCACCTTTTAAGTAGTTACAAATTGCTTCATGGTATAATAATAGGCCTAATTACTAGGCTTATTTTAACAGTACAACTGTACCTGGACACACATCTATATTCTCATTCTGTATGATTAATTTTTACAATTTTACTTTTTATTTTTCAGAAATGGACGCAGAAGCAATGTTTTGGGAGGTGGCGCTTGATCCTCACATGGACATTGAGGATGTGTATTTAATAAATCAAATGCTGACTGAGCGCTCAACTTTCGAGGGCAGCTTTGATTTGCAGACATACACAAACGCAAAATCACAACGAAACTAGGTGCTGGAATCGAAACCGCACAGAAACACTTTCGTTTCGTTTCGTAACGCGGCGTAAGAATAAGCGGCGTGCCTCTCGTTGGACGAAACGAACACACAATCACTTTCACTTTCACCCGTTCCGAAAGACCCCTATTGACAGGGGTGAGCTTTGGTAATCATATATCTTCCCATGTGATGTGCGGGCGAAAAAGAGGTGGCGATTGAGGGGAAAAAAATAGTGACTGCAATAATTTACCTATTTGTAGATTTCAGAATTGTGTAGAAATACTACTACTACTACTACTACTACTACTACTACTACTACTACTACTACTACTACTACTACTACTAATACTAATACTAATAATAATAATAATAATAATAATAATAATAATAATAATAATAATAAGGGAACAATGTGCTTTCAATAAAAAGAGAAACCCTCATTTCTACACAACACATGTTTTTACAGGCTAAAATAATGGATCACCAAATTGTATCAAATCAGGACCAACCCAACCACTGCGTATGGGTGTTCGTGTGATACTAAATTATGACCTCTTTTATGCTTTCAGCTCAACATGCAAGACATAGACCGCGCATGTTGGTCCTTTGCTAGAAACTGTATATCGATAAATGCAAAGGAATTTTTCAAAAATGCATCTGGTAAGTACAGTGGAATCTATTTAGTTTTACATTCAAATGGATGAGCCAATTTAATTGTTAACACATAGACGAGTTTTTAACGTGCTAGCTACACATTTTCTTCACTATCTACATATTTGAAAAAGATGCTGGCTGTAGTTAATTCAGCGTAAGCTTGGAAAAACATGCGATACATTACCATTAGCAGTGCGCACGATAGTGATGCTAAATTATAGCTAGTATGTTTGTTTTATGTGTTTAAGTTAAGTTATGTGTTGATCAATTCAGGATTATTAAATGATTTGGAGATGAACGTATGTGTGGTTGGAGGAAAGCTTTTGTGTTATTGTAATATGATGTGTGTACGTTGATTCAAATGTTTCGGTGCAAAAAATATATAGTACACTGACACATGTTACTTTAACTTTTTATTTATTTCAGGATCCAGTGTTTTGGAAAAGATTACATTTTTGAACATGTGTCTGGTTGCAAGGAGTAAGTTTCCAAGCACAACAAGGGAAAAAAACATGGACAAAATTCAATGCTGCTTAACAAGACCATGTAACGGACGGATATTTAGTGTGGGTGCCTGTTTACAATATCTGAGTGCATGCAAAATATATTTGACTCCTAGAACGAATTAAGCGTGCGTGCAAGACTCTCTGTTAACTACCACAAACGTACGGATTCGTCTCAACACAGGCAAACGCCAACACAAAATATACGTTCCACGTTCTCAACTTTATATAAGGAAATAACAATATTCATATCACACTTTCACTCTAATTCTTTCAAACAGATACCTTAACACTGTTAAACTTTATACACACGTCTCAAGCTATTCCTCCTGTTCAACGAGTATTCACAACATATAACTTTAAATTCTGACGCCTCCCTGAAACTTCTAATCGTCTGTAGAGCTCAAAAAGCAGGCATTCTCATGTCCTGGGTCCAACGTAAATACAAAATAAAACTGTACCTTCTGATATGAAAGAGGCAAGGTTTCACACGAGCTGGTAACTAGCTCCCGGTGACGTCGCACAAGCAAGCCAGTAGATATACTTTCGTCGACGGATGTAGGAGCTAGCCTGCCCCAGTCCACCCGGCGTAGATAACGTTGTCTTTGGTCAGACGTGAAAATAAGGCCGATCTCACTCCGATGCCTCAGAGATCACCTTGTCCTCGTTTGGACAGGATGGAGCCACCCCTGCTCCCAGTAGGCCGCTACAACGATATACATTATTATACAAACGTCAATTCTCTGACTTTGATAATTTCATTATTCTTCTTTAGTTTCAACCTTGCTGACCTCCCTTCGTTATTCACTTTTTCCAATTCCGTTTCGTATGCGATCACCACTTTCCTTCCTCCACCACTATTATTCATATCCAGGTAATCACTTCATGAATGAAAATTACTATCAAACATGCTCACGCCTTTCATTCATATTACATTATCTACTACTCTACAACTATCGCAGCACGTAATTAATAATATTATTACATCAATGAAAATTCAATATTCCATCTCAGTGGACAACAGCTCACCACCTTTCAATACAACAAATGCAATACAAAAATATACTTATCCGACATTTTGTAATCATGAAAAACATTATAAATACCTGTAATCTTTACAGCACAAAATTATTCCTTCTTTCAGAGAGAAAGGCCACAAACCAATTCACCTTGATTGGTTTCAATGCTTTCTACCTCCTTTTGTTTTTCACAGTTAACTTTTTCTTTACTTTCTATTTTTTAATTCTTTTTTACTTTTCCTGGCCTACCACATACACGACCGCACAGTCTGACACACACAATTAGAGTGAGTGATTTTGCCCCTATTTAGAACTATACCTTCTCTCATTGGCTCAAGACTCTTTGCCAATCAAAAATCATAAATTAATTTTAATTAAAAAATACCGGAAAAATCCCGTTCTCTACAGACCATATGTTGTATGTCACATCCTTGACCGGATCTGTTCAAGCGTCGATGTATCTGTGCGTCCAACTGTTTCAACAGTTGCTAGATGTCAACTACTTAATCACATCTGAGAAGTCAGAAGATGCTGCACTGTGTGATTTAGATGACCCGCTTTCAGATAATATGCAGTAGTAGGCCGTCATATATGTGAATTACACAGAACACGTGTTTACCATTATCACTGGTACCTGTAAATGCAAGTTTGTCTCTAGTAAGCCGCCTAAGCCAGAATTAAGCATGATTACGTAAAAATAGTAATTATGAAGTGAAAGTTGTAATTATTATGTGATAATTACAATTTTTTTGTTTTGGCGCATTTCTAGCCGAATTGCTAGAACCAAAACTGAGAAAGACAGTGCACAGAAAGAGGGGAGGCAGCAGTGCTTAAGAAAGTTCAGCCAATAGTACTGACATCAGTCTTCAACAGAGGAGGATTGATTTTCTTTAGACAAGCACCAAAATAATTCTTTGTCCTATCTAAGAGAAGAAGGCGTGCCTCCTATTCATCAAGGATTGAGAGCATTTCCAGTCAGAATTTCAGCACTATGTGCTGCCAAGATCAAAACATCTTGTCAACATACACAGAGACGACCTCTGATTGCGAAGTTTGCCGCTTTTCTTCAAAATTCGAATACATCATGAATTCAAAAAAATACCTGGAGAAAGTAAATTCCACAACCACTGAGCTTGCCAAAGTTATGAGGAAGGGTCTTAAACTAGAGCCTTTGAAGAAATAGGATGGATCTATTGTGAAACCGTGCATGTGTTTACTTAGTAACTTAGTACTACTACAATGCTTCATTTATTGGAATTCTCTTTTGCCAAATACTGAGCAGTCTTGATGTTATACATGACTGTGCCAATAGTATGTTCTTTGGAAATACAGTAGTAACGCTAACATTATACACTCTCTCGTGACTGTGCCAAGATTTAACGTTAAGTTATCTCTCTTTGGTTTGTTTTATACTTTGATGAATTAAAGTAATAGTAATACATGTATAAACGAATCTTGGTTCTGATTTAGCTCCATAAATCAAACTTGAAATTTGAGTTCCTTAGTAATCCAGGCAACTCTAGTTTTGTATCTACGCTTCGTGTAAACATGATTTGCAACAGTATCATGTTCTTTGGTATAGCAAACTCAGCCCTCTATATAGTCTTGTGTTTAGTCTTGATGTATATATGTCTGCGACAGTCTTTTGTTCTTTGGTATTAAAAACTCAACACTAGTCTTGATGTATATTATGTCTGCGACAGTTTTATATTCTTTGGTATTACAAACTCAGCACTAGTCTTGATGTATATATGTCTGCGACAGTTTTATGTTCTTTAGAATTACAAACTCAGCACTAGTCTTGATGTATATATGTCTGCGACAGTTTTATGTTCTTTGTTATTACAAACTCAGCCATAGTCTAGATGTAAATATGACTGCGACAGTATTATGCTCGTTGGTATTACAAACTCAGTCGCCTAGTCTTCATGTATAAATGACTGTGAGACAATATTCACAAAGTTTGTGATCTTATTTCCTTGAACATTTTTGTTGGGAAATAAACAATGGTAATGTCAACCAATGTATTGTTATGCATAATTGCCTGATGAAACATGACGCACACACAAACACAGAAGACCAATATCTGCTTACAGACTGTGGATTTATTTCACAAACATCTCATACAATATGAATTCCTTAATCACTGTAAATGTACATGTTAGCTAAAAATGGACAATATGTGCACAAGTGATATTGAGTTGCAATGTTGCATAATGTTAATGATCATGACATCAACACACAACAAACCAACATCTGCTTACACTCTTTTTTTCTCACAAATATCTTATACAATATGCTCGCATATTCTCTCAATCAACGTAGATGATTTTTTAAAATGTTTTTTTGATGTTTTTAAAATAAATATTAAATGTGTTGGTTGTTAATACAGTTTAACTTTAATTTTATTAATTCCTGTATGGACAGTGATATCTTGCACGTAAACCTATTTTCTTTTTGTAATGGTTCTCTGTAATAACTGTACCCTGGCTGAGTCTGTGATTGGAGGGAATAGCCTCTTCTGTGAGAATTTGTTTTACATTTTTTTACATAATTTACTACATAAATTAAGAGTGTGGGTGTGTATTTGTTTGTCCATATATAATCGTATCCTACTTGTAAAGATTTTCAACAAATATTACTTTATACTATGTTTAATTTTTTATTTGCATTTTTCTTTTTATTTGTTTTATTTTAGTGATCAAGTGCCTGTCATAATTCCTTGTAAGAGGTAATAAAGATTTGTTGAATTGAATTGAATTGAATGAACGTTATCTAAATAAATTTAAAAAATATCTGTTATCATGAAGTGTTGCATTTGTATCTAAATAAATAAAAATATCTATTATCATGAAGTGTTGCATGTGTATTCAATAAGTTAGACAATTGTCAAGGAATAATAATTTTTTAAAAAATCCATTTATAAAGAATTCCAGATAAACACACACATTTACAAATCCTATTTAGTTATGCCCTGTTTCCGTTGTTCACACTCAAACCGCACGTCTCCCCGTTCCCCATACAAAAATGTTAATGAATAATTTTTTTTATACAACGGAAAACACAAATAATATTAATAATAATTACAATAATAAATAACAATTAAATCTGCCTTAGCGGGGAAACGAACCACTGCCCTTTTAACTGAATACTAACAAGAAAAAGAGTGATTCCTCGACTATTCCAAGGTGTTCCCAAATACAATCTGGGAATATAACAAGATAAACATGACAACAATAACAACTTTGAGACTGAAACCTAACACAATGAAGCACGTCTCGAAGCATGATAGGTTAATGAACCAGCAAAAAGTGCAGAGGTCGGTCTCACATGACATTCAGTTATTTATGTTTTTCTTCTTCAGAAATCACGCTACACAATAATAGCTAAACACTTTCGCCAAACTGAAACTCCAAACAAACATGCAAAAGGAAGTAACTTATCCATTTTCTGCAGGTTTGACCTTAGACCCCCTCTATTGCGATCTTGACAGCCATCCAGCAATAAATGTCCATATGTCAATGTAAGTGAAGCAGTTTCAACTTTGTTGCTAACAGCTTTGCTAAGCAATAACAGTGCGGGAACACTTTGGTTCTAGCTCCATTCCTTTGAATTCAGTTCTATCTTTTAATTTTATTTACAATTGTTCACAACAGTGTGATATCAAAGCATCCTAACAGCTTTGTGTAACCATTTTAAATGCATTCTTTCTGATTATTTTCTGTCGGTCTGTCTTTTTGAATTCTGTATTTTTTTTTTTATTTTGTTGCTTTTTTTCCAATGTAAAGTGCATGCGATTGTTAAATTTGAAATTGATCTCGTCGTGATTTCGGTCAGAACTGATCTAGATCACTTTGGATTTTTTGGGGGGGTCTTTTTGGTTAGCTAGGAATATTAATTTTATTATGAATTTGTCTTGCAATTTTGACCGCCTTTTGCTCAATATTATCAGGGGTTTTAATGGCCAGCATAAAAGAAACCTGAACCTGGCTTATACCAACAAAAATACTCTCACATCGTTCTATTATGGAACACAATAAAGCGGTGCCGGCACACGGCGACAAAAGGGAGTCATCTGCCAGTGTCACCCCCTTCGTCCGTTACGTGAGGCATTGTGGATCTTGTCGGCCGCTTCCGCCGCGTCGCAGCTCTGTATCAATGCGCCAATGGAGTGTATCAATGCGCGGCTATTCTTCCTTTTGTTTCCAAGCGCCGTATGGAACGGAAATGAGAGCGCTTGCCTGTTGCCCTTGCAGCGAGCCCTGTGAGCAGCTTCGGCTTGTTTTGCAGATATATAATTATGAAATAGACTTGTATCATTGCAAGGAGCTAATAAGTGGCTGATATAATTTTAGCTATGTTGCCTGATGTCTATATTATTTTATTGGATACTTGGCCAGTGTTGTTTTGCCGTCACAGAGCAAAAACTGACTGTCAGCAAACATACATTCACACACCAACATTTACACCCACACCCACAACCACACACACACACACATCCACCCACACATGCACACACATCCACACACACACACACACACAAACACACCAGTATTTCCTCTTTTCAAGCTTTTGCCGCTTTATATCGGCTTCGACAAGAAATCTATCTGTGTTACACTCCGTTTGATGATGGTGTTTTTCTTTATCAGTATTTGATTCAGCCCCGATGCTGAAGTCCTGATAAGGTGTAACTCTGATTCGTTTATCCACGCAGCCTGCTCACTCATCAACAAGTCTGGAGTCGACGTATGAAGTTTTCCACTTTTATTCAGCACACATCAACAACTGCATACAATCGCTCAATCGCCTTTCCACTCTCAACTTTTTACTTTCCAACTTACTATCAACAGCCTGTCTTTTCACAACACAGTGTGTCCATTATATTTTTTTTTCTCAACTCGAGATGACCTCAGGACGTTATAGAAATGACGCATTACAACCAATCAGAATTAAAGATCGTCATCACTGTCTTACGTCATACATCTCTATACACCTTCCCGGAACGTTCTAAAACTTCTACAAGTTTCTATCGACAGTAAACACGCAGATCTAGAGAATTCTCCAATAATATCGACTAACGAAAATTATCAACGTTATACAAAGCTTCTTCCAACAACAATGCAAACTCAAATCAAAGGTAAATACACTCTATTATTGCATGCTTTGCCAAATAAAACGAACAGATCTATCGCGCGCGCTTCACACATAATATCGTGCACATTTCACACGCACCATCATGCGCGTTTCAACGTAACATACTGCAAGACGCTCTTTTCAATGAAGCCTTTTCATTGTCCAAAAAGGCGCCTTCCAGAATGTTGCTGGAGGCTACGTCGCCTGCCATACTCGGGGCCAACATCAAGTCACTCCCACAAGTGGTGTCCACCACTCCCACAACAGTAGTGGGCGTCTTGCAGATACAATTCCTGATGAAGCCGAAATAAAGCGGCGACAGCTTGAAAAGAAGAAATACTGGAGTGGCCTGTTTGTTGTATGCAGAGGATGGTTTTCAATTTTATTCCACTGCTTTACCTGGTTTTAACCTCTTGGACCAGCACCTATACTTGGGTGGAGCCAGCATTCTTAAAGTGTTAAATAAAGTTGTACACATACCTACCTGTATATATATATAAGCTGGCACCACAAGTCTAGTCGAACATGTCTTATACAAACAAACGCGCACGCACCCACACCCACACCCCCCCCCACCCCCCCCCCCACACACACAGAGCTCAAACCCACTACACAGCCTGGCATGTCACGTTCACAAAAAGATAAAGCAAAATAATTTACTATACCACCCAACTTAATGCCTAACTTACAACTCTTGACTAACTAACTAAAGTATTAATGTACTGTTTGACACCAAAACTAAAATAACTTATTATTTCATCAAGCATTTCTATTCGCATTTCTGCCAGAATTGTTTGCATAGATTCTGTCAACTTACAAAAAAAGCATTAATGTGACTTCACGCATCCGTATTAAAGGAAGTCAGATGAGAGCGGAGCATAATAAAAAAGTAAAGCAGAATAATTTTTTTGTTAAACGCTGAATAAAACACATTAATTTTCCTCTTTTAATAGCCAACACAAACCACCTGCTCATGAGATTGAAATTAATTGCCAGGCACTTTGTGAAGATGGACACTGGGGTCTAAGTGGACAGGCGAGTGGAGTGAGCCGATGCACATCAGCACCAGGCTACCGTCGTCACATTTTGAAAACAGAAAATGACCATTCGACGATCGCGGCCCAGAACAAAGGGCGCGGGGGCAAGACAATAAAAACAATGGGAGAAGACTCGAGATCGATACAAGACTGAAATGCGAAGTGAGCAGCTGTCAAGATGTGTACTTATCTCCCTTGCTACATCCGTTCAGCGGTGTCGCCATACTAATCTACGGATGAGTGACTATATATGTGTGTGTGTGTGCGTGCGTGTGTGTGTGTGTGTATGCGTGTGTGTGTGCGTGTGTACGCGCGAGCGCGCGTGTGTGTGTAGAGTTGTAAGTTTTTTTTAGAAACCGTGTCTAAGTCAGTATTGTGGGCACACTGACTTTTGCGCTACGTATAAGATATTTTCGAATAGACTTGTGGGGTCAGTTTTATGAACAGGTGCGAGGGTGTAAGAGAGGACTTACACCTGTAAGTTTATTCATGACTTAGAGGTGTAAGTTTACCACTCGTTCCTTGTAACCGTTCATAAACCCCTGGTTAGGATTAAACAACGACATTAATGCAAATGGGCCCAGTGTTGTACTCAAGGGCAAAATGCTTGAAGCATTGAATGTCAAGCCATAACATTGCATGACTGTACAGGCAGACATAGTTCAAAGCCCGCGTTGACGGCCTGGAGTATACACTCACATGTTCCTGAGACACTGCGCCCCTACTCCTTCGGATGAGAGTACAAACCGAGGTCTAGTCTGTGCGTGCACGCGTTTGATCTCATCGCACGGGCCCTAAAGATCCTGACGCTCATGTCCTAGATGAGTGAATGGCGGTTACACCGATTCACCCTGCACGCACTAGGTCGACCCCTTCTCCCCCCATTCCCCAGGATTGTGCCCAGTCGTCTGAGCGTCAAACTATGCGGATAAAGGTTGCAAGAGGGGAACTCGGGCAACTAGATCCTGCATCTTCCAACGCCTTGAGCCGCCCTTGAACTGTAAATATATCACGATAAAAGACAAATAAAGAACGGTTTAAACAAAACAAATAAACAAAAAACAAAAAACCGTTTTATAGTATTTTATAGTATTGGTATCGCCATTGCTTCAATACATCCGACCGCACAATCTTTGAGTAACGTTTTGTGGAGGACTGTTCACGGAGAGGAGGAAGGGAGGAGGGAGGGCCTCCTGAGTTCCCAGAGGATGCCGCAGAACGCCTGTAATTGTAGGACAGTGAACAGCATGCCTATGGTGCATACTAAGGTGAAACTAGATGACAAACCATTTAAATGTATTAACGAACACCCCCTGCCCCCCCCCCCACACACACACACACGCACACACACACGCATACCTGTCTAAACGTCGCGTGTATTATTTACCTATCTTCCATGCAGCAGTACTATTCACTAAAACCTACGTAAAAGGCGCTGTTATTTGTATTGTTTGCCTACACTGCATGCACCATCAGGACTAGAAAAGCCCGGCCTGCCTGACTGTTTGGACTACAGTGCTGTATATTGTACTTTCTATTAGAATGGCTCCTTAATAAGGCACGGTTCAAGGAGGCAGAAGACGAGGGAGACATAAAAAGAGATAGGAGGACAACTTTCGAGAATGGACTGGCTTGACATTGAGCGAAGCCATGAGAGTTGCTGAGGACAGAGAAAGATGGAGTACGCTGGTTAAACGATCATCTGTGGTGCCCAACGACTCTCGAGTTACGGGATAGGATAGTATAGGATAGGAATTAATTCTGCTGGCTGCGTTTTCTTTGTGAGAGATTTGGTAACACAACAGCACCGCGACCATGATTCGAATGCCTCTTCCCATGCTTTTGACGGCCGCTTGCGTCGCCTTTTCTCGGTGCGCTGCCAAGCTTTTTAGCAGGTCGCGACTCACGAGACTTTCTGAATGGAGGGTCCAAAAGGGTAGCAATGCTTGGAGCGGGATGCATTGAAAGTACATTACATTACATGATTATTGCTTTAGGTCCAGCGGACTCTTCCGAGCCAAATCGGGACCAGTATAGCCGAATCAGGACCACAAAATCAAGACCACAACTTCGCTGAAAGAGGACTAGCGGTAACACTGAAGGCACTCCACCAGACGGTCACTTTACAATAAAGACATCCCACGCAGGGGACGCTGAGGCTATGCTATAATTTAGCGAACCTCCATTTACAAAAACAAAATAGAATACAAACATCATTATAAAATATCAACAAAATACTTACATATAAAATACCTACATTGCCAACTAATAACATAGGAAGCTCCAGTGACCATTTAGCAGAAAGCATCCAATATTCCCAAGCTGATCCAAAAGACCTCATACACAAATGAGGAGTTTTGTCCCGGAAGAGTTTTCAAGAAAAAAGGTAGGTGACTGGCCTAGCGAAGAAGAAGATAGTATATTAGATAGATTGAACAGAGTAAGAATGAGAAAGAACAAAGGTGCTGCCTTTGGTGATCCCAAGCCTTTGTTCTAACCCTTGTCCAGACTTTTAAAAAGAAAGAAAAAGAAAAAAAAAACAAGCTTACTCTCGATGGAGTATTGCAGCTGATTATGGTAAACCTTCAATTGGAACTGCCAGTCTTCCCCTCCCTCACCTTACCCCTCCTCCCTAGCTCCAACATACCCGCCTCCGTCCTCCTGTTTTTTTTTCCTTTCTCTCACCCTCTCTCTTCTTTCTTCTCCGTTCCTCTCGTTAGCCATCCTCACCCTCCCAACTCATTTCTTTTTGCATCGATTATCATCATCATCATCATCATCATCATCATCATCATCATCATCATCATCATCATCATCATCATCATCATCATCAACATCATACCCATCATCATCACCACAACCATCACCTCAACCACCGTAACGATCATCATCACCATTATCATCAGATGCAACAGTTTTATCGTCACTTGGCCAGTCCTTCATTTGACTTTTTCGGTGTGTCTGAACCAGAGGCACTGGATTTGCCTATTTTAATATTTTGTTTCTATGTCTTTAATTAATTGCATTGCGCTTTGAAGGTTTGACGCCTGTGGGCTTCCTCGTTTATCCCCCGTCTGCCCACCCACTGACCTTCTTGTTTGCTTCTTTCCTTCCTTCCTCTCTTTATTTCTCTATTTCTTCAATATAGTGTTCATCATTGTCCGTGGGAGGGAATAAAGATAACTTGAATTATATGATATTGTATTGTATTGTATTGTATTATATTGTATTGTATTGAATTGCATGGTCTCGCGTTGTGTGGTGTTTTGTGGTGCTGTGTTGTATTGTGTTGTGTTGTATTTTATTGTATTGTATTATAATGCATTGAATTGTAATGTGTACAGGCATGACAGAATCAGCGTGTTAAAGGTTTCGCTCTTTGATGAGCGCCAGGCATTGTAGAATAAAAAGCTGCAACTGCATGTCATTGTTTGCAAACGTCCACATTCTCTCTGCAGATCATTCATTCCTATCTTTGTGTGACGTCCAAGTTTTTTTAAAGTTTTTTTTAATTGTTCTTATATAGCACTTTCCAGCTCAAGAGCTGCTCAAGGCGCTACAGGCGATACAGGATCTAACTCAAGCCGCCCGACGCGCCCCCATGCTGCTTTACACGCATCGATTATATGTATTTGTGAGCGACGTGAGCAAGACAAGAACGCGATGTGGTGGATTCTTCGCCTGTTGTTGCAGGTGACCGGGCGCTGCGTTGCGCTGTGGCTGCATTGGTGTCTCCATGAATTAATCACATTTGATTCGAAATTTAAAAAATTACCTTTTTAGTCCATCCAAGAGAACATTTCGTCAAAAGTTAGTACAAGCAGACTAGAAATAGAACATAACATTTGTAGGCTTAACCGACATCGTATGACTTGCAACAAACATGTAGGGATCCATTCAACTTTCCTACGTCCGCGATATTAAAGGTACACGATTGCGTTAGATGTCCTGTTGTAACAGGAGATCTAAAGTGCTGTAGACAGAGAACAAGTTAATGCCAACACAATCAAAGCCTAAACTCAACAACCACAAATACACTTTCCTTTAAAAAAATCTATTCTAGTTCTTGGTGAAGTTTTCTTTCAATCAATCAGTATTCCATTTATTGTCTATTCACATATTCAGGTGATATTAAACATTAAAATATTCAAATCTGATCACAATTAGTTAATCTTATAACAAAATTGGGGACAAGGGGTAGAGTGATGTAACACCATGTTAGAATGAATGATCTACCATTCGGCGACATTGCACATTGTGTATGTTTGGAGGAGCTGTACCGATGTTTGTAAACAAAAATCTAATAACATTAACATTACACTTTGCTCTCCATATTTCCTATTAATGTTTTAAAAATTCAGAATGTTGCATGCTACAAAAAAATAATATCACAGAGAACACCAAATAGGGCCTACGAACCGAATATTTTGATGACCAAGTTCACTTTTGCTACAAAATTTTCAGAATGTAGGAAAGAAGAAAAAAAAGAAACTCCAGAATTTTAGAATAAAATAAATGCGAGTGTCGGCGAAGTTGTTGGGAGTGGATTCTCCGTACAATGCGTACATTTCCAGTTCTTTTGTATGGGCCATTTTATTCGTACGACGTCCAGTTGAAACCCACAAATTACAATGGTCTATTCCATCTAACAAAGCCCTCGCCAACCGTCTAATTTGCCTGACAATAGGAAGCGAAGACTGAACACTGGTTTGCACAACAAAGCGCTTTTTTTGTTCAGTCACTCATAGAATAGGCCCCTTTCTCTTCTCTTGTGCTCCTCAAATCAAAGATATAGACTCCTATTAAACGTGTGTGTGATGGGGAGCTGAGAGGTTGGAAGTTGGCTGGAGTGTGAGTGAGGTGAGGTGGACGGATATGTGTGTGCGCGTGTGTGTGTATCTGCCTCTTTTGTATGTGTGTATGCTTCAGTGTGTATGCAAATGTGGGATGGTGCGTGTGTATGTGTGTGTATGTTTTGCATACATATGCGTGCGTGTGTGTGCATGTGTCTGTGTAATAATAATGTTCGTAATTTATAAGGCGCCTTTGCCTAAGGATCAAGGCGCTGGCCGATACAGGATCTAACTCAAACCGCCCGAGACGCCCACCCGCAGCCTTTGGCGCATGGTCTGACGCCCGGACAACTGAGCACAATCCTGGGCAGCCAGGGATGGGGGAGGAGGACCAAGTGCATGCTGGGTGTGTTCTTGTTACCGGCACTCACCCGTCTAGGACATGAGCGTTACAATTTTTAAAATTCCTTTTATTTGACTGTTCAATTGTTTGATTTTTGTTTCAGCTTTACAATTTATCTTGAACAGAAATGTAATCGGTTTTCATCTCAAACTACATACCTTCCTATCATATCCTATCCCGCAACTAGAAGGTCGTTGGGGCACCACGGATGATCTTAAACCAGCGTATTCCATCTTTCTCTGTCCTCAGTAACCATCATGGTTTCGCTCAGTGTCAATCCAGTCTATTCTCGAACGTTGTCCTCCCACCTCTTTTTCTGTCTCCCTCTTCTTCTCCCTCCTTGCACCGCGCCTTGCAGGATGGTCTTTGCAAGGCCTGATGATCTGGTGACGTGGCCATGCCATCGAAGTTTCATTTCTTCACCACTGAGAGCATGTCATCGTGTTGTCCAATGGCTTGTGTGGTGGTCTGTCGGACTTCGTTGTTGGTGATGTGCTGGGTATAGAAAATGCCCAGAAATCTTCTGGAGCGCCTCATCTCCATGCTTTGTATTCTTTGTTTGTAGGTCTGTTGTGAGGTTTCATGTTTCGCAAGCGTTTAGGAAGATGGAGATGACAGGGTAGCGCAGCAACCTTAACTTGGAATGTAGACTGTTAGTCATGTCTTTCCAAATGGACTTCATCTTTGCCAGGGCAGCAGTTGTTTGTGCGATCCTGGAGAGGACGTCCTGTCGGGACCCATTGTCTGATACAATGGCTCCTAAATATTTGAAGCTATGCACTGTGTTGAGGGATTGGCCTTGGACTTTGGTGACCATGTTGATGCCATTGGTGTTGTTTTTCATCATTTTGGTCTTCTCCGCACTTTCCATTCCATAGGCTCTGGCGGTGGTACCAAGCCTCTGTACCAGCTGTTCAAGTTCTTGTTCCTCACCAGCCATTCCATCAATGTCATCCGCAAAACGGAGGTTGGAGATTGCTCTACCCCCGATGCTGCCTGTCCATTAGTGATCTGCAACGGCATCGGACATGATGCGCTCTAAGGAGATTTTGAAGAGTGTTGGAGAGAGTAGGCATCAATGACGCACACCAATTGTTGTTCTGAACAAGTTCAGATGGCTCTGTTGTGGAGGACTGCAATGGTAGCCTTGTCATACAGGCTTTTTATGACTTCAATAATGTTAGGGCTGTTATTGTACACTTTCATGGTTGTCCACAGAGCTGAATGCCAGACTCGATCAAACGCTTTCTTGAAGTCTACAAAAAAATTGATATAGATGTTGTTGGTGCTGTAGGTATCTCTCGCAGATTATTCTGAGGCTGAAAATCTATTTTGTGGTTTTTTTGCCCAGTCCTGAATCCTGCTTGTTCTTCAGCTATGATTTTTTCAGCTTGGGCTTTCAACCAGTTGAGTATTATTTTCAGGATAACCTTGCTGGAGTGGCTGATGAGGCTGATGGTGCGGTAATTTTCACACTACTGAACGTTACCCTTTTTGGGAAATGATGACAAGCGACTGGGTCCATAGGATGGGCCACTCCCCATTCTGCCAGATCTTGTTACAGATGATTGTGAGGACGTCAATTGTCGCTTCTCCTCCTTGCTTGCACCTATTCTGCGGGAATGTTGTCCACTCCCGCTGACTGCCCCTTCTTCAGTGATTGCACTGCTGCCTCAACTTTTTCTCGGAGAATTGAGAGAATTTCTTCCTCTTCTCTGTACTGGGGACATGCTAGAACTGATGGGTCTCCGTCTGGTGTGTGGTTGTAAAGGTCAGAGCAGTACCCTGTCCATCTATCCAAGACTTCTTGCTCTTCGGTAAGGCATAGACCAGACTTGCATTGGATCGTGGAGACCTTGGGCTGTTTAACACTTGTCAACAGCTTCACAGTCTGGTTGGCCGTCCTGCTGTTGTTCTGGCTCAGACTGTTCTCTTATTCCTGGCAAAGCTCTTCTATCCAGTTCTCCTTTGCTGTGCGCATCCCTTTGATCTTAAAATATATACCTTACTTTTATCAAAGTGCAAGGTTCATTCATTGACCAGATCCCATGTTGTATATTTGTACATCTAAGAGCGTATGAACGTCATCAATTCCTCTGATTCTGAGGCGAGTGAGAATATTATTGTTCGATGTTTTATTACTTATGATAATATTAAAGTGTATCAGTGTAGTTCCTGTGTCTCTGTCTGTCTCTGTCTCGCTCTGCCTGTCTACCCCCTAAAATGTATCCCCTCTCACCCCACATCTATCTCCTCTCTCTCTCTCTCTCTCTCTCTCTCTCTCTCTCTCTCTCTCTCTCTCTCTCTCTCTCTCTCTCTCTCTCTCTCTCTTTGTCTGTCTGTCTGTTTTTCTGTCTCTTTCTACCACCCTCCAACCCCCCCCCCCATCCCCCCATCCCCCCAAAAAAACACTGGCGCAGCCCTCCCCCACCCCTCCTTCCCAACCTCCCAAACCACTGGCGCAGTCACCATTCCACATACTCTATTTCTATAGGTCTAATTCACATGCACAATTTTTCTCCTACTTATATTACCCTCTCCTCGGTACAGTGTATCATTTCGCGTTTTGTGCCTTTATAATAGAGCTTGTGCATGGCATACACACTATCTAAGCAGAATGGAAGCGTCGTATCAAACATCTTCCGCTTGTAACGTTCTATCTCATCAGAAATTTTGTCGCGCATACCCTATAGTGGCGGGAACATTGTTAACGTGATATTTTGTCAGGCCTGTGACATTCTGTCTTCCGATAACATTTCATGTTGAGAAGGAAAAAAAAACATTTAATACTAACGGATCGCCTCACTGCAGAGTTTCTCGATATGTGGGACAGTGTCGTGACTGCATTAAAATGTTGTTGCTGCAGAGTGATATGCTTTCATGGGCCATTTTGTCTCATTTGTGCTTCCAGTATCTCGTGACATTTGTGTGTAGAGACAATTTGTATGTGCTGCTACAGTAACGCTAGGAACATCTTCACATCAAATGTACTCGAATGGGATGTACACTACAGTCTATATGGGTTGGAATGCAAAATGGGTGGGGCAGGGGTATTTTATAGCAAGAACTTTATTTTCAGATGGCCCCACAACCGAGGATGCTTGTTTATGTGTGTGTGCGTTTGTGTGTGTGTGACAATGATTTTACGTGGGAAATTGCAGTGTTGTCCCATTAAAAGATGATATTACGGGTAATCGTTGCTCAAACCGATTACTAAGCTTTGATTTAATTTTTGCCTACTTTAATAAACGCTTTATCGCAGCGGTTCTGTGTTTTGCAATCAGCCTAAGCTAGATGCTATTATCAATATGCACGTAGACAAATCAAACAAGTACTTAAAAAAACTGGCTCTTATTTCTTCCAATGGGGCAAACACTCATGATGAATTTAAAAAGGACCTGTGACGCTGTGATATGTGATCTTTGGGCTCTATACGGGATTTTATGTGCATGAAAATTGATCGCAGGATAACTTTATTTCATGTAAACTGTGGTCGTTCTGGTTAAGGGAACGTGTTGGTGTGAACATATTTCTCCGTGTCAGCATTGCGTACTACACTTCTTAAAGGCTTGGATAACCTTGTTGGTCCTCAAATATATTATAGTGAGACAATATTTTACATTGCCGTTTGCTATAACTTATAAAAGGGTAACACTGATTAAAGCTTTGTCTTTTTTGTGCCTTTTATGTCTTTCCTGGTTTGTTTGCTTGTCTCGTTAGTACTACACTTCTGTTTAAACCAATGTTATTTTACTTCGCTGCGGACAATTTTCACATGGAAAAAAAATTCTTCGATGTGAGTTAATCTCGCCGCTACTTCAGTATCCTTCGTTACCTCTGCCAGCCTCTGGATAGCCCGGATGGCTGTTGCAAGAGACTGCATATTGTTCGAGCGAGAGAAAAAGAGGTCCTTCAGCTGAAGAAAAGTCACTCCACGAAACGATACAGGGTCTTTTGAAAGCTCGGACAATGGAGCACCATTGGCAGTTCTGTGGGCCCTCTGTCAGCTATGTAACCTGTCCCTTCTCCATTCAACACGCCAAATGAACTACACAAAACTCAGCTATGTAAAGGCTCTGTCCCCCCCCCCCCCCCCCCCAAAAAAAAAAAAAAGGCTATTCACGGCTGACAAATGAACTACAGAAAAACCCCTCGCTAGATCTGCGAGTCCTACCTGAACAAAACATCTTTTGCTATAGGTCTGTAAGCTCGACAAAATGAACTAACACAAAACTGAGCTATGTAAGGTTTTGTCTCTTAAGGTCTATTCAAGGTTGGAAAATGAACTACAGAAAACGCCAGTCAGCTGTTAAAATCCTACAGTACGCACAAATCTTGGATACAGGGGAATGGGTCTATAATTCGAAAAAAAAAATCACCCACCCAACGAGCCACACCAAAATGAGCTCTGCAAAGATCTATGTGACAAACGAGCTACAGAAAATCTGGCTTGATCTTGAAGTCCCGCAAAAAAAACCATTAACAACAACAACAACAACAATAGCAACATCAACAGCATCAACATCAACAACGACAACACGCTATGCAAAGGTCTGCTTCTAATATTACTAATAAATTTTCGCCTGCCACAAATTAACTAACATAAATCTTAGCTGTTATCCTACAGTACGAAACATTTTATGAACGAACAACAAAAAATCTAGCTATAGACTTCCTGTCAGTTGCGGCAATGGGACTTGTTTGTACATATTTTGTGTTGAGTAGTATAACTTTAAAGCAGATTTTTTCAGGCTGTGCCTTTGGCCATATGGTGATGATGTAAGCTTTTTCTAATAATGAGTACGACGCATGATCTTGAAACAAAAAGCGTTAAGAATAAGCTTTACAAATAAAACTTCACCGTTTTTTGTTTGTTTGCTTCTCTCTACATGTATCTTGTAACGTCTTTTGACCTAAGTTAGAACTTTGCTATCCATGTAGCCTGTTTCTAACTATTCACCAAGTCAGAAAGACTGCCTGAACAAAAAAAAGCTATGATATTTGCTACACTGTTCACCAACTATATATGAGTTTACAGAAGGAAAAACAGCAATAGACCCTACAACAAATTTCGCTGAAGGACTGTACTAACATTATGATGATCAGATCGAATGAGCTTTCTTCTAATCTATGAGAGGACTAGGACCAAACGGCGTGTGGGGGCCAGAATGCTACACTCCTCCAAATAAACCGCGCACCAACCGTAGCCGCAATAACGTAGTATAATAGTTCGAGGACGGTGTGAGATCTCTCTTTTCTTGTAACCAGCTTAGAGAACGAACATTGAGGTTTAACGGCTACACCCACCATTGGCGATATGGCAGACGGGGATAACCATCCCAGGGAACAACGGGTAGGGACCTGAATCAACACTGACCCACCAGAGCAATCATACTGCTAAAATGGACAGTGAAAAATTGCCATTTTTATATAGCCCACCACGGGATTCGAACCTGGGTCATCGATGCGTCAGGCGAGCGCTCTACCATTTGAGCTACGGCAGTGGGCCGAGCTTAGAGAGATTTGGATAATACACAATCACCGCTAACATAAATGCGATGATTGTAAATCATTTACAATTTAAAATGCGAGGAAGGTTGGCTTATGGAAAACGGCTGAAGCCGTTGTCAAACAGCAATAAAACTCGTAGTTTAACAACAGTTTGTGATGTGGTAAAATGCCTTTTAACAAAAAAAAATTGAAAAAAAAAAACACAACAGCAAACTAAACAACCTGTCAACACCCTAACCCAATAAAGGTGCTTTCTCCGAAAGCCGGGTTTTTAGTTGCAGCCTTCGAGCCATTTTACTACCCACCACAACCTTTTTCTTTTTTTTTAAAAGGGGCCCACTTTGACCACGTCCCCTCTATATATTCTTTTAACATTCACAGTGAGTGTTGTCCCACTGATAAAATAAGCTTACAAGATAAAAATAACCCTTTGGAATGTTCTTTTTATATTTTTTTTAAATGAATACATTGACGTAGATTCCTTGTCATCTCCATCTTCCTATATGCTTGCGAAACATGGACCCTCACAGCAGATCTCCAACGAAAAATACAAAAGCATGGAGATGAGGTGCTACAGAAGACTTCTGGGCATTTCCTATACCCAGCACATCAGCAACGACGAAGTCCGACAGACCATCACACAAGCCATTGGACAACACGATGACCTGCTCACAGTGGTGAAAAAACGGAAACCCCGATGGTATGGCCACGTCACCAGATCATCAGGTCTTGCAAAGACCATCCTGCAAGGCACGGTGCAAGGAGGTAGAAGAAGAGGGAGACCGAAAAAGAGGTAGGAGGACAACATTCGAGAATGGACTGGTTTGACACTGAGCGAAACAATCAGGGTTGCTGAGGACAGGGAAAGATGGAGTACGCTGGTTAAACGATCATCTGTGGTGCCCCTACGACCTCCGAGTTATGGGATAGGATAGGATAGGATAGGACGTAGTTTCGCGCCTTATTAATAGCTACAGCCTTTGGCGAGCCAGGCAACATTCTGGAGCTAAAAAAATAGCAGCTACCAAAGTCGGTAAGAGACTGAACCCGTAACAAAAATTGCTCGTAAGGTTTTCCCTTGTAGGTTGATAATTAAACCCTACACCAAACACCGTGGACGCATTCTTCAAGCCGCGTGGTTCAGTTTGAAATATGGTCAAAGGTCACATGGCTATGTTATCGATGTACCGTAAAAACAGGGGAAATCACTGCCTGTCAGAACCGAAATGGAAAATTCAAACTTTAGGGGTTGGTTTGAGCAACGGAAGCTCGCTGTATCAGTTGTTTAATGTAATAACAATGCGAATTTTCAGGTAAACCCCTTTTGGTCCAAAAGTAAACAAAGCATTGGAATCGGGGATTTTTAAGGCACCAGTTTTATTCCTGATTGTAGCGTGCTGTTTCATTGTTCCTTCTTTGTATCTGTCTAAAATACGTCCTTTTTAAGGATTTTAGAATAAATGAAGTATGGAAATTGAAGTAGAGAAAACCGAACTCACCACACGGACTGTATTAAAAGCACACTGCGCCTCCTCTTTCAGCTAGTCTCAACTACGCAGTGCGCATTGTGATTTCAACATGGAGGATTCCCAAAACAGGTAGTGCATAGGTTTGTGAAGAGGGTTCTAGTAGAATTGTAATGTCATTGTTGAGCGAACTGTTAGTACGACATATAAAAGGTTTTTCATTTCAGCATAAAAGAATAGAAGAAGTGTATGTGGGCTTTCTGTTTCTTTCAGAAAGGAGGAAAGAAGCTAGAAACACGAGTTAGGCTACTGTATTGGAGGGGAATTCAGTTACAAGATCTGCGCATGTTAACCAGGTTATATCTTGAGAGAACGTGTTATAGTGAATACAATACAATGCAATACAATACAATTCAATATAAAACAATAGCACACGACACGACACAACACAACACATCGTTGTTAACTTAAAAGCTTTATTTTTCCTTTTCTGACAAGGAAAAAAAAAGTATAATTATTTATTGGATTGTTTTGATTTTCCATGTTTGTTTTTCTGTTGTGCCTATAAGGATTCCGATAATATAAAGTTTCAAGTTTGTAGTCCAGATTTGCCAACTAAAATACATAGGCCACATTTCGTTCGTGTATACAAAGCTACTGATACTCGTTATGCTCCGAACGGATCCACCCTTTCTAACCCTTTTTTTCCCCCTTGATCTTGCAAATTGTCGTGTTTGGAGACTTTGAGTGCATTCCTGATTTCAGGCAGCCAGTTGAGCAGCTCTTTAGTAAAGCTGATAAGCGTGTTATAATTATAAAATTACCTCTGCTGCTTGCTAGCGTTGCTGCTGATGATGCAGATGATGAATTCAAAGTATTCCCTTTTTATTTGCAAACCATAAAATCTAAATTAACGACGGTGAATGTGACTTCAGTTTCTTTCTCATAGGCTGTTCTGCTGAGAATGTTACTGTTGCTTCTGTTACTGCTCTGTTGTTGCTGCTGCTGCTGCTGCTGCTGAAGCTGCTGAAGGTGATGATAACGATGAAAAGCGTGAAAGCATGCAGTATATGATTACGAATGACAGTGCGCCGTGAAAGAAGTAATAGAAAAACAGCTGAGCCAAAACCTCTCTCTCTCTCTCTCTCTCTCTCTCTCTGGGCCTTTCTATTTAAGCGCCTAGTTAAGTCGCTGCGACGCACGGCACGTCAGCAGTGTTGTGGTCGCTGCCGAGGGCGTCGCGCCGCCGTTGGTGGTAGCGCCGTCGATGTGGCTGATCAGAGCGAAAGTGAAAGTGTTGTGATTTGAAACAGCGTGAGTCCTGTAGCCGAAATTTTTAAAAAGGCCAAATAGTAAAACAGACATATTCGTTTCATTTGTACGTGAAGGCGATGATGTGTAACAAAACGTGTAGTTGATCTTTTTAACTGGCATTCTATTTGCTGTTTGTGTTAATGTTGCCTCCAAAGATGTAATTTATCTGTGAGATACTAGTTTGCGTGTAATGACAGCGCGTTATGTTTGCTTTGTGTGACCGCAAAACGAAAACAGTGGTATTGTTTTGAATACAAAACATTTCTTGGACTAGCACCTCAAGTCAATCTGGATTTTAACAACGAATTTGTTCTATTTCGAAGATACGTCGAACAGTAATTTTGTTTGGTAAACACGGACCATTAATCTATATGATATCATTTGCCAAGTACTATTGCTTCAATTATTATCATCATCGTGTTCCCCACGTTGGGTTGCCGGGGTTCTCTGTATCAATAGTATCCACGCTGTGAACATTTAGTGCTTTAAATTTCCACTGTTTCTGTCATTCTTATTTGTTCTGTCTCGTTCCTGATCTGTTTTATCAATCATCTATCTTCCCGCTAGACCAGTCAACCTACTTTTTTTTGGTGGAAAACTCTCCTCAAACCCTTCATTTGTGTATGAGGTCTGTTGGGTCAACTTGGGGATATTGGACGCTTTCTGCCCAATGGTCACTAGGGTTTCCTATGGTATTCTTATTTAACAATGTAGGCATTTTATGTTTATGTGTTGTGTTAATATTTTATAATGATGCCTGTGTTCTATTTTGTTTCTGTAAACAGGGGTTCCATAAATTATAGTACAGTTTCAGGGTACCCTGCATGGGATGCTTTATTGTAAAATGACCAGCTGGTGGAGTGCATTCATTGTCACCATTAGGATTGTTTTAACAGATCTTTTATACGGATCAGGGGTGAGCCCTCATTCAAACAAGTTGTGGTTCTGATTCGGCTCTTTGCAGTCCGCTTGACCCTATAAACAATGACTAACTAACTAACATCATTGTGTTTCGAAGACGATGGAACAGTAATTTTGTTTTGGAAAACAGTGACTATTGAATGCTATCATTCGCCAAGTAGCCTATTAAATATAAACTTCGAGTCGTGTTATTTTAACAGTGTGGGTATTCTGTTTGACAAGAAAAAAAAGAACAGTAAGGTTATTTTAGGAAACCGTTACCATTATAATTATGATACCATTCGCCAAGTAGTATTACTTCGAGTCCGTTTATTTTAACAACGAGTGTGCTATGTGTCAATGATACTAGAACAGTAATTTTGTTTAGAAATACCAATCAGTGAAATTTGCCTGTTAATTTGGTAGGGTAATGAGGTTAGTTGATGAAACTGTTTTGAGTTTTAGCAATGTAAGGGGGGAGGGAAGGGGGAGGTTCATCTATAACCTTTAATGATTTATTTCCATTCTTCTAGTGCCAGATAAAATGTAGAACCAGAAACCTCTCGTATTTTGAAAGGATTAACGCTTATACAGTATACTATCTATCACTCAGTGCCCGGAACATGCATGTACGTTCTCTTAGCATGTAAATGTGCTCTATGAAGTCAGATATTTTGTGGATTATGAGGAAATACCTACCGTTTTAAAAACAAGTCCTCTATTTAGTTATTAAAATAACTATTCTACACACAAAAATTGCATCGATCTTAGCGACATCTATTACTGAAAATATGTTCAAATTATAGATCGTGTATATGCATAGATGCCCTGATGTACATATAGTTATGGTTTATGAAGCAACCTGAAGGTGAAGAACGTAGAGTATTCGAGACTAGTATATACGTAATAGTGGGCATCATTTTCTCTTCATCGCAGCAGCAGTGAGACACTGTGCTACAACATCCAAACAGATCGTAGACGTTTACTCAAAGATAGATATTCAAATTCAAGGTCGTGACGACTCTGAGAAAAGGATACAAGGAACCACGACAGTAGGATCCGAGTACTTTTACCCTATCTTGTGGATTTGGATTATACTGAGTGCGAGGCTAACTTGGGATGTTGGATAATATGGGCTTGGATACTTTCTACGGATACGGCACAATGTGGATGTGAATGAATTTGGATCGGAAGTTAAGGATTCTGTTATCTGTGTCACGACCCACACTCAGTTTGAACTTTATATTGTTGTTTGTAGATAGGTGGTCTTCTCGCAAGTGCCTATGAATCATCGTTTTGTGTGCCTTTGAATAAGCCGGGACAAAAGTAAATGAAAAGTGTGACGTAACTTATTGTCGTAGAAAAGAGGAAATGACGAAAGAGGAAGAAGACAGGTATTTGGTCGTTACATGGAGGTCTCAGGAACAGTGAATCTAGGAGCAGTGTGTTGAATCGTTTTTCGTCCCTGCTAATCCTTTATCCGTCAACTGTACGCTTAAGGAAATACGTACGTGATATCCTCACGTAGCGGTGCCCTACGACAAGAACTTGAGTTTTCACCAGAAGTCGTTTGAGAACGATGAGGGAGAAAGAGTTCGACCTTGAAACTGGTGCAAGTTCGACTGTTTGTTTTAGTCAATGAAGATCGAGACGACTAGTAGACCTGACCGTTGACCTACCTGTACCAAAAGGAATGCTGCGGATGAAGAGACGTATCCGACCTTAGCCGCATCACCGTATCCACGGGTAGTTGAGTAAGTGTGGACTTGGGTGTTTTCACTGGCTAGTCGGGTGTCTCTTTGTTGTCATTTATTTCTGTGGTCCGTATTTTGTCGTGTCATTGTTGGTTATCATTATGTTGTGGGGCTAAAATATTATGGGGAAGTATTATACTCGAATAAGTGATACCATATTTATTACAATCATTATTCTTCCAAGCATACAAAACATTCAAGGTTGCAGTCATTCATTCATACATGCGTTAGATTTACATTTGTGATTGTTACAATACAAGAGTTAGCGATTATTATTATTAAGGAAAATGGTTGAGTTTTCAATTGCATCAGGAAGCATGTATAAATTGTTACTCAAATTCTTAGAAGATTTTGTATGGGTTATGTTGCAGTGTACCTTTCGCTTTTTGCCTTTGGTTTCATCTTCAACTTCGATTTTACCTTCAACTTCAACTTTAACTTCGACTTTGTTTTTGGGTTTACCATCACTTTTCACCGATTGTATTATAATAGACTTTTTGCCAGTGAACTTGTTGCCTTCGCTTCTTCACCACAGCCTTTGAAATATTGGATGACCACGGCAGATGCATCTAATCGTAGCAGCTACAGTCCCAGTGACATTCGAGGTGTATGCACTTATCGATTACATCTAGTGCATTAACAATTTTTAGTTTATTTGCCTACTGTGTTCCCGGGACATATATACATTTCACTCCTGCGTTGAGCGAGTTCATGCTCTAGTGTCTTCGGGACGTTTTTGTTATTATGCAATTTCGTATTGCAAAGGTTTGATCGCAGGAGTGTGATATGTATTTGTAAAACGGGACTTGTGAACTGAAATCGTTATAACAGTAGTAGCAACAAATTTGTAAACAGTGCATAGGTTGTGTGCGAACAATGAGTGAACAGTAGAAAAGGAAAACAAAGAGACTGAACGAGAATACTGTGTAGAACCATTTAATTTATTTAAAACAAAGAACATTTCATTCTGTCGTTTGATTTTATCACCTTTATAAATTTTAGTTATTCATTTACGACTCCATGTTATGTTCATGTGAATAAATTGTTGTTTTATTTTACCAACGTAATACTTGTCTCTATCTATTCATCCGTTGTTCACGTATGGTTGCATACACTGCTCAGAGTTCCCCTTTATGGTAAGAGAAACGAAGGACCGTAAGGGGGGGCTTTGACATATTTGGTGGCAGCGGTGGGATCGAACGGATGAATGGAGGAGATAGAATTACGTTGACATTGTTGTGTTATACCATACAATCAGAGTAAGTGACGTGGGTGGTTGGCGGGTGCTGGAGCGTTTTGAATCGCGTGGGCGCACTTAGAGCACCCGACAGTAATAAGGTAAGCAACCAAGCCCACACTTTACTATAATACAACTTAGTGTCATCTGAGCCAAACCGTGGTATAACTGTTGAGTTATTTGAACTCTGAGATATATAGTTGGTAAATAGATTTGTTGTTTACCAATTATACAAGAAAAGGTGGTCGGCTAGCAAAATGTCCGCCACCCGGAAAGGTACAAAACATGCTGGGGCCAAGAAAACGATTGGTGGGGAAGGGACATCGATCACCCCTAGCAGCGACTCAGCCGATATTGTACTGGGAGCATCGGGAGAAGCGACCATGTCCAGTTTGACGAGAGAAGAGACTCTGAGTACGTCTGTCTTAGGTTTCCCTCGCATGGCGGTAGCCGTAGAACCGTCAAGGAACCAAGAGACGTCCGAAGTGATTGACGTATCCATGAAGTATAGAGAATTAGGTATGAGCCTAGGCCTACGAGAAGAGGCGCTAGCGAGATTTGTCGTGGATGGCATCCAAAAGGAAGAAGAACGAAGAGAGCGAGAAGAAGACAGACGTTTAGTGGAGAGGAAAATGGAAGAAGAGCGAAGAAAAATAGAAGAAGAGCGAAGAGAGCGCGAAGAAGACAGACGGCTAATGGAAAGAAAAATAGAAGAAGACAGACGTCTAATGGAGAGGAAAATGGAAGAAGAGCGAAGAAGAATAGAAGAAGAGCGAAGAGAGCGCGAAGAAGACAGACGGCTAATGGAAAGAAAAATAGAAGAAGACAGACGTCTAATGGAGAGGAAAATGGAAGAAGAGCGAAAGGAAAAAGAAGAAGAACGTCGCCGACGAGAAGAAGAGAAAGAAGAAGAACGTCGCCGACGCGAGGAAGACAAAGAAGAAGAACGAAGATCATTAGAAATCAGAATGGAGGCAGAGAAAGAACGGATGAAAATGCAGATGGAGATGATCAGAGAAGAACGCGAAGTTTTCGCTGACCGTTCAACTCGTAGAGAACATCATGATGGTTACCGACTGAAAATTCACCCTTTCGATGGTAGAGAAGACATCGAAGCTTATCTGCGTCATTTTGAACTCATAGCTGAATCACAAGGATGGAATAGAGATTGCTGGGCAGCAAGGTTGTCTCCACTATTGTCAGGAGAAGCGCGCGATACGTATTTGCGTCTGACACCCGAACAGGCTCAAGATTTTGAAGAAGTACGCAACGCGCTGTTACGTCGTTTTCGCCGCGATGCGGAATGGTATCGCCGACAGTTCCGAGAGACCAAGAAAGAACAAAATGAAACTTTTCCGCAATTTCTCATCCGGTTGCAGATATCTGTAGAAAGATGGTTTTCCTTGGCAGACAAAGACATCGATGACGCGAAGTCTGTGTTAGACATGTTTTTGGCTGAACAGATATATTCAGTAATGAATCCTGAGCTCGAGATGTTCGTGCGTGAACGATTGCCGACAGACGCCGCACAAGCAGCCGAATATGCTCAACTGCATTTGGACGTAAAACGAGCCGTATCCCGAGGACCTGTTTTCCAAAGAGCGAGTCCACGAACACCGAGCAGTCAACCCGAGCGTAGACCGAACGAGTCACAAACGAGATTGAGGGAACCTATTAGGAGACCAGTTGTCGGTAGAGATGAAAGAGACAGGAGGAATTCAGACGAGTGCTATAAGTGTGGGGGTAAGGGGCACTTCGCCAGGCAATGCATGAAAACGCATGCAGTCAGTCAGGTTACAATTGCGACCGACACCCTACCGATCTATACTCCGCCAATAGACGTCCGATCTATTAAACCCTATAACCCGTGGAGTGAGGGTCGGATCAACGAAAATACAGTACGCATCATGCGTGATACTGGAGCAGAGATGGGAGCAGTTGCTTCAAAATGGGTCAAACCTGAAGATTACACAGGGAGGAGTGTTGAAGTGTACTTAGCAGACCAGACAAAAACAGGAAAGTACCCTACAGCATGGGTGAAACTTGAATCAGGCTTTGTGACGGGGACTGTTGAACTGTTCGTCCTTGACCACATGGGACCTGACATTCTTCTGGGTAACTGGATTACATTTTCATCTGGTTACCGAAGCCCAGTTACCATTGATGGTAGTGAATGTGCCGTGGCAGCAGCAGTCGAAACAAGAGGACAAATAGAACGTGAAAAACGAGCGACAGTACCTTTGCAGGTATCGAAAACTCTAGGAGTGGAAGTCACACCGACAGAGTTGGCTGCATTGCAAGAAGAAGACGATAGTCTTAAAAAAGTTCGAGCGTTGGCTGATGCCCAGAGCGAACTGAAGTCAGGAAATGCTACAGTAAAATTCACGCGAAAGAAAGGGTTACTATACAGGTTGCATCAGTTGCGAGGAGTGGAGACATCGCAGCTAGTAGTTCCCAAGAAACTACGAAAAGAAGTCATGAGGCTAGCTCATGATCCTCCCATGGCAGGACACCTAGGAGGAAAACGAACTCGCGAACGTATATGGAATACGTTTTTCTGGCCAGGTATGTGCGCAGACGTTCGCAGGTACTGTGCATCATGCATTGAATGCCAGAGAGTGACACCAAGGGGTCGAGTCAGCAAGGTACCCCTACAAAAGATGCCTTTGATGGACGAACCATTCCAAAGAGTGGCTATCGACATTGTAGGTCCGATTGCACCAAAGTCGGAACAAGGTAACCAATACATTTTGGTAGTTGTCGACTACGCTACACGATACCCAGAAGCAGTTCCGTTGAAAAGAATTGACACTGAAAAAGTAGCAGAGGCTATGTGGACCATATGGTCGAGGGTAGGCATCCCTCGTGAAATACTAACCGACAGGGGGACGCAGTTCATGTCAGCAGTCATGGATGAAATGAACAGATTGTTGGCCATCCATGGAAAAGCCACCACACCCTACCACCCTCAGTGTAACGGGCTGGTTGAGCGGTTTAACGGCACTCTGATGACCATGCTGAGAAAACTGACTACAGAACAGCCACGGATGTGGGACCGGTACATACCAGCTCTTCTTTTCGCCTACCGAGAGGTACCTCAAGAGGCTACTGGATTTTCACCGTTTGAGCTACTATACGGAAAAACAGTCAGAGGACCGATGGCCGTGTTGAGAGAGCTATGGTCGAAGGAGATTGCTGCTGAAGAAGTGAAAGTAAGCAGTGAATACGTAGTCGATCTACGCAACCGCATCGAGGAGACGTGCCAGATAGCAAAAGAACATATGAAAGGTGTTGCAGAGCGCCAGAAACACTACTTTGACCGAAAAGCGAAACCCAGGGTTTTCAAAGCAGGCGACAGAGTGTTGCTGTTGCTACCCACTAAACATAATAAACTCCAAATGGCTTGGCAAGGACCCTATGAAGTCATAGAAAAAGTTGGCGAATGCGATTATCGCATATCAGTAGGACGGAAAACTAAACTCTTCCACGTCAATCTGTTGAAAGAATGCAGAGAAAGAGTGACAGTCGATGCAGTAGTGACAGAAGACGATCAATGGAAAGAAGAACAAGTGGGCAACGACATTCCAACGTGTCCGTTAGTGGCGACCGAGGGTCCGAAAGATGTACACGTTGACCCAGAATGTCCAGAAATTCATGAGGACATCCTAAACATAGTGTCAGACTATGCAGACATTTTCACTGATTTCCCTTTACGATGCACCTTGGATACGTGCGAGATAAAGATGATCAATGAAGAGCCAGTCCGTACAAGACAATACCCTTTACCTCATTCGCAAATGCAGGTGGTGAAGGATGAAGTAGAAACGATGATGAAATTACGGGTCATTGAGAGAGCAACGTCACCGTATAGCTCACCGATTGTGCTAGTGAAAAAAAAAGATGGACAAATACGATTTTGCGTTGATTTTCGCAAAATGAATCGTAACATCGTCTTCGACGCTGAGCCTCTACCTGATATCGATTTTTTGTTCGCGAAGCTCGCAAAAGCGAAATACCTGAGCAAAATAGATTTGTCAAAAGGGTATTGGCAAATCCCAATGAAAAAAGAGGACAAAGAAAAGACAGCGTTCACCACTCCTGAAGGTCAGTTCCAGTGGTGCGTGATGCCTTTTGGATTGAAGACTGCCGGAGCTATATTTTCCCGAATGATGCGGAAGTTATTGGCACCCCTTCACATGACTGAAATAGACAACTTCATGGATGATTTGATGATAGCTACACAAACAAAAGAAAGGCATTTGGAATGTCTAAGAGCGTTGTGTCAGAGACTCCGCGAAGTGCAGTTAGCTGCAAGGCCGTCAAAATGTTTCCTAGGATTTCAGAGTTTGGAGTATCTGGGACACACGGTAGGGCGAGGTAAGATTCAACCAGACCGTCAGAAAATGGATCGCATCAGAGAAACGTCACAACCAACTACAAAGAAACAAGTGAGGTCGTTTTTGGGGTTAGCGAGCTACTACAGGAGGTTTGTACCAAACTTTGCAGCCATAGCCGCACCTCTATCCGATCTGACGAAGGGAGGAAAAACAGGACCAGTCGCATGGACGGAAGCATGCGAAAAAGCTTTCAACACTCTGAAAGAAAGGTTGTGCTCTAGTCCTGTATGTTGTCTGCCAGATGGCGAAAAACCGTTTGTTTTGCAAACAGACGCGTCAGACACAGGTATTGGAGCAGTACTATGCCAAGATCAGGGTCACGGACTTCAACCAGTGGCTTGTGTCAGCCGGAAGTTAGTTGCCGCAGAAAAGAACTACTCAACGATTGAGAAGGAATGTTTAGCGTTGATTTGGGGACTTCAACGATTTCAGCAATATGTGTACGATCGGACAGTCATCGTACAAACTGATCACCAACCGCTGAAATACCTTCAGAAATCGAAAACTACCAGCAGCAGGTTGATGAGATGGGCGCTGTTGATGCAGTCGTTTCCACTGGTTATTGAAAGTATTCCTGGAAAGGAAAACGTCACTGCAGACTTTTTGAGCAGAAACGTGTAAGTCGTGAACTTTGAGTTTGAACAAAACCAAGGTTTTGTCTTGAGGGGGGGGGTATGTCACGACCCACACTCAGTTTGAACTTTATATTGTTGTTTGTAGATAGGTGGTCTTCTCGCAAGTGCCTATGAATCATCGTTTTGTGTGCCTTTGAATAAGCCGGGACAAAAGTAAATGAAAAGTGTGACGTAACTTATTGTCGTAGAAAAGAGGAAATGACGAAAGAGGAAGAAGACAGGTATTTGGTCGTTACATGGAGGTCTCAGGAACAGTGAATCTAGGAGCAGTGTGTTGAATCGTTTTTCGTCCCTGCTAATCCTTTATCCGTCAACTGTACGCTTAAGGAAATACGTACGTGATATCCTCACGTAGCGGTGCCCTACGACAAGAACTTGAGTTTTCACCAGAAGTCGTTTGAGAACGATGAGGGAGAAAGAGTTCGACCTTGAAACTGGTGCAAGTTCGACTGTTTGTTTTAGTCAATGAAGATCGAGACGACTAGTAGACCTGACCGTTGACCTACCTGTACCAAAAGGAATGCTGCGGATGAAGAGACGTATCCGACCTTAGCCGCATCACCGTATCCACGGGTAGTTGAGTAAGTGTGGACTTGGGTGTTTTCACTGGCTAGTCGGGTGTCTCTTTGTTGTCATTTATTTCTGTGGTCCGTATTTTGTCGTGTCATTGTTGGTTATCATTATGTTGTGGGGCTAAAATATTATGGGGAAGTATTATACTCGAATAAGTGATACCATATTTATTACAATCATTATTCTTCCAAGCATACAAAACATTCAAGGTTGCAGTCATTCATTCATACATGCGTTAGATTTACATTTGTGATTGTTACAATACAAGAGTTAGCGATTATTATTATTAAGGAAAATGGTTGAGTTTTCAATTGCATCAGGAAGCATGTATAAATTGTTACTCAAATTCTTAGAAGATTTTGTATGGGTTATGTTGCAGTGTACCTTTCGCTTTTTGCCTTTGGTTTCATCTTCAACTTCGATTTTACCTTCAACTTCAACTTTAACTTCGACTTTGTTTTTGGGTTTACCATCACTTTTCACCGATTGTATTATAATAGACTTTTTGCCAGTGAACTTGTTGCCTTCGCTTCTTCACCACAGCCTTTGAAATATTGGATGACCACGGCAGATGCATCTAATCGTAGCAGCTACAGTCCCAGTGACATTCGAGGTGTATGCACTTATCGATTACATCTAGTGCATTAACAATTTTTAGTTTATTTGCCTACTGTGTTCCCGGGACATATATACATTTCACTCCTGCGTTGAGCGAGTTCATGCTCTAGTGTCTTCGGGACGTTTTTGTTATTATGCAATTTCGTATTGCAAAGGTTTGATCGCAGGAGTGTGATATGTATTTGTAAAACGGGACTTGTGAACTGAAATCGTTATAACAGTAGTAGCAACAAATTTGTAAACAGTGCATAGGTTGTGTGCGAACAATGAGTGAACAGTAGAAAAGGAAAACAAAGAGACTGAACGAGAATACTGTGTAGAACCATTTAATTTATTTAAAACAAAGAACATTTCATTCTGTCGTTTGATTTTATCACCTTTATAAATTTTAGTTATTCATTTACGACTCCATGTTATGTTCATGTGAATAAATTGTTGTTTTATTTTACCAACGTAATACTTGTCTCTATCTATTCATCCGTTGTTCACGTATGGTTGCATACACTGCTCAGAGTTCCCCTTTATGGTAAGAGAAACGAAGGACCGTAAGGGGGGGCTTTGACAATCTGTATGGGGATAATATGTACCTTTATAATTGTTTGTGCCTGCATTTTTGTGAGATAGCAGGATAGTGCAGAAAATCGTCACTTTACACTACAGTTGATCTGCCCAAAGGTTCGGGGACCTATAGGATGGCATTTAAACACGTAGTTCTCCTGTCACACTGTTATTTGTATAACAGGATGCTTTAGCAGTGTTTGAGTCGCACTGAGTAGCTGAGACTCGCCAACTGATTGAAAGGCGAACGTAATCCTCTTCGAGTCTCAGCTAAGCAGTATGTGTTGGGGGTGTGTGACCTGTGGAATCATAACTGCTGGCTGTGGACTTTCTTTTTCGACCCTCTTAACCTGTAGCATGCTCTGCGGAAGATGGCTTCAGTTTCACATGGCTCGTTACCTGACACTTACCGAAGTGATAAGACTGTATTATTGACTTCGCCAACTTACCCTATCCTACCACCACTTCCCCGTGTCTCGCCCTCCCAGCACTGGAGCCTGGATGCATGAATGATGAGGATGTAATGCCTGGTGGTCAGTCCACTCGGTATACTAGGATTGAGAGCCCACCCGATTCTCCATAGCAAAAGGTAAGACAGGTACTTATTTCAATGCAAATGGATTAATGTTTATAATGATGATGATGACTTTGATGTGGAACATTTATATAGCGTGATTGGATCGTCAGGCTTACCTATCTCTGTCTGTCTGTCTCTGTCTTTTTGTATCTCTGTCTCTTCTCTTCTCTGTGTGTGTCTCTCTTTCTTTCTCATTTTAGTGCTTCTCTCTCTGTCTCTGTCTGTCTGTCTGTCTGTCTCTGTCTGTTTGTATCTCTGTCTCTTCTCTTCTCTGTGTGTGTCTCTTTTTCTTTCTCATTTTAGTGCTTCCTTCTCTGTCTCTGTCTGTCTATCTTTTCTCTCTCTCTCTCTCTCTCTCTCTCTCATTTTAGTGCTTCTTTCTGTCTCTGTCCGTCTGCCTGTTTCTCATTTTAGTGCCTCTCTATCTATGTCTGTCTCTATCTCTCTCTCTCATTTTAGTGCATTGCTCTCTCTGTCTGTGTGTCTGTCTCTTTTTCATTTTAGTGCCTCTTTCTGTCTGTTTGTCCCTCCTTCTTTATTTCTCATTTTAGTCCTCTCTCACTCTCTTTCTCTCTCTCTCTCTCTCTCTCTCTCTCTCTTTCTCTCTCTCACTCCTTTTAGTGCCGATGTTTTTCTGTCTCTGTCTGTCTCTCTCTCTCTGTCTCTCTCTCACACACATACACTGACATGCATACACACACGCACACTCTCTCTCACTCTTTCTCATTCACACACACACGCACACACACGCACATTCACACACACACACACACATTCACACACACACACACACACACATTCAAGCACAAATTAGGAACAGTTTTATGCGGAGAAAGAGCAAGTTGGAACGTGCACAATTCGACAAAACAGTTACTATTGGTTGCATACATTGAATTTTATCATGTAATAAGACGGATATTGAAAATGTAGTAAAACTGTATGATATCATTAACAAATTAAGATTGCTCTTCAACATTTAAAAATGCGATGTATTGTTGTTGTTGTTGTTGTTGTTTTATTTGAAGGACGATCTGAACTGCTCCGCTATACTCTTTCAACCAAAGCTGTTTTGTTGAGTGCTGGTTATTACCGTCATTGACTTTCTCGACTGTTCCATTTGGGATAGATCCACAATCAGTAGAATCAGTTTCTCTGCTAAACAGTCAGTCATTCCGCCGTGTAAGGCACTTCGCCATCCGTTTCAGAAATGACGTCTTGGTAACTAAGGGGGAGAGTGGAGATGAGAGAATGTAACAGTCCAAATTCACTTCGTGTAGTTCGCTCCTTGATGGGTCTACGCTTCTACTGTTCTCGATATTTGCTATTGTCTCTTCATTGGGCTATTTGTTTTGGTTGGCCTACTGTTCGTTTTCAGGAGAGTGGACTACCGCACAGTCCTTCTAGATCAGTGTGTGTGCACGTTTTCTGTGGAACCTGAGCATGCTGCCAGCATGGATATGTGCGCCATACAAGTGGACATCATCATCATCATCAACTAAGCTGAATCGTTGGGGTGTGGGGCTGGTGTCTCCTCTTCTTATCTCAGTGGTCTATCTCCTGCATCGGACCAAGCCTGCTCGTCTGCAAAACATAAGGCGAGTTTCTGCAACGCATTGCTTACAAAGGGTGTGCAGGGCGTCTCACTGATGGCAGAAACAGCACTCAGTGATTGCGTCCACTTATGCAAACAAGGAACGAACATTCTTCTAAGTGCAATCTCCAACATAATTCCTACACATATACATATCATGGCTAACATAAACATATGGGGACGTACTTAACGTTATACACATTCTCCAGTACAGCCAGTGGTCTGCAATAATACACATAGGAGAAACACCAGTTGGACAGTATGGGCTACCTCATGGTTTCGAAAACCGGTCGCGGGTCAGCCACGTGGTCAAGCAAAGTTTTACAAACATTCATAATTATAAAACATGGCAAGACTTTCACAAACATAATTCAATAATAATATCAATAATCGCGATGAAACAAAGATTGATCATTTACCTTCTTGACAATGTCAGGCTGTGGCTATACTGCGATGAATTGAATTTTACCCGTCACCTGCGTAGTCTACTGCTAGAGAGTGCTTTCAGCGTGCGTCCTTCTCGGTTGAGATTTAGACAGAGAATGATTATCTAACCGTGTGGTCAGCCAAAGACCGCGAAATCTCGTGAGATACCTGTAGCGCCCTCCTGCAGGGGTTGTGCTAAACGTCAGCAGGATGAGGTCATTGCCTACCCTAGTGAGAGTTAGCTTACACATGCTTAGCACAGTCCTGACTTGTGTCGTCTGCTAGGCATCGACTTTAATTTACAAAGGCCAAAGCAGGATGAAGTGTTAGAGGCTTGAAGCCTCAGTGCTGGGTTCAAACTAGCCTTTTGTGACACATGATAACATCAGGGGTTAATAATCTACCTGTTTAATCTCAGTGTTATAATTTTGGAAGCTGGAGCTACTTACACGGCGGTTGTGATTTTTTTTAAAAACCATTTTAATTTTCTTATCATTTTAGATTGTTTGTTTGCAGTGGCGACAATTAAGAAGTTTCAATTAACGTTGCATTATCAAATATTTATTTGAATACTGAGTGTGACAAAGAATACATCAAATATAATAGAGATTGCGGAGTATAATTCAGAATACAGAATATAATATTCAATGAAGAGTATAAAACAGAGCACACTGTACAATACAAAATATAGAGTATTATACAGAATTCAGAGTAGAATACAACATACAGAATGCACTACAATATACAGAGTAGAATATAAAATACACATTATACTATATAATACAGAATATAATACAGAATACAGAGTAAAATCCATAGTTGACTACAGAATGCATGGAGAACTACACACTTCAGTAGAATACATAATATAATACAGACTACCGAGTATAAGACAGAATACACAATACAGACTACCGAGTATAATACAGGATACATAGAATTAACCTATCCTATCTTATACCGTAACTCGAAAGTCGTTGGGGCACCACAGATAATCGTTTAACAAGCGTACTCCATTTTTCTCTGTCCTCAGCAATCCTCATGGCTTTGCTCAGTGTCAAGCCAATCCATTCTCGAATGTTGTCCTCCCTCCTGTTTTTCGGTCTCCCTCATCTTCTGCCTCCTTGCACTGTGCCTTGCAGGATGATCTTTTCAAGGCCTGACGCTCTGGTGACGTGGCCATGCCATCGGAGTTTCGGTTTCTTCGCTACTATGACCATGTCATCGTGTTGTCAAATGGCTTGTGTGATGGTCTGTCGGACTTCGTCGTTGGTGATGTGCTGAGTATTGAAAATACCCATAAGTCTTCTGTAGCACCTCATCTCCATGCTTTGTATTCTTCGTTGTAAGTCTGCTGTGAGGGTTCATGTTTTGCAAGCGTATAGGAAGATGAAAATTACAAGGGAGCGCAGCAGCCTTAGCTTGGAATAGGAAGAGTGATGACAAGCGACTGGGCCTATGGTGTGGGCCACTCCCCACTCTGCCAGATCTTCATGCAGGAGGAGAAGCGACGACTGACGCCCTCACTATTATTACATTGTATTATACAGGCTACAATATATATACGGAATACCTAGTATAAAACAAAATACAGAGTACTGTGTTAGCAATATCGGTTAGATTCGTGCTCCTGTCTCCAATAATCTGGAGAAAACTCTGGATAATAAAGCAGGCCTATAATTACCTAAGACGATATTATCTGGATGTTAGCATTGTTTACTTCTTTGTCCCCTCTCTGGGACAATTCCAGACTATTTGTGTTGCGAGCGTGTTTGCTTGATAACCTCCAACTTTCATTACCTGGGTGCTTTACTTGGGGTACTAGAACTTGACCCGCTATTTTTAAAGAAACTGATCCAGTACACGGCACATGTACCTTTAATAATTCGCGCGCACACACACACACACACACACGCACATACACGCGCGCTCATCAAATCATTATCCTCTCTCTCTCTCTCTCATTTTCTTTTCCCTATCACCCCCCTCCGCCATCAAACATACTAACACACACACTCACTCGCTCTCTTACATACGCTCTCTCTTTCTCTCTCTGTCTCTCTCTCTCTCTCATACACACACACATACAGATATAGAGAGTTAGAGAGAGAGAGATAGAGAGAGTATCTGAGGCTCGCCAAGAACCTCTGACAAGTGAGAGGCAAACGTTAGACTCGGCGAGTCTCGGCTACGCATAAGTGTTTGTCCCCTGCCATTCATAGCTAGCTTTCTCTAGTTGCAAGTCAGTCTGTCTGCACTTCGTAGTATCATGGCGACCATGACGACAAATCCATTGAAATGCTCATTTGCTGTCAATCTGTCATCTACGGAGGATAACCGCTTCCTTCTTCCCGTCATCTTTATTTCTTTTTTCAATTCTTTCTCTTTTATCACATGGACTTTCTTTCCATTTGCTTCTATCACACTTTCTTTCTTTCTTCTTCTCTCCTTATTTTTTTCTCTTTCATATAGTCTCTCGTTGTATTCTTTCTCTTCTCCTCAAGTCTTCCCTTTTATCACTTTGTGTTCCTTCCTTCTTTTCCATTCTTTTTTTTTCTTTATCACACTTTTCTTGCTTGGCCTCTCTTGTATCACTTTTTTTTTCATGTATGACTCGCAAACTACTCCATCTTTGCTTGGTTCTTGCAGACCCCATGCATACCTAGACGCTTTTGTTCGGTCAAGTGCTAGTCCTAACTAAAACGACGGGGTTCGGGGAATCTGTTGGAGAGTTTGTGTGCGGGAGGTGGAGAGAATGCGGTGTGGGTGTGTGTGGGTGTGGGTGGGTGGGTGGTTGAGTGAGGGAATGTGGTCATGTGGTAATGGGGTTGAGGCTTCATTCTCAAAATGCTATTTTTGCGTAAAGTCAAAGCGCCTGTTTGTGATAGAAGAGTGTATCGCTTCCGAACACTAGCTGATCATATAGACAATAAACTCAGTGTTTCCATTTACTGTCAAAGTTAACAGTATCAAAACTGCCTGAAGGTAAGGTATTCCAAAAAGACTTTCTCCTTCAACGTATAAGGCAGTTTTGATACTGTCAATGACGGGAAATCATTGAGAACAAAACCCACAGATTTATTAGTTCATTTTCTATTCCTTTTTGTGTTTGCTATACGGCCTTTTGAAGGCATACAAATCTATAACACTGGAATCTATTGTATTGTTATTATAAAAAAGGTAAAGGTAGGTAAAGATAGTCCCATAGCCTTGTGGCCGTAGGGGAGCGTGATGTTGGAGATCACACTTATCTTGGGCCAGCGTAATGAGGGCGACGCCCATCGTTGTTGTTTGTAGATTATAGTCACACGACACTTTCGCATATAGGTGACTACTGGACCGATTTATACTGACACCAGCGGGCCAGTTGTTGGTAAAGGGGAAAATAATATAATCACACGTTGACCAATCCGGGATTCGAACCAGCGACCTTTCGGTTACTAGCAAGACGCTCTTACCAACTGAGCTACCCGGCCCCACTGACGCCCATCTCTCTCCCTCGCTGCTTTACCTTCCCCACCCTCAAGAGAGTAGGTACTCAGTCACAGTTGAGTCAACTGGGGGCGTTGTTATTTGTCGCTTCACGTTTTGCGGTCACCCATCCAAGTGCTAACCACACCGGACGGTGCTTAACTTGCGACACAGTAGCGAGTGCTCCAACCACTGCGCTATCCGACACTCCTATTATTGTTATTATAGTATCAGGAAAAAGTCACTGCATACCACTGTGACTTCACATTGCGTTGTGCACGTAACTATTGTTCACGAACATTCCATTAGAACAACTTGTACTAATCTTTGTTTGTAGAGTTACACACAATGCGAACCATGGCTAGTAAGTGGAAAGTACTTTATAAAACACAATTAGGGTATCTTTAAAAGAAGATCAACACTAATTTTATTATTTAATTATTACAGGCAGTTTGGTGTAGCGCATATATCCAATAGCTTTATGCGCCTAAACACTTGTTTTTTTTCTGTATTACATTTCTTTATCTTACATCAAACAGAGAACAAAGCAATCAAACGCAAGTAAACTCATTCACTCAGAATATGAATACAACTTTTAATTTGAAAAGGTTAGTGTAATGTTTGTCCTTTTATGCAACAGCATAAAACTCAAAGAGACGTTGATGATGTTTACAAATACTACTTTATTAGATCTAGTAAGTTGTAACAGCCATTTGGATCTAGGTCTTTGTTCAACCGCCTCAAATCCCCGGATGTCCATTCAACTGAGTAACCTCCCTTAAGTTACAAGTCTTCCAAGACTATTCGCACGTTACATTACATCAAGACTATTCGCACGTTACATTACAGTTAGGTTGAGATATAATTGCATGCTAGTAGAGTGCAGACGATAACTGCACTTTTGGAAAAAAAGAAAAAAAAAGAAACTCCTTCCATCATCTAGTTTGTTTTTTAAGTGGAAGGTTTGCAGGCGAATCTTACAAGACTGTGACGAGGTACACTGACTGAAGACTAGATACAAAGTGACCTGTGGAGAAAACTTCAATAAAGCTAGACTTCGTATTGTTATCCGGTTGACCCTTACGTGTCCGTTCACCCTGTCCACTGTCTGAACAATGTCTATTGCCTGTCAGACAGCTTGTATAAAAGTCTTTCTTAAGTTAGAAAGATAATGCTAAAAGATTAGAAGAAGAAAATCCTTAGATGGTGATGATGATAAAGAAGAAGAAGAAGAAGAAGAAGAAGAAGATGATGATGATGATGATGATGATGATGATGATGATGATGATGATGATGATGATGATGATGATGATGATGATTCTTGTTCTTGTTCTTCTTGTATGACTCTATGACTCTCTCTAATAGCACTAGGCCTTACACACGTGGACGACCGCCCAACCCTCCACTTCTTTCTCACTTGTGTGTTTATCTTGACCATTGTGCTTTTGCCGGTGATAGCGACAAGTGTCGTGAATGAGCGGACAAAAGGCGAGTTGGAGGTGGACAAAAGACTGCCGGACAGTGTCCAGTTATCGAACAATGAATCAGACCCTCGCTGTCCCGCCTTTCCGATCGATAGGCGTGGATACAACAAAAAAAAAACACCACACACACACACACACACACACGCACACACACACCCACACACACATACTTGCACAGACACCGTTATTTGGACTTTCCTCAAACGCCACATACGTTGTGTGGACAATGGGTCGTGCTACGACCCCCTTTTTAAGTACTTTTAAGTGTTCTAACCCTAACCCTAACCCTAACGGATCATTAAATGGACGTCCCTACAAGGAGGTCTGTCCAAAGAACGTATGTAGATGTGCACTAGTTTGTCCAAATAACGCCGTGTAAACATGCGCGCACACACACACACACACACACACACACACACACACACACAAACTGACCGGCAGGAGGACAAAAGACCGTTTGTCATTATCGGGAGGAAGGATGAGAGAGAGAGAGAGAGAGAGAGAGAGAGAGAGAGAGAGAGAGAGGGGGGGGGGAGAGAGAGAAAGAGAGAGAGAGAAGAGAGAGAGAGAGAGAGAGAGAGAGAGAGAGAGAGAGAGAGAGAGAGAGAGAGAGAGAGAGAGAGAGAGACTACAACATCAAGATCCACACTCCTTGCAAAACAAACAATTATTTTATTTTAAAAGAATAAAACAAGATATCAAGCCATTCAAAACTTGATGTATTTCCAGACACACACACTGCCTAAAAATAAGGACTTTTTGCACAGATTTGCCCCCCTCCCCCCACCCCGCGCCCCTCCCCGCTCCCCACACACACACTTCCCCCTTATGTTTTGTCTGGACTTATCCTAACCACGCGAAAGGAACACGTGGAATGATAGGCCCCTATCTGAAAACTATCTGCAAGCAAACAGTTATCCAGATCGTCTGACCATTTCTTTTAGATACTGTACAGCGCAAAAGGGGTTTATAAAATGGTCAACCACAATGACCTTGACCTTTGAGATACTGTAACAAATCCGAATGATGTAACATGCTTCACAGAAGCTGAACTATTTACCAAAACAAAACAAAACAAAAAAGACATTTCGTTCAGTTATTTTTTTTAAAGATAAATCAAAAGGCGTGTTTTGAAACAAAAAAAAAGTTAAGCGACGGACCGACCGACTGACTGACAATCGTACTGACACTGAAGGATGGCCCATGATGTTAAGTACCGATATACTGTCGCAATGATGGTGTTTGTATTTTTTTTAAATTCCGTAGTGGTCATTACTTATGAAGGGCCCCCTTGGCTTTTATGACTTGGTTTTATTTCAATTAAAAAACCTAAGGCGCAACATTTCATTATAGCACTTCACAAAACACGTAACGCATTTTCCCCAAGTTCAATTCTTTCATTAATGCTTGTTCTTTTTCTTATATTTTCTTCTTCCGATTTGTCCGAAATTTCTTCTTTTTTTTTTCCTTCTTTCGTGATTGCCGAATGTTTTTTTTTTCTAACTTAACTTGCACAACGAAGTAGACGATGGTGTGTAGACAATGGTGTAGACAATGTTGTAGACCCGGATAAAATGACCATCGAAGATGAAGTAGATTGGAAGACGTGTAGAAGTCAATACCGAATCAGAGCTTTCAAAGTTCCCTTGGTACCTTGCACACGGTTTTCTTGTACTCACGTCCCGATCTCGAACACGAAAGTCAAAATACAGCTGCCGAACAAAGCTTGTCTTAGAGATTTGCATGAAAAATCATATCATACAATCCTAGGCTTCTGGTCCAACCCTTCTTGGAAAAATATATTATGATTAAACAAAACTTCAATTTCTGAGGAACAAATGCTTTCAATGAATAATACATAGAACAAAATGCCTTGCTTAGTAAGCTCGTAGGAAAATTATCCAGAGTAAAATGAAATCAAGATATTAGCCCTGCGGTGCAAGAAATTGGCAAGGTCAAACTGAACGATCCGTTAGCATGTCGCCTTGCAGCGCTGAAGTATCAAACTCCCTCTGATCCATCACGGCTCGCTCGATTGAAGACAAAGTTACTTCGCTTAGGCGATCCCACACACTGACGGTAAACTGTTACCCATCCCAATCGTCCAACGGAATATCAAACCACCCTAGGTATCCGCATCGTTCAGTGGTCACGAGAACTTGAGTCGTGCCCTCTCTCTCTCTTCACCAACTGTCACCGACTGATTTCTCCACTATTTTCGCCTCGAATCCGATTCTCCTTAGCTACCAGCAGATTTTCACAACTAAATGAGCCAGTAGGTATTTATTTTTTTATTTATTTAATCGTTCTTATATAGCGCTTTTCCAGCTCAAGAGCTGCTCAAGGCGCTGGCCGATACAGGATCTAACTCAAGCCGCCCGAGACGCCCACCCGCAGGTATCCCGCTAAGCAATAGCACTATCCTCTTTAAAAAAAAAAATCCTATTGATCAAATAAATCACTTGCAGCGTGGCAACTCTCCCTAAAACAAATTCACATAAAAAGAAAATAAATTTCAAACAAAATAATCTCTTCGCTTCTTGAACAAACAATAAAAATCTTCAATAAAATGGCGACTAACACTTAACAAAAAAAAACAAAAAAACAATGACGTCACAGCTAACGTCATATCCTGTTTGACCCACAACACTAGGCTCCGATTCTGCCATACATATGCACTTGTCCAGCAACACAAAAGTTTGCACTTGGAGAATAAAACATACATACGCGAACCTTCGTTTTGCGACATATGCCAAAACGCTACAAAATCGCTTTTAGCACTTTTTGAAATATTGAGCAAAGCGTGTCTAGTTACTAAATTAGTCACAGTGACCAGGCAGGCCCCCAACCTAGGTAATGTAGCTATGAAGTTTGGTCAAAATTCGTTCTGTGGTTCCAGAGATATGACTTCAAACGGATAGCCCCACAGACCGACCGACCGACACGTTTGTTCGTTCTGATTCCCTCCGGTTATTTCAAAGTATATCCAGATAAGTTTGCAAATGCGAAAAAAAAAAATGAAACTCGAAACAGAAATTGTGGGGACAACTGAACATTTTTGCATAATTTTTATTTCAACGAAATTATTGTTAGTCGATTTTTTGACGATAAGGGTTCTTTGTCAAGGGAAATGGAAAGAGAGAGCTATAGGGCAGACAAGAAAATGATGTCTTTCTCTTCAGGCTTCCTTTCAAAGACGAAAACGAAAATTCTTGTCGCTTTTGATGGGGGCAAAGAAAGCGCCTTTCATTTCTTGTTAAAAGCCTCTTTTCTTTTTTTTGTGGCCTAGTGTAAAAAGAGCGTTCTCCTTTTTGCTTGTGTCTTTTTGTCGCTGTTTTCTATTCACTTTATCGAGTCCTTGTGTGTTTGTGTGTGTATGTGTGGGTGGGGGGGGCGTGTGTGTGCGTGTGTGTGTGTGTGTGTGCTCTGCGCTGGCTCCCTGTATATGCCAGTATGTTTTACAAGGCTGGCTCTGTGTTGCGACTTTGTTAAGGTGAATTCTGTGAAAACTGCGTTTACAATGTAGCTTGCCCACATCGGATCCCGACAAAACGTCGCTGTTTGTCGATGGTCCTGCCATGCTGAAGGTCCTTGAAGACAAAAACGTGAACATCTTTGTATAACAACTACCCCATTTGCATTCGTTTGATGTTCCCTGATGGAATAACATGTGTATTTTTTTGTACGTTGACCTCCTTGAATGTATTCATTAAAATGCAGATGTTTTGCATGGGCTGTGCTAGCTAAAAAAAAATTACAATAGATTGATTTATCATTAATTGTCAACGTAAAATTCGCAAATAGGAACAGTATCATCGCGCGCACCTCTGCATGGAAAATATTATACCCATCAAAAGCTTGACTCCTTATTTGTGTTGTTAAAACAAAAATTAACTGGTGAGATGTGAGTTTTGATCGGCATTGTTGAAGAAAAACAAGAACCATAATTCAATGTCCCCGAGGAAGATTCCCTTTGAAAGTTGACAGCATGTTGTTGTTGTTTGTAGATTATAGTCACACGACACTTTCGCATATAGGTGACTACTGGACCGATTTATACTGACACCAGCGGGCCAGTTGTTGGTAAAGGGGAAAATAATATGATCACACGTTGACCAATCCGGGATTCGAACCAGCGACCTTTCGGTTACTAGCAAGACGCTCTTACCAACTGAGCTACCCGGCCCCACAGTTGACAGCATTAATCACACTTCCTTATATTGTGAATCGGTACTGACCATTTCCCTGACCCTTCCTAGCACTCTACTGTTCCATACACACACGCACACAGAGTTGTCACAGAAGACAAGTATGCTCGTCGCTCCATCAGCTGCTACTTACATAGTAAGGTTATGTATTCTATAGCGTAGACGAAAAAGTGGGAGTTTTGCAGCGCCTTTGTACGGCGTGTGATCGGGTGCTACACCCTGAAAGACAGCGCGCTGCTTGACTCAATGACTCTTTGAAAACCGTTTGATTGACTCTTTCAGCCCCTATCCCATCACTAGTCACTGTGACAAATACACACTGCCGCCGACTGTGCAATGTTCGTAGTAGTCTATCTATCTATCTATCTATCTATCTATCTATCTATCTATCTATCTATCTATCTATCTATCTATCTATCTATCTATCTATCTATCTATCTATCTATCTATCTATCTATCTATCTATCTATCTATCTATCCATCCATCCATCCATCCATCCATCCATCCATCCATCCATCCATCCATCCATCTATCTATCTATCTATCTATCTATCTATCTATCTATCTATCTATCTATCTATCTATCTATCTATCTATCTATCTATCTGACAAATCATCTGACGGATGAAGCAGCACATACTCTCCTCCAGTCAGCTCTGTCAGCGGTCTGTGTGAAGAGGTCTAGCAGGGGCATCGATGTCCATTCCTTGACGTTTCTTAACCAGCACCTTCTGTGTCCACCGCATCGGTATTCCTTTTCTACAGCTGCATGTAGGGTGTTCTTGCACAAGACCTTTGTGATCGGTATCATGACCACTTGTTCCTTCCCTGCGTCTTTCGTCATCTTGCTGTCCTCATTTATGCATTGTATGTCATTGTATTGTCCTTATATAGCGCTTCTCCAAAATCAAGAGCTGCTCAAGGCGCTGGACGATGCAGGCTCTAACTCAAGCAGCCCGAGGCGCTTGCTTGCCTGCTACCTCGGTGATATTTATAGCATAGCCTGTTGTTTTAGTTGACGTGTCTTTAAAGATGTCGCTATGTCTCCGGTGGCATTTGTCCACGGGTGAACGGAATCGTACGACAGTGTGTCAGCTGACGACTGCCAATGGGAATTTGAAAGAGTGAATTTCTGACAGAACAAAGCGACAAGATTTAATGCAAGATTTTTTTTAATGTATGGACAGTATAAAATAGAATGGATTCTATTTATGAAAAGTTTCTTTATATTTTTGTGTGTGTAGAAGTGCTCCCTCTCTCTTCCTCCCTCCCCTCATCTCTCTCCCCCCCCTTCCTCAGCCCTCTCTCTCTCTCTCAGTGCGCCCATATATCTCTCTTCTCTCCCCCTCTCCTCCCTACCTCTCTCTTTCCCCTCCCCTCCCCCCGTATCTCTCTCTCTCTCCCCCCCCCTCTGTCTCTCTCTCTCTCTCTCTCTGTTGTCTGCGCATTGTGAGTTGTAAATACTGGTGTTGCTTGTTATTGGCGTTTGTATGGGTGGCGGGCTGGCTTTTGTCCGTCCATTCACACCGCTGTTTGTTCGCTGTTTGGCTCCATTATTACGGAAACAATGCACAATTCTTGTTCAATGCTGCTTTTGGTCTGCTTTCAAAAGAACAGTCCTGGCTACCGCTGTAACGCACTAGTTTGACACCCTATCTTTTCCATCCCCACCCCACCTGTCTTGGCCATTTAGTTATACTGGGTCATTATAGGACATCCGAAAATGATCCCAGATTACTTTTTAAATTCTAGCTGTAGCGTTTAGATTATTTCTTCTTCAGAGGCCATTGTGTTTTGTTATCTGGGTTTTTTTGTCGGTTGTTTTTCTATTATTTGTTGGTTTTTGCGCGCTTTGATGGATCATGATCTTCGTGGATTAAGCGCCTTGCAAGTCTCCTTCATAATCATCATCATCAACAACAACAACACTTGAACAGCATCATCATCATCATCATCATTGGATGATTCCCCCCACCCTCACCGTGGGGGTACCGGTTGTTTCTGTATAAATAGTATCCTCACTTTCTGGAAATTTAGTGCTTTAAATTCCCACTGTCGCTGTCTTTCTCCTTTGTTCTTTCTCATTCCTACTCTGTTCTATAAATCTACTATACTTTCTTCTTCTTCGCTTGACCAGTCACCTACCCTTTTTTCTTGAAAACTCTTCTGGGACAAAACTCCTCATTTGTGTATGAGGTTTGTTGGATCGGCTTTGGTAATAATGGACGCTTTCTGCCAGGTGGTCACTGGGGCTTCCTATGATGTTATTATTTGGCAATGTAGGCATTTTATATGTATGCGTTTTGTTGATATTTTATAATTATGTTTATATTCTTTTTTTATTTTTATTTTAAACGGGGGTTCTATAAATTAGAGTATAGCCTCAGCGTCCACTGCGCGAGATGCATTTATTGTAAAGTGACCGGCTGGTAGAGTGCCTTTAGTGTTACCACTAGGGTGGTTTTAGCAGATCTTTTATACAGATCGGGGGCGAGTCCTCTTTCCAGCACGTTTTGGTCCTGATTCAGCTCTTTGCAGTCCGCTGGATCCTGTAAGCAATGAATAATTAACTAACAATTGATGATCTAACTTGAAGTCCTTCTCATGCACTCTCCTATAGTGAGTAATTTTTATATCTAAAGAAGTTGTTAAGAAAGAACCTTTTTCTCAAGATGACAATTCCACCATATTGATTTTTTTTCCAGTTCAGGTCACTCGATTTATTTAAAGTCTTTTTTCCACAATTAAGTAATATTAGACAAATTCTGGTGGAAAATAGTTACGTTGTTGTAATAATTTATTATGCCTTCGGATGAGAGTATAAACCGAGGTCTATTCTGTGCACGCACGCATTCCATCGCACGGACTCTAAAGATCCTGATGTTCCTGTCCTAGACGGGTGAGTGCTGGTTACACAAATACACCCAGCACGCATTACAGATCCCTTTTCCCCGTTCCCGGTCACCCGGGATTGCCTGGCGGCTTAAATTAGATCCTTATGATGATGATGTGATCTTGTAAGGCGCCAAAAATCCAGGTACGTAGTGTTCATGCTCTATGCGCACTTAGACGGTGATTCAGCCATATTGAATCAAGTAAGTTTTTAGTCTTTTCCTGAAGCTTGGCAGGGATGGAGCTTGCTTCAATCTCAGGGGAAGGGAGTTCCACAGAGTGAGTGCAGCATTTTTGAAGGAGCGCATTCCAAGAGTCTTTTTGGTTGTGTTGCTTGTGCGTACACTTGGGGTTACAAGTCTACACTGAGTCCCTGACCTGAGTTCGCGTCTGGGTTAGTAAGGGGAGACCAGTTCTGTGAGGTAGGCGGGAGCAGTGCTCGTGAAGCACTGATAGGCCAGTGCAAGGATTTTGTAGTCCAGTCTTTTTTCAACGGGCAGCCAATGAAAAGAGCGAAGTTCAGGTGAAATGTGCTCATTCCTTTTTTGTTTTAGAACAATCCTTGCTGCAGTATTTTGAACAAGTTGTAGTCTCTGCAGTTGTGTTTTGGGCAGTCCCCAGAGGCAGCTGTTACAATAATCCAATCTAGAGAGGATGAGAGAAGCTGCGACTAATCTGGCTGTTCTTAGATTTAACAATGGGCGAAGTCTGCCTAACATTCTGATGTAGAAGTAGCATGTCCCCACGATAAAACTAAAATGCGTTGACAAGGATAGTCGGCTGTCAATGTACAAGCCTAGGTTTCGCACTACGTCAGATGGTGTGATCTTGGCCTCTCCAATTTGTACAGAGTCGATGCTGGTTTTCGCTAGGTTGGTCTTAGACCCACACAGCAAAATCTCTGTCTTCAAGTCATTCAGTTTGAGCCTATTTGATGACATCCAGTTCTTGACTTCCTCACAGCAATGCTCCACCGATATCACTGCCTCCTGAGCTGACAATGCTGTAGGTCTGAATGCTGTGTAGATTTCTGTGCCGTCAGCGAACATTTTTCGATTGAGGCCATGCCTTTCGACAACAGAGCCTAGCGGACAAGTGTAGATACAGAACAGCAGAGGGCCCAGTACTGAGCCCAGAGGGACTCCACATGATAGTTCCATCTCTGGTGAAGATGCATGGTTGATTGTGACATACTGGCTTCTGTTTCGCAAGTATGACACATGCCAGTCCAATGCAGGCCCAGTCACTCCAACTTCACAAGACATGCGATCAAGGAGAACAGTATGATCAAGAGTGTCAAATGCCGCACTGAGATCTAACAAGACGCAAAGCGTCAAGTCACCAGCATCAGCATGGTCATTCATGAGGCGTAACAGCGATGTTTCACAACTGTGATGGGCACGATATCGGCCAGCGCCTTAAGCAGCTCTGGAGCAGGAAGAGCGCTATATAAATACGATTTAATACATAAATAAAATGAATATCTAAAGAACTTGTTGAGAATGTTTTTTTTAAGTGACAATCTCAGCATATTGATGTCTGATTACCAGTTCTGATTGAAAATAATGTTAGTGGTTTTCAATTAATGAATGTGGCTTTTGTGACGACGTAGGGGGAGTGTGGTCGGAGGGGTTGAGGTTGAGAGGAGGAGGTTAGGGATCAAGGTCACTCTCTCCTTAAGCAAATTCACTGGCTTCCTGTTGAGACACGTATCAAAAACAAAATATGCACGCTTGCCTTCGAACATGTTGATGGAACCCTTCCACCATCTTTCATCCATATTGGAAAGCTACAATCCATCTCGATCGCTTCGATTCTCTGGAGCAAAGCTTTTTAAAGTGCCAAAATATTATCTGAAAATATGTGGTTACAGGTCATTTCAAGTCCAAGCGCCTCTTATCTGGAATTCTCTGCCTAACAATCTCAAGAAATCACCCTCTTTGTCCTCCTTCAAAAGAAATCTTGAATCGTACTTCTTTCGGGCTTCTCTACCTGGAAACTAACATTTCACGCTATTTCAGATTCCTCTCTGTTCCTGCCGGTGACTGTCTGTGTGTGTGTGTTTGTGCGTATATGTGTTTGTGTGTGCATGTGTGTGCGTGTATGTGTGTGTGATAGCCTCACAGATCTTGTCTCTGCTGGTTTTTTCATATCATGTGTTTGTGTGTGTATGTGTGTGTGAGAGAGAGAGAGAATTTTAAATATGATTCCGTTTTGTGGGTTTTCCCAAATTGTAAGTGTTCTACTTTTTGTTTGTTCCTTTATTTTTTATTCTTATTCTCTTCTTCTTCTTATAATAGGCAGGCTGAAAGATGAACAATCTCTCTCGCAATACTTCGATTTTACTTGTACGCTTCTTACCTGGTTCAGTGACAGTTATTTAAAGCTAAACGTAACTAAAACTAAAGAAATTTGCTTTGAAGAACACCGTGCGAGAGATCCTGCCCTGCTTCGCCCCCTGAAAATTGCATCTGAAAATGTAGAACAGGTTGAAACTTTTAAGTATTTAGGGACGGTTTTAGACAAGAACTTGAAGTTCAGTGATCAAGTTGGTTTTATTTGCAAAAAGGCCAATCAAAGGATGTATCTAGTAAGAAAGTTGAAAAATTTTGGGGTCAATGTACATATCTTAGAAATAGTTTACAGATCTCTAGTAGAAAGTATTCTATGCTTTAACATTGTTACCTGGTTCGGAATCTTGGCGTTAGAGACAGGAACAGACTCAACCGCATTGTAAACCTAGCTAGCAGAGTGATAGGAAAGACACAAAAGCCAATAACAGAAATATATAAAGATTTGGTAAAAAGTAAAGCTAGAAAGATCATGTCTGATAACAATCATCCCATGTGTAGATCATTTAAACTGTTGCCCTCAGGTCGGAGGTTTAGAACCCCGGCCTGGAAAAGAAACTTGTATGGCCACTCTTATGTACCAAGTGCAATCCGCATCTTAAATTTAAGCAAACTGTAATACCCCCAGTTACCTACAATGGCTACATTTGTCTTCTGTGTACTGTGATGATGTAATGTAATATGATGTGAGTTGTGCAATGAAGTCAGCTATTTGTCATGCGTATGATTGTCTTAACTAATGTTTTATGTAATGTAATATGATGTGAGTTGTGCAATGAAGTCAGCTATTTGTCATGCGTATGATTGTCTTAATTAATGTTTTATATAACAAAAACTGTTAATATTTCTTTTAGTTTTTAATCTTTCTGTCTTAGTCTTTGTGCTACTAAAGACAAATTTCCATGTTATTGTATTTTAACTATGGACAATAAAGATTCGTATTCGTATTCGTATTCTTCTTACTATTATTGATGCAAGGAGAAGGTCGATCTGAGAGGAGGAGTAGGACGAGAGTGTGGGAATAGGGAGGTGTCAAATTCGTCGTTTTCCAGATGTCTTACATGGACCTCCTTTGTAGTCAGTCCAGAAGGAATGGGTGAGCGGGGTGTGTGTGTGGGTGGGTGGTGGTGATGGTGGTGTGGAATGAGTGGGGTGTAATAATAGTCCGTTACACCAAAGTTTTAAGAGCTCCAGCTGTATTGATGTATTGAGGATAAAAATACATAAAAGTTAATATTTAAAAGTCTCGCATGGCGATTCCTGGTGTAAATCATTTGCTCTTCAGCGATTGTGGTAAAGGATACACAAAATACACGAATGTTAATATTTCAAGTGTGTCTGAGGCCATTTTGTTAACATTATTGGACATTAGATAGTATGATCAAGGAAAGATGTTATTATTCCACCTTTTTGAGGCGAATGCTCTCCGATGGACGCGTAATCAACTTTAAAAAAATTTACTTAAGGCTCCTGGTAACGTCACGGGCTTTTTCTAGCGGAGGGGTCTCCGCAGTCGCTGAACCTCCTTCAGACTACAGGCAGACACATCTTTTCCCGCACATCAATCACCAGCAACGCATTGGACTGTGGTTGGTCACGCTCTGCTGCGTTTTTATGTCGTTCGCATGTGCCTGTATTCTATATGAGAGATACGTTTATGATTTTACTGCCGTCGCTGACGATCTTTTTGAACGCCCAAACTCGGAGTTTAGGTTGAAATGTTTGAAATATTAGACACACAAAATGTATGAAATATAAATATAATATAAAGCAAATAATGATCTCTTATAGTGTGAATGAGATATTTGATAAGGATTATCGCAATTTTGATCCTTATTTCCGACCAAAGATCTTGCTACTCTGACTAACTTTAAACTCGTAGTAGATGTCCTGTTATGTAAATGTTGGCAATTATTTCAGGTTAAAGATTTTAACAAATTACTTCAGAATACACAATATCTACAACATGAGTGCCTAAGGTTTATCTTACTAATCGTTGCACTATACCAGAAGATGATTGATGGCGATGACGATGACGATGATGATGATGGTGATGATGGTGATGATGATGATGATGATGATGATGATGATGATGATGATGATGATGATGATGATGATGATGATGATGATGATGATGATGTTGATGATGAATCATTTTTTCATCTCTTTGGTTCTCTTAGCGTAAGGGAAGAGTAGTTGGGCAGGGGGATGGGGGGTTGGGGGAGCTATATACAATATACTATTGTCCTTATCTGTCATTGTTACATTGTTTCTTTCAAAGGTGCAGTAAGGTCAATATAAAACATAGCTTAGAATACCTCCATTCACACAAATGGTTGTATAGTTCTATTGTTGATAGCTCAATAACATATGGTCCTCACTATTCACCCAATATGGATGTAATATAGCACTACAATACACACACCCCATATCAACAATGGGTTATAAGCCTATATTCAGACCCAAAAAAAATCAATATTTTATTTTATTTATTATTTTGTGGGAAACCCTTATTATATTAAAAAAATCCAATTGAATGAAATACAACGCAGCATTACATTGACCCAACAACAATGGGTTATATCTTCAGAGAAAAAAAAAGCAATATGTGTTTTAATATTTTGTGGGAGATCGCATTATACTGCAAATATAAAGTCCTTTTGTGTTTAGTACGCTTTGAAGAACACACCCGCGAAAACGGAATGCATAAAGAGAGAGATAATTTTTGTAACGTATATGACTGGTACGTTGAATAGGAATACTTTTGTCTGTGGTATGGAAAGATTGGTTAAACAGGTTATATCTAAAATAATATTGTGTGGGATTACGCGTTACATGTGTGAACTGTGTTGCGCTTTGGTGTTATGTAGTGTACAGTGCTGGGTCGGGTCGGGTTGGGTTGGGTCGGGTCGGATTGGGTTGAGTTGGAATGGGTTGCGTTTGGGTTCTAATTTGCTTAATATAGCGCTATTCCAGCATAAGAGCTGCTCAAGGCGCTGGCTGATTCAGGATCTAACTTGCAGCCTTTGGGCGCATCGCCTGATGCCACAGACAACTGAGCACAATCCGGGATGGGGGGAGAAATAACCTAGTGCGTGCTGGGTGTATTTGTGTAGCCGGCACTCACCCGACTAGGACATGAGCGTCAGGATCTTTAAAGTCCATGCGATGGAATACGTGCGTGCGCAGTCTATCCCTCGGTGTATGATCTCATCAGAAGGAATGGTGTATTGTGATGTGTTGTTTTGAATTGTGGTGTGGCGTTTTGTGTTGTATTGGGTGGTGTTTTGTAGTAATGTTGCGTTTGGTTGTATTGTGGTGTGTATTGTGGTGTGTATTGTGGTTGTATTGTGGTGTGTATTGTGGTGTGTGGTGTAATGTCGTGAAGTGTTGTGGTGTGTTGTGCTGTATTGTCAAAAAAAAGCGGGTGACAGACTTACGTTTGTGCAAGAGTAGGTCTACCCTACACCAACTGATCAACCGAATCACCTGCAAAGTTTACGTATCATAATCATACGACACACTCTACGTTAAACTGGCACGCACTCTCAAACTATACATCATTATGTTCCTGTGATCAAAACCGTTAAAACGGATCCACTTGACTTGAAATATAATTCTGTCTAAGATGTTTGATTAAGATTAATATAATTATTTGGTCTAAGATCCCTTTGTGTACATACCTAGTACCTTTGATGAAATAAATGAAAACACTTTTGTCTTGCAAACCATTTGGAATCTATTTTTCCAAAGTATATACGAAGTGTGTTTTGCCATAAACCGTTTTATACGTATGCAAAGTATACTTCAAACCGTTTTGTTCGTATACAAATATACTTTAACCGTTGTATAGGCATACAAAGTATATTTCAATCGTTTTGTACATATAAAATGTACACTTAAATCGTTTTGTATATATACAAAGTATACTTAAACCGTTTTGTACGTAAACAAAATATATATACTTAAACAGACAAGACAAAGATGATCTTGATCAATCCTCAAAAATTCCAAAAATCATTATTCTTTTCCGTCATGCGTTGACCTCAACGGGTCCTCAATCAGTCTGCCCTCCACTGTCCGCAATCTAGGTGTAACCCTTGATCATTCCCTCTCTTTCCATCAGCATGTGGCTACCTATCTGCGGCACTTGTTATCTCCATATTTGCCGCATCGCTTCCATCCGCCACCTTCTCACTGAAAACACTACTAAGACTCACCTTTGTGTATTTTGTTCTCTTTCTACTCGATTACCTCAGTTCTCTTCTTTCTGGCTCCCCACACTATTATAATCAACAAACTTCCAATAGTTCAGAATCACGCTGCTCGCCTCATTTTCCGCTCTCCTAAGTTCGATCATGTGACTCCTCTCCTTCAATCCTTGCATTGGCTTCCTGGTCAACAAAGAATTAACTACAAGGTTGCATCTACCTTTCCTTCAGCGTCACTGAATCTACTACTCCCACGTACTGTATCTTTCTTACCTAGTATAAATCTAGACACCCTCTTGCCAGCTATCTTTGTGACCTATATACACCTTCTCGCCGGCTTCGACCCCCCTCTGATAATGGAATCTTCAGAATTCTTCGCACATGCACCAAAACATACGGTCAAGGTGTATTCTCTTTTCACGCCCCCACTACCTGGAATCATCTCCCTCACTTCATCACTCTCAATCTTGCAAGACTTTCAAAACTAATCTCTAGACACATCTGTTCCCTCAGTAACTAACCTCACGTCTCCCTTCAGCTGATCATTATCCTTGCTTGATGTGTGTAAGTATATGTGTGTGTGATTTAAAAAAAAGAGAAAGAAAGAGAGAGAGGAGAGAGAGAGTAATTAAAAAATTCCATCATCCATCACCATGTCTCATTCCTTTATTTTTACATATTTGTTCATTGTTTACAATTTTTTGCCCTCGCAAATGTTGTTTTTTGTATTTTTCCCCCTCCTAATTGTATTTGTCAGTAATTTTCTGTCCACTGAAGTTGCCTTCCACGCTTGTTACTTTTTTTTAACATGCTTGAATCTCTATTATTGTCATTAATAAAATGCTTTGACTTTGTGTGTTATATTTATTGTACACGCTTAAAGCTGTCAAGATTAGGCGTTTCAAAATATTAATAATAACAATAATAATAATCATGATAATGATCATCATCATCATCATTATCATCATCATCATCATCATCATCATCATCATCATCATCATCATCATCATCATCATCATAAAAATCATAATATCTATAATATATCTATAATAGTTTGTATTTATCAATGTTCTGTATTAATGTTTTGTATTCAAGCACGTTTTTTTTAATTTAAGGAATGTCGTTTATATTAAAAAAAGACGTATTATGTCTGTATACAGTGTTTTACTGTAGCAGACTATTTGTCAAACTCTACACAAACTATGCTTGGGAAGAAGACGAGCACGTAACAATGATGGTCTGGCAGAACAATGTTTAAGGAGAACAATAAGGTTATTGAGACTGCTAACAAAGGCTTATTATACTCGACCTAGCATTCTGATTCACATTCTGCCAGTTACAGAGCTTTTGTATAATGTAAATCACATTGGCTTGGGCATTGTACATTGATCATACAACAGTTTAAATGGATTGCGAATCTTTTAATCTACTTCAAAAAGAATGAGATAACTGATTGAATAAAGAACGGGTGTATTCAAATGCTTCTGGCTTGCCTTTTTTTATATGAATGAAGGGATGTTTTATTTCATATTGACTGCGTTGTGTGAGTGTTATTGTCTACAATTGTTGTACACTGCAAACAGGATTTCCTTGCTGTTTGTTGGAACAATGAAGGTTCTGATTCTGATTCTAAGAATACAACGTGCTGTAGTTGTTTGTTTTGTTTTGTGTTTTTGTGTTTTTGTTTGTTTGTTTGTTTTAAGAAGGGGCACGGAATAGTTCACATAACCCAACAGCCTTACTTAAGGCGTTCTTTGCTCTTCCAACCAGAATGGAAGATTCAAGAGAGGCATAAATGTCTGTGTAAAGCCCGGAAGTAGGTTTTCTCGCTTTCCTATCCTATCCTATCCTATCCTATCCAGTAACTCGGAGGTCGTAAGGGAACCACAGATGATCGTTTAACCAGCGTACTCCATCTTTTCCTGTCCTCAGCAACCCTGATTGTTTCACTCAGTGTCAAACCAGTCCATTCTCGAATGTTGTCCTCCCATCATTTTTTCGGTCTTCCTCTTCTTCTACCTTCTTGCTCTGTGCCTTGCAGGATGGTCTTTGCAAGACCTGATGATCTGGTGACGTGGCCATACCATCGGAGTTTCCGTTTTTTAACCACTGTGAGCAGGTCATCGTGTTGTCCAATGGCTTGTGTGATGGTCTATCGGACTTCGTCGTTGGTGATGTGCTGTGGTATAAGAAATGCCCAGAAGTCTTCTGTAGCACCTCATCTCCATTCTTTGTATTCTTCGTTGTAGATCTGCTGTGTCCATGTTTCGCAAGCGTATAGGAAGATGGAGATGACAAGAGAGCGCAGCAGTCTTACTTTCTCGCTTTAAAGAAATGGAAATTCGCATTGACATGTGGCATTTTATTGCATGTGGGGTTTTAAATCTTCTTCTTCTTCTTCTTCTTCTTCTTCTTCTTCTTCTTCTTCTTCTTCTTCTTCTTCTTCTTCTTCTATGCCAAACAAAAAGAAAACATTATTCCGTCGACACTGGTGTTGTCAAACAGACATTTTGTATCTCGATGTTTTGAGTGATGAGTGTGTGTTTGTTGTGAATGTGGGAGTGTCTGTAAAATGTGAGCGCGTGTGCTGGTTACAAATTGCCGCGCTTTGAGTCTAATTTAGGAAAAAGGCGGCGCCTATAGCATCCAATAGTAGTAGCAGTAATGTTGTTGGTGGCGGTGGTGGTGGTGGTAGTAATAGTAGAGTTATTGTTATTATTGTTGTTGTTGTTATTATTATTATTATTATTATTATTATTATTATTATTATTATTATTATTATTATTATTATTATTATTATTATTATTATTATTATTATTATTAAAGTGATCTTAAAGATTATTTACTTATTACAAGTAGCGCACAATTCAAACAATGGCTTCAGCTTAGAGGTTGGGAAACACTATTGTTTCAAAAAGTGTTACAAATTTTTTCCATTCTACTTCGCAGGCCTGCTTGGATGGGTGACCGTCAAACTCGAAAAGAAACTAAATATCGCCCAACAGTCAACCGCGTCCCTGGTACCTGGTTCTCTGGAGAACCGAAGAAGGCGAACACGCCATAGAGAGGAGACTGCCTCCGACCGACCGGCAATTGCCCAAGCACTGCTGTGTGGGCAATGATGGGGTTAATGGTTTGACATGTGGCAAGTCTAACTTAGGACCAGGTAACCCCGCTGTGTGTTATTTTTAACGTCAAGAGAAGAAAAAAAAAGATTATTTGCCCATCACTACGCTGTCGCCAGATATTCAAATAACATACGCTTACTTTGCAACGTTACTTAACTGCATGTGAAATAAAGTTTAGAAGCCTACCCAATGATGAGCAATCGCAGTTTTGATAGCTGCGACATTCTGCGCCTTGCATCTCAGTTCAAAGATTGCTTCCCCCTTCCATCCTATGCAGCATGTGCGCTATTATGTATGTTGCACAAATAAAGCGATAAGGTTTTGTATCATCCACCGGCAGTGAGCGATACCGTTAGCTTTTGAACACTGTAGCATTCTGATGATGCCATAATAACTTAAAACATTCAGAAGCTACATTGCTACATTATTATGTCGTACGAACAGGGTCAAACGCGCGATGAAAAGTAGCGATGCTTTGCATCGATACTTTTTGAAAAGTATCGCTACTTTGCATCGCTCCGTTACGAAAGGATCGATCCTTTTCATCGCGCATTTCCGAGTTCTTCCGAATACATAGTATGCAAATTTTCCAAAAGTTTGATCGGAACTAAAGCGGAACACAAAACGGGCAATCGCGCCAATCTGCTTGCTTTCCTTTCGTTTTGCGTTACTTGAGGCGGGAAGATGGATGTAGATATTATTTATTAACTAATATTAATTCTTATATTTAGTTATTTGGAAAAATTATATTTATTAATTAATTTGCACAAGGACAATTGGAACTGCGGAATGTTACATAATACATGTATATTATTTCATTAGCTTGACCGATTTCAGTTTTGCAGAAACAGTGTGTTTCGCCTCGGTAAACTTCGGAACTGCGCGATGAAACTGCTCGAGCTAAAGTATCGATGCAAAGTATCGATACTTTTTCAGAAAGCATCGATACTTTTGCAATTGGCGTTCCATTTGAGAAAATGAGCGATCATTTTGAGAAAAGTAGCGATACTTTCCTAAACGGATACAATACAAGATTATTGCTTTAGGTCCAGCGGACTCTTCCGAGCCAAATCAGGACCAACCTAAACGGATGGATCCTTATGAGAATAGTAGCCTATCGATGCAAAGCATCGCTACTTTTCATCGCGCGTTTGACCCTGTTCGTACGCCATACATTATAACCTGCAGTGATGTATGGCCTACCTTGTCCGTGCATCTCGTCTTCTGATGTAGCATATATCAAAGATTCGTTGACTTGACTACAAGCACAGGCGCATAAACCAAGAAGAATGGAGCGTCGGAAATTTTTTTTTAAATGGATCCCGATAGCAGAGGGGTAGCTGCAGTATCATATATAGCTGCATACTAACATAAATGATGCGTACTACTACTCTCCCTATGTTATCGGGGATACACTAATTATTTCTGGGGATCCATTCTTCTTGGTTATTGCGCCTGTGCTAATACGCAGATTTGAAGTATCCAGCATTGTGCGATGGCGCCAGCTCTTGATTGCTGTCACATGCTGTGCCTTATATCTCATTTCAAAGACTTTTTGTTATCCAATGCAACATGTGCGCTTATTTTGTTAAGTACGTCGCAGAGTAGAGGGTTGTGTGAAGCCCTCCAGCATTGTACGTGTGTGATATCGCAGTGCAACATTTCCTGTTTATTATCTCATTCTATAAATCCTCTTGCTTTTTTTATTTTATTTTATACCACGCAGCTTCACAAGCGTGTCAGAGCTACTCCCTCACACGCTTGAACAAGCTAAACAACGTGGTATGTCATGCAAGCGCACGTGTTTTCAGCATGCAATAGGAGAGCCTTTATCTGTGGTTTTGAATCACCAAGAATGGTATCAGTAGAGAACTTTGCTTCATGTAAGTTCTCTGGCGTCAGGAATACCTTATAGCTTTGAAAGCTGCCGCAGCCAGTGAGTATCATTTTCGACGTGTGTTGTATAGGCCATTAGTTTTAAAATCTGCTCGCAGCATCGCGCTACTTAGATATGCACCTTATACCTTTAGACTTGAAGGCAGAAAAAAGCATTATAAGATCATCTTCTACATGCACGTAGAGAGAAAAAAGGAACTGGAACTATTACTCAGTATTCCCAACGAAGAGGTCCCTTAAAGTTGACCATACTACACTGCCTTATATTTTGAAGGTATAATGTGATTGTCTTTCTGTCGTACGTTCCTCCACCCCATATAGGAGGACCAATGTTGGGATGAGAGCATGTTTTCTATTCCTTAGGTTTGTTTTGAAAGCTGCATGCAGAGTTGATCTCCTTCTACACATGTAATCCTGTACCTTATGTTTTGAAAGCTAGATCCGATGTTGAGCTACTTTTAAGTGCATCTTAAACCTTTTGACTTGAAGGCTGCAGCAAGCGTAAATCATATTCTATATACAGGTATCCTATACCCTAGGTTTTCAAAGCTGGGTTCAGTTTTGAACTCCTACATGATTGCATCCTATACTTTAAAGTACCTTAGCATAGATGTAGATGTCTACATGTTTCGTAGGTCTTTAGGTTTTTAAAGCTAGATAAAGTAGCTTAGCTTTATTGTCGCGTGATTGATCATTTTGTGCTACAAACACCAAATTTTGCACAGACATAGAGTTTCACATGCTAAACAAAATCTGATACAGGGTTTTTTAAAATTTCGATTAATGATCTATTTATAGATGAATTTCAAAATGGCCGCCGACGGTAACTCTGAAATCAAGGTTCACAGCTTATTTTCATTGATCCACTGGTCCAAAATTGAAAAAAAATTGGTACAAAGGTACTATGCTGTGTGCAAAAGAAATATCTGATACAAAATCAAAGAAAAAAAAGTAGTTATTAATCCTTTCAGTGTCTATAAGCCAGGATACCTGTGCCCATCCTGGACTTCCTTGCCATCGTTTGTAAAAACAACGAGCAACTGACACCAAACACATGAAGTGCCAATTAAAGGAGTCTTTTGTTTCCGAGAATGACCTTGAATTCGATTACATTTGTGATCAGAAAGCTTCTACTGTAATTGCCATTCAAAGTGAACGAGTGTTTCCTCCCAACACTATTTTCTTAAATCATATGACTAAAAAGTTAAACCCCATTTTCTCAAGAACTGTTGGGTGGATTGCAATGAAGGTTAAGGAGATAGTAGAGTCTATAACGCTGATCATAAAAGTTAAGGTCGTTTGAAGATCAAAGGTCAAATCAAGGTCATTTGTCATAAAAAATAATTGCTTGGAAACACATGGCAGGGTACGGTTAAAAGTTAGCACTGCCCAACTTTACTTGGCACAATGGCAAATGGATTTGAGCTCATTTTGAGTTTTATAGGGTCTGACATCTTCTTTATCTGTGTGATTAGCCTTTCACTGAGAAATTCTTGGTACTGTTTGCAGCCAAGATTCTGGAGACCCCGAAGAGATTCATGAACAGCAGTGTCGACAATGTTGTTACTGTGAATAGTGACAAATTCTGTGCTTCTTTCCTGGAAGGGATTGCCTGCCTCTTGAATTACCTGACAAGTTCTGACACCCCAGTCATGAAGTCTTCTTGGAAACTTTTTCTCTGCTCATGGTGAGTCTCTGACTCGGCCAATGTCCCTCCAAGTGTCATCTGGAACTCTGCAATCACACGTGAAATTTCAGGGCCACCAATTAGCCAACGAAGAAGCTCTGAAGGTTTTCAGTCAGTCCGACAGCTCCACCCTCACCTTTGATTATGGCATTGTTCTGCTCGTGAGCCTGATCCAGTGCGAGCTTAGAAAAAGGTCGCTTGGTTTTCTGAAGCACAAAGTGACCTTTCATGAACTCACACAAACAGTCACTGTCACCATTCAGGATTCTTTTCATATTGTTGATGTGGATGGACAACCATTATGCGTAGTTGTGACAGTCAAGCGCAAAAAACCATGGAACCATCCTTTCCAATGACTGAATGTACAGCGGGAAGTCACCCTCACGAAGGGAAGAAACCAAGACCAGGAGCAGGACTTGAAGTTGCATGATCATGAACCAGAAGTGGAAAGCTGGAGATGTCTGGACCATGTGCAATTTCCATTCTTCAAAGCTGGAGACTTTCTCTTCCACTACTGCACAGGTTGCAACATATTGATCATATGCTATGTTCATCAACTTGAAGAGAGCACAAACAGTTTGTTGATGGGCCAGGCGGGCTCTAGTAACATGGCTGGCTGAAAGCAAGGACTCTGCTACACCTGGGCTCACGAGCTTTGCGTTCACCAGAACCGTCTGTCCAGCCACTGTCATGAAGAAATGTGCCCAGTGCCTTGAGAAAATCCATTTCAGTATGGAGCCCCCCATCATAAGTATTAACTTGTCTTCCCCGTATTTGTGAGGATCTTGCCACTGAATCTGCTTTGCTATGGCGTATAGAGGTTGATCAAGAGCAATGACCGGGCTCTGCACAGGATTTAGGAAATCAACTGCATTTCTCACAAGGTCTATGGCATGCTTGATCATTGCAGGAGATTTTGAATTCTCCTTAAATAACTGCATCAAACTGGATATGCCTGGCGTGTTGTCCCTGGCGTGTTGAGGAAAAGCAGCATGGTACGCGCCCCAGGAAACAGAGTCTATCTCTTTCATTTCCATCCACTTGTGCTCAGAGCTCACTGCTTCTGTGAAGGCACCATCACCAGCAGTCCTGCCACACACACACACACACACACACACACACACAATTTGATTTAGAAAACTAGACAGAGTAATGAAGGTATGGTGATGCACCATTCAGACATGTTCCAATTAGTTCACTGTTTCCAGCAGTCCACTGACTGCATGGTCCATCTTCTTGGGATTGTGATGAATTTAATATACTGTGATTATATATATATCTAAGTTTCAAATGTGTGCAGATAATGCTGGTGAATTGACTTGAAACATTTTCATTTTACTTTTTCTATGCAGTAATTAATGTGTAATGAGCACCAATTGTGCGCACATTTTTACACATACTTGTCAGTACAAAATGAGTCTTGAATTGAATCTGCAGTGTCTTCATCTCTCATTTCTGTATCGTCACATCCACACTGGTCAGTGCCACTGGACAAATAAAAAGAAAAGGAATGAAATTTAACAGTTTACTCTCTAAGACACATGTAAATTAGTAATGCAATCTGCACTTTTTTGTTACTGTTACAAATTTAGGCAAGCCAGTTATTTCATATTAATGTTGGTGCATCATCAAAAACTGATACTTTGCGCTTTTGTCATTTTATTTATTTAACAACCGCATTCATTTACATGATGATGGTCAACAAACAAGAAGAAAAACAATAACATCAACACACATACACACACATATATAAACACATCCTCTCCCCCTCCCACCACTCATCAAGCCTTTTAAAAAGCCTAGTTGGTAACCTACCAAGTTCATGAAACTCAGTCAAGTTCTTCGCCAAAGTGACATATGTTGATCCTTGCGATTGCTGCTTGGCATTTGCTGGACACTGAGGTTTATCACCACGAACTTTCTTCTGGCAGAAAGCACAAAGACTCCAATCGGTTGCTGGCTCTGGCCTCTTGGAATTCACCATACACCTTGCAAAAAACAGAAAAGTATGTATTTATTATACATATTTTATAATTACCTCTGGCAGAAATGCGAAATGTGTCACAAAATAACTGTTACTTAAAAAAAAAACACAGCTTATTGAGGGAAACAATTTCAAAAACAGGCCTCTTATGATTATTTGGTTTGAAAAATATGCACACAACGAAAGACGGTCTTTAATCAGAAGTGAGGAAGAGGGTGGGGGGGAAGGTGGGTGGAGGGTTCATAAAGTGGCCATCTGCATCCCTTCAGCAAGTGGAGGAATGTGCCTTCCCTGAATGTATCGTCTCATATTACATTTACAATTCTGAGATAAATGATGCAGTGCTCTATGTGTGAGTGCTGGAATTGACACTGGCTACATAGACACCAGTTAGTCTAGTAACGAGGCACTATAAGTGGCCATAACAGATCGATGTACAAAAGAGCAGAACAACATTATATCGTGCTATTACGGAAGGCAGCAACTGAATATGAGCGAACTTACCGAGGAATTTGCTGTGCATCCCTCTTTTCTGCTGCTGGAAGCATGTTGTTGTTGTCAGAGGCCGCCATCTTGATTGCTTTGTGTGCGGAGCTCAAACAATTGGAGTATTCTTTTAAAATATAAGCACTCAGTGTGGAACATAATTATATATTTGATTAATGATTGTTTACATTTTGCATTAAGTCTGATGTATATTGATATTTGTTTTAGTATTTTTGACAAAAATAAAATTTAGCCCTGCCCTGCAAAGTGTTTAATAATTCGTCTGCTACAAAGGCTTGTTTAAATTAATTTTTACAAAATATACATTGCTAATTTTTTTAAAACCCTGTTTCAGAAACGATTTAAGTCATCACCATGGTCCATTCGAAACAGTTTTCACATTTGTAGCATGAAGTGATCAAAGCAAGCATAGAACTGCAACAATAAAGCGCAGCTAAAGTGTTGATCTCCTTCTAGACACGTATCGTTACTTTAGGTTTTGAATACTGCATCCTACACTGATCAGCTACCTCTAAATGTTTTTGCATAAGACTTTCATGAAAGCTGCAGGGAACATCTTATTATATATATCATCTTCTACATATATCGTATACCTTTACGTTTTGAAAGCTGTAGCCAGCGTTGATATCCTTCTATACATGCTATAATGTAACTTAAGGTTTTGAGAGTTGCGGCCATGCAGTGTTGAGCTACTGAGGCCACACAATACAACAGTGGGCATAATGGCTGCTGGATTGTTTTACACAAGCAGGCAAGCAGGGGACTGGTGATTGGCACGGGACAAAAGAAGCAACCCGGCCAAAGGTTTCACGACTGAAAAGAACCTTCTCTCTCTCTCTCTCTCTCTCTCTCTCTCTCTCTCTCTCTCTCTCTCTCTCTCTCTCTCTCTCTCTCTCTCTCTCTCTCTCTCTCTCTTTTGTGAAAGCCGTGAATGGGGAAGTTGATAGCTATTGCCTGGCGCAGCTTCATGCTTAAGGCCCCTTACAATGCAATCTCTCCTACACGCTTGCCAGCACAACTTCACAATGCCCGTCAATGCAATCTGCTTAACTATTGTATTATTGTCCGCACAATTCCCGTTTTTAAAAAGACACAATTACAGATTTTGCGAAATGGTGTGTTGTATAAGCGTAGCTGTAGCTCTCATCTCAAACAATGGTCAGTGCACTGCTTTTAATACAATCTGCTTAACTATTGTGTTATTGTCTGCACAGTTTCCGGTTTTCAAAGACACAACTACAGATCTTGCAACATGCTGTGTTGCCCAGAGTTTGCTTTATCTCTGAAACCATTGTCAGCGTACCGCTTTCAATGCAATCAAATGCTTTCCAGCTTCACTATAAAGTAAAAACTAAATTTATGTTGTATACAATCAAGCATAGCCGTTTTTCTGCAAGCATCCCTCGGAGGACAACAATGGTCTAAAACAAGATAATAAGCCATTGAGATGTATTAACAGACTCAGCTGAATACCAGCATAATCAAAACGTGTTGATTTTCTGGTTTTTGGTTTTACCCTGAAGAACCAAAATGAAGGCATGGAGCAATAGGAGTACTTCCTAAATAGCTGTCAACATGTATTTTGACCGCTTTTCAGGGGAAGCAACTCTCATTGACCTACTTTACCTACTTTCGGTTTATGCTGTCAACATGTATTGTGTAACCGCATTTCAGGGGAAGCAACCTACTTTCGGTTTATTTAGGGATAATGCCTAGGCCACTCTCCTGTACTACCTGGAAGGTAAAAGTTATGAAGAACCAAAATGAAGGCATTGAGCAATAGACCTGTACTACCTGGAAGGTAAAAGTTTTGAAGAACCAAAACCAAGGCATGGAACAATTGGCCACTACCTGCACAGTCTGCAAGGTAAAAGTCATCAAAATCTGTTCCGGCAATTCTCAGGTACAGCGCAAAACGTGTTGAGAAAATGATGGACCTCAGCGACTTGACCTTCGAGAAAGTGGGATGATATTTACAGTCTGAGCAATAGATTAAAAATTTGAATATTTAAAAATAATCACAGTTGGTAAAGTCATTTTTGAAGAGAAAAAAAAATAAAGAACAAATTTATTTCGAACACGAAAGTGAAATACCGACAGAGGATGGATCGCCCACAGACTGATTGTCACGAAATGATGGGCCATGAGAGTATTCCTGTATTACAAATGATCACAATCGGTTAAGCCGTTTTAAAGATCTAGAGCAAAACCTACTACTATAACTACTACTACTACTACTACTATTACTACTACGACTAGTAGTAGTAGTAGTAGTAGTATAGTAACAGTGGCAGCGGCAGCAGCAGGAGTAGCAGCGACGAGTAGTACCAGCAGCAGGAGTAATAATAATAATAATAATAATAATAATAATAACAATAATAATAATAATAATAATAATAATAACAATAACAATAATAATAATAATAATAATAATAATAATAATAATAATAATAATAATAATAATAATAACATTAATAATAATAATAATAATAATAATAATAATAATAATAATAATAATAATAATAATAATAATAATAATAGATAAATAAAATAAAATAAATACTCTGTAGGTCGTGGACTAGTTTTAAAGCAAAGCATACCTAAAGCCTATTTATCTTCCTTAAATGCGAGAAGGATGAACTACGCTTGGCTCTCCTATCCTTTTGCCAGTGTTTATTTTGAAAAAAAAAGAAGAATTAACTACTTTTAACTTCTCTCTGGTTTTTGTCAGTGTTTTGCAGTGGTTGGCTTCTTTTATGTGGCTATATCACGTGTAAGTTACCTATGCTTTATCCCAGTCAACGAGCTTGCCAGGCCTTTTTCACAGTCTTTTCAATCTTTAGCCTTTTCATTCCATTCTAGTCTATTGTTTGCTGTCATACCGTGCGAGCGTTTATATTCATTCAGCGTGACTGGGTCTTGGAGAGAGAGAGAGAGAGAGAGAGAGAGAGAGAGAGAGAGAGAGAGAGAGAGAGAAGGAGAGAGGGGGAAGGAGGGAGAGGGAGTAAGCATCGTCTAGTCTCTGCTACGCAGTTTGCTATGTGATGGTGTGTGTTCCAGTGTGGTATGTGAGTAAAGTAACATTTTGAAATACAGCACGCACAGCCGGCTTCGTTGTTGGTTGTATACAATCGGGGCGGTTTTTCAAAGAGAGGAAGTCGGGGGTTAGGTTGTAAGGGGTGGAGGGATGGGGGTGGGTGGGAATGAGATGGAGGGAGGGAGTAGGGGAGAGATGTGAAAAGGGGTGGGAGAAGGAAAGAATTCATCTGTTATGTTTTACTCTTGTGTATGTGATGCTCTGTGCCTTTACCTGTTATTGATGCTGACACCGCATGCCTTTTTGTGTTACCGATGCTATCTGTTATCAGTGTGTCACACTTTAAACCTGGCACTGTTTGTATATTAGGTTAGGTTGCGCTACGTTACGTTGCATTATATTGTGTTATGGTGTGTTATGTTACGTTATGTCATATTACTGGTGGTTTGTGTCGCAGTAGCTTCATTTTTACTGTCTTTATGTTTTGTCACTATTTTCTGTATTATTTCACCTTCCCACAATTGATGCAAGGGTTAAGGTAATGGTTGTTATCGCACCTTATCTTCATTTTTGCCCTTTTCCTCTTGTCTATCGGTGTCATTGAGGTCGTACTCACCATCGGCTTTAGCATGATCAGTTGCCTGGCAGTCAGTTAGGCGACGCACACACGGCAACTAGTGAACGCTTTGGTTGGCTTGAGTTCCAGCCTGTATCGGCCAGCGCCTTGTGCAGCTCTTTAGATAAAAAAAAATCGTTAAATAAAAAAAACACGACTAAATAAATAAATAAATAAATGATCATCGTCGTCACTACCACCTTCATTAGCAGCAGCAGCAGCAGCCTGGTTTTTAGCTTTTTCTCTGTCGTTCTCATCATCATCATCATCATCATCATCATCATCATCATCATCATCATCATCATCATCATCATCATCATCGTCGTCGTCGTCGTCGTCGTTATCATTGTGATCTTCATTGTCCTCACAACCATCTTCAATACTGACATCTTTCATGTAACCATCGAAAATTATCTCTTTGCTTCTGGTATAGGTTCAAAGCAGTTATTTTACTCTCTCTCTCTCTCTCTCTCTCTCTCTCTCTCTCTCTCTCTCTCTCTCTCTCTCTCTCTCTCTCTCTCTCTCTCTCTCTCTTAGTCTAATCTCTATTGAACTCTTTTATTCCAGCTTACTTCAAATCTCAATTCGGCAGCAGCAGTTCACCCCCGTTGGGGTGCCGGGGGTTTCAGTATAAATAGTATCCCCACTTTCTGGAAATTTTGTGCTTTAAATTCCCACTGTCGCTGTCTTTCTCATTTGCTCTTTCTCATTCCTGTTCTTTTCTATCAATCTGCTATACTATTGTCTTCTTCGCTAGACCAGTCTCCTACCTTTTTTCTTGAAAACTCTTCCGGGACAAGACTCCTTGTTTGTGTATGAGGTCTGTTGGATCAGCTTGGGAATATTGGACGCTTTCTGCCAGGTGGTCACTAGGGCTTCCTATGATGTTATTATTTAGCAATGTAGGCATTTTATATGTATGTGTTTTGTTGATAATTTATAATGATGTTTGTATTCTATTTTGTTTTTGTAAACGGGGGTTCGATAAGTTGGGGTGAGGCCTCAGCCGTCCCCTGCGTGGGATGTCTTTATTGTAAAGTGACTGGCTGGTGGAGAACTTTCTGTTTTACCACTAGGGTTGTTTCAGCAGATCTTTTATGCGGATCGGGGGTTTTCCGGTCCTGATTTGGCTCGGAAGAGTCCGCTGGACCTAAAGCAATAATAATGTAATGTAATGTAGCAGCAGTTCCCCCTTGGGGGTGCCGGGTGTTTCTGTATAAATAGTATTCCCACCTTCTGGAAATTTAGTTCTTTACATTCCCCCTGTCGCAGTCTTTCTCTTTTGTTCTTTCCCATTCATACTCTGATCTATCAATCTGCTATACTATCTTCTTCGCTAGACCAGTCACCTACCTATTTTCTTGAAAACTCTTCCAAAACTCCTCATTTTTGTATGAGGTTTGTTGGGTCAGCTTGGGAATATTGGACGCTTTCTGCCAAATGGCCACTAGGGCTTCCTATGATATTATTATTTAGCAACGTAGGCATTTTATATGTGTTTTGTTGATATTTTATAATGATGTTTATGTTCTATTTTGTTTTTGTAAACGGGCGTTCGATAAATTGGAGTATAGCCTCAGCGTCCATTGCGTGGAATGCCGTTATTGTAAAAATAAACGGCTGGTGGAGTGCCTTCAGTGTTACCACTAGGGATGTTTCAGCAGATCTTTTATACAGATCAGGAGTGAGTCCACGTTCAACCAAGTTCTGGTCCTGATTTTGTGGTCCTGATTCGGCTCTTTGCAGTCCGCTGGACCCTGTAAGCAATGAATAACTAACTAATCAGCAGCAGCGTAAGGACACATTTTCCCTTTCATGCGAACTTTGTTCTCATTCAAGACCCCGCAAGAAAGTGAACTTTTGACTGTCGTGAAGAGTGGAAGGAAATTATTTGTATTATAGTCCAAAGCCTGGTTACTGCTGAGCTAAACACCGTCTGAATTACTAATGGCCAAATTGCTATTGCTCCGTGTTCAAACAGCACTGTTTCCATTGTTTTCACGCACTAAAACATTTCAAGAGACCCAAGACTGTGTTGACTGTTTTTTTCGTTCGAAGACTACTTGGCCTTGGAAACAATATAGTGAGAATACAGACTGGTCAAACGGAATGGTTTCTCATTACAACTTTGAGATCGATGTGGAGAAAAAGAGTTCAGAGCTTCTCTTTGTGTATGGTCAGCTTCGTGAGGGTGGTACCCCACTCTTTTCTTTGAATGTGTGTGTGCGTGTGTGTGTATGTATATATATATATATATGTGTGTTTGTGTGTGTGTGTGTGTGTTTGTGTGTGTGTTGTTTTTTTCTTCATCTTTTTCATATATCCGGCAATCCTGAAGAACTTCATTTAGGTAAAGTGGAGATGATTTTTGGGCAGTGTATCTCTCGCTTTGTCTGCCTGTCTGTCTGTCTGTCTGTCAATCTCTGTCTCTGTCTCTGTCTCTGTCTCTGTCTCTCTCTCTCTCTCTCTCTCTCTCTCTGTCCCTCTCCCTCTCTCTCTCTCTCTTTCTCTCTTGTTATTTTTTTTATTTTTTTTGCGTTCGAATGTCACCGATCTAGGTTTTCATCAGGGTCTAGGTTTTCACTTGCTGAACCTTAAAACTGTTTAATTAAGGGCTCTAGATACTGTGCTTGGGGTGCAATATTTCGTGTCTCCCCACATGTGGAAGATGTCTCTCATCCCACGTATTAACCTGGCTAGTTTCTGCTAACCTGGCAACTATACCTGTGTGCTATAACCACTACGCTGTCGCGCCCTCTCCATGTAGTTAACCTTGGCCGTAGGTAGATCGCTTCCAAACGTGACATGTTCAGTATTCTATAACATTGTACCGAGTCAGCTTTGACCTTTGACCTTGACAATATCGGAACGTCTGCAGGTCTTGCTAGTGTGAAGAAATGCACATTTCAAACACTCGAAAGCAAAATAAAATAAAATACAATAAAATTTAAATAAAATAATAAAATATAAATAAATAATTTTTAAAAAATATATACATATAAATAAATTAATTAATTTTTAAAATTTATTTCATGTTTTTATTTTTATTTTTGGTTTGTTTGTATTATTTATTGGTTTGACTAGATTTGGACAAATCAGTTTGCGCTGAAAACAACAACTGATTGCAAAGGCAACAGCAAAAAGCAATGGATGTTAGTCTAGAGAACTACATTGATAGAGGCATTCTAATGGCTAGCTGGGTCCTAGTTCTCCTTCCATGCAGTCATTGTCATGTAATGAAAGTTTACTTTTGTATTGTGTCCAGTATTAGTAGATAATGATTTGGCTGATGCTTTACAGAGACTGGTAAAAATCGATGTAACGTTTCAATTGTTGACTGCAAATGCAACAGTTTTCTCTTCTTTTTTTTCTAAAGGCTTTTTACAGTGTTTGTTGCCGATTTCTAGGGTAGTAATTGTAATCATTCTAAATACAGCTAATGGTCCAGCCACACGTCTCACTACGTTTGTAAAGGGTCAACGGTCAACACTATTTTTCCTCATTTACGTGCGTACGCTGTCGTTAAGAAGATGAGCGTTCTATTTCCTTTCAACACTTCCCTTCCCTTCCCCCATCGGTTTAACGCGTCGTTGTCCATCCTATTACATTCCCGTTGGATGGACTTCAATCAATGCCTAATACTTGTAACTTAGCCTTAAACCACTGACTGAACATACAAAACTAAACTTACTGTATGGCATATTCCTGGTTTGCCTATTTCCTGTTAAGTCTAGAATTATTTGGAGTCTGCTTGTGTTTTAAGTATATAGAAAAATTTAATTTGTCAGACCTGTCTTTACTCTGTCCATGCAGAAAGTCGTTTTAGTTAGTCGAATGCTTTTTTTAAACAGCTGAACGCATAAAACCCGTGTCGAATTTCAATGTATTTAATCATCTTATTTTGATGCTAAAGATAGGTGGCGGCATGCTAGATATTCGGCCCAGAAAAATATGCTTTCGTTTTATGTATTTCATATTGCAGATGGGCGTAGCTAAATTATGTGTTTTGAAAGAGAAAGGTTTTGAATATTTTAGATGTTAACAAAAGGGATGCAGCTGCCTTAAAAGAAAATTACTATCTTTTTTCTTTTCTTTTTTATTATGTGTTTTATTGCAAACTTTTATCATACACCGGAACCTCAATATAGCTCAACAATGCTAAGTATGGATTTTGTTTTTATGTTTCAGATCCTGTGGTGATGATAATAGGCCAGACTGCATTATCTCAAGAGTGAAACGTCCTGTCCAATGCTCAGAACTACACTTCCCATCCCCTAAGATCACATCCGATGAAGTTGGTTATCTTCTCAACGGAAGGACGAACATTAAGTTACAATTGGTGAAGGAAAAGTCCCCAGAATGAGATGCCAAAGACACCAAGAACTTTATCTTGTTCTTGAAATTATCGTCTTCATGCCGCATCCAACCAAATACCTTAGGCGCCTTCAGTTTTCGTAACGGATGGACGGATCATCTGCGCATTACAAAAGGCCGTCAACTTCTTTCTTTTCTTGACGTCATACTCGTGTCATGGTATGAGACATGATGACGTCTTTTTCCGAGGACTTCGCTAGTTCATCTGGGATACGTGACGATGATATCTTCTCTAACACCTGCTTGGTAGCTTGTGGAGTGTTTGCTTGGCCCACCCTTTATTCCTCAGTCCTTGGAGTTATGTATGAGATATGCATAGAGTACGAATTATCTTTCATTGCACCGGATGTGTGATTTATCAGTATTTTTGTTATGTGTGAAAACGTGGCAGGCTTTCTTCTTCTTGCCTTTTTTTTAAACAAAAAAGGATACATTTTAAAAGATTAAATGAACTGAGCATGAAATGGGTCAAGATTTGTCGATATTACTCATATACAAGACTTTTAAAAATTAACAGAGCGCGCCGTAACATGTATTGTTAATGTTGTCGACAATCTTCTGAAATACATATCATTGTTTAGAATGTGTTTGGAAATACCAACGCCTCTTTTCTTATGTCTGCGATGCAATTTGCGTTGGAAAGATGGTTCGTCCATTCTGTAGAGCAGAATGTCAAGCTTTCTTGCCCTAAGCAATGATCATAACTTCATGATTTATTGATGCATAATGTATTATTATACGAGATTATTATCAGTGCCTTCACCTTGAATTAAATATCCATTTTTTGTAGTGTTTTCAAAAGGAGTTCCAACCCAGGATTTATGTGCATGTTCAATCATTTGTGCGGAATTTATGTGCAATAATGGTACAATCATGCAGCTTGTACGAAATGCCGATTATGTTGTGGAGAACATTAAAATCAAAGATTATATATAATATATAATCGGTTTCAATCGTTGGCTCCAACTTTGGAGTTATGTGCAATTTCACTCATTTTGGATGAATTTACACGTATGCGCATTAATGGTACAATCATAAAGAGTGTACAACATACCGATTACAGTGTGGACAATGTTTTAACCAAGCACTACATTTAATCAAGGATTACCTATGATCAGTTTGAATCATTGGCGCTTAATGGCTTATTTAAATAAATAAAACAAAAACAAAAAAACTAAAACAAATACTAGTTTCGGACAACAGGATTTTGCTTGCAGTTTGGATCAAGCACGAAGAACTACAACGATTCTGGATTGTTCTGTGTGCCTTAAAGATTGTGATGTTCAGTTAGGATTCATTGTACACGCGTGGTTTTATTTATTGGATGAAGTACTGTGTGAATGGTTTGAATACGAAACGAAATTTGGAGAAAAAAAAACAGTGGTATTTGACAATCATATAAATCCCCCAGTTTGTGTAGTATAATTACTTTTGTGTCTATTGGTGTGTGTGTGCCGTTTATTACGTAGATTCGCAATAGTTGGATTACATAAAGAATTTAACCCCTTCCTCCCTCGTTAATGCTGGTTCAGATCTTCATATTCGAATTTTCAAACTCGGATTTAAAATTACAATGTATTCAATTTGCCAAAGAAGGAGACTGTAATTGTTTTGATGAACTCCTTTTCTGTATTTTTATTTATTTATATCTGAATGATTCGGTTTCCATGCGAATTCATTTATAGACTGTGATCTGCCTATAATATTAAATGTAACTGCAGCTATGATATGGTTTTTGTAGTAGTAGCTGAATATTTATTGTTTGGCAAACAAATATGGAAGTGATGATGGATTCATGTGGTGATTTGCGATTATGGCTGTGCAATGGATTATTTCTTAACTTCTCAAGTATAATAAAATTGCACGAGTTGCCATGGAATTGAAAATGGTGCTTCTGATTAACGAATTTTGCTCAACTGCCGAATGCGTTGTGTACGATCATATACCGTATTTGATTTTTCGAAAAAGTGCCTGTGTCTGTAAAAGACAAATATTTTTAATGGAATGATTTTTTTGGTATAATATCATACAAACAATCAGAGAAATAGATCTAAATTTTCTTGAATAAGAGTCAACATCATATCGCAACGCAATGGCATATTGCAGTGAAAATAGGGAGGTACATATATTCATCCAAGTAAACGCGATAAAGCTAACGAAAGTTTAAAACAATGATGTTGGGTGCCCAGTTTGTTCTAATTATATTTAGCAAGGATGCATTCGAATTCGTGCTACTTCGAACGTGGTGTTGTAGAAAGTTCTGAATTATTTCTACAAAGGGAAATGTATTAACAATATTCTACCTAGTGAAAGGAGTGGTGCTGGATTCTGTCAAATACATGTATGCAGCATAGAATTTGAATGATTTACACCTACGCTGGATTTATTTCTACATTCCTAATGGTGTTGATAGTTGTGAATTACTTTCTACCAAGGGAAAACATTATTGAAAATATTCTACAAGTAAAACGATTTAGTGCTGAAATCAGTTAAGTGCATACATGTAATATGGAATTTGAATGATTTAAACCTGGGCTGAATTTATTTCTACACCCTTCAGTGGTGTTTACAATTCTGAAATAATGTTTGTTTCTACCAACGGAAGTATACTGAAAATATTCTACCAAGTGAGAAGATTGGTGTTTGACTCGGTCGACTGCATATGGAATTGTGAGGATTTAAGCGACAAATGCTGGATTTATTTTTTTCTCTTCTATACTTCGGATTATTGTGATTCCAAACTATGTAATGTTTGGTTCAGTTTTTCTTATGGAATAATGCGACTTCAACATTAATTGTGATGTCGGATTAACGTGATCATGTTGGATTACCGAACGCGAACTTCGCATTTTATGGATTACCGTAGTTCTACAACGAACAAGGTAAGTTTCTTTCATAATGTGTTTGTACAATTTCGTCTGTGTCATCCAGTTTGCTTTAGATTGTGTGCTAGGTAATTAAATAATTTGTGCGCGTGAATATGTCAAAATTTCCGTGTGTAAACATGGGAACAATACACCACCTTGTATCTTGTATGCGTGCAAATGTGCGCGTGTGTGTATGTGTATGAGAGAGAGCGAGGGAGAGAAAGAGAGAGCGAGAGGGAAAGAGAGAGAGGGGGGGGGAAGGGGGGTGCATTTTATAATACATTGTCGATACGTATCTGTTTTTTTTATCACCCGACCCTACCACTTTCCATTTCGCCATCTCCTTTGTACTGATGCATGACATTTACAAAGAAATGAGGACACTGTTACATCATTTTCATATCGGAAGTTCCCAATTTACATCATGGTCTGAAATTCCACGGCAGGGTACTTGACCCTGTCGCGTGGAGAACGGCGAGAGCTTGGTGGGTGGCCACCCGCTTCTTTGTGAGGATATTTTTTTTGTTGGTTCCTTTGAGTTCTAGTCTTTGAAAAGGGAGAGGCATTCAGCATTAATGTAGGGAGTTGGGTTTTTTTTGTGGTTGAGTATGGTATAAGAAATTTCATTTTCGTTTCAGATGATTTTATATCAACTGGCTTCTTTTGATTGTGAAAGGAAACAAATCTTAACTGTGTTGTTGTTGCTGTTGTCGTTGCTCTTCTTCTTCTTCTTCTTCTTCTTCTTCTTCTTCTTCTTCTTCTTCTTCTTCTTCTTCTTCTTCTTCTTCTTCTTTGCAAGAAATATCCTGAGCCAAACGATTGTTCACTTTTGTGTGTCGGTCAGTGAGTCGGCCAGTCAGCCAGTCATTCACTTCTACAGTTAGTGCTCTTACCAATCTGCTGCACACTGTTTACATAGTATGCTTAGATGACCAGCCCCTCGCTTTTGCTCTTCCTACGGTTAACGTTACGAACAGAATGTTCGTCAGTAAACGAAGGTGCAGAAACTTACCCGTGGGTGTGTTTTGCTGGCATGTTGTGATTGGTATTGCAAAGCGCACTTTCCCTATATAAAAGGTGCAGTAGGCGCTAAAACTACCGTACGCAACAGTAAATATACTAGTAGGAAAAAAATAGTATAGGGTGCGGTTTCTCCATGGAAACATGCGAGAGAGAGAGAGAGAGAGAGAGAGAGAGAGAGAGAGAGAGAGAGAGAGAGAGAGAGAGAGAGAGAGAGAGAAGGATGAAGCACACACTTGTTGCAAGCTTGCTTACTCTGTAGCGCCGGGGACTACTCAGCAACATGTCAAGATGAGAATAGTATTAAATTGAGTGGTCTGTCTGTGTGCATGGAGTGACTGTGAAAAACTAAATAGGTCGTATATTTAAAGAGCGGTGTATGGCAGTATTCTACGAGGGGTTATGCAAGGGAAGCAATCTATGTTGGATGTACTACTTTTAGGTGGTCGCGGTTACTTCCCTGGATATTGCTACGGCACATATAGTCTAAGGGACGCTACTCGTGTCTTTGTTAACGTCTTAAGCTCCATTGACTGTTAGTCGCCCTTTTCTTTCCATATCCGTTATGGTTAACGTCTGAAAATTATTATTATTATTATTATTATTATTATTATTATTATTATTATTATTATTATTATTATTATTATTATTATTATTATTATTGTTGTTGTTGTTGTTATTATTATTAATATTAAAAACAAAATTATTCTAGTAAACAGAAAAAAAAAGTTTAGGCTTCTTTAGAGAATGAATTGAGGAATACATCATAAACTTACATTGTGTCATGCCTATTCCTGTATACGGTGATAGAACTCATAAATCCATGCTTGCAAGAAGCAGTTTTACAATAAGATCATAAAGATGATATAGAAAACACCGATGGATAGATATATGCTCTCCCACTCCCCAAGATCATCTTCGTTGTGTTAAAGTGTCACGTCAGCGTCATAGACCTTTTTGAAACTAACACTGAATGTTGCTCCATCCGAACAAACTGAAGATTAAGCCCCTCGCCTTCCCCCTCCCTTTCTTCTTCCCCCACACCCAACCCCCCAAAAAAAATTATTAAAAAAAAACTTTTAAAACTACGATTTTGATGTACAGCGATAAATTAGTTTGATTATGTGCCTATTACCAGCATCAATGTAGATTAACTAGCACAGCTGTTTAAGTGAGTATAGCAGGCATAGTTGTGTCCATTTACACAAACAAGGGTAAGACATTTACAATTCCAAGCTTAGCGGTCTGTTTGAACAACGATTAGCCATTTATATCATCTTTTACTGTAAGGACTTTGTTATTTCGCTAGTAAACTCATAGTCACTCACACACGTACACACACACACACACACACACACACACACACACACAAGTCTGTATTCATGGCAAATTGGGGTTTAGACGAAATGTAGTCATCAGAAAGCGTTTTATTTTATTTATTTACTTTTTTTATGGAAAGAGCGCAAAATTCATCTAAAAATGTAAGACTTTTTTTTTTAATGGAACTTTTTGTTGAAAAGTGATCTATTTCGTCTTCTATCCCTAACCCTTACCCTGACCCTTTTACTTCAAATTTTTCTAGAAAACGCTTTAAACAGCCCCTCCCAGATAAAACACTCCCATGTACTTAAAACATTTCCTTGCACTACAAGAGCACTCCCATGTACTATTTATGTATTAATTCATTTATTGTTTATATGCTGTTGTTATTTATCAAGAAGTGTATTACTGTTAGTAATTATTGTAATTTATTTAATGTCTGTGTAAGACCCAGTTTATGCATGTGAATGAACACACGTGTCTGCACTTTTGTAACGCTGCTGGGCTGTTGGCCTATGGAACGATGATTGATAATAAGCCTAATTATGTTCAATGATTACTGATGGTTTGTGTGGATGTGTAGTTTATAATTTGTATTTAATTTAAAATAATAATAATAATAATAATAATAATAATAATAATAATGATAATAATAATAATAATAATGATAATAATAATAATAATAATAATAATAATAATAATAATAATAATAATAATAATAATAATAATAATAATAATAATAATAATAATAAAAGCAACAACAACAATAATGTTTGAAAAAAATTATTATTATTATTATTATTATAAAAGCAACAACAATAATTTTAAAAAATAATAATAATAACAATAATAATAATAATAATAATAATAATAATAATAATAATAATAATAATAATAACAACAATTCATTTTCTCAAGCTCAAAACCAAACTTAAGTCTACTTTAGGCGATCTCATGCGCGCGCGCACACACACACACACACACACACACACACACACACACACACACACACACACACACACACACACACACACACACACACACACATGTTGTTGTTGTTGTTTGTAGATTATAGTCACACGACACTTTCGCATATAGGTGACTACTGGACCGATTTATACTGACACCAGCGGGCCAGTTGTTGGTAAAGGGGAAAATAATATGATCACACGTTGACCAATCCGGAATTCGAACCAGCGACCTTTCGTTTACTTACTAAACTACCCGGCCCCAGCACACACACATATGCATAGCCCCTCTTTTATTTGATATATAATCACTCAGTGTGCTGTTTCAGCCATGCGTTGTTCGCCTTGTATGTTCATATTGGCATTGTACCAAGGCATATTCCTAGTATTCATAATGCATACTTGACAATACAGTCAACTTGAACTTAAGTGTTTTTTGTTGTTGCATTTTTTATGACTCAAAATTTTGTTCTCATTATTTTTATATTCCTGACTTTTACATTGATTTTTTTAAAATTTGTTTAAAATGTTTTTGTTGTAATATTTTGGTATGTTTGTGAGTTGGAACATTAAATCAAAACACTTTTTTTTTTCCAAGAATAAATATTTAAACAATATTTAAACAAAAAGAGGAACGGTAGAGATTGTGCGGGAAAAGACTGGAAAAGGTGGGAGAGAAGGCGAGAATGTTGAAGAGCGAGGTTCTTAGCATCATAAAAAATAAGGTCTTTGGTTCCACCAACTATGGAACGAACGTGGCAAGGTAAATTTTAGTATATGAGCAAAATGATTGATTGATTTATTGTTGCTTTAGGTCCAGCGGACTCCTCCGAGCCAAATCAGGACCGGACAACCCCCGATCCGCATAAAAGATCTGCTGAAACAACCCTAGTGGGAAAATTGAACGCCCTCCACCGGCCAGTCACTTTACAATAAAGACATCCCACGCGGGGGACGGCTGAGGGTTTACCTCAACTACGCGAACCCCCGGTTACAAAAACAAAATAGAATACAACCATCATTACAAATCATCAACGAAACATATACATATAAAATGCCTATATTGCTAAATACTAACATCATAGGAAGCCCTAGTGACCACCCAGCAGAAAGCGTCCAACACTCCCAAGCTGATCCAACAGACCTCATACACAAACAAGGAGTCTTGTCCAGGAAGAGTTTTCAAGAAAAAAGGTAGGTCATTGATCTAGCGAAGAAGAAGATAGTATAGCAGAGTGATAGGACAGAGCAGGAATGGGAAAGAGTACATGAGGAAGATAGCAACAGTGGGAATTTAAAGCACTAAATTTCCATAAAGTGGGGATACTATTTATACTGAAACCCCCGGCACTCCAACGGGGATACTGTTGCCGCAGTGAATCTGTCATGCCTACAAAGGCAAGACAGGTTTTCAACTGGGGCTTTCACTGTTCCCTTTATAGGTTAGAACAATCTACAGTGGCAAGATTGCAATGCTCATGACCCCAAGGGGTATTATGAGCAAAAGCAAAAGCATTTAATAAGTATGCATTATATAACATACAATTTTATTCAAGTGTCCTCAAACTAGGCTGTTTTAGGCCATATGATATATACAATGAGTAAACTAGAATTTACATGTTCCAGGATACCTTTGGATAACAGCTTTGTGCTTTGCTACATTTGGGATCACAAAACACAATTTTTTGGTGTTTTTAAAAAACGCTGCATAAAGTGGCAATGCCTTACTGTTTTTATATTTTATTTAAACAAATCTGGCCATTTTTGTTGTAACAAATCACTGCAAAAAGGAATTTTTTACACTGTCAAAGAAGTTAGTCCAGGTTTTTTTTGTAAAAGGCAACTCAAAATACGGTAGTTTTTTTTTCTTTTTCTGGGTTATATATAGTCTGTGAAAAAACCTATTTTGCTGCTTTTATTTATTTTATTTATTACTCACCATTAACTTTCTCCTCCCTCTCACTCCTCTCTCTCTCTCTCTCTCTCTCTCTCTCTCTCTCTCTCTCTCTCTCTCTCTCTCTCTCTCTCTTTCTCTCTCTCTCTCTCTCTCTTCATTTTTCCATTATCTTTCTCTCTCAGACTTTTTTCCTCCCTGACCCTTCACTTTTGCTACAAAGTTCCGTTCTCTCGCCGAATAAATAAAATGGTTCAAGGACCGCTGGGGCAGCAGTTCAGGGGAGGTAGTTTGTAGTTTCTTGGGTTCCTTCTAGTTCCAATATAATAATGCAACGTTGTTTCCCTTTAACCATACTCTCGTTGCTTGCAGGACACATGCTTACCCGTGTCTCCGTTCACATTGGTGTTGTTGTTGTTGTTGTTGTTGTTGTTGTTGTTGTTGTTGTTGTTGTTGTTGTTAATATTATTATTATAGTCCACAGATTTCCTTGTATCTTAAAACAGTAAAAGATTTGTGTCTTCTTCCTCTTTGTATTTTCTTTTTCAAGAAGTCATTAATACAGACTTTTTTTTTCTTTTTTTTTAAAGTTAAACAAATTTCCTTGTTTTGCTTCACTCATTTTTATAGGTTATATTTATTATTATTAATGTTCTTTAATTTTATTTCTTTATTATTAATAATTTTATTACTTATTGTACTTATTATTATTATTTATTATTATTATTATTAATTTTATTTATTATTTAGCAAGGTTTTCTAATTAGTTGAACAACCGACAAGTAAGGATAAAGTAATAGTAAAAATGCTGTGATGCTGCTACTGCTGCTACTACTACTACTACTACTACTGCTGCTGCTGCTGCTGTTGCTGCTACTACTATTACTACTAAATTATTATTATTATTATTATTATTATTATTATTATTATTATTATTATTATTATTATTATTATTATTATTATTATTATTGAAAGAGAGTGAGAGACAGAAAGCAGAGAACAGAGTGAGTGTGCGTGCGTGCGTGCGTGTGTGTGTCTGTTCTTCTGTCTGTCTGTTTCTTCTTCACACCTGTTTGACAATCCCAGAACAAGTTTGGAGACGCGGTCGACCTGAAATCCTATCATACCCCAGACACCACAGGCTCCAGCCATGAACGCTGTACAGATGGGTACACACAGACACCACAGGCTCCAGCCATGAACGCTGTACAGATGGGTACACACAGACACCACAGGCTTCAGCCATGAACGCTGTACAGATGGGTACACACAGACACCACAGGCTCCAGCCATGAACGCTGTACAGATGGGTACACACAGACACCACAGGCTCCAGCCATGAACGCTGTACAGATGGGTACACACACACAAAGTACGGTCCAAACTCCCGTGGCTGAGACTCGCCGAGGTTCAAGTTCGCACGTTCCACTACTGAGTGTCTCAGCTACGCTGCTTGTGCAAGACCTTTTGCCGTGGCTTGTTGTCAGTCGTCGCTGGTTTCTAAAAAAAAAAAAAAAATTTTTCGTAATTGTTACGCCACTGAGTATCAGGTTGCTATAGCTAGGGTAGACTAAAAAAAATGTTGTAAAATGTTTGTGTAGAACGCAGGTCAGTAGCTATCTCCTATAGAGATGAGATTGGGGTATAGGGCGGCATCTTGGATAGAATTCCTTATTAGATGATAGGGAGAGACAGAGGGAGAGAGAGAGACAGAGAGAGACAGAGACAGAAAGGGAGAGAGAGACAGAGAGAAAAAAAGAGAGACAGAGAGAGACAGAAAGAGAGAGACAGAGAGAGAAAGGGAGAGAGAGAAATGGAGAGAGAGAAATGGAGAGAGAGCCAGAGAGAGAAAGGGAGAGAGAAATGGAGAGGGAGACAGAGAGAGAAAGAGACCGAGAGTGAGAGGGAGAGAGTGAGATGGAGAGAGAGAGACAGAGAGAGAAAGAGAGAGACAGAGAGAGAGAAAGAGACAGAGAGAGAGACAGAGAGAGATGGGGGGGGGAGGGAGGTCTACATTATACCCGTTTCATGTGTTGGTGGTTCAGGGATATGTGTGTAGGAGGGGAGTGGAGCTGGAGGGATGTGAATGAGTTGACTTAAGACCGTTCCTTTATTATATACAATTCTATTTATTCCTTGATCACTTTATAATTATTATTACCGGTTTGTTTTTTTCATATGTAAATTTTAAGTCTTTGTTTTGTAAACGGAAACGTGTATGTTATTATGCGTATAATATGTTTTATGTCGCACGTAGTTGTACTGCTCTTGTGTGTACATGTGTATTGGTTGTTTTTTGGTGTGTGTGTGTGTGTGTGCGTGTGTGTATGTGTGAGAGAGACAGAGAGAGACAGAGAGAGAAAGAGCATACGATTATTGCATTTTATAAGCGACTCGCCAACTGTTCACTGCATTTTTAGTGAATAACGATTTCTTTACTTGACTTGACTTCCTCCAGGAAACAAGGGAATGATAGGAAATATTTATCTTCCCATTTTCCCTAGTCAGTGGTTTGCCTTTGTGGTATAGTCCCAGATACAGCTGACCAAAACCTTGTTCAATAATAAGCTTACTTCCTACGCTGCCACCCTAGATTTTAGAACTATTTTGTGGGCTGCGAATTCTGTTTCAACAAGTTAGATTCTTTCCCATTTCGATTGCTAATCAACCAAATTGTGGATGCTTTTTTTTTGTTTGGTTCGCATGAACATGCATTTCTTCAGGGCTTAATTCAGGCATCTTGTGCTTTGGAAACAGTCACAATTGATTTTCACTACTCCGCTGGTCCCCCCGTGGGGGTGCCGGGGGTTTCAGTATAAATAGTATCCCCACTTTCTGGAAATGTAGTGCTTTAAATTCCCACTGTCACTGTCTTTCTCCTTTGTTCTTTCTTATTCCTACTCTGTTCTATCAATCTACTATACTATCTTCTTCTTCGCTAGACCAGTCACCTACCTTTTTTTCTTGAAAACTCTTCCGGGACAAAACTCCTCATTTGTGTGTGAGGTCTGTTGGATCAGCTTGGGAATATTGGACGCTTTCTGCCAGGTGGTCACTGGGGCTTCCTATGATGTTATTATTTGGCAATGTAGTCATTTTATATGTATGTGTTTGGTTGATATCGTATATTGATGTTTGTATTCTATTTTGTTTTTGTAAACGGGGGTTCGATAAATTAGAGTATAGCCTCAGCGTCCCCTGCGTGGGATGTCTTTATTGTAAAGTGATCGGCTGGTAGATTGCCTTCAGTGTTAGGATTGTTTCGTGAGATCTTTTATGCGGATCAGGGGTGAGTCCTCTTTCACTTCTCTAGTCCTGATTTGGCTCGGAAGAGTCCGCTGGACCTAAAACAATAACCATGTAATTACATATACTCCGTTGGTACAATGACGAGCTGAAAACACAGCGAAATGTCCATCTGTATCTATGGCACTACTCTACAAATGCAAACCATTGGCAGGAGAGGGTGTGGGTGGGTAGTTGGAAGGGGAGGGGGAAGGGTGGTGGATAAAGTGGAGAAGAAAATAGTTTATTTTCGTATTGTACAACACTTCAAATCCCTTACTACAGAATAGTAAAGAATGGATGAACATTGAAGTTTGACGTCTACAGCCACTGATGGCGATATTGCTAACGAGGGATAAAACGTCCCAGGTAAGAAGGGATAGGGGCATAGTTCAACATTGAGCTACCAGAGCAATCATACTGCTAGGATGGACAGTGACTAGTTACCAATTTTATGTTGCCCACCACGAGATTCGAACTTGGGTCATCGGTGCACTAGTCGAACGCTCTACCACTAGCTACGGCGATGAGTATAGTATAGTATAGTATAGTATAGTATAGTATAGTATAGTATAGTATAGTATAGTATAGTATAGTATAGTATAGTATAGTATAGTATAGTATAGTATAGTATAGTATAGTATAGTATACTATTTCAGGTTAGAGGACAATATTCGAGAATGGACTGGCTTGAAACTGAGCGAAACCATGAGGGTTGCTGAGGACAGAGAACGAACGATGGCGTACGCTGGTTAAACGGTCATCTGTGATGCCCCAAAGACCTTCGAATTACGGGACAAGATAGTATAGTATAGTATAGTATAGTATAGTATAGTATAGTATAGTATAGTATAGTATAGTATAGTATAGTATAGTATAGTATAGTATAGTATAGTATAGTATAGTATAGTATAGTATAGTATAGTATAGCGGCCGTTTACAGTCTGCTGGACCCTATAAACAATGATTAACTAATACCATAGCATACCATAACATAGCATAGCACCTAAAGTCCCTTACTATGACTACCTGAGACTGAGTGAGAGACCCTTCATGGCCTTAGTTATACCGTGATTGACTCAATTGAATCATAAACAGTCCTCCGAGAGCAGGCCCAACGAGTTAATGCCCACCTTCACACGGCTTCCTCCTGCTTTATGGGCTCATCAGGACGCGACCTGCAGTGATGAGTGTTCGATTCCGGAAGCTGCTTGAACGGCGGTTTGTTGCGCAGAAGTTGAGTTGTTTTGTTGTTGTTGTTGTTTTTGTTTGTTTGTTTGCGCCAATCCTATACAATCCAGTCCAATTCTTTCCATCCAATTCATTCCGATAGAGTCTACTATGGTTCATTCCGTTATAACCGATTCTTTGGATCCAGTCTAAGCTTCGTAGTTCTACCCAGTTCAATATGAAACTTGCATAGCGCGTAGCTTCATGCTCGAGGTTGGCCTTTAGAAAGAACAATTTGAAGGAGAAAGATTGTGTTTGATTGTAAACCTTCGTGTTTGTCTTTGTTCTTTAGAAGTCTTATTTATCTCTCATTAGGCTATTTCACTCACAAACACACACACACGCACACACACACACACACGCACACATACACACATATATCATTATATATGTAAACGTAGGCTATTAAATTTCTCTCATGTTAGAAAACCGATGCTAGCCTTCCATTGAACAATAACAGCACAGTAGTCCACACACACTCAGAATGATCGTTGTCGCTGTTGCTGACGCGGATGGGGTCATGCTGTTGTTACAGGTGTTAGGTGGGAGTGGGTGAACCCCGGCTGAGGTCGGGTGGTATAAAATTAATGCGTATTGTGTCGATGCTTCTGTGAGAGTCGCGGAATGTTTGGTTTATGTTCTTTTGACTGCAGTCGCATTCCTCTAAATACTCAGTCGAGGTACGGGTTACCAAAACATGCACGTGCATTCAGGGTAAATAAATTTAGAAATGTCGTCACCTGCTGTCTCATAATTATCATAAGCGCAACCCATTTTGGAGTAATAGCACACAGGCGCGTGTTTATTGTAAATATTGTGGGATTTTTAGAGTTTGGGATGGGTGTTGGGTGTGGATTTACACAATGTTACTTTCTGTGCACACCGTCTCACAATCCTCCTGCGTGAAACAATGGAAGTACAAACTATACTGAAGAATCCATGATGAAACAGTTGGCAGCAAGAAGATGAGAGAGAGAGAGAGAGAGAGAGAGAGAGAGAGAGAGAGAGAGAGAGAGAGAGAGAGAGAGAGAGAGAGAGACAGATAGGGAGAGAGACAGACAGACAGAGTGAGTGAGAGAGAGAGACAGAGAGGGAGAGAGAGAACGGTGTGTTACTTTGAAGCACAGCTTGAATGCTTCTATATCTCGATTCCCACCCGTACCCCGAAGTGAGCGCGTCGCAGTGTCACCCACCCGGTGCACCTGCTGTCAATTAGGGGTGGATGCAGGTGGGGAGCGAAGGAACTAGGGGGGGGGGGTTGAAGGGAACGGGGAGAGATCAGGGGTTCTGTAGGTTTTGGAGACGGAGGGGGAAATCAGAGAAGAGGAAAACGGAAGTGTGGTGGGGTGGAGTGAAGAAAAGAGGATGTGTTTCGGGTAGGAGGTGGGGATGGAGAGAATACGAAGGAAGGGGACTAAAGGTGTGATGACCTAGCAGAAGCGGGAAGTCGATAAGGCAACAGAAGAGGAAATCTGAAAGGAGGGTGTGGTTGAGAAATAGGTCGGGGTGATTGTTTTTGTTTCGCCCTCATAATCCATTTGCTGCTACAATCCCCCTAAAGTCAACTTCCTTCCACAAATTTCAAATCCCCCATATAAAATATTTATATGACATTTCTGTGTGTAATACACCGCTCTCTATTTATTTTTTTATACTAACCAAAATAATAAATTTGGTAGCCAAAGGGGCAAGAGTGCGACTTTGTACATAAAAGACAAGTATGTAGGTTGCACATGTTTAGCGCATTTATTCAGAGGTAAGAGTTTGCTCAAACTGTAATTACCGAAGTCTCTTTGTTTAACTGTCGCAATTCTTGTTTGGGTTATAAAAAGGTAATGAACTTTAACTTAGACGACGTGCAATATACTTGCACATAATTGTGTTCGTTTAAAATGAATTATGAACCACCGCGGTAGCTCAGTGTTGAAGCGTTCGCATGGCACACCGATGACCATCGTTCGAATCTTGGCCCGTGGTAAGCATGATAAAAGTGGGATTTTGTTTTTTGTCTACTTTTGGGGTGTCGGATAGTGCAGTGGTTGGAGCACTCGCTACTGTGTCGAAAGTGAAGCACCGTCCGGTGCGGTTAGCACTTGGATGGGTGACCGCTAAGGTGTGAAGCGACAAACAACAACGCCCCCAGTTGACTCAACTGTGATTGAGTACCTACTCTCTTGAGGGTGGGGAAGGTAAAG
>CM072523.1:24335659-24400659 GCA_036898135.1 Oncomelania hupensis | reverse complement strand
TCTTGGGTGGATCTTTTTTTTAAATTATTATTTTTCCTGGACTATTTTCCTCGTTGGGGTTTCGGGTTTTGAAGTAGTTAGAGGAAAACAAATAAATCTGTGGCAGTTACAAAAGTCAATATTAAATATAGGTCTATAATATGATACCCTGATCATTTAGATGGTTACCAGTTCGTACTATCGATCTGTAAGCCTACTATACCCGGTTGATTTCCTGTATGTGTGAACCAATTTGCCTGTAAGCGCTCGCCAATGTGTTATCATGTATAATAAAAACTATTACTACTACTACTACTACTACTACTACTACTACTACTACTACTACTACTACTATTACTACTACTACTACTACTAGTAATAGTAGTAGTAGTTGTTGTGTGGGCAATACAGGCTTTCCAAATGCCCCTTCCTCAACTTGGCAATAACTCCGTGGGTCTGTTGAGCATGTCATTTTCCTATGAATTTCATTCCTCATGCCAGTAACACTTTTTTTTTTAAAAATACACATTGACATAGCTCTTCTTCTTCTTCTTTTCCGCCTATTCCTACTACTACTTCTACTACTACTTCTACTACTATTACTTCTACTACTACACCTACTACTACTACTACTACTACTACTACTACTACTACTTTTACTACTACTACTACTACTCCTACTCCTACTACTACTACTTTTACGACTTTTACGACTACTACTTCTACTACTGCTACTACTTTTACTACTACTACTACTTCTACTACTACTTTTACTACTACTATTACTACTACTCCTCCTCCTACTACTACTACTACTTTTACTTCTTTTACTACTACTACTATTACTACTACCACTACTACTACTACTACTTTTACTACTACTACTACTACTACTTTTACTACTACTACTACTACTTTTACTACTACTACTTTTACTACTACTACTACTACTTTTACTACTACTACTACTACTTCTACTTCTCTTACTCTCTCTCTCTCTCTCTCTCTCTCTCTCTCTCTCTCTCTCTCTCTCTCTCTGTCTGTCTGTCTGTCTTTCATTCGTCCAGTCATTGCATCATTATAATTATTTAGTAGTAAAACTAGTATATTTATCGTATTTAGTTTTGATTTGGGAGAATGTTCAAACCCTTAAAGATTTTTTTTCCATATTTATTTTATTTCTTTGACATCTTCCTATCCCTCCTTCTCCTTCTTCATTCCTGTCATCCTTTGCACGGCAATCAATATACGAGTTCTTTTTAAAATTTTATTTATCACACCTTTGATGCATTTAACCCTGAAACGTTGTATTATTTCTCGTATAATTTTTTTTTCTCTCCATAGTATGTGCGTGTGTTGTTCTTGGGTTTTGTTTGATGTACATGTTATCACGAGTTTTAAACAGATTTTAAAAAAAAGCGTTTTTCACCTTTTCAGATTTGTTTCTTGTTGTATTTTAATTATTTGGCACCCGGTTTTTTTCCCATTCAAAACATAGTCCCTTTTTATATTTAAAAAAATATTTTTTATATTTCAATGTAATTAATAATTTGTGAGTACGTCACTTCTCTCCAACTGATCTCCTTAACCCTTTCCAGCCCGACGTTATATTTTAATTTCCTCTCGTCTTTTTCCATCCATTTTGATTTTGGTGGAATCTGTGTATTTTTTCGTTATTATTTTAATATCCATCACTTCATTATTTTATTCCTATGATTTTGGTTCGTGTTGTACTTTCATTTTCTGCCCGTCTGTTTTGCCTGCGGGCAATTGTGTATGAAAAGGCAACAAATAAGCCGAGGCCCTGCAAACGACAGCAACACAGAAGAAAGGATGGGTAGCGTTCTAAACCGGGGATATGGAATTCATTAATATTTGCTTCGTATTTACTTTTTGTTATGTAAGCAAATTGAACGCAGACAAGAGTGGCGGAGGAGAGAGCAAGAGAGAGAGAGAGAGAGAGAGAGAGAGAGAGAGAGAGAGAGAGAGAGAGAGAGAGAGAGAGAGAGAGAGAGAAAGAGAATGTGTATGGTCGATGGTTGTGTGTGCGTGTGAGTACGCGTGCGTGTGTGGATGCGTATATAACAATGTTTATGTTTACATATAGTATAGTTGTATGCGTGTGGTGTTTGTGAGTGTGTGTGTATGTGAGAGCGTGTGAGAGCACGTGCTTGCGTGTGACTCTAAGAAATGGAATTCATTTACCTTTGAAAATGTAAAGTAAACAAGCAGCCCGTCGTGCATTAGTTGATGCGCTGTAATCCCCGTGGCTAGTATTTCTGTGCTATGAAGTTGAAGCTGTTGCCGTACCCTTACTGTCGTTAATTAAGCAGAGGGAGACGTTAGTTCCCTCCTTTTTCTGAGGGTCAGCTCCATTAGTACGCTACCGGTCTCATCTCCCTCTCTACCTTTAATTTCTATATGTATACTATGTGATGTTATATTACGCTATGCTACGTTATGCTATGTTAGGTCTTCGTTCTTCTTTAGCACTTTTTTCTATCACAAGAACCTGCTCAAGGCGCTGGCTGATCGAGGATCGAATTCAAGCCGTCTGGTGTCTTACCTTCTCCGGTTCTAAACACGGTCAGGTACCCATTCAATGCTGAGTGGACTAGGGGGTGTTTCATTTGTTATATAATATGCTGCTGACATTTAATTCTTTATTGAAATCGTCTGTCTGCATGCTAATGCAGCGCAGTCCAGAACACACACAAACACACACACACACATACACACACCCACACACACACACACACACACATACACGCACACACACACACACACACACACACACACACACACACACACACACACACACACACACACACACACACACACACACACCCTTCGTTAACTTCAGTACAACCAAAATCGTTAACTTTAATAACGTTGTAATGAATTCAGCACAGTTCGTCAATTTTAAGGCATCCCCACGCTGAAAAACTTCAGAAAGTCCAAAACTCTGCCGCCCGTCTTGTTCTTAAAGCTAAAAAACGAGACCATGCCACCCCTCTACTCCGATCTCTTCATTGGCTCCCTGTTCGAGCTCGCATCTAGTACAAGCTCTCAACTATTGTTTTCAAATTCTTCACTTGTTCTACCCCTTCATACTTTACTGACCTTCTCTCTGTCTACTCTCCTGCAAGACAACTCCGCTCTTCTTCTGATACAAGACTGCTTTCTATCCCCCGTGTTCACTCAAAGACCTATGGTGAACGATCTTTCTCTTTCTCTGCTGCAACTGCCTGGAACTCACTACCGATGCAACTCCGACATGCTCCATCACTTTCTTCCTTCAAGCGCCAATTAAAGACCCACCTTTTTAACATGCAAACTCAATAATTTTCACACACACCCCCCCCTCCCTTCTATCCCCATATGTAATCTTTTACCAAGTCACGTCATCTGTTCATGGATGGTGGCGGCACCGGCTCGGTTCTTGGTATTCATATTATCTGTTGTTTTACATGGCCATGTTTTACTGTAATTATTTAACCATTTGATAAGTGTATACGTGTTCTGTGTGCGTGTGTGTGTGTGTGTGTGTGTGTGTGTGTGTGTGTGTGTGTGTGTGTGTGTGATTGCACGTGTGTTGTCAAGCGCGGCGAGCTCACTTTCCTTACCGTTTGCGAGGTACCGCGCGATACAAATATACTGTATTAACCTTCTCATCTCCCACGCCCTTCTAAAGCCGACCATTGCACTCATGGTGTATAGCACAGGCGCTTGTGGTTTATAGGTATCGAGCGAGGCGTTTTCATTCTGCCGCCCTGTGACACCAATGACCTGCAGTCCAGTCACACGCATTTCTTGTGTACTAGCTCTAAAGAGCCAATTACCGACACACACATCATCACACACACACAAGCATACACACACACACACACACTCACACATACACAGCCGAGGTTACACAGTATTATCATGACTTTCCCGAAACGCCACATACGTTGTGCTGACAATGGGTCATATTTCGTCCCCATTTTTAAGTACTTTGAAGTGTTCGAACCCTAACCCTAACCCTAACCCAGCCCTAATCTTAACGGATCATTGTTACGACGTCAAAACAAGTAGGCATGTCAATACAAGTTATGTAGATGTTCACTGATTTGTCCAGATAACACTGTGTAAGTGTGCCCACCCAGACACTCACACACACACCCACACACACACACACAACACTCACACACTCACACACACAATTAACAAACAACAACCAAACTTCAGTCAGCACTTGTGTATGTAACAAGATCCGTGCTCGTTCGTCATTAAACGAATTCTGGGCAATGACGACAGTTCAAAACACTACCGGTAACACAACACCTAAACGGGTATAATGATGTCCCGCTGCGTGGGTGCACCTTTATGCTCACCCACCCCTTCCTGTGCAGTTGACGGGTTCGATTCTTGCTCTGGGTTCATTTAAATCGGAAAATATTATATGGCATTGCCCGTCTGTATATTACTTTGCTGCATTAATCTTCCGATCGCTGCGATTTTGAAAGGTCATGATAAAATGTGGAATAATTACTTTGTTTTGTTTGTGATTTGAGCGCTTGCGTGTGTGTGTGTGGGTGTGTGTGTTTGTGTGTTTGTTTGTATACGTATGTTTATATGTGTGTGTGAGTATTTATGTGTGTATGTGCGACTGTACGTCCGGTTCCGTTTGAATTCATTCGGAACATGTTATTGTTTATAGGTGAAATGATATTAAGTCCGTATTACATACACTATTTATTTATTGGTGTTTTTTTTTTAATTATGTATTGCTTATTAATTACAGTAGTATGAACTAGTATAAATTATATTATATTCTGTCATACCAGCTCCGCAACCACTGAAGACGCTCCTAGAATAGAAACAACTGGTCGGGAAGGTAAAAAAAATTATACAAATGAGACTTGTTTTCAAAACTCTAGTGCACACTATAGTAAGAGAGTGGCAGTGTTACAGTGATGGTTTTGAATGCTTGGTGTGCTACTGCAGAACATCTTCCACTTTACACTACAGTACCTTTGCCCTAAACCTTATGAAAGGTTGGTGTGCTGTTGCAGAATAGGGTTGGACGGTTTTGCCGATACGTAACTGTATTCAGGTTCGGAAACGCGACGGTACGGTATACCGGTGCGGGTGGCCAAGGCCCGGTTTACTGGGAAATCTCGACAACGCATAACGCGACAGTGGGCGACATCTTGTCCGCCCAGAGAGCGAGCCTAAAGCCCAAACACGTGGGTAGGCAGCGGTTCTACAAGAAGAACATATAAGAACAACAGCTTATCCTCGTGTTTGAGCATGGTACCAGTCGCCAATCCTTCTGAGCTCTTAAAGTTCTTAAAGACCTTTCCCGTTGAATGTTTCTGTTTTATTTTGATTTTGTGGTTTAAAGTTTGCTGATGTTCTAAACAGTGATTTATCATAATTTGTTTTGAAGGCGTTCAAGCAAAAATAAAGCTTCAGTTTCTATGGAAATGTGGTTCTTTGAAACTGTTTTGAAGTGTATGACAATCTTTTGCGTCGGTCACTACTGTCAATGCCATGTCCCATTTGGTTGTAACACTTAAAATCGCGGTATACCGGTACGAAATACCGATACGACCTAAAAATACCGCGGTAATACCGGTACGACTTTGACCTACGGTACCCAGCTCTACTGCAGAACATCTTCCACTTTACGCTACAGTGGCTCTGCCCAAAAGCCTTATGAATGGTTGGGATCTATCGGGTGACATTTAAACACCAATTGTTCTTCTTTCACGTTTTATGTAATACTTTATTTTCGCCTCAAAACATCAGTCTAATAGAGACAATAAAAGGTTATAGGTAATATGATATGCACACACAAAACACAGCTTCCATAAAAAGTATAACATTACTCCAAAGCGCCCGCGTACTCTCCTCCTCCTCCTCCTCCCCGTCCCCCTCCCCCTCCCCTTCACCCTCCTATATCTTCCAAGCTATCCCCAGTCACACACACACCACACACACACACCCACACAAAGAAATTAAACGTGCAATTTAAAAAAAATGCAATAAAATACCATCATAAATATGAGATATTAAACGTTCAAACATGCAAACAAAGGAACACATCTATATAAGCAGTATTCTTGAAGTTGGAAGAAAGAAGAAAACGACGTTTATTTCTATACTATTGTAATATTAGTTTATAGTCTTACATCTTTCAAATTGTCTGCTCGGACGTTCTGAGAGCAGAGAGAAAGAGAGAGAGAGGTCTTTTTTCCGGGCTTTTCTAGAGTGTTAAAGTGCGTCAGTTTTGCCAAGGGATATAGGTCTACCTCCGTGGTGAAACGTCCTGGAAAAGGCACACTAATTCCCTGAAGGTCGGTTTCCAAAATTAATGATCAACCGTACGTCATCAGAGCCTTTACTGACGCATTTTAGTCGTACTTCCTGGGCTAAAGAACAAAACCGGTCAGATAACATGCGTCATCAATGACCCGTATTGATCCAGAAATCCGAGTGTCGTCTTCTCAAATGCCTTCCTAAGTGTGGCAAAAAAAACTCGCGAGTCAACCCTTAATAGGGCGGTTGGACACCAGAACTCGGGTGGCCTTGTGTTACAGCGGGTTAGTCGCTGGGTTCATATGCCAAAGGTCGCGGGTTCGATTCCTACAGGGGACGAACTTATGCGACTTAGTTTCGAGATTTTTCAGGTCACAGAGGGTTTTCTCCGGGGACTCCGGTCTCCTCACTCCTTTCAATAATTGTATTGGATGCAGTCTATCGAAATGTTGACAAGAAAATTCCATGTCCTCACAGCGACTTGCCTTTTACGCCACATGTTTGAGCGGTCAATGTGTGTTTGTAGTGTAAACAGTAGTTTTTGTGAGCGTGTATGCTGATTACAGACCGCCGCTCTTTGAGTCTGATTTAGGAATAAGGCGCGTATAGCATCCAATATGGTGATGATGATGATGATGATGATGATGATGATGATGATGATGATGATGATGATGATGATGATGATGATGATGAGTAGTAGTAGTAGTAGTAGTAGCAGCAGCACTGGCAGCGGGCTTCGATGAACAGCGCTGTTGAAACGTATTGTGCCCAGCATATTAATGGCCTGTTCTAATTAGGAGGTTCTCGAACCTTTTCTTCGAGGTTTTCAAATCTCGATCCTAGGTACCTGAACCATTATTTATTTATTTTAAAAATTAATTAATTAATTAATTAATTAATTTTTGTGTGGTCCAAGGGTTCAAGATCTGATGACGTCGAACCTTCCAAAAAAAAAAAAAAAACAGGCCATAAGAAACGCTCTTTTTTTTTCTAGCATCGGAGCACGCATATCCGTTGAAAGAGGCATGCCATCGAGGCTCATTTCCGATTCTCGTCGGATCGTTTGAAATCTGTATTGAGATTTTAGTACACTTATTTAAAGATACTCACCTACATAAGCTTACGTGTTAAATGTGGGAAAAATACTTTCGAGAAAGGAGTATGCAATAAATTCATCTACAAGGCATTTAATGGGCTTATAACATACACCATAAACCAGTATACTACACCTGTTTTAGTGTCATACATAAAGCATACACTGGGCTTATAACGTGCACCATAAACCACAATACTACACCTGTTATAGTGTCATACATAAAGCATACACTCTTTAAGTGTATAACATACACCACCCAGCTTTTGTGGAGGAGACTTGCTGCGTACGGCGAGGAGGTCTGTGTTTTGTTCCGCGCCATTGTCACGGGGAGTTGAATTTCAAATCGTCTTCTCGCGCAGTCATCTCCGGTGACGGTTTCTTGTCTAATTTATTACTAGAACGTTTCTTTTCGGCAGACAGGAGAAGGGGAGAGGATTGGGAGGGGGGGGGGGAAGCATTTGGGGATCCAACTTTCCTGCCAGGATGAGGTATCACGAAGATCTATATGTGTTTGTCTATATATATTCCATGTGGTGCATTTGGTTATTCTCTTGTAGGTTGTGCAATATTTACGAATGTGATGTCTTTTAGTACAGAACTGTCAAGAACGGATGTGCATTCATGCACAAGTTTTTTTGAGTTTAGTTTTTTTATCAGAAGAAATATATCCTCAGTTTAAAAGGTGCTTCGGAGACACTATAGCAGTACATCAGGAGTTAAATGAAAGTCTGTGCAGATTGCTGTAATTATTAGTTCGAGGCTAAGCGCATTTCAGGTCAATTAACGTGACCCGATTTCATTGCGTACAACTTTAAAAAGGTAATCCGAAGAATAAAATTCGATACAATGTGATTTTCTTGCGATTTTGAACCGTTGTGTTAGGTTTGAGTTTCTGTTTCTCTTTATGCTTTTGTGTAAGGGCAAGCTTGTGTTTGGATTCGGGTGATCTCACGGATGGCTGCGTATTGTTAATAACTGTTATGTATGTATTTTATGCGCGCGCGCGCGTGAGTGCGTATGTGGGTATGTGTGTGGGAGGAGGGGGAGAGTGTATGTGTCTGTCTTTATGTCTATGTTGGAGCGCAGTACAACTTATGTTAATCTGATGAATAAAATTTGATATCAGTATCAGTACAACTTATGTTTATCTGATGAATAAAATTTTATACAACAACAACAAAAAAGCGCGACCTCGGGGGGGGTGGGGGAGGGGGGGGAGGGGGGGAAACAGGGGGGGAAGAGGGGTATGTGTGTACGTGTGTTTAATTCCATGCGCACGTTTGTGTATATTTTTATCTGTGTGGGTATACAGGTTATTTTATAGATTAATGTTTAAGTTTAAATGGGGATGCGTGAGTATTTTGTTCCTACGTGTTTTGCAAAAAGAATAATTATATGTGTGTATGTCGGTGTGTGTGTCTGTGTCTGTGTGTGTATAGGTGTGCGTGCGTGTGTGTGTGTGTGTGTGTGTGTGTTTGTGTGTATCTGTGCGTGTGTTTATGTAATTTAACGTCTAGTCACCGGAGTGATTTTAGACTAGAAAATAAAGGGGAAGGTGCGAAAGGAGAGAGAGAAAGAGAGAGAGAGTGTGTGGGGGGTGGGGGGTGGGGGGTGGGGGGGTGTTTCCTTGGGCGTACCGAGAAGGGCGTAGCACTTTATATCATAACAACGCCTACGCTGAATTTTATAAGAGGTATAGGAATTCTCAGGTTACCGTATTTCCCTGTTCTGTGAGGGTATACTTGAAGTGTTCTTTGGTACAACATGCATGTCAGGGCATGAAATGCGATGTGCATGCTATTTATCGTGGAGCAGGGGTGGTCGATCATCTGAGAAATGGTAACATGCCGACGTTGCACTCGCAATTTCATGTTCTCAGGGCGCTTAGGTCTTGCGGTACAGTTCCTGCATAATCATCATGTTAGAAAAGTGCCTTAAGTAGGCTTTGTCAGATGGAAAACGCGCTATTGCAACACGAGACATTTGCTATGTTATGCAAAGTTTGCGCACAGTGCAAAAAAATTTTTTTCGCTTTTTCACAGAGTATAATGTGAAAGTTGGACAATAAAGATGTATTATATTGTATTGTATTGTGTTGTGTTGTATATCAGATAACATACAAACAGTATCTCACAAATTTCCTTATTGAATGTGTAAACAGGGAATAAGGGGAAGAGTGAGGTTTTGATGTAATGACGTGAAAGCTGCAATGGTTTCCTAATGTTTACTGTGCAGACTCTATCTCTCTGTGTGTGTGTGTGTGTGTGTGTTTTGTGTGTGTGTGTGTGTTGCAAATGTTAATTTGTATAGCCATTGTATCAGACAATGGGTCCCGGCAGGAAGTCCTCTCCAGGATCGCACAAACAACTGCTGCCCTGGCGAGGTTGAAGCCAATTTGGAAAGACAGGACCATCAGTCTACATTCCAAAGCAAGGCTGCTGCGCTCCCTTGTCATCTCCATCTTCCTATAGGTTTGCGAAACATGGACCCTCACAGGCAGATCTCCAACGAAGAATACAAAGCATGGAGATGAGGTGCTGCAGAATACTTCTGGGCATTTCCTATACCCAGCACCTCAACAACGACGAAGTCCGACAGACCATCACACAAGCCATTGGACAACACGATGACCTGCTCACAGTGGTGAAGAAACGGAAACTCTGATGGTATGCATGCCACGTCACCAGATCATCAGGTCTTGCAAAGACCATCCTGCAAGGCACAGTGCAAGGAGGCAGCAGAAGAGGGAGACCAAAAAAGAGGTGGGAGGACAACATTCGAGAATGGACTGATTTGACACTGAGCGAAACAATCAGGGTTGCTGAAGACAGGGAAAGATGGAGTACGCTGGTTAAACGATCATCTGTGGTGCCCCTACGACCTCCGAGTTATGGGATAGGATAGGATAGGAACCTATACATCGGTATGAATCGTATACTGTTCAGTACACATATCAGCAAATCTAAATTACACTTCTTTCTACCACGCACTACCATTCTGTTTCGCTAAAACAGGGAAAATAAGACGGTGATGATGACAATCAAATATACACGCAACATTGAAAAAATATCACAAGTGTATCAGATTACAGTCTTACTACCTGTATCACTGACTGGGTAGAAACCCACCACGTTTTTTTCCCTTTAAACCGGGTGGATGCTTGAACAGGGATGGAGTATAGTGGGTTTGGTAATAAGAAGTGGAACTTGTGTGCTGAAGCGATTGTTTACCAATAGATGGATTGTATCGGCAACGTCTAACTACAGCCCCACACAGGAAGCGAGAAAGGTGGGGGGTGGGGTGGGGGCGGAGATTATGCGGGAAGGTTGTGTGTACGTGCGTGTGTGTGTGTTTATGTGTGTATGAGAGAGAAAGAGAGAGAGGCTATTTGTAGAAATGAAAAAAAAAATTGTGTTGTGCATTAGACATTTTATTGTCCCTTTTTATCGGGAAATTCTAGGCCGCCTCTCCTGGTAAAGGCGTAGTCGCAGCCTATGGCGCGCCCGAACCCAACCATTAGTGGTGGTTTTGACATTTTGCTGGGGGAGCAAACCGGAGTATCCGGACAAAACCCCCGAGACGTTGCCCAAGTCGAAAGTATGTAATATTCGGAGAAACATAACTCCCAGAGACAGGATCGATCAGGCACCATTGGTTTCTAGCCTGTGGAAAAGGCAAGTTAGTCCCGCCTTAGACCACGCGGCCACAACGCTAGTTGAACGATAATAATAATAATAATAATAATAATAATATTATAATAATAATAATAATAATAATAATAATAATAATAATAATAATAATAATAATAATAATAATAATAATAATAATAATAATAATAATAATAATAATAACAGGCAATTTATACAGCGCTTTCCAAAATCACAAAGTGCTTTACACAAACAAATGTAAACACAACATGCATACATTGGTCAATAACACGCAACCACATACGTATCCCGACAGCACAAAAAAAATTTTTTATAATAAATTTAAAAAAATTAATAAATAAAAGAAAGTGTTGTATTTTCGTGTGTGTGGAGTTGTTGTTTATTTAAATAAGGAAACCCGGCATAACAATGGTTTACGATTAAATTACTGTTAACAAATTCCGTTTTGTATTATATCATTCTTCGATAACTGGTAGTTTGAGTATCAACGTTTGTGTGTAACGCCCCTGGACCTTTAAATAAGTCTTGTTAATTCTTTTTTAAACTTTTCTTTATTAAGTAGTAATCTTGTTTATCTGTATCTGCCAGAGTTAAATAATAAAATATTAAGGACATTTATTATTAAGTATTGGTCTTTATTATTAAAAAGTAAAAGAAGAAGAAGAAGTAGTAGTAGTAGTAGTAGTAGTAGTAGTAGTAGTAGTAGTAGTAGTAGTAGTAGTAGTAGTAGTAGTAATTTATAATAATATTAATAGTAATAAACTATTTAGGCGATTTATTAAGTATTGGTCTTTATTACATGTAAGTGTTAGTAGTAGTAGTATTTTTTTTATAAATGTTATCAGCTAGTGTTATAGTAAACACCTATAAACGCAATGTATTAAGTATTGGTTTAATTACGTTCAATGTGGAGCAGTCAACAGGACCGTAAAATTATGCCGTATGCGCTTAAAAAGTGAAAATATTGACAATAGTGTGCAAATGCGGTGGCACTGTTTTGACAAAGCGTGATAGTGAACAGCTGTGTTTTGATTGGGCTGTGCAGGCATGTGATCAAAGCGAGCGCCAATCAATGGTTTTAATGGTTGTAGCGTGTGCATGTTGCTTTTATTACTAATGTGGTAAAATCCATCGTATGATTGATCTGTATACGCTTCCATTATTATTAGACCTACATAATCAGTGGTGGTGATAGGCGTACTTTAGGAAACATGTTCATTTATTTCATGTAAGGTTTGCACACAGTGTGAATTGAGATAATAAAAATCAAAATAAAACAAACAACCAACCAACCAAGCAAAACTATGAACGATTAAATTATTTACACTTTATCAATTCAAACTAATTTTTTTTAAATCAGCAAAAATTCCTACTCACTTTCACAGAATCCATACCGCTCAATCAGTTTCTCACTTTATTTCAAAGTCCATGTTATACGGTATTTAAATTTCGGATCCAGGCATTTATAAAGATGTGTGTGTATGTGTGATATATATAAAGACGGTTAAATCGAATGGAATGTTGACCTTGATTATGGTTTGAATTTGTTAGGTTATAATTTTATTTTAATGTGGAGACAGGGGAAGAGTCCAACAGTTGTGAGTTATAGGTAATCCGAATTATTTGTAAGAATGATTGTATGTAAATTGTGTGTATTGCATTGTATTAATAGTTTTTTATAGAGCGCTTTTTCCGCTCAAAAGCTGCTCAAGGCGCTGGCCGATACATTATCTTACTCAAGCCGCCCGAGACGCCCATTTGCTGCCTTAGGCGCCTCATCGTCCGACGCCCCAGACAACCTGGGCGACCGGGAATGGAGATTGGGGAGAAAGGACCTAGTGCTTTCTGGGCGTATTTGTGCTGCTGACACTCGTCCAGGACATGAGGGTCAGGATCTTTAAGTCCGTGCGATGGAATGCGAGCGTGCGTGCACTGACTAGACCTCGGTTTATACTCCCTTCCGACGGAGAATTATGACTACGCGAGCGGACCCGCGATTTCAGCAACCTCTGATAAATGTAATAACAGACTAAAAGATAACAACTGGATAAGTCGGCTAAGTAACCGAATGCACCTTTATCAGGGCCCCGTACTCTCATGGGTAAGGAATGTTAATTGCTCGACGTGTCCAAGACACCGCGAATTGGAGTGTTACGACACAGAGTATTTGGGCACTAGTTTTAAATCGCTTGTTCCCGAATGGGTAAGGCTTGGGTTGTCCCTTTATGCTCAGGTGACAAAATGAAGGATACACTTAACATTGATAGAACGGCTTCTGCAGATCTTATAATAGTTACGCACTGGGTACATATGAGTGAAGTGGAGTTGTGTGGTGTGTTTGTGTGTGTCTATGTGGTGTGTCTGTGTGAATGCATGTGCACACCCCTTGGGGTCATGAGCAATCTTGCCACTGTAGATTGTTCTAACCTATAAAGGGAAAAGTGAAAGCCCCAGTTGAAAACCTGTCTTGACTTTGTAGGCATGACCAATTCACTGCGGCAACAGTACAACAGTTGGGGTGCCGGGGGTTTCAGTATAAATAGTATCCCCACTTTCTGGAAATTTAGTGCTTTAAATTCCCACTGTCGCTGTCTTCCTCATTTACTCTTTCCCATTCCTGCTCTGTCCTATCACTCTGCTATACTATCTTCTTCTTCGCTAGATCAGTGACCTACCTTTTTTCTTGAAAACTCTTCCTGGACAAGACTCCTTGTTTGTGTATGAGGTCTGTTGGATCAGCTTGGGAGTGTTGGACGCTTTCTGCCGGGTGGTCACTAGGGCTTCCTATGATGTTATTATTTAGCAATATAGGCATTTTATATGTTTCATTTGTATATGTTTTGTTGATAATTTATAATGATGTTTGTATTCTATTTTGTTTTTGTAACCGGGGGTTCGAGTAGTTGGGGTAAAGCCTCAGCCGTCCCCTGCGTGGGATGTCTTTATTGTAAAGTGGCTGGCCGGTGGAGGGCATTCAATTTTCCCACTAGGGTTGTTTCAGCAGATCTTTTATGCGGATCGGGGGTTGTCCGGTCCTGATTTGGCTCGGAAGAGTCCGCTGGACCTAAAGCAACAATCAATCAATCAATCAATCAATGCATGTGCACTGCCGCGCGCACGTGTGAGTTTGTGTGTGTGTGTGCGTGTGTGCACTTGTGCGCGTGTCTGAAGGTGTGATATGTGCTTGTGTGTGTGGTTGGGTGGAGAGTGGGTAGGGAGGAAAGAGCGGGGGAGGGCGGCGGGGGGAGGGGAGAGGGGAGCGGGGCGACTGTATCTTCACTTTTGTTTAGATTTGCGTAGAACTTTAAGCAATTTTTAGGCATTCGTCCTGTGCACACTTGTTTTCTACTGGAATAGTTGCATATTTTGGGTTTGGTTTGTGTAGAACTCAATAGTGTTAATAGTGGAGGTAAGTTATTTTGGTGCTAACAGATCGTAGAGAATTATGAACAGTTCAAACAGTACTTCAGTGAATTTGCCTTAGAATATAACGGTAAGCTTGAATCCGTACCGTTCTAGGAGATTGTGACAATTAATGTGACAGCATACTTGCAGCAACTATACTTTAAATTTTGGAGGGTTTGATTCAAGAAAATCTTCTTCTAGGTGCATTTAGTGAGTAGATAAATTCTATCAGTCTATATCGACCTCTAGACCTGAAGTCTTTCCGTTATCCATAAACTATATCAGTCCCTTCCAAGCCCGCTTTTCTTTCAAGCACTTGAGACCTGACAAGAAGAGAAAAGGAAGCAATATACGACAGGGTTATGAAAAGACAAATACTGTGTGTACATGTGAGTATGTGAGTATGGGATGCCAGCTGACCACAGAACAGTCATGTCCGTACCAAGCGTAGTGAGTAGCCTAACCCGCGTTGACCCCGGAGCCTTAAGACTGACAGGCACAAAATGGGAGCGAAATATACGACTCTACTATGTCGGATTAGCAGAAGAAAAAACTCCGCTGATAGGCCGGGACAAAAGGATTGTTAGGGCAGAGAGGGTGCAACCAAAGGGTCCCCGGCAACATGCAACATTTTTATGGAGTATGCCTGGCTTTGTTGTGAAGGGCGGGATTAGAAGCCCTGAGATTTAAAGGCTTGCAGTTGTGTAGCCAAGGCAAGAGAGTTTACGGAAACAAAGTGTTGCATGAAGTTGTTATAGGAAGGATGAGGGTAACCCGGTGTCTTGGAATAAGAGAGAGGGGTGGATGTGGTGACAAAAGAGGGGGTGTAGATGGCAAGAATATTGATTTTCGTTCCGGAAACTCCCCCAAAATAAAATGAATAAGCTCAGACAAAGTAACACAGCCAACCAACAAACCAACAACACATGAACGAAAATAACAAACGACTCGAACCAACGACCAACAACACGCACGCACTCACACACACACACATATACGCCCCCACCCCCACCCCCTCTCTCTGTCCGCTCTCCTCTCTCTCTCTCTCTCTCTCTCTCTCTCTCTCTCCTTCATCCTTTCTCTCTGACACTTTTTTTTAATTCACACATGTACACACACCCACACACACACACGAACACGCATATGCGCGCTCACCCACACGCGTTCCGAACAAGTTGACGAATAAACAAAAACAAAACAGAATTAAAACTTAAATTACGCAAACGAAGTCAAAGAAGAAAAAAAACTCAATACAAAATTAACACAACGCATGCCACACATCAAAACATGACGTAGATTTACTACAAAGATCATAATCTGAGAAATGGCACAAAATAAAAACATATTATGACGTTAAAACAAACAAACAAACAAACAAACATTAATGGGACGAACGATGTTAATAAAAAAACAACAATGTAGGTCTAAGCAAAGCAGCAAAATATTGTGAAAGAAAATAATCTTAGTGGTTTGAACAGAACGCGTAATAGGAACACGCTTTGGGGTTTAAAGAACGGCAAAAACAGTGCATGCCTTCGCTCGCTCTAAGCCTGTCGCCTCCCAGTGACCCCCAGCAACACCCAGTAACCACCAAACCCCATCTACCCGTCCCTCCCTTTCTTTGACACTCCGTCCTCCTGTCTTCCAGCTCCACTGTACCCCTTCTCCCTGCCATCCACACACACTCTCTGCCTGCTCCAAATCTGCACACCTCCTTCCCACCCACTCCACCCCACCCCACCCCACGCCCACCCTCTTCTGTGGAGGCTGTAATTGTGAAAACCAACCAGCATCTTCCCTCGTCAACTTTCTTGATATCCCACCCGAAATTGCTATGGTGTTAACCGACTTCATTGCATCCAACCGTTAAGAGAATCTCGCTTACATTCTCGCCACCCGTTCTCTCTCTCTCTCTCCTTCCCCCCCTCCTCTCCCCACTCTTTCCATGCGACACCATCACCCATCCCGCTAACCCCAAACTGTATCACACTTCTACATCAAACCTCTCGGCCCAACACCAGATGGGGCCCTGTTTATGTTCCTCCGGGTCTATGTTGCTGCGCTCCCTTGTGATCTCCATCTTCCTTTATGCTTGCGAAGCATTGACCCTCACAGCAGATCTCCAACGAAGAACACAAAGCATGGAGATGAGGTGCTACAGAAGACTTCTGGGCATTTCCTATACCCAGCACATCACCAACGACGAAGTCCGACAGACCATCACACAAGCCATTGGACAACACGATGACCTGATTACAGTGGTGAAGAAACGAAAACTCCGATGGTACATGTATGACCATGTCACCAGATCATCAGGCCTTGCAAAGACTATTCTGCAAGGAACAGTGCAAGGAGGTAGAAGAAGAGGGAGACCGAAAAAGGGGTGGGAGGACAACATTCGAGAATGGACTGGTTTGACACTGAGCGAGGCCATCAGGGCTGCCGAGGACAGAGAAAGATGGAGTATGCTGGTTAAACGATCATCTGTGGTGCTCCTACGACCTCCGGGTTACGGGACAGGATAGGATAGGATAGGATAGGATAGGTCTATGTTTCCGCAAGTGATGTCCCCCCACTTAATTAGGTCTGTGATCCTAAAGTAATTGTAGTGTCTTTCTAAATGATAGATTAGACACATTGGATTTTTATGTAGGCCTATGTATGTATATATTTATTTATTCGGAAGAGCAGTCTTAACTGACTCTGCTTTTTTGTTGTTGTTCTTATTGTTTATGCTTTTTTTTTCCTCTTGGCTTATTCCGTAAACATCTTTAAGACTGGCTGCGGCTGACCATAATTTGCCTGCTTAATCTGCTTTTTGTTAACGGACTGGTGTTGTCACGAAGAGAGGGGTTGGGGGATGGGGGGTAAGCTCTTAATCCCTCGCGCTGTATTACCTCCTTTGATAGGTTAATGGTGCGATGACATTCAAGAGATTAATGCTAGGCCAACTTAATAAGTGATAGACAGACGAGATGGATAGTAGGGTTACACTAGTTAAGAAATTCACATTCAAAGGCCAGTCAGGGTAATTGCAATTTCTATAACTATTTACTTTTATTAATTTGAAATGGGGAGTGTGGGTCAAATACTTCTAACGTGAGTCATTGGCAAAGCGTCTTTCAGTGAGGAGTAGTTCGGTGATATTCTGGGTAGTCAATATTTGGGGTACTAGAGCGACTGTAGACTGATTTCATCACAGGGCGAGAGTGTATCTGTATGGTTTCCAGAGTCTCTCTGATAATCTGGCGAGTGGGGATTCTCGTAGGCTAAACACTTAGCTCTGCACGGCAGTGCGGCGATTGGTCCAGGATACTCTGGGTGGCTTGTTAGCACGGTCAGTGGCGTGGGCGGTGATGATGCAGGTCAGTGGTCACGCGGTGACGCATCGATCACGAGTGATTGTCTTGTGATGGTACAGGCCTAGAAATCGGCTTTCGTAGCTAGCCGTCTAGAAAATGGCGAAGTCCCGAGTCTCGCTTCTCATTGACCTCCTGGGTTGTCAGGGGCCTGCAGCGGGTCAGCGACTGGGAGATGATACAAGGCCGGGGTGATTCGCCCGGTACAGGAACCCGTCTGTAATATAATACAGACTCTGTATCAGCGGGGGATCGGGATGGTGTGGATTCAGGGCCTGTGGTACGATAGCCCTTCTCAGAATTCAAATTGGTTGACCGGTCATGGGTTGAGCCAGTGCATATACCAACAGTCAAACAATGCAACTAGATTTACTGGGCCAAAGTGGAGGTTATTGGCAGCCGCTAGTCTAAGATACCTTCGGCGCATTAGGATGGGGTAGGCAACAGGGCAAATATTTATACATTGGGAGCATGGTGGAAAGCAAATGGAGGGGTACAGGGCAAAGGGGTTGCGGGCCTGGGCTGTACTGGGGACTTTAATCTATGTGGAGGGACAGCATGGCATGGGGTATTTACACATGGGGCTAACGGAGCATACAAGCATAAATCCAAACATGTCATGGGTCATATACAAGGTAGAAAATATGTGCAAGGGATAAATACAAGTCACAGCAACACATCAAGGCAAAACTATAAACATGAACATACATATTGACAGGACGCATGAACATGAGGGGCGAACGACGGGTGATGGGTCTGCTATATGACAAAGAGTAAGTTCCCTCTCTTACCTTGACTTAAGACGGGTGGAAGCACAAGGGTACTGTCGAAGCTCAGAGGTCACTCGGTGATGGAGACGTGTCTTCGGACAGGTTGTGACTTCAAGGCTGGAATGCTTGGGTCTGACACTATGTCAGGTTTTGTGGCAGGCTTTAAGGCGATGCCCCGGGGAGCGGGGCTTAAGCGACTGGGCGAGCGGGCCTGCTAGAGATGGCTGGTTAAGGAGAAATGATGGCTGGCTGAGCGTGGGTGTGGAATGCTTGCAGCCTAGCTCAGAGGTGCGATTGCACGCCTTGTCACAGAGGCCCCCCCAAGGAAAAAGGCGAGGTCGTAGGCCTCGACTGAGACGCGGCCAATCAGCTCTGAGGTCGGCTGCCTGGCGAGACGATGGTTTGCGATGATCCGGGTGATGCGGGGCGAAGCAGGGTTCCGGGTAGTCGATGGCGGATGCCCAAGGCTGGGGTCCGCGGGGCTGCCGGGTTTCGGCTACGGTTAGTGGGCGGCGGCGGGAATGAAAGCTGGGGCGTCGGCCCTCAGGGGCGACTCGCTGGAGTCGGTTGCGGGGTGACGGCTGAGGAAGTCTGCGCCGTGGTTGTCTTTTCCTGGGATGTGCTCCAGCTTGGAGCAGCAGAGCCCACCTCATCAGCCGGGCGTTGAGCGATTTTGAGGTCGCCAAGAAGGAAAGCGGCTGATGATCCACTTGGACGGTAAAGTGCGAGCCGTAGAGATACAGTTGGAACTTCTGGACTGCCCAGACGAGGGCGAGACACTCCTTCTCCGACGTGGCGTAATTCTGTTCGGCCGGCTTAAGTTTCCGGCTGGCGTACGCGACGGGGAAGAGCGTCGGGGTGTCCGCGGAGTCCCGTTGGAGTAGAACGGCTCCGAGGCCTACGTCGCTGGCGTCTGTGCGCAGGACGAAGGGCTGTCCGTGGTTGGGGAGTCGCAGGACTGGCTGGGACGTCAGCTTGTCCTTGAGCTCCTGGAAGGCAGCTTCACATTGCGGGGTCCAGAGGACTCGGTCCGGTGCGGTTTTCCGGGTTAGGCTGGATAGTGGCGCGGCGATCCCGTTGTATCCGGGTACAAACTTTTGATAGAAGCCACTCAGTCCCAGGAAGGACTGGACATCTTTCTTGGTCTTGGGGCGTGGCGCGTCTCGAAGGCGCTGGACGGTCTTTTCCAGGGGCCGGAGCTGTCCATGGCTGATGGTGTGGCCAAGGAATTCCAGCTCTTGATAGCCGAACTGGCATTTGGTCGGCCGGGCGGTGAGGCCAGCTTCTTTGAGGCGGCGCAAGAGTTGGCGCACCACTCGCAGGTGCTCCTCCCATGTCTCCGTTGCGACGAGTATGTCGTCCATAAAAGAGTGTATGAACGGACAGTGGAGGGGGTCCAACAGCTTCCGCATCATCGTGCTGAAAATACTTGGGGCATTGTGTAGACCAAACGGCAGAACGTTAAACTCATAGTGGCCGTCCATCGTGCTGAAGGCCAGGTACTGGCGGGATGAAGGGTGCACGGGAATCTGGTAAAAGCCTTTGCTCAGATCCACTCGGGAGAAGTATCGGGCGGATTGTAGCTTTGCAAACAAGTCTGTTGGGTCGGATAGGGGTCCGGGCACGAACTGGGTTACAAGATTCAACTGCCGGAAGTCGATACAGAGGCGATGTTCTCCGCTGGGCTTCCGTGATAGAACTATTCCCGCGCTGTAGGGGGAACGGGAGGGAGCGATGACTCCGGCTTGTAGCAGAGCCTCTACTTCCGTTCTTACTACTTGCTGCTGGGAAAGTGGGACGGGGTACGGTTTCTGGCGGACGGGAGTGGGGTCCGTCAGGGTTAGTCGAACTTCTTCTAGGTCCGTCCTCCCAGGAATGTCGGTGAGGACTTCCCTGTATTCTGCTACGATGGCGCGAAGTTGGCGTTGCTGGCCGGCGGGGAGTGAGGGGTCCAGAGAGACGTCCCGGAAGGATTCCTTCCCTTTTAGCGGAAATTCGGCGACGCCGGTCTCTGTGCCATCCACTTCGACGGCCAGCGCGACCGTGAGTAGCGAGTGGGAGTCTGGGGCGGGTGCAGGTTGCTCCAGGTACCGCTTGAGCAGATTGATGTGGTGGGTCCTGGGCTTTCCGCCTACCTCGATGCGATAAGTGGTGCGTGAGAGCTTCTCAAGCACCGGGTAGGGTCCCTGCCAAGCTATGTCTAGCTTGTTTGTGCCGCTGGGGAGGAGCAGTAGGACTTGGTCTCCTACCTGTAGTTCTCGGTCCCGGGCGCGGCGGTTGTGATAGCGGGCTTGCCTTTCTCTCGCCTTCTTCAGGTTGGCGGAGGCGGCTTTCCAGGTGGCCTTGAGGGTTTCTTGGAGCTTCGTGACGTATTTCGTGGCGTCGACCGGTGCCTCGTCCAGTTTGGCGTCGGTCCAGCTACGTCGCAAGGCGGCTAGAGGTCCGGAAAGGGGTCTTCCAAAAAGCAGCGTGGAAGGCGTGTATCCGGTGGAGGTGTGCGGGGTCTCTCGATACGCGAAGAGCGCTGACGCGACGTATGTGTCCCACGCTTCCGGCTGTTCGTCGGCGATCTTGCGGATAATCGAGATGAGAGTCCCGTTTAGGCGCTCGACCTGTCCGTTGCTAGCGGGGTGGTAGGGTGGAGTCCGGATATGGCGAATGCGGAGTAGTTGGAAAACTTCCTGCATAAGTTTTCCGGTGAACTGGGACCCGTTGTCGGTCAAGATGTTGTCCGGGAATCCGACTCGTGTGAATATGGTGACGAGCGCGTCGGCGACTCGGGCGGCGTCGATCTTCGGTAGAGGAACGGCCTCACACCACATCGAGCAAGCGTCGACAAGGGTTAGTAGGTACTGGTTCCGCTTCTTGGTCCGCGGGAGGGGTCCTACTATGTCGACAGCCACTCGCTGGAAGGGCGTTCCGACGACGACGGTGGGGCTGATAGTGACCGGTACGGTGTGATGGCGGGGCGAGTATCGTTGGCACTGGCGACAGGACTTGACGTAGCGCTTCACCTCTTCGGTCATCCCGGGCCAGTGGTACTGAGCGCTGATGCGTAGAGTGGTCGCTCCTATGCCCATATGTCCGCTTAGGGGCATGCTATGGCCAAGTTCCAGGACTTGGGGGCGAAGTGTCGCAGGCACGACGAGTTGAGAATGGTCGTCCTTCTGACGGAAGAGGAGTCCGTCTTCGACGAAAAAGTCCCCGGACTTGGGTGGAGTGCGTGCGGCGGGAAGCTTTCCGTAGCACTTGCGGAGGGTGACGTCGTTCTCTTGGGCCTTCCGGATCTGTTCCGGCATCTGGTTGGGTATCGGGGGTGGTGTCGCGGCTGTTTTCGCCTGGGCGCGCGTCTGGACGGCGGCCATCGACTCCACAGGCTGGGGCGGCATCCCCAAGAACACGTATCGGCATCCTAAAATCAGGTCGTACAGGGGCTGGTCCATCACGGCAGCTTGAATGGTCCCCGTTACGTATCGGCTGGTGACTTGGATCCGGGCTATAGGGAGCGTGGTGCTGGGCTGAGACGCGTCGGCCAACTTCAGGGTGATAGTCTCGCCGGTCAGGTCTTGTTCCCTGATGAGCGAGCGGCGGACGACGGCGTCGAAGGTGAGTCCAGTGTCGTATAGACAGTGGGCTGGGCGATTGTTGACAGTCACTTGCTCGGTGACGGCCGGTCGATCGGCGGGAGTGACGACGGGGGTTACCGGTTTCCCGTCGGGGGTAACTTGGCGTAGGGCTAGTACGGTACCTTGTTTGCGACGCTGGTCGCTGATGCGGCGAAAACATTTCTCCCGGGTATGTCCTCGGCGCTGGCAGTAGCCGCAGTAGAGCTCTGTGCTCCGCTTCCCTGGCTCTGCTCCGGGGTTCGGGCGTCCTTTGGGCGGTTGTGGACGGTGGTTCGCTGGCGGGACTGGCCGGCGAGGCTGGTGGCGGGTATCTGGCGACGAGGGTGCGGGGGGATCACGGCGAGGCTGTCTGTCGTCGGGATGGGCGGTGAGGTAGCGGTCCGCGACGATGATAAGGTCTTCAAGGCGAGCGGCCCCCTGTTCGGCGGCGAATGTCCGAAGTTCCGCTGGCATTGTCCCTCGGAGTTGCTCGGCTAGCATCAACTCTAGCAGTCCGTCGTATGTCTTTGGTTCGTCAGTTTGCTCTATCCATTTGTCCCGTAGCGTGGCTAGACGGTCGGCAAACTGCGTAAACTTCTCCCCTTTCTCTCTCCGGGAGTTCCGGAAATTCTTGCGGTAGTGCTCACCTGAGAGCTCAAAACCATGCAGTAGAGCTTTCTTGAGGGCGGGGTAGTCTCCCTCCTCGGAAGTCGGCGTCTTGGCCAGGATTTCATAGGCCTTCCCCTTAAGGCCATGACTGAGCTTGCGATACCAGTACTGGGGGTCAAGACCGTTTTCTCCCGCGACTCGTTCGAATCGGGCGAGATAGACTCCAATCGATTCGTTTCGTTCGACGAATGGGTCCAGGGGAAAGTTCATCCCCGGAATCGGCGGGGGGGGGGGGGGGTGCGGGTATTCCGGTGCTGGTGGCGAAGCTGGGGGCGAGGAGCGAGTAGTCTTCGCTAGCGGGCGATGCGATACCTAAATCGCGGCGGTCGCGCTCAAGCTGGAGGAGTGCTTGGCGCCGTTCGAGCTCCTTGTCCTTCCTCTTCTCTTCAAGTGCCGCGACCCTCTCGTCCTCCTCCTTCCTCCTTGCGGCGGCCCTCTCCTCCTCTGCAATCCTCTCCTTCGCCTCCTCTCTTCTCCGCTCGGCGGCTCTCTCCTCCTCTGCAATCCTCTCCTTAGCCTCCTCTCTTCTCCACTCGGCGGCTCTCTCCTCCTCTGCAAGCTTCCGGGCGGCGGCTTTCTCCTCCTCTGCAAGCTTCCGGGCGGCGGCCCGTTCCTCCGCGGCGATGCGCTCTTTCTCCTCCTCTTTCCTCAGTGCCGCTGCTCTTTCTTCCTCCTGCCTCTTCGCATCTCGCTCTTTGGCCCTCTCCTCCCTCTTCAACTTTTCCTCTGCCACGTCCGCATCTACGCTAGCCAGGACGTAGTCCTTGAGTTCGGTGCCGGCGAGCCCTAAGCTCTCGCCAATACTCTTGTACTTAAGCGCAAGCTCTCCCCGGTCGGCCATGGTAAGGGAGGTAACTTACCCTGAAAAAGGTCCTAACCGGAATGAGGGCGCACACAAGGGGGTACACTGACGGAAAACAAGGGGGTGGGCTGGATGAGCTACGATGAGACTGCAAAGGGCGAATACAACACAACCACAAAGACAAAATGCAATCAATCAAAAATACAAAAATGAATGCAAGAAAAAGCCTTTTGAGATACCACCACTCGGGAAAGCCAGTAAGGGACCTATGGGGCTATGCTATCTACTACTAGGCTTAGAGGGCTGGGTCCTATCTATACTGGGCTGGGGTGGAAGTTACGCTAAGTCCTAAGTCTCGTCAAGTTGGGATGGGAACCTAAGTCTTTTGTCTCGTCGGGTTGGAGGGGGAAACCTAAGTCTTTAGTCTCGTCGGGGTCGCCAAAGTTAATGTCATGAAGAGAGGGGTTGGGGGATGGGGGGTAAGCTCTTAATCCCTCGCGCTGTATTACCTCCTTTGATAGGTTAATGGTGCGATGACATTCAAGAGATTAATGCTAGGCCAACTTAATAAGTGATAGACAGACGAGATGGATAGTAGGGTTACACTAGTTAAGAAATTCACATTCAAAGGCCAGTCAGGGTAATTGCAATTTCTATAACTATTTACTTTTATTAATTTGAAATGGGGAGTGTGGGTCAAATACTTCTAACGTGAGTCATTGGCAAAGCGTCTTTCAGTGAGGAGTAGTTCGGTGATATTCTGGGTAGTCAATATTTGGGGTACTAGAGCGACTGTAGACTGATTTCATCACAGGGCGAGAGTGTATCTGTATGGTTTCCAGAGTCTCTCTGATAATCTGGCGAGTGGGGATTCTCGTAGGCTAAACACTTAGCTCTGCACGGCAGTGCGGCGATTGGTCCAGGATACTCTGGGTGGCTTGTTAGCACGGTCAGTGGCGTGGGCGGTGATGATGCAGGTCAGTGGTCACGCGGTGACGCATCGATCACGAGTGATTGTCTTGTGATGGTACAGGCCTAGAAATCGGCTTTCGTAGCTAGCCGTCTAGAAAATGGCGAAGTCCCGAGTCTCGCTTCTCATTGACCTCCTGGGTTGTCAGGGGCCTGCAGCGGGGTCAGCGACTGGGAGATGATACAAGGCCGGGGTGATTCGCCCGGTACAGGAACCCGTCTGTAATATAATACAGACTCTGTATCAGCGGGGGATCGGGATGGTGTGGATTCAGGGCCTGTGGTACGATAGCCCTTCTCAGAATTCAAATTGGTTGACCGGTCATGGGTTGAGCCAGTGCATATACCAACAGTCAAACAATGCAACTAGATTTACTGGGCCAAAGTGGAGGTTATTGGCAGCCGCTAGTCTAAGATACCTTCGGCGCATTAGGATGGGGTAGGCAACAGGGCAAATATTTATACATTGGGAGCATGGTGGAAAGCAAATGGAGGGGTACAGGGCAAAGGGGTTGCGGGCCTGGGCTGTACTGGGGACTTTAATCTATGTGGAGGGACAGCATGGCATGGGGTATTTACACATGGGGCTAACGGAGCATACAAGCATAAATCCAAACATGTCATGGGTCATATACAAGGTAGAAAATATGTGCAAGGGATAAATACAAGTCACAGCAACACATCAAGGCAAAACTATAAACATGAACATACATATTGACAGGACGCATGAACATGAGGGGCGAACGACGGGTGATGGGTCTGCTATATGACAAAGAGTAAGTTCCCTCTCTTACCTTGACTTAAGACGGGTGGAAGCACAAGGGTACTGTCGAAGCTCAGAGGTCACTCGGTGATGGAGACGTGTCTTCGGACAGGTTGTGACTTCGAGGCTGGAATGCTTGGGTCTGACACTATGTCAGGTTTTGTGGCAGGCTTTAAGGCGATGCCCCGGGGGGCGGGGCTTAAGCGACTGGGCGAGCGGGCCTGCTAGAGATGGCTGGTTAAGGAGAAATGATGGCTGGCTGAGCGTGGGTGTGGAATGCTTGCAGCCTAGCTCAGAGGTGCGATTGCACGCCTTGTCACAGGTGTTTCCTTTTTCTGCATTTTGCTAGCATTAAAGTTGTTGTTTTGCTGTGTCAGTTCAATTCCTTAACAACGTGAAGCATATTTTGTATTTCGGAAAAAAATCTTTTTATTTTATTTTATTTTTATGACTTTTATTTTATTTTATTTTTATTTCTTTTTTTAATTTTATTTTTTCTCTCTCCTGCCCTCCTTCCCCCCCCCCCCCCCCCCCCCCGTTCCCAAAGAATTGTATGGAGGAGGTCTGTAGCCTGAGTACAAAGTTAACAAACCATAAACTATAAAGCATAGTAATTGAAGGCGTTTAATTAAAATAGTATTCGTTAACAATCACATACGCACGCACGCACGCACACATACAGACACAAAACATACATACACATACACACACACACACACACTCACGCATAATGCAAAATAAACAATATCTTACGTAAGCATATTGATGGAACATAGACCTGGGCACACAGACCCTGGCGGATCAAAGACCCTGGGAAAATATGGATCTCGGGGAACATAGAATTTGAAAGCTTTGAGGTAACATACAGAGTCCTTTCTGAGGAAATACAGACCTATATTTAGGGGCACATTCACCTGGAAAAAAAAAACCTAGGGGAACACCGTGCTGACCCATTGGAAATTCAGCATCACTGCCCTGACATCGCCCCCAGCATCACCATCCGCGCCAGTCACCCTAATCAGCATCTCTTTCATGTCCACCCTCTTTATTCGGTACTATTACCATCACTCCGTCTATCCCGAAAACCGGCACCCGTTTCTTGACCCTATCCATCTCCACCCTTAATCGTTATACCCGCTTCCCAATCCATCCACCCGTATTTGCCCTCACATTCCCATAGTACTCTAAATTTACGGAGGGGGAATCCGGCGCGTCTGCTGGCTAGTGTTCTTTGTTCTCTCCCTATATTCGATTCTGTTTGTCCTTAGTAGTAATGTTGCTTGTGTGAAGTCATGTTTACAGCTACTTAATATCCCTCCTCCCTCCCCCCCCTCCACACAACCACAAACACACCAAACACACAAACACACCACAACACATTCACACGCACATTTTTTTCTTTGCCCTAAAAACAATACAATTCAACATATCTTTATTACTCCAAATAAAGAATGTAAACAAGCGTAAATAAGGAATGTAAACAAGCGTAAATAAGGAATGTAAACAAGCGTAAATAAGGAATGTAAACAAGCGTAAATAAGGAATGTAAACAAGCGTAGATCATTTGACATTAAAAAAGGAAAGTACAGTTTAAAGCCATAGGTATTAAATCGACAAAGTCTACGAACACCCCTTCAATACGCACCTTAACGTTGAGGTTTAACGTCTACACCCACCATTGGCGATATGGCAGACGGGGATAACCATCTCAGAAAAAAAGGGGTAGGGACCTAAATCAAAAGCAACACTAAACCACCAGAGCAAACACACTGCTAAAATGGACAGTGAAAACGCCCACGTTTTATTTCGCCCATCGTGGGATTCGAATTAACCTGTGTCATCGGTGTCCCAGGCGAACGCTCTACCAATTGAGCTGCGTCGGTGGGACAAACTTAGTAATCTAACAAACTCATGAAAATGTGTCCAGTTATAAATACATCCACGCAAGCACAGTTTATGCAATATCACAGTTGTTTATTTTAAAAAAAAGTTTTCTTCTAAAATAAAACGCATCTCTCTCAAATACATACACAAAGAGGCGCACTCGTGCGCACGCACAGAAACACACAAAAACACACACAAACACACGCGCGCACACATGCACAACCACACGCATGCACACACGCACACAGGCTTTATTTCTCTTGTCCTTAACCCTTTGTTTTACCCCACCCACCCCCTCACCATCCATCTCTTCCCCGCGCACACACACGCGTACTTCTTCCACCAGGTGCAGGTTGTATAATTATGCGCAGTGTTTTCTGTGCTGGGACAAATCTTGGAGCAGAGACAGGTGACGCCAGTAAGAGGCTGGATCATCGAATAAAAGGAGGAGAGATGAGGGAAAATGCGATCAGACAGCGCGTAGGCTTAGAGAAGAAGAAGAAGAAGAAGAAGAAGAAGAAGAAGAAGAAGAAGAAGAAGTAGAAGAAGAAGAAGAGAAAGAGTGGGATCATCGATCATCATCATCATCATGATCATGAGAGGGGTGAGGAGGGGAGAAATCTTCTGGACAAACGGAAGCGTTAAGGAAGTAGCGATTAACGTGAATTTTCAGGACGAGAAGAGGATCATATCAAAGACAAAAGGAAGATGTTTGCCTTTTTCATCAGGAGGTTGTGGAAGCTGGGAAGAATCTGAAAAAGACTAGGTGTTGTGTTTTTTTTAAAAGACGGGAGCTAGTCGAAACGAGGAGAAATTTGGATGTTGCTTTGGAGACACTTGTTCATGTCCAGAAAACGGCAACTATATCTTTTTTTATTTACAGAGAGAGAGAGAGAGAGAGAGAGAGAGAGAGAGCGGGGTGAAGGGGGGGGGGTGAGAAGGTGGGTGGGGGTGGTCGAAGAGATGGGCTGGGAGAGGGTGCAGAGGTCATAGGTCACCGGGGATACCGATCTTCATCACAGCGACCTGTCAAGCGCTCGACGTTAATTACTACTAGCGCCGCTACCCAGGCTTTGTTGGCTCGCAGAAAGGACCTACCCACCCGTGAGAAAACGACCATTCACCTCCATTCCCTCCCCACCCACCCCCACACATCTCATCAGCGCCCTTCCACCTCCCTCTCCCCGACCAACACTCTTTGTCTTTCTACCTCTCGCTTGCTTCTTCCACCCGTCATGCACAACTCTCAGCACTCTTCTTGTTCTCCTTCTCCCTACCTTTCACCTCCTATAGTACCCCTCCAACCCGCCCCCCATTCCACCCCACCTTATCCTGCCTTAACCTGTCTTACCCTACCCGTAAGATAAACCTCCATGCACCCTTCTTCGCTCTCCTTTGTTAATCAATTTTTTCTTTTTCCCTTCTACCATCTTTTTTTTTTAAATCTGTAATCCTTCTCTCTCTAAATTTTACTTCTTTTTTTTAACAAACTTAAAGCCTTTTACTGTCCAAGATTTTCCCATTTAACATTTTTCTTTTTCAAACATTACATTATATTACATGATTATTGCTTTAGGTGCAGCGGACTCTTCCGAGCCAAATCAGGACCGGACAACTCCCGAACCGCATAAAAGATCTGCTGAAACAACCCTAGTGGTAAAACTGAAAGCTCTCCACCAGCCAGTCACTTTACAATAAAGACATCCCACGCAGGGGACGCTGAGGCTATACTCTAATTTATCGAACCCCCGTTTACAAAACAAAATAGAATACAAACATCATTATAAATTATCAATAAAACACATAAAATGCCTACATTGAAAAATAATAACATCATAGGAAGCCCCAGTGACCACCTGGCAGAAAGCGTCCAATATTTCCAAGCTGATCCAACAGACCTCACACACAAATAAGGAGTCTTGTCCCGAAAGAGTTTTCAAGAACAAAGGTAGGTGACTGGTCTAGCGAAGAAGAAGATAGTATAGCAGATTGATAGAACAGAGCAGGAATGAGAAAGAGCAGATGAGAAAGACAGTGACAGTGGGAATTTAAAGCACTAAATTTCCAGAAAGTGGGGATACTATTTATACTGAAACCCCGGCACCCCAACGGGGGCTTTTTCAAACAACACGCAGAGAAAAATAATTATATATTATTACTACTTTTAATTTTTTTTTAATTTAATTTAACGTCTATTCACATCTGTGATATTAGACACATTCCTTTTTATTCTCTCGTTTAATCTTATCCTTCGATAAAATGTCTGTCTGTCTGTCTGTCTCTGTCTCTCTCTCTGTCTCTCTCTCTCTCTCTCTCTCTCTCTCTCTCGTTCTCTCTGTGATGTATTTATTTATATATTTACGCATTTTATTAATTCATTTATTTAAGACAAACCTTCAAAACTCCAGTCTGCATAATTCAATGTACAGCAGACATTACTGGTGTGGAGTTGTTTCCCCAGCTAGGACATACACATGCATATCCAAACTCACACAAGCAGTCAAAAGGAAAGAAAAAAAAAGAATTATGGGCTAATCCATTACTTTTTTAGGCTTTAGTACCCCCAGCCTTATTTCACCCTTCCCCTTTCCTTGCGGTTGACCAGGTGCGTTCATTGCTTCCACCGAGATGACGTCGCCGACATCAAAGGCGAATTAAGGTAGCGCTGAGCAGATTTTAATTAAAACCGCAAACAGACAGTCTTGCGTGACTATACGACCGGCAATGCGGCTTGTGAGGAGCTGTCATGATAGCACTATGAGTGCGCGCGGTGACTTGCAGGCAAACGGCCCCATTTCATATCTTTGCCTCCTCAGTCCCGCTGAATTAATGTCTATACCCACGCCTAAGGGAAAGGGGTGAGTCCGGGGCAAGCAAAAATCAATCAACTTCAGCTACCCGTAAAAGATTGGCCCTGAATGGAAAGTCTTCCCTTTTCCTCTCCTCCTGCTCTCTCTGACTGTACCACATTGAAGTCTCTCTGTCTGTCTGTCTGTCTGTCTGTCTCTCTCCCTCTCTCTCTCTCTCTCTCTCTCTCTCTCTCTCTCTCTCTCTCTCTCTCTCTCTCGTCCACACACCTCTTTACCTGTGTGATTCTATCCTCTCTCTTCTATCTTTCAAGTGTAATCTTCATCTTGTTCTCACACTTTTTTGGTCTAGCCATCCCTCATTTCGTGTACTGTTCTCACCCTAGCACTCTCTTTGGGTTTTTTCTCTCCAATCATTCTTTCTTTATAATTTGTTTGTCAAGGAATTATTTTCCCCCACAGTCCTCTTCCTCCACTCTTTATTTTACATACATACATGATTCCCCCTCCCACGCACACACTCTCTCAAACATAAAAATATAAGCTCTCTCTCCCTCTCTCTTTCCCTCTCTCTCTCTCTCTCTCTCTCTTTCTCTCTCTCTCTCAACTCGCACCACCACTAGTACTATTTCATTTAAGAAAAAATGAAGAAAGGAAAGTTAGAACAAACTCACACACTTACACACACACGCACACACACACGCACACACACCCGTACAAAAACATACACACGCAAACACACACACACACACACACACACACACACTATCTCCCACTCACATTTACAGCACACGTGTTGTAGCCCAGTCCATCCCATCCTCTCATCAGACATCTCCTAGTGCCTCACTTGGCCAGATTCTCCACAGCAGATCGAAGACTCCCCGAATGCCTTCAATTGCGGCCATTGTCTTCAGAAACACTCCACTTCCGTCGAGTTCTCTTCCCTTCGCTGGGTTTTCTCCCTTCCTCGACTCTTCGATTCCCTCCCTTTCTCAGCTCTTCAGTCCACGAAGAAAACCTTGCAATAACGGCAAACTAAAAATGTCAGGTCTAGGTTGGTCAGAGTTTTGGGTTATTTTGATTTTATTTTATTGTATCCATATCGTTCTTATATAGCCTTTTTCCCAGCTCAAGAGCTTCTTTCTTTAAGCTAAATCAGCTCCACTCATTTCTTTTTCTTGTTTTGTTTTATACCTTTTTAAACCTCTTCATCTTCTCTCAGTTCCTCCTTTTTTTAAACGAATAAAATGTAGAACTAGTTTTTGCAGTTCTTCAGGCAAAGCACAAGACCATATTGCAAACAGCAACCCATATGAAATATATCACGTCTAGATTTATGTGGAAGTAGTTGCTTTTAGTTTTACATTGTTATTAGTATTTGTGTAGAAACATATTTCTGGGTAATGTTTCTGCAGCGCTTACATCCCCAGACCATGCTTGGACAAAAACATATGCATAGTTGAATATAGGTCCTGGTCTGTACTTCCATTAGTTTCTAAATGAGACCTTCACAATGTAATTTTGGCGGAATTACTGAAAATGAAACATACTTGTAAACATAGCTGTGTGTGTTAAAAAAATGATATGTACTCTGACAGTTTATCGCGTATTTATTTATTTATTTATTTATGTATTTATTTATTTATTTAATGTAATTTAATATTATTGAGTTAAAATTATTTTAAATCAATTTTATTTTATTTTATATACATTTAGTTATATGACTGAAATTAATTTATTCGTTGGAATCATTGTAACTGGGTGTTTTGGCTGTCTTGCCATCTTGTATTTCTGTGATTCCTTCCTTCCTTCTTCCCCTCCTTTTGTCGATGGTCCATCCACTTCAAGTCACCATCTTTTTTTTTCTCCACCTCTTATTCTCATCTCCAAGTTCTCAGTCGTCTGTGGGCCTAGCGTTCCATGTCCGCACACTCTCCCTCCCGGTCCTTGCGATCTTCCTCTGACGATTTCCAACACTTGAGTGGTCCCAGTCACCGACGTTGCAGCGCGAGGCCATGTGAAGCACGGGAAATGGACAAGACGTGAGGTGGGAGGCGTGCTTGTGTGCGTGTGTGTGTGTGGGGGGGGGGTGAAGTCTTTGAACGTAGGAAGGAGTGGTTTGTCATTAAAAAAAAAAAGAAAGAAAGCAGACAAGAAGAAGAAGAAAAACAAGATAGATAGAAGAGGGAAAGTGGAGACTTTGTGAAGAAAATAAGAAAAGAACGCAAGAAAGAAGAAGAAGAAGAAGAAGAAGAAGAAGAAGAAGAAGAAGAAGAAGAAGAAGAAGAAGAAGAAGAAGAAGAAGAAGAAGAAGGATAGATAGAAGAGGCGAACTTAGAGACTTTGTGAAGGAAATAATAAGAAGAAGAAGAACAAGAAGAAGAAGAAGAAGAAGAAGAAGAAGAAGAAGAAGAAGAAGAAGAAGAAGAACAATAAGAACAAGAACAAGAACAAGAACAAGAAGAACAAGAACAAGAACAAGAAGAACAAGAAGAATAGCAAGAAGGAGAACAAGAACAAGAAGAACAAAAAGAAGGAGAAGAACGCTAGAAGTGGCCAAAGTGGAGAATTTGTGAAGGAAATAACAAAACAACGCCAGAAAAGAAGAGGTGATGGAAGTCAGTAAAGAAGAAATGGTTTAAGACAAATCGAGATAGAAAATAAAACAAACAAACAACATCCTAATCTGTATAATTTTGGAAGGTAAGAAAGAAAACAAGGAAGAAAACGAGTACGATGCAAAAGAAAACCAATTCTTTGTACGTGAACACGAGAAGACATGTAGAAAATGGCGACTGGGGACAAAGAAAGCAGATATTCTTGATGATGAAGATGATGATGATGATGATGATGATGATGATGATGATGATGATGATGATGATGATGATGATGATGATGATGATAATGTAAAAAAAAATAGATCGATCGTCGATAGGACAATATAAATATTGAGAGAGAGAGAGAGAGAGAGAGAGAGAGAGAGAGAGAGAGAGAGAGAGAGAGAGAATGCAGGCAGAGAGATAGAGATGATAGTGTAAAACGATGGAGATAGAAGGAGACGCTGTTTACGAAGACGTTTAGTCAGGTCAAGTCAACAAACTATATCACCCACAATGGCGAATTCACACAGTATAATATTACATCTCAGCAAATAAAGAAGAGGTAAACAAGAGAGCGCTTAAGAAAAAGAATGAAAGAGAGGATGATTCGAAGAAGATGAAGATGAATACGAATGGGAGAAGGCAGAGAAGAAAAAATAGTTCCAGAGTAACCGAGATGAAAGTACATTTAAGCGACTCTATAGAAATAGAAGAGAAACAGAAGAGGAATAATATACATTTCATCCTACCCAGGGGAAGCAAGTACTCCACGAAATCCCAGAAGAGTTGCGGGACGTTGACAGAACTGTTCATGACGTGTAGTGTCGTCACTGCCTCGCACTCTCGTGTGCAGTTCTCGCTTTTCACGAGATTGTGTGAGAGTTTATGTCCGCTTAGCACTTGGAGGTTCCCTAGCTCAAAACGTTATTCAAGCGCCCGAACGAGAAGTGGGGCGAGATCGTGGTCAGGATGGGAGAAAATGGCGGACACTTCTGTTTTTGTGGTGTACATTCTTCTTGAAGGCCATCCGCAGTGAAAACGTCTTGGTAAACTTTCTTTCTGGGCTGGACAACATGTTTGCCTAACGTGTAGGTACAATAGTCTGTCCGTTTTTTTTGTTTTTTTTTGGGGGGGAGATGTAGGGTTGAGGGTGGGGTGGAGTATTTTTTCACAATATTTTCTCTTGCAAGAAGATTGGTTGCGTAGAAAAGGAACGTTTGCTGAAATTAGAAGCAGACAGTAAATAAATAAATAAATAAATATTTTGGAAGCGGGAAGGGAGGGGGGAGGTAGGGAGTGGTTGATTTAAGATACTGTATGGGTGCTTCTCAAATATATGTTAAATGTTGCATTTGGTTTAGTTCCATCTGGAGGTCATCGACAGCATACATGGAGAAGCCAGTTGCAGTCTTTCGTTCAGAAGACCGTGCCTAATTTGTCTCCATCGGTGATGATAATTTTAATACATTAAAATACTTTTTTAAACAGATTGTAGACATATTTCCAGCACTGTCTTTATGCAGTACTGAACATGCCCCTGCATCGCCAAAGTATCTATTCCGATGTTGGTACAGATCGCCGCGTTTCGAATCTGATTTAGGAAGAAAAACGCGTATACATAGCGTTCGGTATTATTGTTATTTTCTATCTCAGCAACACAAATTGTGTCAAGAAATCCTTTCTGTTTCTTTTCCTTAAGGCAGGCATCTCTTACACTTGATCTTCTGTGAAACTATATCCTATTTCTTAAAAGCCCTTGTGCTTTTTAGACCAAGTTGAACGAGTAAGCATCCTTAAGACACCAGAGACCACTGTGGTGAACACTTCACTGTTATCGGGCTCTTGGGCTAGTGGAACTGCAGCTGAAGGATTTTTGATCGCGGCAGAGACAGAAACATGCAGAAAGGTCGCAGTGTTGACATTGCTCTCAAAGCAGGGCTTGGCAGATTGTGGAAGAAACGTTCTTAAAGTGCTGCAAAGCTCAATGACAAGAAAATGTTCTCTAGCTCGGCGTGAAGAGACGCTCTCAGGGAGACCTATAGGAAAATTGTGAAGACTCCTTCTTGAAGACTTTGCTAGCTAAATGTGAAGTAGTTCCTTGGCTGGAACTTTATAAGCCTGGAGTATCCTAGTGCAAAATGGTGGAGTGGGTCTAGGAGCCGCTACTTTTGAGTTCCTATAGTCTACGATCGGAGCGATTATACCTGTTTTGTAGCCTCTTGTTCTATAGTGAAGATTTTCCAGCGACGTTATCAGTGGGAAGAGGTTATAAGAACTAGAAGATGAGTAAATATACTTAGCAACACGCCAATGGAAGTTTAAGGAAACTCTTTCTCAAAGAGAGAGAGAGAGAGAGAGAGAGAGAGAGAGAGAGACAGAGAGACAGACAGACAGACAGACAGACTGTTACACTCCGTTCGATGTTGGTGTTTCCTATCAGTATCTGATTCAGCCCCGATGCTTGAATTCCTGATAGCTGTGTAACTCAGATTCGTTTATTCACGCAACCCGCTCAAATCTGCATACAAGTCACAAAGTCGACGTATGAAGTTTTCCACTTTTATTCAGCACACACCAACAACTGCATACAATTCTCAACTCAACTCAACAACTTTCACAGCAACTCTCCAAATCACTATCAACAACTTTACTCTCTCAACAGCCACTCGGCACACGATTAAATAACCTCTCTCTTTTCTCGAACAATTTGGTACGTGGTAGAAATGACGCACTGCCACCAATCGAACTAAAGATCGTCATCACTGACTTACGTCATTCACAATTTCTCTACTTCCGGGAACATTCACGACCTTCGATATCCATCCGGAAATTTCTATCAAGAGTAAACACGCAGATCCAGAATATTCTACATCAATATCGACCAACAAAAATTATCAACGTTATACAAAACCTCTCCAAACAACAATGCAAACTCAAATCAAAGGTAAATAAACTCCATTATTGAATACTTTGCAAAATGAAACGATTAGATCTATCGTGCGCGCTTTAGACACACTTTCGTTCGTTTCAACGTAACATAACCCCCCACTCAAGAAGAAATTTACTTAATTTCTTTCAACAACGTTGAAACGTAATGCACAAACAAAGTTCAGAATTAAAACTTACTTCAGTCTGTTCGAACACTGTCAATGTTCTCAGTTCATTCACACAGGGTCAGTGGTTTTCATCTTCAAATCTGTCTGGATATTGTCAATGTTCACAGTTCATTCACACAGAGTCAATGTTTCTCATCTGCAAGTCTTTCTGGGTACTGTCAATGTTCACAGATCATTTACCCAGTCAACGTTTTTCATTTTCAAGTCTGTCATTACCAATATTCTTAGTTCGTCCACACAGTCAATGTTCTTTCATCCGCAAGGTAACGACGCCCTCGTCAGTTGCGGTTGTCATCGGCCCAGGGTCAAAGACGACGATCACGTGGGCATTCCTGGAGTCAGTGCATCCTCCGTTGTTTTTTCCTTCCGCCGGATGTCCGACGCAGTCGACATTGTCAGCTCCCAGAATGCATTCGCTGGGTCTCACGGTCAGATTGGCTTCTGCGGGACGGTAGAACAGCTCCCTCATGGTCTGCAGATGCTCCTTCCAGGTCTGGGTGTGGACTTCATGTTCGACCAAAGTCGTAGAGCCTGGGACATCACTGAAGCTATGGGGAAACTCGCCCATAAGGTCCTTGAGCTCCATCTTTTGACCTTCCGTCAAGCTTGGCCCTAGCTTAACATCATCGATGCCTTCTTTGCTGTGGAAGTCTCCCAGTTCCAACAGTTCTTCGCTGTCAAAGCTGTTGTCGGTCACAGCTGCTGTGGCTGCGTGCACAGTCTCTGATGGCCTTTCCACGTACAGCTTAAGGAGGTTGGCGTGGTATATCTTGGAATGCTGGCCGACCTTCACCTTGTAGTCGTTGATCCCCACCACGGTCTCCACTTCGTACGGGCCTTTCCACTGCATCAGCAACTTATTATGATCAGTAGGTAGCAGCACCAGCACTTTGTTGCCAGGTTTAAACTTCCTGTTCACAGCCCTACGATCATAGTAGTGCTTTCCACAGTCCTGGGACTTCTTCAGGTTTTCTCTGGCTATCTCGAGAGTCTGCTCCAGCTTCTCCCGTAGCTCAAACACGTACTGGTAGCTGTTCTTCACCTCTGGGGTGTCCACTTCCTTCGTCCACAGTTCTTTCAGGATGTGCATCGGCCCTCGGATAGTTCTTCCGTACAGCAGCTCGAACGGAGAAAAGCCGGTGGACTCCTGCGGTACTTCTCTGTAGGCGAAAAGTAAGGCGTTGATATAGCGATGCCATTGTCTGGGCTGCTCGCTGCACAGTTTCTTCAGGGTGGACTTCAACGTAGCATTGAACTTTTCGACAAGCCCGTTGCACATCGGATGGTAGGATGTCGTAGTCAAATGCCGGATGCTCAGCAGTCTGTTGACCTCCTTCATGCAGTCAGAGACGAACTGCGTCCCGAGGTCTGTCAGAATTTCTTCAGGCACTCCAAGCCTACTGAACATGTCCACCAGTGCCTCTGCTACAGTTTCAGTGTCAATCTTCTTCAGTGGCACTGCTTCTGGGTACCGAGTCGCATAGTCCACTAAAGTCAGTACCCACCGATGACCTTCTTCACTCGGAGGTCTTATTTCGCCGATTAAGTCTAAGGCCACCCTCTTGAAAGGTCGGTCGATCAGAGGCATCCTCTGCATAGGCACTTTCGGGACCCTTCCTCGAGGTATGGTCTTCTGGCAAATATCACATGATCGGCAGAAACGGCTGACGTCCGCATGAAGCCCTGGCCAGTAGAACACCGCCTGGATTCTGTCTGACGTCTTTCTGATGCCTAGGTGACCTCCCATGATAGAGTCATGAGCTACTTCCATCACTTGGCGCCTTAGAGGTAACGGTACCAAGACTTGACGTAGTGGTTTCCCTCCGTTGACCCTCGGGTGCTGGAAGATTCGGTACAGGATCTTGGCCTTCACCTCAAAATAGACCGTGCCACTGCGTTTGGTCACGTGATCTTGGCGGTTCCTGAACTTGTTTAAAGTGCTATCAGCTTCCTGGAGCTGAATCAGCTTATCTCTGTCCACGATGGCAGCTTTAGAGTTGTCGGCGACCTTCAGTGGCGTAGACGTCTTGTCTCTCTTGGCCTGGGCCCTGGTAGTAACAGCACCGACGATCTCTGGTCGGCAGGGCTGAGCCGGAGTAACCACATTGTCCCGTAGCAGCTCTGTAAGGTCTCCATCGGGAAATGGCAATGGATCCTCCTCCACAACTTCGACGTGTTGGGTTGAGGCAGGACTCCATTCTGGATCGGGGTCGTCGGGTCGTCTCGCGCCGTCGATGTTCCCGATCATCAAATCATACAGCGGCTTCTTCAGGCAAACCGCTTCGACTTCGCCTATGTAGAAAGGGGTGTTGACATGAATTTTTGCAACTGGCGCTCTCACACATTTGCTGTCGGCCATAAGTGTCCATTTTGAATCGCCAGTGAACTGTTCTTTAGCGATTAGGTCTTCTCTGACGATGACCCCACTGCAGCCAGAGTCTCTTAAAACAGTCACTTCATGATTTCCGACGCGTCCCTTGGAAACAGGCATGTTCTGTACGGTCACAGCTGCGCTGGCGACGACGGGGATGGATTTCCCATTGGCAAGGAGGAGTTGGCCATCAGTCATGCACTCTTGCACGTCCGCAGGGGTAGCTGTGCGCTCGGTCTCACTCGGAAGAATGACGCTCCCGCCGCACACTTGATGGTCAGATCTACTGTTTTGCCGTTGATTGGAGAAACGTCTCTGCCGGTTGCCCGCCGCTGAATTGTCCGTACTGCTCCGCTGTCCGCTACTTTTGTTTTGAGGACAGTTAGCCGCTCTGTGGTCTGTAGCGTTGCAGGTGAAACAGCCCCTTGAATGCCCTTCCCTGGGAGGAGGCGTGGAGTCTGTCTGTCTCTGGCTCGTCTGGCTTCCTTGGAACTGGTTCCCATGGTTTGCAGTCTTCTGAAAATGTTTCGTCGCGCTGGGTGGCCCCAGGGTTTTCCCATGAGCGATGAGATATCTTTCAGCAGCCTCAGTCACATCTTTAAGCGTCTGCAGCTTTTGTTCTTCTAAGTGGGTCGCTAGGTCCTTGTGACAGGCATTGAGAAATTGTTCCTTCACGATCAGGTCATGGAGACTGTCGTAAGACTTGCTTTCGCCTGATAACTCCACCCACTTGTGTAGATATGACGACAGGCGCTCCACAAACTGCTTTGGCGTCTCGTCTGACTTAGGCCGGCATTCACGGAAGCGTTCACGGTAGCCCTTCTCTGTAAAGTTGTAGCACTGCAATAGGGCCTCTTTCAAGACGTCGTAGTTTTTGGCGTCATCGTTCGACAGTCTGGTGTAAACTTCGAGCGCTTGCCCTGTCAGAAGTGCACTTAGTCGAATCGCCCAGTCTCGAGGTTGCCAATTGGAGCTTTCGGCGAACCTTTCGAATCTCGCCAGATAGCTGTCGATCTGGTCCTTCCCGTCGACGAAAGCTGGCAATTTTGGAGCCGTATGGTCGTTGGTGACTTGTGGCGCATGCTGATTGTTTTGGATACGCGCCAACTCTATTTGGTGCTGACGCTCAGCTTCTCTTTCTTGCCGCTGCTCTTCTCTTTCTTGACGCCGCTCTTCTCTTTCTTCTCGACGTCGCTGCTCCTCTAATTCTAGACGCTTCTGTTCTAATTCTATTTCTTTTTCTAGACGCTTCTCTTCCAATTCTCGTTCTTCACGGCGACGCTGCTCTTCTAATTCTCGTTCTTCACGGCGACGCTGCTCTTCTCTTTCTTCACGCAATATTCTCTCCTGGCATTTGACGTACTCCGTCAGCTGTTTGCCTTTTAGATTTAGTTCAACCCCTTTCTGCCAGAAGTCAGCCATCTTGATGCTTCTGGAAAGTTCTTTTCTAGAAGGTTCTTTTCTGGAAAGTTCTTTTTCTAGAAAGTTCTTGACTGTAGAGTTCTTTTTCTGGAAAGTTCTTGACTGTGCTGTACCTTTCTAGACTGTTCTAGAACAGCACGCTTTCTGCAGTAGCGCTGATGCTTGTCACTAGTCGCCTTCGCTGACGCAGGCCCCGCTGTCCTCGTCGTATGCGACGCTGCACCACGCTGGTGTTGATGTATACGCTCCTGTGCTGAAGTAGACACGACGTCCGCTCGCCGCTCTCTGTAACACTGGCGATGTAGCTCCGAGACTGTCCCTCGACGTAGTCTTGCGGCAGCCACGTAGTCCCGCTCTGTTGTTCGCTCACGAAGCAACTCTTCGGCGACTACACGCCCTTGCAGTCAACCCGAACCTATCGGTGATGTAGTCCCAGTATGTTGGCCCCTCTCGACGCAACTCGTTGGCGGCTACCCTCGATGACTGCCTCTCGTAACGTTGACTCGCTTGTTGTAGCAGTTGAACCCTTGGCTATGGCGTGAATCGCGGCTTGACCCCCAAAATGTTACACTCCGTTCGATGTTGGTGTTTCCTATCAGTATCTGATTCAGCCCCGATGCTTGAATTCCTGATAGCTGTGTAACTCAGATTCGTTTATTCACGCAACCCGCTCAAATCTGCATACAAGTCACAAAGTCGACGTATGAAGTTTTCCACTTTTATTCAGCACACACCAACAACTGCATACAATTCTCAACTCAACTCAACAACTTTCACAGCAACTCTCCAAATCACTATCAACAACTTTACTCTCTCAACAGCCACTCGGCACACGATTAAATAACCTCTCTCTTTTCTCGAACAATTTGGTACGTGGTAGAAATGACGCACTGCCACCAATCGAACTAAAGATCGTCATCACTGACTTACGTCATTCACAATTTCTCTACTTCCGGGAACATTCACGACCTTCGATATCCATCCGGAAATTTCTATCAAGAGTAAACACGCAGATCCAGAATATTCTACATCAATATCGACCAACAAAAATTATCAACGTTATACAAAACCTCTCCAAACAACAATGCAAACTCAAATCAAAGGTAAATAAACTCCATTATTGAATACTTTGCAAAATGAAACGATTAGATCTATCGTGCGCGCTTTAGACACACTTTCGTTCGTTTCAACGTAACACAGACAGACAGAGAAAGAGAGAAAGAAAGAGAAAGGGTTTCAAAATTACATTATGTTAACGTACATAAATCATCACCACAGCCATCACCACAGCCATCATCATCATCATCATCATCATCATCATCATCATCATCATCATTATCGTTGTAAGCTAATCATCATCATTAGCATCCTTTTTCATCATCATCATCATCATCATCATCATCATCATCATCATCATCATCATCATCATCATCATCATCACCATCATTATCGTCGTAAGCTAATCATCATCATCAGCGTCTTTCTCTTTCGGACGACAGTATAAACCGAGGTCTAGTCTCTGCACGCACGCATTCCATCGCACGGACGTTAAAGATCCTGACGCTCATGTCCAAGACGTGTGTGCCGGCTACTCAAATATACCAGCAAGCACTGAATCCCTTCTACCCCGGTCGCTCAGGATTATGCTAGGAGTGGTCTGGGCGTCAGACAAATGCACCCAAAGCCTGCAAGCGGGTGCCCTGAGCAGCTCGAGTTACAGCCTGTATCGGCCAGCGCCTTGAGCAGGTCTTGGGCTGGAAAAGCGCTGTATAAAGAATGATAAAATAAAATAAATAAATCTGCATCTGTCACTGTCGCTGCAGCCATCATCTTCGAGGTGATGAAGAGGTGTTGTATTGTAGCGTCATAATGTTTACGCCCGTATTAACGATATTGTCATACTGATATTGATCGTTATAGGACGGTGGCACACGTGCTTTGGTTTCCCCCTATTATGTACAGGGATCGCCGTTCTGTGTTGAAGTCGCTGATGACATGGAGAAAATTGATGATAGCCTAACGACTCATATTGGCACTATCGCTTACCCAACCCATAAATTCCGTTAATTAAATATATTGGTGGTGGAGGGGGAGGGAGAGAGAGAGATATAGTATGTTTGTGACCGTGTAGAAGATAAAGAATATGTGCGTGCGTGCGTGTGTGCGCACGCATGTGTAGATGCGTATGTAACGATAAGTATGTCGTTGTGTGTGTGTGTGTTTGTGTGTGTGTGTGTGTGTGTGTGTGTGTGCGGTTGCGCGCTGTGTGCCTATGCGCGCGTTGTGTGTTTGGGTGCATGCGCGGCAGGTTTTTATTTTCACCCTTAACAATAATGCAGAACTGCCCTATCCATACTTATATTTGATGTATTTTCCTGTGGGAACTGGACGGGCGGGGGGAGGGGGCGTGCATGGGGTGGGAGGGGTGAGGGGGTGAGTGGGTGGGCATTATAATGGGAGACAATGCCTTATTATCAAAATATGCAATGTGAAACACGAATTATTGCCCTGTCACAGTGGCCGAAGCGCCCATTTGGTTTTGCGTGTCCTGATCTTCGACTTTGTGGCAGAACACTGCAGAGTCTGTGACCACAGTTTAACCGAGAAGGGTGTATCTCTGGCAATGCGGAGAGTTCAACGTGTCTTACCTAACATCCTTATGCGGGCCTCGCTCAGCTCAAATAGTCCTGTCCATATGAATCATACTTATATTTGTTCCATCCATTTCATGATTTCATTTCCGCAACTTCAGATCTAGCTTCCATTTCGATTTCTTTGTCACAAGTTTTGAATGTGCTTTATATATATATAATCTTTTAATCTGGTATATTCTGTCCCGTTTCATTATATTCCCGTTCAATATATACTGTCCCGTTTCATTATATTCCCGTTCAATATATATATATATATATTGAACGGGAATATAATGAAACGGGACAGAATATACCAGATTGAAAGATTATATATCTCTATATAAATACACCTGTAGTTCGCTAAAACGAAAGGAGTAGTTACAAGTCTAAGCGTGTTTTTATACCTCCTGGCGGAAGATGAAGTCATGTTGCACATACTTACTTTATTCTTTCGCTGTGTTCTGCCTGTGGATGTTGTGTTGTGCTGTATGGTGTAATCGTATATCGTTGAAGCCAGGACTGGCAAGGACATGCTAAAACGTCGTCATACCTAGGTGTAGACCTACCTGCACCAGGTGTGAAATTCCATCGCTTAATGGGCTTCCAGCAAGGCAAGGCTGTATTGCCTTTCTTCTTTATCTCCACCATCGTCTTAAGGCACCAAGCACCGTCGCACACTGCCTTCATTGCCAAATAGGCTGAAGTGGGTAATACATTATTATTATTATTATTATTATTATTATTATTATTATTATTATTATTATTATTATTATTATTATTATTATTATTATTATTATTATTATTATTATTACCATAGAGAATACGGGGTTTATTCAGCCAAATGACAACAACAGAACATTGCAAATGGAGATTGCCCCAATGTTGATTAACAGTCACACACATCCACACGCACACTATAGACAAATGTCATCTTACTGTAATAAATCTCACACGTGCTACAGAAGACTTCTGGGCATTTCCTATACCCAACACATCACCAACGACGAAGTGCAAGGAGGTAGAAAAAAGGGAGACCGAAAAAGAGGTGGGAGGACAACATTCGAGAATGGACTGGTTTGACACTGAGCGAAGCCATCAGGGATGCTGAGGACAGAGAAAGATGGAATATGCTGGTTAAACGATCATCTGTGGTGCCCCTACGACCTCCGGGTTACGGGACAGGATAGGATAGGATAGGAAATCTCACACACACAATACTTTAATAAGCCTTTAATTAAAAAATAATTATAGGCACTTCTGCAATGTTGAATACAATCACGTTGGACATAATACAACATCTGAAATGTACAAATGTATATCACAATAACTCGCATTTCTGTTGAAAAGTTTTCTCTCTAAATTGGAAGAGGTAGTACATACAAAATATTTCAATCATTATTACCTGTTTTCATTTTTTATTCGCATGCGTGTAGCAATGTGAGTCTCATTAGTACCTGTTGCATTTTTGATTCACATGCGTGTAGCAATGTGAGTTTACGTACTCACCCCCCAAAACACTTGTTTTCCAGATTTGTGCACATCTTTGCGTTGAATTCTAAATAGTCCAAAAATGTTTTGAACGCTAAAAAGGAAGAAAACCGAAGAAGGGGGAGAATGAGAGAGAACGAGAAAATTTATTCAATTTATTTATTTAAAACCGTTGAACTCTTTTAATTGATATTAGGCACATACAATGAACAGGAGGCAGAAAAAGGAACATATTAAACGTTGAAGTTTAACCTTCACTCCCACCATTGGCGATCCGGCAGACGGGAGAATAACAGTTTCAGGATAGAAGGGAGATAAACTTTTTTAGACTGCACGCCTCTCTCTCTCTCTCTCTCTCTCTCTCTCTCTCTCTCTCTCTCTTTCTCTCTCTCTCTCTCTCTCTCTCTCTCTCTCTCTCTCTCTCTCTCTCTCTCTCTCTCTGCCTCCTCCACATTCCCTCTCTTTCTTTCTCTCTCCTTCCTTCTCTCTTTCTCCTTCATCCCCGCGTACAAACTTCGCTTAGCTCAAATCTCACAAAACGGTTTACATTTCACCTCGCTGGTCTATAAATAAAGAGTTGGCCATTAAAGTAAATCCCCGCTCAACCATTACAGTATGTTCCTCGCGGTGTTTGTTTTCGCATCTTTTATTCGGGGGTGTAACAGATCTGCACCCGCTCCTTTTAACAGGTAGCTGACCGTTTAATTGTGCCAAGCCCTGAACAAAAGACGAAGAATATTGAGGACAATGAAGAACACCACTACACAATGGTAACGGAGGTCAGAGATGAAAAAAGAGCTCACAGAGGGAGAAAGGACAAGAAATTGAGAAAGAGAAAAAGGCTTAGAATGTAGCCTTGGTGGCCAAAGGAACTTACGATAAAAGTTGCAGAAGAAATATTAATCTTGGATTATGCAAGTTAAGACAGATTAGTTTGCCTGGTTTCTAGGTGTGGTGATTTGCAGTATAACTTACAGTAGCGCAACAAATTTAAATTTGGGCAATAACTTCAAAGTCAAATGCTTGTTTGTAATCGACACCTTCAATAACATATTAATTTCTCAAACATTACACTACGCCATCGATACTAATCGTTCAGTCGAGTATTAACTGGTGTTGCGTGATGTATAGGAATTCGTTAAACAACCTCGGCCGTTTTCCAATCTTTTTTCTTCTCTTCATGATGCGCTGTTTGTTCTTCACGTCTTTGTTTTGATTACAACTGTTTCATTGTGCTACAGAAGGCTTCTGGGCATTTCCTATACCCAACACATCACCAACGACGAAGTCCGACAGACCATCACACAAGCCATTGGACAACACGATGACCTGCTCACAGTGGTGAAGAAACGGAAACTCCGATGGTATGGCCACGTCACCAGATCATCAGGCCTTGCAAAGACCATTCTGCAAGGCACAGTGCAAGGAGGTAGAAGAAGGGTGAGGCCGAAAAAGAGTTGGGAGGACAATATTCGAGAATGGACTGGTTTGACACTGAGCGAAGCCATCAGGGTTGCTGAGGACAGAGAACGATGGAGTATGTTGGTTAAACGATCATTTGTGGTGCCCCTACGACCTCCGAGTTACGGGACATGATAGGATAGGAAGGTTTCATTATGGTCAATCATCTCCTATTTCCAGGCCTTGCAAAAACCATCCCGTAAGGCACGGTGCAAGGAGACAGAAGAAGAGGGAGACAGAAAAAGAGATAGGAGGACAACATTGGAGAATGGACTGACACTGAACGAAATCTTGAGGGTTGATTAGAACAGAGAAAGATGGAGTAGTCTGGTAAAACGATCATCTGTGGTGCCCGAACGACCTTTAAGTTATGATAGGATAGGATAGGATTTCCTAATGGCGAATTTTTGCCAAACTAGTTGTAAAGAAGGAAATTGCAGAACCTTTGTTTAAAAATAATATGAATAATATATTTTTTTCTAAGGCTTCATTCATTCATGAAAAGACATCGTAAAAACAATCATTTGAGCGTTTGCATGAGTATTGATGTCTCTTCAGTTGGGCTCAATTCCCTCGAATCATCAGTTTTCTGTTTACCTGACACTTCTGTTAAAAGGTTCATTTACCAAGATCAGCTGTTATAGAATATAAGTGTGTTTGATAGTGTATAAAGTCGGTTTTGACAACGCATGACGTCTGTCGCACGTAACGTCAGCTGAACATGTAATTTATATGCTATTCGGTGCATTCAGTCTATTTACCATTTTTTAGCCTTTACTGTCAAAGATTAAAATGCTGTCATTTGCAATAATTTTTGTTTGTTTGTTTGTTTACGTTTAAGTCACACAGAAAATAAAGGATACAAATCAGCTGATACTCGTGTTTTATGTTCTTTTCACACATTACATGTACATTTTCTTTCTAAAGCCTCATTTACACAAGTCATCTGGCAAGAGCATTTTTGTAAAATGCTTTTTAGTGCATTAAATCGTTCTGGTAAAGCCTCACTCACAGAAATCAGCTGATAGATCATTGTAATTCGCATTCTTGCCAACACTTCATTCACCCCAAAAAGAATCAAATGGTTGAGCGTAGTAATTCGCTGTGATTGTATCCAACCTTTTTTTTTTCTTCTTCTAAAGCTTCATTCAGAAAGAGTCAGCTGGTCGCTTATTGTTATTTAGATGTTGTGAGTGTATAAAGCGGCGTTTGTTAAACTCCATTGACTAGAATCAGCTGTTGGAGTATTGTCAAAAAGGTGAGCCAGGGCTGCACACGACAATGTCCACAGTATTGCAGAGCACAATGAGGCAACAGCTCCTCCACAAAAACCACCTGTAAAGACTCCCAATAACACTCATTGTGAAGCCCCCGCACACCACGCATTGTACTGGCGAAGCGAGAACAACGCTAGGCTCAGGGCTGCGGCTCGGCGACGCCATTACAATAGCTCACAGTTGTAGTTATGCCGAGTTCATTCACACCTCGACGTATAATGGTGCATTCTTGAGCTTAAAAAAAAGCAGGAAAGGAAAGAAACAGAATGTAGAATAATTGTAAAAGAAGCATAAGAGAGAGAGAGAGAGAGAGAGAGAGAGAGAGAGAGAGAGAGAGAGAGAGAGAGAGAGAGAGAGAGAGAGAGAGAGAGAGAGAAGAAGAAGAAGCAGAAGAAGAAGAAGAAAAAGAAGAAGAAGAAGAAGAAGAAAGAAAGAAAGAAAGAAGAAGAAGAAGAAGAAAGAAGAAGAAGAAGAAGAAGAAGAAGAAGAAGAAGAAGAAGAAGAAGAAGAAGAAGAAGAAGAAGAATTATTACTGCGATTATAAAGTTTTAGATACAACTACTACCTGCCTTCTCCACAACTTTTTTTTTTAATCCCCTCTACGATGACAAAGGCTGTGACGATGAGGTCCATTATTTTGTAAGGGGCAGTACCCAACGTGAGTCAGCTCATAGGCAAAACATGGATGGACAGAAGGTAGTTACAAGGAAAGGTAGATGGGAGAGAGATTGTGGTACCCATCCCAGCACCCATCCACCCCCCCCACCCCAACCTCACACGCAAGCACACATTTGAAAAAAAAAACACCAGTAACGCAGAGTGGTAACACAATAGTTTTCATTGTGCAATTGTTTGAATGAAATCATCACACACGCTTCACAATGTAAACAATCCAATACGCAACTTTAACCGTGAAGCCATTTTCCCAACCACAAAACACGAGCAGCAATAACAACACTACGCGCACATGTGAGAAGTACTGGGCGAGTCTCAGCTACGCATTGTGACAAAAGCGAAGAGCAAACGCCTGAACGGCAAAGCTGCCCATGGTTTGTTGGTTTGTTTGTTTGTTTGTTTGTTTTTTTTTTTTTTTTTTTTAAATAACACAGTCGGTTGCACACACAGCGTAGCTGAGACGACGAGACCCACTTCCCTCTCAATTAAGTAAAAAAGTTAGTCTCGTCAAATCTCAACTACGCTGTATCCGTGTTTCTATTAAATGTCGGTTGCACATAGCGTAACTGAGACGACTAACTTTCGTCTCTGTATTTTCAGTAAAGAAGGTAGCTTTCCTCAATCTTAAACTATAATTGTTATTTTCGAGCGCATTGAGCATGACTGTTTCAGGGTGTCCGGCGCCAAATAAGACTGCAATCATCATCATCGTCATCATCTCCATCATCATCATCATCATCATCATCATCATCATCATCATCATCATCATCATCATCATCATCATCATTATCCTCATCATCATCATCATCTTCAACTACGCTGTATGTCAACCGTCGGTTGAGGACAATTGGTTCACGTGAAAGTAACAAGGGTTGACACAATGCTACTACAGTAGGCTGCGGTTATAGACAATACCATTAGCTTACGCTTTACAATAGAGACTGCTGCTCAGGTTCGTGTTTTGTGCTTTTTTGTTCCAGGGTTGTGATTGGCCCTTTCAGCATGTAGCCCGCTCTTTGTGTGCTTTGACCTTGGTATAACTGACCTTGACGTATCGTAGTCTTGAACTTCCTTAAGGGAGTACAGTTAATTACATGCGTGCTAGAGAATTGATTGATTGATTGATTTATTGTTGCTTTAGGTCCAGCGGACTCTTCCGAGCCAAATCAGGACCGGACAACCCCCGATCCGCATAAAAGATCTGCTGAAACAACCCCAGTGGGAAAATTGAATGCCCTCCACCGGCCAGTCACTTTACAATAAAGACATCCCACGCGGGGGACGGCTGAGGGTTGACCTCAACTACGCGAACACCCCGGTTACAAAAACAAAATAGAATACAAACATCATTATAAATCATCAACCAAACACATACATATAAAATGCCTATAGTGCTAAATAGTACATTCATAGGAAGCCCTAGTGACCACCCGGCAGAAAGCGTCCAACACTCCCAAGCTGATCCAACAGACCTCATACACAAACAAGGAGTCTTGTCCAGGAAGAGTTTTCAAGAAAAAAGGTAGGTCATTGATCTAGCGAAGAAGAAGATAGTATAGCAGAGTGAAGGACAGAGCAGGAATAGGAAAAAGTAAATGAGGAAGACAGCGACAGTGGGAATTTAAAGCACTAAATTTCCATAAAGTGGGGATACTATTTATACTGAAAACCCCCGGCACTCCAACGGGGGTACTGTTGCCGCAGTGAAGCGTCTTGCCTATAAAGGAAAGACAGGTTTTCAACTGTGGCTTTCACTGTTCCCTTTATAGGTTTGAACAATCTACAGTGGCAAGATTGCTCATGTTGCCTTGGCAACAACCTGTTGTATGTTCTTTTTATTATTATGTTAGTTTGTTTGTTTATTTCATTTAACGTCTATTCACCGACGTGATGTTAGACTAGAAAATAAAAGGAAGGTGGGGAAAAAGGATATTTGGTACATGGATGGGGGGAAATTATTATGTTAATTATTATGATAACGGGGGAAAATGTGCTCATCTGATTTCACTGAATTTTTTTTTCAAAACACCTTTTGGGCGTTGTCATCATTGTCATCATCAAGACCTTTGTTGTCGCCGTCGTCAATCATCATCATCATCATCATCATCATCTTCATCATCATCGTCGTCGTCGTCGTCATCGTCTTCAACATTGCCATTGTAATCATCATCAATGTCATTGGCATCATCGTCGCCGTCGTCATTATCTTTATTCTCTATCATCGCCATCTCCATTACCTTCATCATCATGTTCTTCATCGCTGCCACATGCAGAAACACACAATTAACACAGGCTGCCTCAAACACACAGATCAGAGAGAGAGAGAGAGAGAGAGAGAGAGAGAGAGAGAGAGAGAGAGAGAGAGAGAGAGATCTACTCCCACGCTATGCCTGTCAGTACACATACACACAGACACATACACAGCCACACACACAGCCACACACACACACACAACTCAGCTACTCATTTTCATCTCCATCTAATGTGAGGCAAGAGGAAAACAATGGGATGACTTGTATCCCACTCCAGGCGGTCCATTCTTCATCTTTTGTTGGACAGCGCCAGCCTTGCTGGAGACGGGACTAAGCAAGGTAGGGAGGGGCAGATGCAAAACCTTGTGACATCAAGACCTTAAAAAACAACACATGAGGTTTAGAATATGACGTATTTCGGGGTTGCTGAAGAACGTATGCAATAATGATGATGATGATGATGATGATGATGATGATGTCATTTAATGCTGAATTACAAGGGGTCGTATACACACGGTATTGTCAATATAACTCAAAGAAAAGCGACTTATTAAGATAGATTTAATAAAAGGCTACAAATAGAAATCAGTTTCCATTTTGCAATGTAGATTGCCTACAACTAAAATATCATCTTCCTTTAAGGCAGACAGGAAACCGAATACCCGTTTAAAACTTTGTGATCCAAAATATTTGAACATATTAATTTAAATAACAAAAGCCTATTTAACAGTTTAAAGTCAAACTACGTTATTATTAATGAAACAAATTCACGTAAGGAAAATAAATAATGAAAACAAACAATACGATCTCCAAATTTAAAAACGAAAAGAATAATAGCAGCTTAAAGATGATCAAACCAGAACAAACAAACAGAAAACACACTGAAGGACTGACAAGTCGATTCCAGTATTCCCTCTCTCTCCCTCGCCCTAACTATTCTTTAGCGGCAGTATGATAATGCTAAGTGTGTGATGTGAGTACGTGAATTTATACTTCTTTATCGGTGTGCGTTTGTGTGTGTGTGTAGGTGGGTGTGTGTGTGTGTGTGTGCGTAGACATAAGCCTTGAAATGGGTGACTGACCTTGCTTTTTATGCGGAGAATGGGTGTGTGTATTAGCCACCACCCACATTTTTTCCAGCCACCCACTTTTTTCTAAGTACACAGGGGTACTCTTTTAGTGCATGGGAGTGCAGGTGTAGTGCATGAGAGTGTTTTAAGTACAAGGGAGTGCTCTATCCGGGACGGAGAAAATCCAATCAATTTTCGGGAAAATTTGTCGCTTACAGGAACGAACTAGATCAACTTTTGAGACGGAAAGAGCCAATTTTGCATTAAATTCTTACATTTTTAGAAGAAATTTGCGTTCTTTCCGTAAAAAAAAAATCACTTTCCGATTCCTACATTCTTAGCAAAACCCAGTTTTGGTGTTCTACATACTTATGTGTGTTTGTGTGTGTACTCAGCATATGTGCCTAATTGTCTTTTACAATGTGGTGTGGGAAAAGAGGGAAAGGGTTTGCAATCTCTTTCTCGATTTATTATATGTGCAACACACGCTTCTCTGTTTTCAAATTATAATACAATTCATAAACCTTAATAACACGCCTCAGTAAAACTTCTTTGAAAGCATTCCCATGTCGCAGCAGGGGTGATTATGGAAAAGATATGACGATGGTTTGTGTGTGTGTGTGCGCGCTCGCGTGTGAGTGTATTGTGTGTGTGTGTGCAAAACAAATTTGAGGAGGGTATACAGCTGACAAGTGCATACATTATGATTGCATGAATTGTCATGTGCTCTTGCAACGTCATAAACTCTTTACATTACATTCTTTACAAACTTACAAGCAGTTTCTTATTATACCCAGCTTATGTTGCTCATAAGAGGAGTTCATGTCCAAAAACAGCTGTCTAGTCAAGACTTAAAAGGTTGTTAAGTAGAAAATAAGTGTTACTTTAAGACACAAAACACATAAGACGTAAGAAATTGTATCCGTCTAATACTAATAAGTAAAATTCGTCTCCTATTCGTTTGTGCTTTTATTTACCTTTTATAGGTGAACTCACCATAAATCGTTAGAAGTAGATAAAATGGTGATAGCTTTCGATGAAAAAAGGTTGACTGCAAAGAGGGAAATGAGGTCCATTTCATTGCTTCTTAAAGCAGTCTGATAGGTCGAACGCCAGAGTAAAGTTAATTTTCGAGGAAGGTCTAATAATGGCTTATGTTGCCGCACAGAGTTATCTTTAGGACAATATTCTCACTGCTTTGAATAGTTGAGCCAATCATTACCCTTACATAGCTGGCCCTAAAAAAGGGGGAGATTCCTAACATTTTACCCTCCTTACTACTGGAAAGTTTCACAACGCAATCTTTACCTTTTTTACATGGATAATATATTGAATTCTACCATTGACTTCGCATTATCGTTTCTATTTATGTCTTTGTTTTCAAATTTCTGTGAGCAAAAAAAAAAAACAGTCCTCTTATATCTTGTGATTTTAAATAGCATTTAATTCACATAAAATTAAAATTCCATTATTGTTTTTTTGTATGTTTCTGCCTTAGGTCTTGAAAGTGTATAGTCCATCAGTGATGCTGGCATTATCTTGGTTTTCGTTTGTTGAGCTAAACCTCGGGGGGACTATAAGGTGGTGACTGCCGATGTCATCGTGTTCTTGTTAAGGCTCTCAACACTGGAATCCGATTTCCTTATGATTTCCTACACCGTCTTCTTGTCCAGCTCCTGATTGGACAATCAATCTGCTCCAGGTGGCGCTGCTAGCAGTCTCAATAACCTCTTGACCTAACACAGGACTTATACGGGAAATGACCCCTTGACCTACTGCTAGGATTCGCGGAATAATCAATGGTGACCTTATGACTTTTTCGTTTTGCTCAAGGTGCACTTAGGAATAGGTTTCGTCAAAGATTGATGACCAAATGTCATGTTGTTGTTGTTGTTGTTGTTGTTGTTGTTGTTGTTGTTGTTGTTGTTGTTGTATGGCTTTGCTGGGAGAAATACAAGGAGTCGTCGAGGTTTTAAATCATTAAATATTTTACTTGTAGAACTTTACTTTAATATTTTTTTACAACACTGTCTTTAAATATAGTGAAAACAAGTCTGCCACAACAGCAAAGTAGTGCCAGTATCATCAATCATGTACACAGAAAAACAGTCGCCGGAAACATCTTCGATTAGGATAAGTAATGAACTCGAATATTTAGTGTTAAAATTTACTATGAGTAAAAAACACATTTATATGTTACCCTATATCCCTCTAACTCTGCCTAATTGTTATTTGTTAAAAAAAATCCTCTTCCAAAATGTTATCATCTATATAGCCTATTTTTTGTAGATGTCTATTGTAATACAACAACTTTGATGTTTTTTCTGCTTTTTATCAGATTATATAAAGTTTGCATTCGATAATGATGTGAAAAAAAACCACATTTCAAACAAAACATTTAAAAAATATAAAATAATGTAAAAGCACAAAATGTCTTTCAAAACCACGAATCATACGTATTAGAAGGTGTTCGGCAAAGAAACGCCACACAATGTTGGATTTGTACTTTTTCATTAATTTCAAGACATTCTCTCGATTTTTCTTGTCAAAATTTTTCATGTTCTTTTTTTTAATTTCGATTAGCTTTTTTTCTTCTTGTTTGGAATAATTTTCGAGAGTACAATAACGGTATACAGATAATGTGATTACCTATTTTATATACACTGCTTAAAAAAATGTAACATTGATTTTTGTATGAAATGAAGACAGTTATTTGTTTCCCTTATTGAAACTAATGTAATGAACATTCAGATCCATTCGTTGCTAATGTGATTATTTTTTGTGGTGAAAATATAACATGCTCTATAGAGACATGTGTCCGTGTATGTCAGAGGCTGGTTGTTGTTGTTGTTATTTTTGTGGTGGTGGTGGTGGTGATGATGATGATGATGATAATGATGATGATGATGATGATGATGATGATGATGATGATGATGATGATGATGATGATGATGTGTGTGCGCGTGTGTATATGTGAGGGAGAGGAAGAAAGAGAGAGAGAGAGAGAGAGAGACTCTTGAAAATCTTAACAGAATAAAGGTTTTAGGAGAGAGTGAGAGAGAGAGGAGAAAAAAAAGGTGGGGGGGGGGGGGAGAATGTGGAGAGCTGCATAGAATGCTGCTTTTTTGTTTTTCTCAAGCTACAGATCGATTTTTGCCACAAGGAAGTGTTTGTCCGATCGCACAAAAGAATGTGGGACGAGCTAGCAGGGCGTGCAAAGTGAGGGCGGGAGACAGTAAAGCAGAGAGAAGTTGAAACACCAAATACAAACCATAGGGGGAGGGGAGAGATTGATTGATTGATTGATTTATTGTTGCTTTAGGTCCAGCGGACTCCTCCGAGCCAAATCAGGACCGGACAACCCCCGATCCGCATAAAAGATCTGCTGAAACAACCCTAGTGGGAAAATTGAACGCCCTCCACCGGCCAGTCACTTTACAATAAAGACATCCCACGCGGGGGACGGCTGAGGGTTTACCTCAACTACGCGAACCCCCGGTTACAAAAACAAAATAGAATACAACCATCAGTACAAATCATCAACGAAACATATACATATAAAATGCCTATATTGCTAAATACTAACATCATAGGAAGCCCTAGTGACCACCCAGCAGAAAGCGTCCAACACTCCCAAGCTGATCCAACAGACCCCATACACAAACAAGGAGTCTTGTCCAGAAAGAATTTTCAAGATAAAAAGGTAGGTCATTGATCTAGCGAAGAAGAAGATAGTATAGCAGAGTGATAGGACAGAGTAGGAATGGGAAAGAGTATATGAGGAAGATAGCAACAGTGGGAATTTAAAGCACTAAATTTCCATAAAGTTGGGATACTATTTATACTGAAACCCCCGGCACTCCAACGGGGGTACTGTTGCCGCAGTGAAACTGTCATGCCTACAAAGGCAAGACAGGTTTTCAACTGGGGCTTTCACTGTTCCCTTTATAGGTTAGAACAATCTACAGTGGCAAGATTGCTCATGACCCCAAGGGGTGGGAGGGGAGTGTGGCAGGGGAACGTTATTGGCAGTGAATAATAAGATGTAGTGAATATTTATCATTGAGGTTACGGGAGACGTTTAAGGGGATACAAGTAGGACGGGATGCACCCAGAGTAATGATGATGATGATGATGGAGGAGGAAAAGGAACAGACTTTGGAAGGTGCTTAAATGTACCTCCAAGATAGTTGAGATCCTAGAGAGTGGGAAGATTGTGAGAACTAGGGGTGAAACCCTGAAATTCTTAACCTTTTCTTTCTCCTTCTTCTTCTTCTTCTTCTCCTTCTTCTTCTTCTTCTTCTTCTTCTTCTTCTTCTTCTTCTTCTTCTTCTTCTTCTTCTTCTTCTTCTCCTCCTCCTCCTTCTTCTTCTTCTTCTTCTTCTTCTTCTTCTTCTTCTTCTTCTTCTTCTTCTTCTTCTTCTTCTTCTCCTCTCGGCTTTTCTCCTTTCACCAGCCCAGCGTAGCTCTGGGAGGAAACGAAGAGGGAGGAGAACCCTTTTCAGGCTCCATCAGCAAATTTCCGGCGCTCGCCAGGGCAGGGGCGCCATGTTGTCACGTGACTACTCCAGTCCCCGCTCAGGACCGGAAGTGTGAGGGGCTCCGAGGGCGAGGGCGCGGGCTGCTGAAGTACAAGGAAAATGTTTTCCCCACTTATTCCTCCCCCTCACCCCCCACCCTTCCTTGTCAGCCCTGAGTTGGACAGCAACCTCTTCTGGTCGTTCTCTTAGTCCACCCCCTCCCTCCACTCCACCCCCCCCCCACATCCCCTCCTCTCATTCCCCATTCCTCAGCGTTTCTTTTAGTTCACCACTCCAACATGCTCCTTCCTACCCTGTTCCTCCCTTCCTCTCTCTCTCCTCACTGTTGCCCATTCTCAGTCTCTTCCTGTCTGTCTTCCTGCCTGCCTATCTCTCCGTTTCTCTCTCTCTCTCTCTCTCTCTCTCTCTCTCTCTCTCTCTCTCTGTGTGTGTGTCTGTCTGTCTCTCTCTCTCTCTCTCTCTGTCTCGCTCTCTGTTTTGGGGTGTGTCTCTCTCTCTCTGCCTGTCTGTCTCTCTCTTTTTTTTTTACTCTTTTACACTTGTTAAATAAATTTGTTATCTTATCTTATCTCTCTTTCTCCCCATTGTCAACATCCTTGATGTCATCAACCTCAAGCCTTTTAACAAACTTTTTTTTGCATTCTCCCATAACTGAAAATGTCGCTTACTCCCCCCTCACCCACCCACCGCAATACACACACTCACACACGCATATTTTGCAAAGTATCAGAACTGGGATTATTTAAGAATGTAGGAATCGGAAAGTGTTGTGTGTGGTTTTTTTACGGAAAGAGCGCAAACTTCATCCAAAAATGTAAGAATCTGATGCAAAATTGGCTCCTTCTGTCTAAAAAGTTGACCTAGTTTGTCTCCTATAGGGGGACGACATCGATCAAACTTTCTTCAAAATGTGCCTGAGTGACTGAATTTTCTCTGTCCCGGATAGAGCACTCCCTTGGACTTAAAACACTCTCATGCACTACAATTGCACTCTCATACACTAAAAGAGCACTCCCGCGCTTTTAGGAAAAAGTGGGGTCCTGGAAAAAAGTGGGTTCCAAGCAAATAAACCCATTTGTTACTAAGAAAGACAATGTCTGCTACCCATTTGTGCGTTTATTCACGTGCACACACACACACCCTCACACACACACACGCATACACACACACTGTCCTCGTTCTCTTTCACAGCGCGCATTATCGCAATATTGTTTCAAGATGAAATATATACTTAACAGTCTCAGTGTTGTTAATAATATCACGAGAGCAAAAGCTTTCTCTAGATGCCGCATGGAGAAAAAGATGAAGTTTGAGGCCTTCTTATATGAAGTAGGCTATGTGGGCTGTTTAAGGAAAGGCTGTACTGCCGTGAAAAACAACACCTGGCTTTTGATTTTTACCTCTACTATACTGTTATAATGACCTTGTAGGGGGGGGGGAGGGTAGACGAGAGACTAGACGCCGGGACGGGACAGGTGAAATTGCGCTTTAAATGCGCAGTCGTCGGCAATGCAGAATGTAATCAAAGTCTTAACTGCAGAAGATAAAGGCTCGTCTTTCACCAGTGTTGCTGTTTTAAACCCAGATTTTGTCTTGATTTAAATTAAACGAGCGTGTTAAACGCGTTGTTGACCCCACCCCACCCCATCCCCCCTCCTCTGCGTGGTCGTTACATCCTTTGGGTTAGTCTTGCCATTCTTTTAGTCTTGTCTCGTCTGGTCGTGTTTTGAAGTGGGCCAGGCCATGTTGACGTTATTTTTAAATCCTGTAGGGTGAAAGTAATCAGTTTTAAAGATACAGAATAAGTTAATGATATGGTTTTATGTGTTCAGGTGTGGTTTGTTTATTCGTAATGAAGAAATTTAAGTCGAAGTATTTCAAAGAAGCAAAAAAATATTAACTCTTTCACCCACTCTCCCACCATTTTCGCGACACATACTCACACGCTCACTCATACGCTCACTCACACACGCACCCTCACACACACAAAACACACAGACCGACACATGCACCCAATCCCACCCTTATTCGCACCACGCACGCACACATAGTACGATACTATTCAGCCTGAACAATGTACACAATAAACAATAAATACTACCCCTTCAAAAATACTACAACTTTAAAACAGTCTATTACTTCGTCTTCTTCTTCCTCTTTTTCTTCTTCACTCTCTCCCTCCCCCCCTCTCTCTCTCTCTTTCTCCCTCTCTCTCTTTCTCTCTCACCCTCTCTTTCCTCTCTCTCCCTCTCCCTCTATCTCTCACTCTCCCCCCCCTCCTCTCTCTCTCTCTCTCTCTCTCTCTCTCTCTCTCTCTCTCTCTCTCTCTCTCTCTCTCTTTTAACCCTGTACAGCAAGGTCAAATGGCGTTTTGAAAGACAAAACAGCAGTAACAGCGGTCGTAAAACTATTACTATTGGACAAGCTGCAGTATTGAATTACGTAACGTGTGTTCCTTCTGGCTTGCGGTATGTGTTACACTCAGCATTCTCTTCTTACTGCATGATACGCTGACTCATTAACATAATTGGAGGACGCAGACAAGGATGATATAGGGCAGGGGTACTAACTCGGGCACCAGCTGCGTTGTATTTACAGCCATGCTACTATTATTATGGGAACATTTATACTGTCAACATCGTCATATCAGAGATGATTGGAGTAACAGTTCTAGCAACGTGGATGGAAAAAGAAAATACCTAGAAAGTAAAATAAGTTCTCTTGAAATATGTAAGTAAAGTAACCATCCAACCAACCTACAAACAAACCAACGAATGCTGGCCGCTTAAACTGTTGGAGGCGCCCACTTAGTTTTTTAAAAGTCAGGTGGATTGTATCATCGTTGTGGATTTTGTGACCAACGTTGTCTTTGTCGTCGTGTCTTTGTCTCGTCGTCTTTTGTTGTTGTTGTTATTGTTATACAATACAATACAATACAATACAATACAACTTTATTCATCTCAAACTGAGCAATTACAATGGCAGCATCAGCGCAATTAGCAGAATACACAAGAATTAAAAATATTATTACATACACATGAGAAGTAGTCCAATCAAAAATTAATAAATTAAACACATAAATAACAAAACATACGGTTAAATACATACAATAAACTAAGGGTGAATGTCATAAAAAGTAAACTGCCCCGATATATCACAGATAATAGTTTCTCCGCAGAAAGCTACAGTTCAAAATGTACATCCCAACAATACAATACAATACCATACAATACAACACAATACAACACAACACAATACAGCACAACACAATGCCACACAACTTCATTCCTCTCAAAGCTGGGCAATTACAATTACAAAGGCAGCGTTGGCGCAGAAATAACCAGTAATAAAAATTCAAAATGACCTTACGTACACACGGAGAGTACTCCCAATCAATAAGTAAATGTGCTGTTAAATGCATAAATAAACTATAAAATATAAACTATAAAACTATAAAACAAATATCACAGATAATAGTTTCTATCAGCAAAAATCTCCTCACTCTCTCTGGAATTATACCCACACTCACCCACTCACACAGCAGCTTATATAATTGTTTATATTATTGTTGTTCTGGGAGATGGGGAGGTAGTGTAGGGTGGGTAAATCTCTATTTTCATTGTCGTTGTCATCATCATCAATAGTATTAAGCCTATTATCATTATCATCAACATTTATCGCCACAGTTCTGTTCCTCCTCCTCCTCCTCCTCCCTCCATGCCATCTTGTGCTGAAATGTACAGTATTGTTCTCATCCATGCAGATTGGTGTACAGTTTAGGCAGCAGAATGTTTTCGCACCTTTCTCCCGCCTCCATCGCAGGAAACGACATAAGGAGGAGACAACAGCTCGGTCGTAAAGCATGACGTGTGAATGGTCTCCCTCACTCTGTCATCAACCAGCAACGGTGGTGCTGTGCGAGGCCAAAACAAAGCTATAATCCCAGCGACGCGGAATTTTGGGAAGATCTACAGTTTGTGTCAAAATGACCTTCTTTGTTCGTTTGTACTTGCTTTCTTGTCAGCGTCTTACAATCAATGGACGCCTAACGTGCAAAATTCACCCCGGTTATGCGTCTTAAGAAGTTGTAAAGAACCCCCCCCCAAAAAAAAGTCGTTTGTAGACCCAAACTTGGACTTGTTTTATTTTTTCATCATCAAACGGCAGATATGGAAACGCCCGTGCATCACACACAGTCGAGGCAAACGTCTGCTACAAATCTAAGTCTCACACATTCCTTGACACTCGATGCACCGCTTCAGCAGATGGACAACATCACACTGCGTAGCTGATGCTAGCCCAAGCACTCTGCATGGCTGAAAGTAGCCGAGGCTAAAACATTTGCCTTTGCTTTACGCAGTGTTTGACGACATAACGCTCATATACTACTAAGGCCTATCCTATCCTATCCCGTAACTCAAAGGTCGTAGGGGCACCACATATAATCGTTTAACCAGCTTACTCCATCTTTCTCTGTCCTCAGCAACCCTGATGGTTTCGCTCAGTGTCAAACCAGTCCATTCTCGAATGTTGTCCTCCCACCTCTTTTTCGGTCTCCCTCTTCTTCTACCTCCTTGAACTGTGCCTTGCAGGATGGTCTTTGCAAGACCTGATGATCTGGTGACCTGGCCATACCATCGGAGTTTCCGTTTCTTCACCACTGTGAGCAGGTCATCGTGTTGTCCAATGGCTTTTTTTTAGGTCTGTCGGACTTCGTCGTTGGTGATGTGCTGGGTATAGGAAATGCCCAGGAGGCTTCTGTAGCACCTCAGCACTATGCTTTGTATTCTTCGTTGTAGATCTGCTGTGAGGGCCCATGTTTCGCAAGCGTATAGGAAAATGAAGATGACTAGGGAGCGCAGCAGTCTTACCTTGGAATTTAGGCTGATGGTCCTGTCTTTCCAAATGGGGTTCAACCTCGCCAGGGCAGCAGTTGTTTGTGCGTTCCTGGAGAGGACTTCCTGTCGGGACCCATTGTCTGATACAATGGCTTCTAAATATTTGAAGCTATGCACTGTGTTAAGGGATTGGCCTTGGACTTTGATGTCCGTGTTGATGCCATTGGTGTTGTTGGTCATCATCTTGGTCTTCTCTGCACTTATTTCCATTCCATAGGCTCTGGAGGTGGTGTCAAGCCTCTGTACCAGCTGTTCAAGTTCTTGTTCCTCTCCAGCTAATCCATCAATGTCATCCGCAAAACGAAGGTTGGAGATTGCTCTGCCCCCTATGCTGACTGTGCCTTCGTGATCTGCAAGGGCAAATGACATGATGCGGAGGCATAGTGCTGGGTATGGGAAATGCCCAGAAGTCTTCTGTAGCACCTCAGCTCCATGCTTTGTATTCTTCGTTGTAGATCTGCTGTGAGGGTCCATGTTTCGCAAGCGTATAGGAAGATGGAGATGACAAGGAAGCAAATGAAGAATAAACATTGAAGTGTCAAGTCCACATCCACCATTGGCGATATGGCAAACCTGGGGATAACCATCCCAGGGAAGACGGGTTATTGACCTACATCAACACTGAACCATCAGAGCAATCATGTTGCTAATATGGACAGTGAAAGTGGTCACTTTTTGTCTTGCCCATCGCAGGATTCGAGCCTGGGTTATCTGTGTACCAGGGGAACGCTCTACCACTGAGCTAACGGCAGTGGGCCAGTACGCTGGCAGCGACTACCACGACAGCAGAGAAGCCCAACTTTCACATTTCAGTTCAGGTGCGGGTAGCAGTTCTACAACAATAACAACAATAATAATAATAACAAACAACAACAACAACAAATCTGAAAAATATGCTTACAGTCATCTGCTTTCTGCTATTGACAAGTCTAGAACCCTGACAAAATTTCACACGAGAACACAATATCCAGATGCATCCATCACCAAGAAAGAGTGTTGCATGTCCTGTTGACATGAAAACGTGACACACCGAGAAATGTTATGCCCTTTGGTGACAGGGAGGAATATGCAGCAATATTGTAGCGTGTGTCAATTGAAGACGCCACAACGTCGTCCTGAAGCAGCAAATATAATTGTTGTGATGCGTCATCATCAATAAAAACATTGATGCAACAGGGATGCTGCAAGCTCTCGCCCGATCGGCAAATTCGAGTAATAACTCGCGTGGGGGGACCTAAAACTTGCCGGGTGACCTATGTTTCCGTTCCTTTCTTCATATCTCACGATCATTTTGTCAAGTTTCACTTATATTCATTACAGTGTTTCTCATTTAGGTGCAGACACGTTTCACTTTGTGTGAAAGTTGTTAGCGAACTAGTGGCCTTTGTGGGGACTACCGGCTGGGGATGGAGGATCACATGAAGAAATGTAGCCTATCGTAGTAAGATAAGTACACATGTATGTAGCGGAAAGAAAGGCGACTGGTTGAGGCTTGGGAGAGAAATTGTCTACCTTGACTTTCTTGGTTAGACTAGCCTTGGGTGCCTCCTGCTTTGCAGAATCCTTTGGGTATGCCATTGGGTTACGCAGGACAAGGCGACACGACATTTGTTCTCCCCGGCTGACCATTCGCCTGCTGAATTTGGTGGCGAGCGGGACCATGTTGTTTGTAGATTATAGTCACACGACACTTTCGCATATAGGTGACTACTGGACCGATTTATACTGACACCAGCGGGCCAGTTGTTGGTAAAGGGGAAAATAATATGATCACACGTTGACCACTCCGGGATTCGAACCAGCGACCTTTCGGTTACTAGCAAGACGCTCTTACCAACTGAGCTACCCGGCCCCACATTGTCGGCAGGCATTTTATGCAGGTCGGTGGCAGCGACCTTGCAGTAGAGTGCGTGGCACTAGTAGCCGGCAACCCGGTACTCCCAACAACGCTTCACCGCCTTGCAGGGCAAATATTTTTATGTCCCTCTTTTGAGGGATAAAATGAAAATAACAGCTCGGGTGGAGCAATGTTCTCTTATTGTCGTGGCCGAGAGACGGGAGTCAAGATCTCCGCTCGGCTACATGTAAATCGATAAAAATCTCTTACACACGTTTTCTATCAAACTTTCGATCAGTCTTTTCCACTACTGTTTGGACTCTGATAAAGAGAATAGGCAATATTCATAATACATAATTTATTCAGTCAAATGACAACGTACAATAGATATTAAATGGAAATTATCCCGATATTCGTAAACAGTCGCACAACACATCCACTCCCAATATAACACAGTTTAAAAGCTCAAATAAAAAAAAAACAAATAAAACCCCGACTTTTTTTCTTCTTTTTTAAATGTTGGGATGTGTGTGTGGTTGCGTGTTATTGACCAATGTACGCATGTTGTGTTTACATTTGTTTGTGCAAAGCGCTTTGTGATTTTGGAAAGCGCTGTATAAATTGCCTGTTGTTATTATTATTATTATTATTATTATTATTATTATTATTATTATTATTATTATTATTATTATTATTATTATTATTATTATTATTAAAAATAAAATAAAATAATACAAATCAAGCATTTATGGTAGTGACATTGTGTTGTAACACGTTAGCACTTATAGTGTACTGTGGTCGCATTGTACTATTATTTGTGCATTGTATAGCGTTAAAATAGTAACCACTATGGTATTATGCAGCTATTTGAATTTCCTGTTACCATTACACTCAACCACACCGGTTCGTTATTACTGCGTGCCATCTATGTCAAACCGAGGATGACGATTTGCAGTTGTATATCAGCCTATGTCGGGGTGGGTAACTTGATACCCTAAGACCGCCCGACGACGTCTACCCCGGGTGTCCGCTAGTACAGAACAATACAAGTCTAATTATGCAGAGTTATGGGGCTTCTCGTATTTCAAAGGATAATATGAATTTCTAAGTAGGTTTTTTTTTTTTTTTTTTTTTTTTTTAAATTTTAAACAGGATCAACTGGATGTGAAGATTAATAGGTAGAGTGGTTTATTTTGTTTCTATTTTTTTTGTAAAATAGATCATTATTCAAGAAAGCTATGCCTATTTGTGACGGTGGGTTTATTGTTGCTGTGCTCTGCACAATGGAATGCTATTACCCACTCGTCTTTCGTCTGTGGGATCGGCTAGTTAATCTCCCGGTGACTAATCTTAAACCCCTTGGGGTCATGAGTAATCTTGCCACTGTAGATTGTTCAAACCTATAAAGGGAAAAGTGAAAGCCCCAGTTGAAAACCTGTCTTTCCTTTGTAGGCAAGACAAATTCACTGCGGCAACAGTACCCCCGTTGGAGTGCCGGGGGTTTTCAGTATAAATAGTATCCCCACTTTCTGGAAATTTAGTGCTTTAAATTCCCACTGTCGCTGTCTTCCTCATTTGCTCTTTCCCATTCCTGATCTGTCCTATCACTCTGCTATACTATCTTCTTCTTCGCTAGATCAATGACCTACCTTTTTTCTTGAAAACTCTTCCTGGACAAGACTCCTTGTTTGTGTATGAGGTCTGTTGGATCAGCTTGGGAGTGTTGGACGCTTTCTGCCGGGTGGTCACTAGGGCTTCCTATGATTGTATTATTTAGCACTATAGGCATTTTATATGTATGTGTTTTGTTGATGATTTATAATGATGTTTTATTCTATTTTGTATTTGTAACCGGGGGTTCGAGTAGTTGGGGTAAAGCCTCAGCCGTCCCCTGCGTGGGATGTCTTTATTGTAAAGTGACTGGCCGGTGGAGGGCATTCAATTTTCCCACTAGGGTTGTTTCGGCAGATCTTTTATGCGGATTGGGGGTTGTCCGGTCCTGATTTGGCTCGGAAGAGTCCGCTGGACCTAAAGCAACAATAAATCAAATCAAGACTAATCTTAATACATTTATAAGTTTAGCTCGGTCTGTGTTAGGATGGGGTTACAGAGATATGGAGAAAATGGTAAAAGATTCACTGACACACTAGCTCTCACACGGCTATGAAACATAGGTAGTCCAGCCACTTGTTAACAGTAAATATCACACATTTATTTCCTCTTCTCTATACATAATCTTCTAATCACTATACTAACTTAAATGTCCAAATTCACTTCGAATAGTTCGCTCCTTGATAGGTCTATGCAGCTACTGTCTCATCCTTGGGCTAATAGTGCTTTCTATCCTACTGTTCAGTTTTCTAGAAGAGTGGACTATCGCACAGTCCTTCTAGAGCAGTTTTGGTGCACGGTTTCAATTGACTTAACTCTCTTGTAGATGGGCGGTGTTGTGGTGGTGTTTTCTCCTGGTTGGCAGACTGTTGGGCTATCGTAGCTCAGTGCTAGATGCTCCACTGCAGGCCGAATGTCAGGGGGGACGCTTAGTGGTCTTCCTCCTGCCTCGGGCCAACGATGCCTGCTCGTCTGCAAAATATGAGACGAACTTCTGCAACACCGAACAATCTTCTATGTCCGTGGTCCACTGGAATCTCCACTCTAATTCCTAAACATATATCATGGCTAAACTAAACACATGGAGAAGTAATTACCAATATACATATTCTCTGGTACAGCCACTGGTCTGCAAGAATACATATAGGAGAAACAAAAGTGGGTCCGTAGGGGATACTTCATGGTGGCGAAACCGGTCACGTGCACGTGTCCGCCACGTGGTCAAGCAGAGTTTGACTAACATTCACATTTCTAAACATGGCAAAACTTCACAAACATTATACAGCAAATAATATCAATAAAGCGCAGTGAAACAAAAGATAGATCATTTACCTTTTTGACAATGTCAGGCTGTGGCTAACTAGGTTGGGTTGAATTGCATTTCACCCGTCCCTGCTTTAGTCTTCAGTTAAAGAGATCTATCAGAGTGTTGCTCCTTCTCGCGTGCGGTTCAGACAAAGAATGACCCTACCTAGCTTGGGGTCAGCAAAAGCCCGCGAAATCTAGACTACAAGTGGCGCCCTCTGGCAGGTGTCTCTGGCCATACGTCAGCTGAATGACGTCACTGCCTAACTGAGCCAGCGTTAGCGTACACATGCTTAGCCCACAATTGACGTGCATCGTCTGCTTGCCATCGACTTTAATTTACAAAGGCTATGGCAGGCTG
>CM072523.1:24325659-24328159 GCA_036898135.1 Oncomelania hupensis | reverse complement strand
TCTCTCTCTCTCTCTCTCTCTCTCTCTCTCACCATGACGTAAGTCATGACGGAACGCAGATCTAAATATCGTCACAATCGTCGTTGTCGTTGAAATCGTTATCATCAGCTCTCTCGTCGCCGTCGTCCTCATCACAGTGATCATCACGTTATTGTTATCCATGACCATTTGTTCCTCCTCCCCTTTTGGTTCTTTTTCTTCTTCGTCTTCCTCTTCCTTATTTATTATTTTTAACAATAGGGCATGGTGATGTGTATAAAATATGTGCATCAAGAGCCCTCTTTGTTTCTCTTCCCACACCCTCACAATCCCCTCCCACCTACCTCTCTCTCTCTCTCTCTTTCTCGTTTCTTTTTCTTCTTCGTCTTCTTCTTCTTCTTCCATCTCCTCCTTCAGGAGTACTGTGTTAAGGTGTAGATAACCGATAAAAGCTAATGTGAACTCTCAAGGTTTATCCGACCCGAATCTTACTTGGGGTACATTTCTTACGCGGGTGGATGCTTCGTCCGACACAGGGCATAAAACACGGCCGAGATAGTCACGCTTAGATAATGATAGCTGCCGTGCAAAGTGCGGGTGTTTAAAGGAGCAGTGTTGTCCTCCATTTTATGTTTTAGTTTTCTTCTTCTTCTTCTTCTTCTTCTTCTTCTTCTTCTTCTTCTTCTTCTTCTTCTTCTTCTTCTTCTTCTTCTTCTTCTTCTTCTTCTTTATAATGTGTAAAACCCATACTCGGGCACCAGTCCACATTAGTTCAGCAGTCACTTACTAAAAAAAACCTTGTTTAAAATCACCAAGACTGCTGCAACCCTAGATTTAACAAGGGGGCAAATAATTCTGGTTTAAAAAGTTAGTGAAGTTTTATTTCTGTTGTCAGCCATCCAAATTGTCAATATTTTACTCGCATAAACATGTTGTTTTTTGTTCCTGCTGACTTTATTCAGGCGTCTTGTAGTGCTTTGGAAACTCAGCCACTTGATGTTTCGCTAGCCCAGCTGATTGATATTATAATTTATTTAATTACTTTTATATAGCGCTATTCTTTTCCATACACGGACGAGCTGAGAGCACAGCGAAATGGCCAACTGTGTATAACTATGGCAGATTACTCCACAAATATAACCCATTAAAAGCAGAGAAGAAGAGGTCGAACTTTTCTTTGATACCACCTGTTACGTTTGAGACGCGCACGATAGATCCGATCATTTTGTTTTGCAAAGAATGCAATAACAGAGTGTATTTACCTTTGATTCCGGTCCTGATTTGGCTCGGAGGAGTCCGCTGGACCTAAAGCAACAATAAATCAATCAATCAAAAACCTTTGATTTGATTTTGCGTTGTAGTTGGAATAGAAGCATTGTATCGGGGGTTGTCCGGTCCTGATTTGGCTCGGAAGAGTTCGCTGGACCTAAAGCAATAATAATGTAATGTAATGTAACTTCTGGTACTGCTACTACAATGATTACTACTGTCACTTCTGTTACTGCTACTACTTCAATGATTACTACTGTCACTTCTGTTATTGCTCCTACTTCAATGATTACTACTGTCACTTTTGTTACTGCTACTACTTCAATGATTACTACTGTCACTTCTGTTACTGCTACTACTTCAATGATTACTACTGTCACTTCTGTTATTGCTCCTACTACAATGATTACTACTGTCACTTCTGTTATTGCTCCTACTTCAATGATTACTACTGTCACTTTTGTTACTGCTGCTACTTCAATGATTACTACTGTCACTTCTGTTACTGCTACTACTTCAATGATTACTACTGTCACTTCTGTTACTGCTACTACTTCAATGATTACTGGTGTCACTTCTGTTACTGCTGCTACTACAATGATTACTACTGTCACTTCTGTTATTGCTGCTACTTCAAGGATTACTACTGTCACTTCTGTTACTGCTGCTACTTCAAGGATTATTACTGTCACTTCTGTTACTGCTGCTACTACAATGATTACTACTGTCACTTCTGTTACTGCTACTACTACAATGATTACTACTGTCACTTCTGTTATTGCTGCTACTTCAATGATTACTACTGTCACTTCTGTTACTGCTGCTACTACAATGATTACTACTGTCACTTATGTTACTGTTACTACGACAATGATTACTACTGTCACTTCTGTTACTGTTAGTACTACAATGATTACTACTGTCACTTCTGTTACTGTTACTACTACAATGATTACTACTGTCACTTCTGTTACTGTTACTACTACAATGATTACTACTGTCACTTCTGTTACTGTTAGTACTACAATGATTTCTACTGTCACTTATGTTACTGTTAGTACTACAATGATTACTACTGTCACTTATGTTACTGTTAGTACTACAATGATTTCTACTGTCACTTATGTTACTGTTAGTACTACAATGATTTCTACTGTCAGTTATGTTACTGTTAGTACTACAATGATTACTACTGTCACTTATGTTACTGTTAGTACTACAATGATTTCTACTGTCACTTATATTACTGTTA
>CM072523.1:24278159-24323159 GCA_036898135.1 Oncomelania hupensis | reverse complement strand
CGCGCACACACACACGCACACACACACATTGAAATTACCACCATCTACTTGTGCTGACTACTGGTAGTACTGTTGATAGAGGCACGTTTTGAGGTTGGATTTGAAAGATGTGAGAGATGAACAATGCCTGATGTGAAAAGGAAGTGAGTTCCAGACCTGAGGTCCATTGACACGAAAAGATCGAAAACCACGAGTTTTGCGTTTAAAGCGACCCTGACGAAGGAGCCTAGAGTTACCTGAAGAACGCAGAGATCGGGAAGGTGTGTAGAAAGAAAACATTTCTGTAAGAAAGACAGGAGCTGATCTAGTGATTATATTGAAGCAGATAGATGTAATTTTATACCTTATCCTCTCTGAAACAGGAAGTTGGTGGAGTTTATTTAAAAGAGGAGTGCAAGGTTGATGTCGATTAAATCTAAAAATATCAGCAGAATTTTAACATTTTTGGCAGTGGTTAAAGTGTAGTCAGAATATCAAGCAAGAAGCGAGTTACAATAATCTAGACTAGATAGAATTCAGGAAGTGTCTAATGTTTTTGTTGTGTCATCTGTGAGGAACCGACTTATTGAACTCATTCGTTTTACCTGAAAGCAGCATGTTTTAAAGACTTTGGTGACATGTTTTTTCATTGTCGTCGTCGTCGCTGTCGTCTTGCTTTGTGTGAGTAGCAGCTTTAGTTGCAGGAGAGAATAATTTTTGGGAAAATAGGGTATCGGGTGGATGGGCAGCAATTTTTTCCAAGAGGGGACTGGATAGGATGCACACCTGTTGAACGGAAGAATGTCTGTCTGGTCTCTAGCCATGAACAGCCATACACCGGTGTCCAGGATCATGATGATCCCTGGAGGAAATTTTGTCTCCGGTGTATTTTCATACCTGGATTCATTAGTCTCTTTGAATGTGTCGAAAATCCAGCTTGCGTGTGTCGGAAATCGAGCTGTTTATAAAATACTAGTGGTTTTATACCCTGGCAAGCCAGGGTACACAGGTTGCTGTTTAAAATGTAGACAGAGAGACAACTGTTGTCTGCGAGTTTCATTTGGACGATGATACCTCCCCATATTCCCCTTGATACCTCCCCATACCCCAACCCCCTGATATGATATCTCTCCGTCCCCCCCCCCCCCCATGAAGCCTCACCATACCCTCTTGATACCTCCCCGAACCCACTTGATACCTCACCATACCCCCTTGATACCTTCCGTACCCCCCTTGTAACCTACCTGTACCCTCCTTGATACTTCCCCGTTGATCGTTTCGCAGGTTGATTGATTGTTGCTTTAGGTCCAGCGGACTCTTACGAGCCAAATCAGGACCGGACAACCCCCGATCCGCATAAAAGATCTGCTGAAACAACCCTAGTGGGAAAATTGAATGCCCTCCACCGGCCAGTCACTTTACAATAAAGACATCCCACACAGGGGACGGCTGAGGCATTACCCCAACTACTCGAACCCCCGGTTACAAAAACAAAATAGAATACAAACATCATTATAAATCATCAACAAAACACATACAAATAAAATGCCTATAGTGCTAAATAATAACATCATAGGAAGCCCTAGTGACCACCCGGCAGAAAGCGTCCAACACTCCCAAGCTGATCCAACAGACCCCATACACAAACAAGGAGTCTTGTCCAGGAAGAGTTTTCAAGAAAAAAGGTAGGTCATTGATCTAGCGAAGAAGAAGATAGTATAGCAGAGTGATAGGACAGATCAGGAATGGGAAAGAGCAAATGAGGAAGACAGCGACAGTGGGAATTTAAAGCACTAAATTTCCAGAAAGTGGGGATACTATTTATACTGAAACCCCCGGCACTCCAACGGGGGTATGGATGAATGGAATCGACCATCACCATACCCCCTTATATATACACGTATCCCCGTTATGCCTACCCATGCCCCTTTAAACCTACCCATAGCCCCCTTTTACCTACACGTACCACCCCATCCCGATCCTTGGTACTACTACTACTACTACTACTACTACTACTACTACTACTACTACTACTACTACTACTACTACTACTACTACTACTACTAATAATAATAATAATAATGATAATAATAATAATAATAATAATAATAATAATAATAATAATAATAATAATAATAATAATAATATTGAATATAGAATAATACAAATAGAAATCATAAAAAACACCAAGGTTTTAAAAGAAAATTTGATATAATAATAATAATAATAATAATAATAATAATAATAATAATAATAATAATAATAATAATAATAATAATAATAATTTATTATTATTATTATTATTATTATTAGTTTATAAATAATAATAATAATAATAATAATAATAATAATAATAATAATAATAATAATAATAATAATAATAATAAATTAAAGGTAAAAAGCCTAAATTAAAAAGAAAAATATCCATATTGTAGTGTAAAAAAAAAAAGGCCCGCGTGAGCTTTGAACTTGGGTCGCTCTGCACGGTGTGCGAATGTTTTACTAAGTAAGCTACCAAGACTTCGTAGAATGACCATCTATTTTTTGGTCTATATGGGAAAACATGCTGAAACCTCAATTTGATTTATAATGGAAGCGCGCGGAATGAGGCTATTGCAGTTTGTGGACATTTTGTTTATTTATTTATCTCAGAAACGGTTAAACGTTCGGTAAGGAAATGTCGGCTATAACGATTTCGCTGGTTTTGAGCACACAGCAGGCCGATCCGTAGCTCCCAGCACCTGCCCAGATCAGCGTCCATATCGGACAAACTTTATAGTAGAGGCGAAGAAGGACTTCCGGCTAAGCAATTTATATATATAGATGCGTGGTGGTGATCAGAAAGGAAAGCGTGATTATTGTATTTTCCTCAGGGATAGCTTTTTTGAGGATTTTGTTCGGTCGAAGCTTAGTTGATTTCAGTGAAGGGGCTTCACGTCTCCTGCACAAGTTTCATGCAGAATTGCTCACAATGACCGCTGACAGACCTGACCGCTTTGTCCCTACACCGAGCTAACATGTTGGGGAAATAGTTAGGTAGGTATAGGTGGAACTGCCTAATGAATTAAAGTATGGTCAAGTATTCAAGCACTGATACATGCTATCATTTGCACATGAGGATTATACCTAAAATACTCCGCGAAATGGTAGTTTCCTCTTCTGCGTTCGACCCACGACCATGCTTATATGTTGATATTTGTGGCTGCCAAGAGGTCTACAATCGTCTGTAATTCGGCGGTGGACCCCCATAGCTTTTTGCCCAAGACAAAAACGCTGCCGTCATGTCTCTAAATGTGGGCGAAATGGTATTTACAGTAATTATTTGGAAAGCTCATGTTTCGCTCCATAAATGTGTTTCCCTAATATATTGATTGCCTGCGTTTGTTTATTTCATTTCGATATGCAGAGCGTAATCCACACGCCAGCCTCGACATTGTTTTTTGATAACCTTAAAATACTTTAATATAATATAACTCACTAATTCTATTTTATCAATACATGTGTTTAGTTTGTATATTTTTTTAAATTTTATGTTTTCTTATCTATTTATTATTATTTAGTGGCGAAGAAACGGAAGCTCCGATGGTGCGGCCACGCCACCAGATCATCAGGCCTTGCAAAGACCATCCTGCAAGGCACGGAGCGGGGAGGTAGAGAAAGAGGGAGACGGGGAAAGAGATGAGAGGACGGCATTCGGGAGTGGACTGGTTTGACAATGGGCGAGGCCATGAGGGTTGCTGAGGACAGGGAAATATATGGAGTGCGCTGGTTAAAGGATCATCTGTGGTGCCCCTACGACCTCCGAGTTACGGGATAGGATAGGATAGGATAGGATCTGTTTATTTATGTATTTGTTTATTTCCTATCCTATCACGTCACTCAAAAGTCGTTGGGGCACAACAGATGATCGTTTAACTAGCATACTCCATCTTTCTCTGTCCTCAGCGACCCTCATGGCTTCGCTCTGTGTCAAGCCAGTTCATTCTCGAATGTTGTCCTCCCACCTCTTTTTCTGTCTCCCTCTTCTTCTGCCTCTTTGCATCGTCCCTTGCTGAATGATCTTTGCAAGGCCTGATGCTCTGGTGACGTGGCTATACCATCGGAGTTTCCGTTTCTTCCTTACTGTGAGCAGGCCATCGTGTTGTCCAATGGCTTGTATGATGATCTGTCAGACTTCATCGTTGGTTATATGCTGGGTATAGGAAATGCCCAGAAGTCTTCTGTAGCACCTCATCTCCATGCTTTGTATTATTTGTTGTAGGTCTGCTGTGAGGGTCCATGTTTCGCAATCGTTTAGAAAGATGGAGATGACAAAGAAGCGCAGCAGCCTTAACTTGGAGTATAGACTGATGGTCCTGTCGTTCCAAATGGGCTTCAACCTTGTCATGGCAGCAGTTGTTTGTGCCATCCTGGAGAGGACTTCCTGTCGGGACCCATTGTCTGATACAATGCCTCCTAAATATTTAAAGCTATGCACCGTGTTGAGGAATTGGCCTTGGACTTTGATGTCCATGTTGATGTCATTGGTGTTGTTGGTCATCATTTTGGGCTTCTCTGCACTTATTTCCATTCCATAGTCTTTTAAGTAGGGTCAAGCCTCTGTACCATCTGCTCAAGTTCTTGTTCCTCTCCAGCCAATCCATCAATGACATACGCAAAACAGAGGTTGGAGATTGCTCTATCCCCTATGCTGAATGTGCCTTCGTGATCTGCAAGGGTGTCTGAAATGATGCGCTCCAGGAAGATATTGATGGCGCAGTTTTGGAGGACTGCACTGGTAGCCTTGTCGTACAGGCTTTTGATGAATTCAATAATGTTAGGGCCGATGTTGTACACTCACATGGTTGCCCACAGAGCTGCATGCTAGAGTCGGTCAAACGCTTTCTGGAAGTCTAAACACATGATATAGATGTTGTTGGGGCTGTAGGTATTTATCGCAGATTATTATGAGGTTAAAAATCTGCTCAGTGGTTTTTCGCCCTGCCCTGCTTGTTCTACATCTATGATTTATTTAGTTTATTTATTTTATAATAATAATAATAATACAGGATGCTATGTACGCGCCTTCCCCAAGGCTCAAAGCGCGGCGATCTATACCAACATACACGCTCACCTGTCTCATTTACCCTCACACACACACCAAATACACATACATCACTCAAACAGGTGGTGTAAAGGCAGGGAGATCGCTATTAGAATACGGAAGAAAATTGAATTTTTATTTTTTTTAATTTATTTTATTATTTTTTATTATTTTATTATTTTTTATTTTTTTATTTATTTATTTTATTTATTTATTTATTGGCTGGAGGGGGAAGGGGAGGGAGGTGAGAGTGGGAATGGGATGGTTATACCATTTGAAAAGCCACAAAGCGTAATTGTGTGTGCACCATCATCTTTGATTTGGATCGGAGCGGGTGTCCTGGTGTCGTTTTAATCCAGGGATGCAAGTTCAACAAGACACCGGCCATAAAACGTGTTCACCCACCCATCTACTTCCACCCTCTCCCATCCTCCCTTCCCACTCCCCTACCCACCGCTGTTAATCCAGCCGTGCTTGCCATCCGTCGCTGCCCCGCTCACCTTCTGTCTACCCGACCAAGCTGCCACCCCGCCCATGCCTTGCAACCCCAGTGCCAAAGTATAGCTCGGTTCCCATGCATTCCTCTCTTCCTCCGCGCTCTTCAGTCCACACTAGCGGCAGACAACTCTAGCTAGCGTGGCAGCTTGACAAGTACGGGTTGCCTCCCGTGGCGCGCTGTACGTCGTTCCGGGTCAAAGGTTAGGCAAGGATGAATAATTATGTATGCAAAGCATGCCAAAATGGAATAGTGGAGGTATTCTCATTGTTTTCAGACCTATACATTACTTTGCATAGGACACTATTGAAGAATACAATAGGCCTACTTTAGTTGAATAACAACTATGTGAGAATGAGACTTAGAAAAATGGACATTTTAGTTGTATCTTCTCGTTTTCATATCTTGAGAGAGAGAGAGAGAGAGAGAGAGAGAGAGAGAGAGAGAGAGAGAGAGAGAGAGAGAGAGAGAGAGAGAGAGAGAGAGATTGATTCGCGAACGAAAATAAAAATTGATGAGAAAGAACTATACAACAAAACTTCTTCTTCTTCTTCTTCTTCTTCTTCTTCTTCTTCTTCTTCTTTTTCTTCTTCTTCTTCTTCTTCTTCTTCTTCTTCTTCTTCTTCTTCTTCTTCTTCTTCTTCTTCTTCTTCTTCTTCTTCTTCTTTCATTTCACTACCTCATTCTTCATTGTGGTGAAGATTCTGTAGAGTGTTTGTGTTTAAAATAATTGTAGCATTATATAGGCGAGGAACAGACGAATCAGTAGTTCTGAAGAGTGCAGAGGCCTCACTGTTGATTACATTTTGCCGTCACATTGTGTTTTAGCTTTGTTTGTCCTTTTAACATGAACCCGTGTTCTTCAGTCTTCATTCTTCTGGTAACCATGTTTTCAATAACTAGGATTAAGAGAAAGGAGTCCAGGGCTCGTTTCATTATATGAGTTTCCGAAGATGCTATATGTTTGCTATTTCCTGTTTCCTATTTATAAGTGTTTACACTCCTTCCAACGAGAGTATAAACCCTTTTCTTCCCTCCCTTTAATTATGGGTATTAGATACATTTTTTTTTAAAGTCCACACCTTGGGCTAGTTTGTTCACGCACGCATTCCATCGTAAGCACTTTAAAGATCCTGACGCTCATGTCCTAGACGGGTGAGTGCCTGGCCGGCTACGCAAATGCACCCAGCACGCACTAGAGTCTCGTCTCCCCCATACCCGGTCGGCTAGGGTTGGTCTAAGTTGTCTGTGGCGTCAGTCGATTCTCCCAAAGGCTGCAAGTGCGCGCCTCGGGCGGCTTCAGTTAGATCCTTTATCGGCCAGCGCCTTGAGAAGCAGCTCTTAAGAACGATAAAATGAAATAAAATACGGGTCTCACTAAAAACGAGATGGCATGGGAGAGAACTCTTTCGGGTTCTAGCTTTCCGAGCGACGTAGGAATTACAATTGTTTAGTGTTGTTAGCTTTTTGAAATTGCGGGGTATACCAACAGATGTGCCTTGTAGAAGAAGCAGCTAAAATGACTGTAGCTTATTAGTATGTTCGATGTCGTCGGCTGGAAAACAGTGGACACGCGGCGAGACAGATTTTTCTTGCCAGATTTTAGATGGCTTTTTAATTATTTTTTTAAATTCTTGAACAATTTTTTTAAGCGACATATATGTATAGATAACGTGTTCCTCTTGTGTGTTTTATCTCCTTGTGGCTTTTAGCTGTGTCTCCTCTTCTTAAAACGGCTGTACTGCACTCCTTAGTTTATTTAAGGCGAAGGGGTGGGGGGGGTTTGGGGTAGGGGGGAGAAGATGGTTTTTGCGGTCTTAGACCACTTAAAAAAGGAAATAGGAGATGGCTAGCCCTGGAAAGGGGAGTGAACTGCTTGTACTTGTAATCCCTTGCCAAGGGACAATTGCCCTTTAACCACCGCGATCATCTTTTTTTCCATTGCCGCGGGGTGCTATTGCCCCCTTGCCAACGACCAAAGTCAGAAGTATAGAGACTTCCTCAGGCGTTGACCCTAAATCATTCTTTAAAATGCCTTTAAAACCATTTAGTACGCTGTAGTGATGATGCCTTACACGGATACCTGTAGATTTGGGGTCGCCTTTAAAGGCTCTGACACAGGGGTAATAACAATAATTAGTTCATAATGTGCGTTGTGGTCGAACTGGTTAAAACAGAGTCAGTATTTTGTCTTAGTCTTCTTCGCAAGTTCGTTCGTTGTCTTCATTAATTTTCGTCATCGTCATTCGTCGCTGTCGTTGTCGTTGTCAATACTACGACCAACATCTTCTAGATAGTAATAGTATTCCTATCACTACTGCTACTCCTACTACTACTACTACTACTACTACTACTACTACTACCACTACCACTGCTGCTGCTACTACTACTACTAGTAGGAGGCACTGTGGTCTAATGGTAGTGCTTCGGCTTGCGGATCGGAAGGTCCCGGGTTCGAGCCCTGGCCGGGCCATTGTGTTGTGTCCCTGGGACGTCTCGGGCGGCTTGAGTTAGATCCTGTATCGGCCAGCGCCTTGAGCAGCTCTTGAGCTGGAAAAGCGCTATATAAGAACGATTAAATATATAAAAACGATTAAATAAATAAATAAATACTACTACTACTACAAGCAGGATACAGTTTAAGGTAGCCAGGTCAAGTTGCAATGTGTGGAGACTGGAGAGAAATTATAGTGGGTGAAGAACCGGTGGATGTGTGTGTGTGGGGGTGGGGGGTGTGGGTGTGGGTGTGTGTGTGTGTGTGTGTATGTGTGTGTTTGTGTGTGTGAATGTTGGAGGGGGTGGAGAGAGAATAAAATTGTAAAGGTGTGAAACCGACTTATAAGGAGTTTGTGTTAGTTTTTAAATAAGATTAACAGAATAAAGACGCCCGGAAGTTAATGGGGGGGAGGGAGGGGGTAGGAGAGGAGATAATTAAAAAGCGTGAAGGTGTGAAACCAACCCATTAGACTTTTTTTTTGTAAGGTTTTAAATAAAATTAAAAGATTAAAGGCGCCCGGAAGTTCGGTGACGTCATGTTAAAGGCGGAAATTGTAACGCATTACCTCACAATTGTCTAATACAATATTTTGTTGTTGTTGTTGTTGTGAAAGCTGTGCATTGTTGGTCTACAAGTGTCTAGAAATATGTGTGAGCGCGCGCGTGTGTGTGTGTGTGTGTGTGTTTAAATTTGTTTTTAAAAGTCCTGTTTTGTGAGTTGGCTTAGCATCTGATATTATGTCTGTGCATGGGTTGCGCGTGTTGTACGCCTGTGGTTGGTGTTTGTACCTGATGGCGTTGGTTTGTGATGGTGTGTAGGGTTGTATGCGGGAGTGTACAACGCAAGTATGTTTGGGGTGTGGGATAGTAGTTGTTTTATTATAGTTTATGTGTTGCACTATTTATTTTGTGTTTGTACATGTCATCCTTTTTAAGATATTCTACATTTTACATTTACTATGTTTGTGCAGCTAAAAGGCGAATTTCCATGTAAATTTCATAGAAGAACAAAGTCTCAGTCTCAGCCAGCCTCACTCTCAGTCACATCGCGTCACGAAAGAAAAAACACTATTTCCTGCCGTCTCCTTTAATATAATAAACAATGGAAACAGCTTTCACTGAGGTGGGAATCGATGTATGGTTGGGAGGTAAGGGACTTTCAGAAAGAGAGAGTGTGTATGTTTGTGTTTATGTGTGTGTGTGTGAGAGAGAGAGAGAGAGAGAGAGAGAGAGAGAGAGAGAGAGAGAGAGAGAGAAAGAAAGAAAGAGAGAGAGGTAGTGATGGATACAAGAAATATCAACATCGTTGGTACAACTTGATCTACACATTTTTATTACTGTTTGGAGACATGGTGACGTTTAAATTGTTTTAAAGCAAAACTGCAGTAGTATGCCTCCTAGGTTTTGTTTTTTGTTTGTTTGTTGTTGGGTTTTTTGTGGGTTTTTTTTTTTTGGGGGGGGGGAGGGGAGGAGGGTGGGCGACGAGAGGGGGTGTTAGGAGGGGAGCGTGGGTTCACTTAGCCAAAGACCTTTGTATAGGCTATTCACTGTTAAAGGAGGATGTTGTTCTAATTCGCGCGGCGTCCTTTCTAGGTCTCAAGTTTGTTGTGCTTTCGGTTGTTTAACTTGTAATGAAGCTTTTAGCTAAACACAGGTAATGATGTTGAGCAATATGGAGCACCTTCAGAGAGAGTTTTTTGTAATGCTTCGGCAATCTTTATAGCTCATTCCAGACCGACCATACTATTTTGATAGAAGAAGATGACATTGTATTTTATGGAGGAAGAAGATGAATAGTATGATCTCAAGACGAAGAGGAAGACGAAGAATGAGGAGTAGAAGGAGGAGGAGAAGAAGAAGAAGAAGAAGAAGAAGAAGAAGAAGAAGAAGAAGAAGAAGAAGAAGAAGAAGAAGAAGAAGAAATATCGGGTGACAGTTCTTTTTCTTTTTTCTTCTTCTTCTTCTTCTTCTTCTTCTTCTTCTTCTTCTTCTTCTTCTTCTTCTTCTTCTTCTTCTTCTTCCTTCTTCTTCTTCTTCCTTCTTCTTCTTCTTCTTAACAAGCAGAAGAAAAGTGTGTTATTATTTTGTTTATTTGATAGTTTCTGTTGATGGTATCAGACAGTGAGGCGTTAACAGCCAATAATAATAATTATAGTGTCATTAACAGCTGAGAGGTAGGCGTAATATCAACAACATAGAGGCAACGACCCAGTTTTGCTCCCTACTGAATGGCATCATCGACAGAAAGTGTTAAGGGTTAGGTTATGGTTTAGGTGAGGATCAAAGTACAGTTGAAAGGTCTAGCAAATATTGGCTAACAAAGTTGAAAGGTCTAGCAAATATTGGCTAACAACCCCAAACCCTAAACTAAGGCTAGGGTTATCTTTCGAGTACGTTTTGTGCATGGGAGTGAAGACAGGCACCGTCCTCATTATGCTGGCCTGGAGAAAAGGTAGGTCCCAAAGGCTTCACTCCCCAACGATAGAAAGGTCACGGGACACCAACTAACGTTCCTTTCGTAAGGAGAGTTACACTGGATCTTTTCCCGACATGGATCTTCCCTCCTATACATGTAATTATCACATGCACCGCCCCAATCTCTCAAACTGAACGCATTTCAGTAGACCTTGATTCGCTTTACTGGCATCACGCGTTTAGTAAAATAAAATAAAATTAAAAAAAAAGAATTTAGATTTTTTTTAATATTGTATATAAAATATCATTCCAGTGCAGGCTATCAGAGGTCTGTCAGTCTTCACTTCGCTAGATCGCTTCAGCGCTACATGTCAACGGCAAGACGTTTTCAAACAAATGCATGTATGTGCATAGGCACAGATTTCTATGTGGTGAGGGTTGAGGGGTGTCGTTTGCCTTTTTTTTGAAGTGCAAAAGATGCAACGTGCAGGTAATCATTAGGTACCACTAAACAGTAAAACGTCCGCACACTTTGTACAGTCGCAAAGCAGTAGATTTTTTTTTATAAAAAATACAGTTAGAGAAAAATATGTTAATTTTTTTAATTATTCTTTTTTTGTGTTTTTTTTTGTTTTTTTGTTTTGGAGTGACTTTGACCAGACCTCCTCAGCAGATCCCTTTGCCACTCATAATGAATGTTGCTCCTCTGACAAAAATCAGTTTGCAACCCAAAAAACTCTCACATACAGTTCAAAAGTTTTGTTATTTTTTTACATCAGTCAATTCCGTTAAATTAGGTTTTGTTGTTTGCGCTAGTTACATTTTAAAAAAATATCATCTAGTAAAACTTAGAGCGTATTGGTGTACCGTTAAACCGTTAAAATCAATCCCTGTGAGGACAGAAATTTATGAATTCAGATTTTTGCGGTGGGTTTGAGCAACGACAGTCGACTTTTTTCGTTGTTGTATGTAAAAAAAAAAAAAGAAGTAATAATAATGCAAATTTTAGGCTAAACCCATGTTTTCCAAAAATAAACAAAGACTTCGAATTGTGGCCTTGTTAAAAAATATTTTTTAAAACGATGCTTTATTGGTGTAATCGATTGATTGCTTTACATTTGGTGTTTTGTGTGCATGTTTCCTAATAGTAATTTGTTTTTTTTTTAAATAAACGTATATGGGGAGAAAAAGAAAGCTGTGTGTCTGTGTGTGTGTGTGGGGGGGGGGTGCGTGGGTGTGTGTGTGCGTGGGTGTGTGTGTGTGGGTGCGTGTGTGTGTGTACTTGTTTACACGGCATTATTTGGACAAACCAGTGACCATCTACATAACTTGGGTTGACAGATCTCCTTGTTTTGACGTCAAACCAATGATCTGTTAGGGTTAGGGCTGTGTTACGGTGTGACATCGACAGTTCCTAGTATCTTAGCCGGGCTGGGAGCGACTGGGAGCATTCTGATTGGTCGACGCGTTACAAAATTCGACGCATGCGCACAGTGCTATCGTAGTCTTAGTAAGGATTAGAGTTAGGGTTAGAATTAGGGTAAAGGTTTAGGGTTAAGGTTAGGTTCAGGGTTACGACGCCTAAGAACATCGTGAAAAAGCCGGCCCGACATGACCTGGCGCATGCGCAAAGGCGCCAGGCTAAAGTAAGACACCCGGAACTTTGAGGACGTGACAGTGGTAAGGGTTAGGGTTAGTGTTAGAACACTTAAATGTTCTTAAAAAGGGGGACGTAATATGACACATTATCAACACAAAGCATGTGGCGTTTCAGGAAAGTCACAATAACACCGTGAAAACAAGTGTATGCATATGTGTGTGTGTGTGTCAGTGTGTGTGTGAGAAAGAGAGGACGAGAGGGTGTGTGCGTGTGTGTGTGTGTTTTGGGAGAGAGAGAATGAGGAAGTTGATGGAGGGCGGGGTTTGGGGGGAGAGGGGGGGGGGTGCAAGGAGAGAACGCGTCCTCACAATAGAGAAAGAAGCCGATATTGTTTTGGATTGTAAATAATATTGTAGGATTACTGCGTTTCTGGGCTAAGGTTCAACAACAATACGATACACGTAACGCGCATACTAGAACTAACTGCAACTCTCACCTTGCATTTAGTATTGCATAACGTTTCCACCTCGTTGGCTACAATAGTAGGGGTAGGAGGTGCGTTAGGATGTGTGTGCGTGTGAGGGGATGGATGGGTAGACGGTGGTTGAGAAGGATTATGAGTGTTACTGTGTAAGCCAGTTGTGATGATGGCTTGTGAAAGCCTGTGACGTATTCCATCCAGATCCAGATATAAGAGGATTGAAGCGGGGACGTTAATTTAAATAATGCGAAAAAATTCTGAAACTTCAAAATACAGGCTTTAAACGAAAATCCCCCTCCCCTCCCCCCTCCCCTTCCCCCCGTTGGGGTGCCGGGGGTTTCAGTATAAATAGTATCCCCACTTTCTGGAAATTTAGTGCTTTAAATTCCCACTGTCGCTGTCTTCATCATTTGCTCTTTCCCATTCCTGATCTGTCCTATCACTCTGCTATACTTTCTTCTTCTTCGCTAGATCAATGACCTACCTTTTTTCTTGAAAACTCTTCCTGGACAAGACTCCTTGTTTGTGTATGAGGTCTGTTGGATCAGCTTGGGAGTGTTGGACGCTTTCTGCCGGGTGGTCACTAGGGCTTCCTATGATTGTATTATTTCGCACTATAGGCATTTTATATGTATGTGTTTTGTTGATGATTTATAATGATGGTTGTATTCTATTTTGTTTTTGTAACCGGGGTGTTCGCGTAGTTGAGGTCAACCCTCAGCCGTCCCCCGCGTGGGATGTCTTTATTGTAAAGTGACTGGCCGGTGGAGGGCATTCAATTTTCCCAATAGGGTTGTTTCGGCAGATCTTTTATGCGGATCGGGGGTTGTCCGGTCCTGATTTGGCTCGGAAGAGTCCGCTGGACCTAAAGCAACAATAAATCAATCAATCAATCAATCAAACGAAAATCCAAGGCTTTGCAAGGTGGTTTCCAGGTTTACATTACAAGTTTCAACTTGGCAGAAGTTGATGAAGCGTCTGTATGTGTCTACTTGTAACTTTCGCCCTTTATTTCGGGTTATGTGTTATGTAGTAGTACTAGTAGTAGTTCTTATTTAATGCATGTATGTATGTGTTTGTGTGTGTTGTTGTTGTTGTTGTGTGTGTGTGTGTGTGTGTCTTTGTGTGGGTGGGTGGGGAGGTAGATGTATATTGCTTTGGATTAGAATGTTGGATACGTGACTTTGTGTTGTTTTTTTTAATTGCTGTTATGCGCCTTGAGCAGCTATTGAGCTGAAAAAGCGCTATATAAGAATGATAAATAATATGTCATAATGTCATAATCTACATTCATGTTGTGTAGATGTGCTTCTCTGTTACTTGTAGTATGTTTATTATTTTTATTTTTCCGAAGTGTCTTTTATGGCTTTTATCGTTTTATTGTCGTTGTGTTGATGATATATACGACGCACACACATTTCCTTTGTGTCTTTGTGAGGACAGTACACATTCCCATTCTGATTCTGTAGTACCTGTTGTTGTTGTTGATTTAAACATAATTTTTACTCAAGTATAACAAATTTAGCATTACATATCATACATAAAGGGCAACAAAAACAAAGTATTGCCCTTAAAATTAAATACAACAATTTGAACATCAAACATGGGCAGTAAAAATTCAAGCAAAAGCAAGGAAAACATTCCATAATTGTAGTTGTTATCGTTGCTGTTGTTGTAATAGTTGTAGTCGTAGTTTTTAATTACTATGATTAGGAAATATAAAATTAGACAATATCATAAAACAAGCATAAGGAGAGTTATTGTAATCTTCAAGAAATTACTCCACGTTTGGCTTACATGTGCAATATATATCCTTCGTGCATTTCCATCCAACGATAGTTAGAAAACAGTACAGACAAAATAAGGCTTCGTTTTGTTCAACCTACCTCCTGGTTACTCTTTACTCTTCCTCTTCCTTTGAGTTCCACACAAGGAAAGTACCGTTCTCCTATCAGACCATAGTCTAGACACGTCTTCTCTGTGATCGATTTATTGATTTGGGTCGGACCTTCTCCAAGTTGCTGTTTTGGTCAAGATGGTGGATGTACATGTGGGAAAGGTACGACTACAATACGAGGGTGAGGGGAGAGAGAGAGCGAGAGAGTGGTGGAGGTTGTGGGGTATAGGGGATGCAACCGGAGGTATGGACACATGGAGATAGGGTCTGTAGGATGGGAAAACACATTAAAACTGGTATGATCAGCTTCTCCATCCCCATCAACATCCTCACCAGCAGCAGCTGTTACCTAGTCGTCGTCGTTAGCATCAAGAGCGAAAGCGACATCATGACCATTATTATTATTATTATTATTATTATTATTATTATTATTATTATTATTATTATTATTATTATTATTATTATTATCTTCATTGTTATCGTCGTTGTCGTATTCAACAGCATCATCATCATCATTACAATCATCATCATCGTCATCATCATCATCATTCATCTGTATCATTAGCAACAGCAGCATCAACAGCGTATTGATCATACTACACCACTAACTTCTTTTTCCTCCGCTACATTGTCGTCGATTACGTAATTATTCTAGTTTTTTCTTCAAAGAAAGAATCTTAGTGGTTAATTCTGTCTCTTGCGTTTTTAATGCTGTAGGTATCACAACTTGTTTCATCGTTTTCAGCGTTGTTCAAGTCTCGGTATCATCTTGGCCTAAGTCCTCGTTGTCATCCTGCATCAACTAATTCTCTTAGAAAAAAGGTTAGTCACCGAACTCATGATAATCATGCAGTCGAGCAAGGAGTTCTTAATTCGATAGGAAACATTCATTGGAAACATATATATAACATAGATGATGCCATAATTTTTTGGGGGGGGCATCACCTTTTCACTTTCTTTCTCTCCCCTCCAACCTCCACCCCCCCCCCCCCAACCCTCTTGTTTATTTTCTCTCCATCCTGTCCACATCCTAATTCTCCCTCTTCGTCGTCGCTGTAATCGTCGTCGTCATCTTGGTGGTGCCGAGCCCGGTGTGTGCTTGACAAGTAGGTGCAGGCCATAACATCGCCATGAAAGGTCTTCGCGACCACCAGCTACTGGCTGCATCTTTCCTTAATGGCTGCTAGACTACGTCACATCAGCTGTGCGCCGCCCACCATCAAAGGAAAGACAACTGCGGAGATGAAGCGATGTCCTTTGGCTCGTCTCCCTTTACTTCATTCGCCGATAACGCTCGCAGTCTTCATTCGGATTATCCAAGCCGCGTCAGTTCTTTCTAGAACAGGGCAGGATTGAATCTGGGTAGGTAACCTTGGTTTCAGGATGGAAGACTTCTAAGTAAAATCAGATTTATCACCCGGGTATCGGCTTACCTCTCCTGTGGTTCCTGGTTCGCACCTGTGTCACACTGCCTCTGGGTCGGGGAGTATCCACCCTGGATGGGAGAAAGGGAGGTCGTCAGAAGGGGGTAGTGGTGGCGACGACTATTATTGTACGGTGGTGGGGAAACTGAGATCGTTTAGCAAGATAGCGCAGTTCCCCTCCAACGATCACTTTCCCGCTGACTCTCGTAAGGTTAACGTTATAAAAGGAATAGTTGTAGTACTTGTGGAACGAAGGATTACTCAGATACCTGGGACGTTAGATGTGTGCAGCAAACAGAAAGTTGGTGCCTGGAGAGCCTTGAGTGAGATCCTTTTCTGGGCAATGCAGCGCCTTGCTTGAGTCGGTCTCTGAGCTGGAGATGCGTCATGAAATAAAGAAGAAGAAGAAGAAGAAGAAGAAGAAGAAGAAGAAGAAGAAGAAGAAGAAGAAGAAGAAGAAGAAGAAGAAGAAGAAGAAGAAGAAGAAGAAGAAGAAGAAATGCGTAATGGAATAATAATGAGAAGAAGAAGAAGAAGAAGAAGAAGAAGAAGAAGAAGAAGAAGAAGAAGAAGAAGAAGAAGAAGAAGAAGATTTTTAAATTCGTAATAAACACAAGAAGTGGGTGTCTCGCTTTCTAAATAATAATAGGAGAATGTATATCAGAACAATTCCTATATAAACCGTCTTGCAACAGTCGCTGGCAGAAACTATGCGTCTTGCAGTGTCGGGTGGGGGTGGGGAGGAGCAGAGTAGGGGAGAAGAACGAGTGCGTGGAGTTAGTCAGTGGTTTTATTGACACATTAAAAAGCGGGTGCCCATTCCGCTAGGCCCTTTCTCACAGTGGTAGCATCGTGTACGGAGCCACCTACCCCGGGTACATGGCGTGTTTATGTACCTCTTAAAACTCGCCTTCGTCCTAAAACTCGTAGTTTTGCGCCCTCAATGCATGCATTAGTGACCCTCAGAAAAAAAAAGGACAATGTTCTGGTTTTTTTTTGTTTTGGTGTGCGTGTTAAAGGTACTGTGGAAATGCATTGTTGGCTTTCTCGGATTGTTGTGATGTCCGCCAAGTATGCATTCGTATTTCAAACGAGTTGACAATAGTTAGGATTCCCTTGCATGTAGCGAAAATTTATTTATTTATTTATTTATTTATTTATTTATGAAGCCGCTTTTATTATAGTTTTATAGTTTGTCTAACTAATAATATCCGTATTGTACGAAGTAGCCCCCAAACCTTTGAATTAAATTTCTTTTAGAGGTAATGAAGATTGTATTGTATGTGTAGTGTTTAGCTGTGTGATAAGTGACACGTCACATTTTCACTTGTATTTTTTGTGAATAAAGTTTTTTTTTTCACTTGACTTGACTTGTATTGTCTTCGGTAACAACCTGATGAGAAATTAAATCGTAAAAGTACACAAATCTCTTTTTGTTAGTTCTAGTTTGCAAGGAGTTTCAGCATGAAAAGCAAGAATGCAGTTTATATGTACATTATACACAACTATAACGATCTAACACATTGACACATATTATATATTGATAATAATAATAATAATAATAATAATAATAATAATAATAATAATAATAATAATAATAATAATAATAATAATAATAATAATAATAATATAATAATATATATCCTATTACATTTATATAGCGCAAAACTCACAAAGACTCAACGCGCATCATCACACGTACATTCTTAACTATCCATTTTACAAAATATAACACACGTACTTTGAGGCATAAAACATCTACAAACGGCGAAACACGCCTTATTATTGTCAAAGGAACATTCACACATCCAAAACAGATTCCCCCTTTAAGCTGAAGAGTATTAAACGTTTTGCCTGACCTTCTCAGTACTTGCTGTTTCTCCGATACAAAAACCAGCCCATGGGGGTAATCGGTCTGCCGTAAAAGTAACGTGTACAGGTTTTGTAGTTTGGATGCTTCATAGGAATAAAATAAATGATCAACAAAAATGGCAGATGAGATAACACAAACAACTGCTAGCACTGCAGTTCCAAAATTTGCGTTGCATTGGGGTTTTTTGTCTTGTTTTTGTTTTGTTGTTGTTGTTGTTGTTGTTGTTGTTGTTGTTGTTGTTGTTGTTGTCCAATTGAGCATTCTTGTAGTTTCTGTACTCATGTACTCATTTGTTTCTCATTGAAAGATGGCGGAGTTTTAGTGAAGTTGTCCACAATAAATACGTCGTATAATGTCACTGTACCCAGATAACCTTCTTCTCTTCTTTTTTTTTCCCCCTGAGAGAAAACAAAGTGTCGGATCAACGAGCGGACAGGGAACGTGGGAGGATGAAAGACGATATAACCGCAGACGACTCGTAAAAGACTGACGGAGGGAGCGACTTGAGCCAGGGAGGCATTAGGCGAGATAGGCCCAGATCAGCATGATGCTGGAGTTGTAAAAAGGACTCCTTTCTTCTCCTCATAATCAACTTTCTTTCATGTCGCACAGGTGTGTGTGTGTTTTGTGTGCAAGCGACACAGCAAGCCACCCGCTCATCTTCGTCGTTGGGTGGGTGTAGGGTAGAGTTGGGTCGGGTACATAATGGTGGGGTTGCAGTGAGGTGGAGTGGGGGAGGGAGGTGAGGAATGAGAGGGTGAGGTGAAATGGTGGTCGGGGTGAGGGGGGGTGGAGGGGGAAGAGAGTAAGGTCAGGAGGTTAAATGACACCGTCGTATAGATGAATAATAATAATGACTGTTAACATCACAGTAGCTTTTTGGATACTCTCTAGCACATAACAATGAATTAAATATCATAGGTTTTTTATGATAAGATATCTATGTATACATGTATGTCATGACATACCGGATGGGGGGTGGTGGGGGTATTGGTGGGGTGAAGAGGTGGGGGAGGAGGGAGAAAAGTGTGCGCGTTATTGTTGGTGTTGTTTCTTTTGTGTACGTATGTGTTAATTGTTACGTACTTAATTATATATGTTTGTATGATTGCGCACGTCTGTGGATGTGTATATTAATAAGTGTGTGTGTGTGTACGTGCGTGCGTGTGTTTGTTTGGGGTGGGTGGGTGGGAGGGGTAGTTTGGGGGTTAGTTAGAAAGTGTGTTTTAGGAAAGGTCTTACCTGCGTTTGTGTGTGTTTCTTATTACCTCCATACTTGTTATAAGAATGTTTTAGTTACCTGATAGACAGACCTGTTGACCGGGCAGGTGCTTATGTCAACTAGGGCAGGTCTGAACAATATCTGGAAGAGCAGACAAATTCATGTTTGCACCAGTGTGAAACTCTTCAGGTCTCTGATCCTGGCCGTTCTGCTGTACAGTTGCGAAAGCTGGACATTGACAACAGAATTAGAAAAAACACATCCAGAAATTTGAAATGAAATGCTATCGCAGAGTGCTTCAAATCGCTTGGCATGAACGCAAGACGAAAAACAACGGTAAGAACCTGGTCATCTCACTTGCAGGCCCTCAAAAACCACTCCTTGCCGTTGTAAAGAGCAGGAAGCTGAGGTGGTTTGGCCGTGTCACCCGGCACGACATCCTTGCAAAAACTAACCTGCATGGAACAGTGGAAAGAGGCTGGCGCAGAGAACGACAAAGAAAGAGTTGGGCAGATGAGGTCAAAACATAGATGGCGCTGAACATGCCACGCCTCCTGGCGGCAGCTGCAGACAGATCGAAGTGATGAAAACTCTCTGCGTCAGTATTCCTCATGTCTCCCTAACGTCCTGACCTGCTGCGGGACTGATGATGATGATGATGATGATGATGATGGTGACGATGATGGTTATGATGATGATGATGATGATGATGATGATGATGATGATGATGATGATGATGATGATGATGATGATGATGATAAAATGGCGTTATAGCGTTGAGCATGTAGCCTACATTCTCCACTTATAAACACCTTTAACCCCTGTTCTGAACGTGAAAGGAATTATAATCACGGCTCACTTATATTTTCTCCGTGTTAAATAAAATGCAACCTTAGGCCAAATTCTGAACTTGGGTTTCACGTTTCCCTGTGGCTTTTTGTTCCCAAATCCCACATTCCAATTTTTCACCCACAGGTTTAAATCCAAAATCCAATATTTCGTTTGTACTCAAGCTCAGACTCAGAATGGCGCCTTTGATTGGTTTTGCTGCTATACACACATTGAAAACGTTGCATGTTAGTAACACCGTTAACCTTCTTCTATCCCTTAGTTTGTTTGTTTTTTTGTTTCGAAATTATTTTTCAGTAACTCGTTTGTTGGCTTTGCTGGTTCTTAAGTATTAAAGAAACTAAAAGGAAAAGGTAAACTTGTAGTTTAAAAGGCGGGTTGATAGAACTGAAATTAAACGGTGATATAGGTCATCCATGAAGCCTGGCTTTTCGGAGAAAACTATTTTAATGAGCTCATGTGTTGACAAGTAAAGAGTTTGAAGACAGGTCGGAGTATCCCTTTGTACAATACAATACAATACAATACAATAAGTATATTACATTAATTAATATAATACAGCTTCAGCATTAGCACATTAAAAATATCACATGACATATACACACCGAACAATCACAGCTAATAAATAAATGTCCGATTAAAAGCATTATTCCGATGCCTAGGCACCCGAACTTTCTTTGGGGATTTGAACCCAAAATCTCGATCACGCAATGTAAGAATTCTGCCTACTGAGCTAATTTCCCACTGAGTGCATGAAACAATGTTTGCTGGATGCATTTTCAGTCACTGTTATTATAGGCTGCTTTCATTCTACAAATACTTACAGAAAAAGCCCATTAGTTCAGAAAACATTGAGTGGATTTACGTTCAATTCAGTTTAGTTGGTCATTGTTTATAGGGTTTATAAGACTGCTTTCAATTCAATAATTCATTTTAAGGTCTGTTCACATACTTGTGATGTTAGACCAGCCATCCATTCTCACGCATAGACACACAAACATACAAATAATCAGATCTAATAATTTAAAGTTGGACTATAATCATAAAAAGTTACATTACTACAGCATTTTGGCAACTGCAGTCTTGTAAAATATACTGGCAAATTTCAATTATAGAAGGCTATGCGACAAAATGTCATGGGTTTATACTTTCTCGATCCCTTGATACTCCGCTTTGTTGTTGGTTCCACAGCTTTGCTGCTGTTTGTGTAAAGCCAATCCCGCTTTAAGAAGAAATTGGGGCGGAAGTCTGTCATGATGTTTGTTGACTTCGAAGTTATGACACAAAGTAGTTCTCTCTTCGCGTTGGTTTGTAAGATGTTCAAACATTTTGAAATCACGTTCTGTACTTGGCAACCGACGATTTCGTCTTCTTGATGAATTAGTTGATTCCACATATTAACTTTTGTCTGGAGTAAGTTCTTTTGGGTTTTTTTCCCCCACAGGTACGCCTACAAATAGTACTGATTGTACGTTAGCACTGTTTAATCTTGTAAGAAATGTTTTCAGTTGCGGAAACGAACACATATACGTCACACTTTGTTGCCGAAAACGTGCGTCATTCCATCAACATTGCGTCACATAAGGTAGCGTTTCGCAAGAATTCACACACGTATATCCTTCACGACATCAGGCCGTCACCCATTATTCATACAGAGTACATTGAGAAGTATTAAATACTGAATAGAACTATCTGCTATGCCAGACACAAGATTACCAAAGCATGCTTACATAATGATGTTTAAAATGACATAAAATGGGAAGTTGGTAAATGTGTGTCCCCGGACACATAAAGCGTATAGGGGCTGGAAAGTTGTGCTGGGCAACCAGAGTTAAAGTTATGTGGATAAACCAGCATTCAAGAAACGAGTCTCGTTTTATTCATGACTTAAAGCAAAGGTTGGTTGATAATTATTGCCAGGAGTGGTGGTCAGCACTTAATGACAGTGACAGGTATTCTCAGTATACAGGCAATTTAAGGCTTCCATCGATCTTGAGCGCTATTTCGTAGCAGTGCCAGAAAGCGCGCTAATGAAGTTCTGTCTTGGCATGTTGTACATTAACTATAGCACTCAAAGAGTGCATGTTGAAAACTCCGCTAACACATCGTGTGTCGCCTGCGGAGATTTACAAGATTCGGAGGAACATTTTTTTTTATTGCACTGCCCCGAATATACAACTATCAGAAACAAATATATTACTCAATTTATTCAAGGAGAGCACTCTTTTACCTACCTCTTGAAATGTACAAACGATTATATATGTCCAGTAATTTGGCTCGTTATGCTTTTCTGGCATACAACAGGAGAAATGTGTGCAGTGTTATCCTAAATATATGTTTAGTATGCATGTGTGTGTGTGTGGGTGTGTGTGTGGGTGTGTTTGTATGTATATGTGTGTCTGAAACTGTTTTGAAGTGTATGACAATTCTTTTGCGTCGGTCACTATTGTCAGTGCCATTTCCCAATTGATTGTTACACTTAAAATCGCGGTATACCGGTACGAAATACCGATACGACCCAAAAATACCGCGGTAATACCGGTACGACTTTGACCCACGGTACCCAGCTCCATTATAGATCTTAACGCTTATGTCCTAGACGGGAAAGTGCCGTTTGCATAAACAAAGCCAGCATGTACTTACTAGATTACATTTCCTTCTGGATCAGTCGTCCAAGTTTGCTCAGTTGCCTGGGGTGGTAGGCGATGTGCTTAAGGCAGGAAGTTGGGGTTAAATCTTGTTCTCGAGCAGCGCCTTGAGCAGATCTTGAGCTAATAACGCGCTGTAAAAGAACAATTATATTATTCGTAATAAAGCGTGCACCAATCCACCTTCTTGGAGTATAACATTTTAATAAACTTACTAAGCTATACCTCAGCGTTTGTTTATTGCTGTTTTATAGTTATTTCCTATCATGGTATTGGATAGCATTTGTTACACTCAGTTCGATGTTGGTGTTTTCTATCAGTATCTGATTCAGCCCCGATGCTTGAATTCCTGATAGGGTGTAACTCAGATTCGTTTATCCACGCAGCCCGCTCAAGCAGCATACAAGTCACAAAGTCGACGTATGAAGTTTTCCACTTTTATTCAGCGTACACCAACAACTGCATACAATTCTCAACTCAACTCAACAACTTTCACAGCAACTCTCTCTCACAACACACAAAGCATCGAATATATAATTTTTTTCTATCCTTCGAGATGACGACAGGTTGTTCTAGAAAATGACGTATTACAACCAACCAATCAGAATTAAAGATCGTCATCACTGACTTACGTCATACTTCTCTCTTCCTGCCTAAAGAATGTTCTCCATTATCTACGACCATCAAGAAACTTCGATCGATAGTAAACAAACAGATCCAGAAAGTTCGCCAACAATATCGACTAACGAAAATTATCAACGTTATACAAAGCCTCTCCTAACAACAATGCAAACTCAAATCAAAGGTAAATAAACTCTATTATTGAATACTTTGCAAAACGAAACGATTAGATCTATCGTGCGCGCTTCCGACATACTTTCGTACGCGTTTCAACGTAACAGCATTATTAAAAGTATGTTGCCGGAAATTTTTTAAAAATTTTGTTTTCAGTCTTTCTTGCATCACACCCTACAAAAATAATCAGGATGGTGAGTTTCTGCTGGTTTCTTTTGATACAAACTGTACATAGAAAGACCATCTATAGTTATGGCGGCAAAAATGTGTTGTCTTTTCATTTTTCACTATGGTCTGGTTGATGTTGTTTTAGGCTTCAGGGATGTTGAGGGATCTTAGTCCCCTGTGATGGAATCTCGGGTTCAAATCATTGACCGGAAATTTAAAGCGCTGGTCGATCGGAAGCCCTGGTCGATCGGAAGCGCTGACAACAGCCCTTGAAGAGAGGTGTGATCGGTTGGAGAGTATAGCGTTGTTTTTACAATGACGACCACTCTTGTGATAGCCGCTGGACACTGATCACTGACTATTCGAGAACTGCTGAGAAATACACGTGAGATATTTATTATTATTATTATTATTATTATTATTATTATTATTATTATTATTATTATTATTATTATTATTATTATTATTATTATTGTTGTTGTTGTTGATGTGGGAAAAGAGAAAGAGAGAGAGGGAGATGGAGAGAGAGAAACAGACAGACTGATAGAGACAAATAGAGATATATGGACGTGTTGTATATGGGGAATGCTCGTAATCGCATGTCCTATCGTTTGGCAGGCTAAATTATTAACTCTTCAGGGTCACATCGCCAGGGTCATCATTAACGTTATTTGCTAATTTAAGAGAAGGAAAAGCAAAACGTTTTAGTATTATTAGCGGGAGAGAGAGACAGAGTAGAATCAACTTAAAAGGACAGAGAAGTCAAAGTCGAAGTCGAAACCTTTAATAGGATAATAGCATTAGGGCCTATGGATCTGTCTTACAGCTAGTCCTTAATAAACTTGTAAAATAAAAAAAATAAAAATTCAGAACAAACAAAATTATTAACATAAAATTGATTTAAAACTAACACAAACCTTAACAATGGTAAGAATTAAAACAATTACTAAGAAAATTAATGTACCGAAATATACATACTCCCTCCCCCCACCCCCCTCCAGTACTCCTTCCATACTCCCACTCTCCCCACCCCCTCCACCACAACCACACACTTACACAAGCTAATTCACACATGAACAAATTAAACTGTCGCAAGATAGGAAAGAACAAAATGTATACAATCATCTTAAATATTAAGAGCCAGGGAAAACAGAAATTTGTGGAGTCTAATTTTAAACAATGTTAATGATTTACTTTTTTTGATCTCTTGTGGTAGAGAATTCCACATACTTGGACCAGAATATGACACATATGTTTTAAATAAGTCTAAGCGTGGCCGTGGCAAGGTTAAATTATGTCTGAAAATTGAATAACGAGAAGAGGGTTTGCTAAAAAGTACTTTTGAAATAATTATGAGCTCTATTGTTTAGTATTTTGTACATTAAAATGGCTTTATTGTAATTAAGGTGTTTGTTAAGGGATATCATACCAGCTAGTTTTAATTTGGAATCAGTTTCAGTTTTGATGGAAGTGTTGGAGATCAGTAATTTTGCAGCTCTGCGGTGAATAGAATTAATCTCTTTAAACGAGGCATCACTGCAGATATTGTTGATGCATAATCAATGTGAGGTTTGATATAAGCATTATAAAAAAGCTTTTTAGCATCTGCAGTTATGATAAATTGAAGCTTAGACAACATAAATAATTTTGTTGAGAGAGTTTTACAAAGGTTTTCAGTATGTGAATGCCAACTGAGTTTGCTGTCTACGAGGATGTCTAAAAGTTTATGACTTTCAACCTGTTTTAATATTATTACCATTTACGACTAAATCAAGAGAACGCGGCGCCCGCTGATGCTTTTGTCTAGTTGTTGTTAACATTGCTTTTGATTTTACTTCTTATCCTCAAAGAAAGATACATGAGAGAGAGAAGGACAGACAGACAGACAGACAGAGTAAATCAACTTAAAAGAACAGAGAGAGAGAGGGAGATTCACAACACAGGGAGGTAGAGAGACAGACAGACAGACAGAAAGTGACAAAGACAGAGAGATTTGGAAGTGTTGTACGTGCGAAATGCACTTAGGCGCCTGTCCTGTCGTTTGGCAGGCTAAATTATTATCTCTTCAGGGTCACAGTGACCAAGTACAGCTGTAAAAAAAAGCCTTTAACCCATTAACGACTACGAAACAGGCCAAGATGAGCAAGCGGTGCAGCGCTGAAACGGTCACTGTCGTCAACAACAAAAAGTGTTTTGAGGTGGGAAGGGGGATGGGGGGTATTTTATAGGAGGACCCTGATTGGGCTCTTTGTAGTCTGCTGGGCCCTTTAAACAATGACTAAATAACTAACTATAGGAGGATTTATGTTTTAGAGGAAGACAAGAAAAATGAACTAGATAAAGCACATGCAGCAGTTTAAAATATTCTTCCTATACATGTACATGTTCTTCACTAAACGCTTCGTCGGGAGTTACAAGACAACCCAGAGTAGAGTAGAATAGAGGAGAGAGCTCCAGTATTCAGCAGCCGACACTTTCCTGCATCTGGAGACAAGAAGGACGACGACGACGATGATGATGATGATGATGTTGATGATGATGATGATGATCATGATGATGATGATGATGATGATGATGATGATGATGATGATGATGATGATGATGATGATGATGATGATGATGATGATGATGATAATGATGTAAAAACCAACTGATGTTTCTTGCGACAAAAACTCGCACATAGCAAAAAAACTCCCTCTCTCTCTCTCTCTCTCTCTCTCTCTCTCTCTCTCTCTCTCTCTCTCTCTCTCTCTCAGCTCTCTCTCTCTCTCTCTTTCTCTCTCTCTCTCTCTCTCTCTCTCTCTCTCTCTCTCTCTCTCTCTCTCTCTCTCTCTCTCTCTCTCTCTCTCTATCTCTCTCTCTCAGAACAGGTAAGTTTGTTGGCGCCAGAGCTTATGTCAGCTGGATCTGACATTGTTGTCAGTGCTGTAACGGACAAAGGTAGATGGGTAAGAATTTTAAAACCCTGAAGGCGGCTTCCCTTTTTTTTGAATTACAATTGCGCGTGTTCAAGCTGCCTTTCCTTTCGAATTACTTACTGCGTGCTTTAATAGTATATTTCTGTCGACTTAGGACTGCTTGTTTTAAAGGTATATTCCTGTCGACTTAGGACTAGAGGGGCCGGGTAGCTCAGTTGGTAAGAGCGTCTTGCTAGTAACCGAAAGGTCGCTGGTTCGAATCCCGGATTGGTCAACGTGTGATCATATTATTTTCCCCTTTACCAACAACTGGCCCGCTGGTGTCAGTATAAATCGGTCCAGTAGTCACCTATATGCGAAAGTGTCGTGTGACTATAATCTACATACAAACAGACTTAGGACTGCCTGTTTTTAAACTGCCTTGTCTAATACTTTTTGTTTAGAACATGTCTAGTTCCTGTTGAATCACGACTGCCTGTTTAGAACCTGTCTAGTTTCTGTTGAATCACGGCGGGCTGTTTAGAACCTGCGCAATTGAGACTCTTTATTTTCGAATTACCGTTCTAAAGTAAGCTAAAGGATTTCCTGTTTCCAAACTGCCTTTTTAGCTACGGCGGTAGCTCAATGGTAGAGCGTATTAAGGTTTGAATCCCTCGGTGGGAAGACAACAGTTGTAATTTTCGCTGTCCACATTTGCAGTTTGCTTGCTCTGGTGGTTCAGTGTTGAATTTGGTCCTTACCACCGTCCCCCGTCTGCCACAGCGACAATGCTTGTTATAGACGTTAAACTTCCTCAGACAAACAGCTTAATTATGACTGCCTTTTGCGTTGAAACTACCTCCCCGTAGAACTACGATTGCTTTTGTTGAAGTTGAACTCTGCTTCCTTGTTTTACAGTCTGTTATACCTTTATTACCCCCCACCCTCGCACCCCCCCCCCCCCCCGCGAGAGAGAGAGAGAGAGAGAGAGAGAGAGAGAGAGACAAAGAGAGGCAGAGACAGAGAGAGATGCAAACAGACAGACAGAGAAAGGGATAGAGGGAGTACTGGTGTTATTGCAATTACTACTGCTGTTACTGTTACTGCCATTGATGATACGACACAGTTGATGTGCTGGTGATGAGGATGGTAATGCTTGTGCTTGATGATAGTAATGCTAGCTGGTAATGAGGATGGGAGCCATGCTGCTGCTGCTGCTGATGATGATGATACAGAAGTTGTTGGTGCTGTATTTAGGGTTTTTCGTGATGATTTCCGAACATAGCATCAGTCATGTTGTTACGCTACACCTAATTTTCATACTTGCACCCCTTGGGTTGCTGGAGGGTCTTAGTCACTACTCATTCCCTCATCTACCAGACTAGAACAATGCCGTCTCTCTCTCTTTCTCTCTCTCTCTTTCCGTCTGTCTGTCTGTCTGTCTGTCTCTCTCTCTCTCTCTCTCTCTCTCTCTCTCTCTCTCTCTCTCTCTCTCCACCCGTTCACCTGTTCAACCGTAATGGGCAGTGGTGCTGTCGCTGTCGCCCCCCCTGGTCCCAAGTGCGGTAACTCTGAAATAGTCTCTCCACAGGTAATTGCACGTTGTCAGTAGCGTCCCCTCACGTGCCAAACCTGCCAAGCCAACCGTAAAGCGCGACGATCGTAGAACTTAAGATCGGTGAGCTCGCTATTCTGTACTGTCAATACAATTGTTGAGGCAAGGGGTGGAGAGGCGGCAGGGAGAGGGAGGGGGAAGAGGGCTTATCTGACTTAACAATTCAGAGCGATGGAGGTAAGAGGACACATACCTATCGCGCAGTTCTGAACTGCCCCTCGCCCCCTAAATGTAAAGGGGAGGTAAGAGGTGGCGGGCGGTGAAGAGAAGTGAAGAGTGACCTTTTCTTGTGTGTCTGAAATTTCAGCGTTATTGCATTGTTAAAAGGCTTAGCAAGCGTGTCCTTGTTCTTAGCATACTAAAGACAAGTGAAGGAAGATTCAGGACAGCCATTAGAAACAGAGGTACAAAATGAAGAAGGCAATCTCTGTGGCATTATCTTGAACAATGAATGTGTAAACTCTCAGAACATTACAATGTTGCTTTGCTGGTTCTGCTTCGCTTTCCTTGATGAGGTCACCCGAATTTAAATAATTACGAAATGTTTGGGAAGTGGCAGGTAACATCATTATAATCAAATGCGGGAATTCAGTAGCGAGTTATTCGATATCCGAGTGTGCATTCCTTTTTTTTTTACATTGTTGTTAAGTTTAGGCAAAAGAGCATTCTTTATCTATAACTTTGGAAAGATGTTGGCCTAGGTATCAGGCTCTACAATTACCGCACGAATTCAACAAGACAGTGTGCATCCGCTGCAACGTCAACCATTACCTTTGGCTATCTTCCTCATCTATCCTTAATTTATCGATCTCTATATTTCGTTGTTGCCCCTAATTTCTAGGTTCGTTCCTTCTCGGCCTACTGCTTACCGTACCCCCACAAACATCCTCATCTCCCTCACCTTTCTTCTTCATCAAGCTGTAATCCAAGATAATCCCGCTCCTTCCCAGCTGCCCAAATTACCCTACTTGAAACTGAAACACACACGCCCCTCCCTCTCCTCCTCTCTCCCGCCTTGCATTCAATCAACCCTCCTCTTCACTCCCTTTACACACGATAGAGGCTTCGGGTGTGTAAAGGATTGTTTTCTGCGATGCGCATGCATTACATTACATTACATTACATGATTATTGCTTTAGGTCCAGCGGACTCTTCCGAGCCAATTCAGGACCGGACAACCTCTGATCCGCATAAAAGATCTGCTGAAACAACCCTAGTGGTAAAACTGAAAGCTCTCCACCAGCCAGTCACTTTACAATAAAGACATCCCACCCAGGGTACGCTGAGGCTGAACTCTAATGTATCGAACCCCCGTTTAAAAAAACCAAAATAGAATACAAACATCATTATAAATTATCAGCAAAACACATACATATAAAATGCCTACATTTCTAAATAATAACATCATAGGAAGCCCTAGTGACCACCTGGCAGAAAGCGTCCAATATTCCCAAGCTGATCCAACAGACCTCATACACAAATAAGGAGTCTTGTCCCGGAAGAGTTTTCAAGAAAAAGGGTAGGTGACTGGTCTAGCGAAGAAGACGATAGTATAGCCGATTGATAGAACAGAGCAGGAATGAGAACGAGCAAATGAGAAAGACAGCGACAGTGGGAATTTAAAGCACTAAATTTCCAGAAAGTGGGGATACTATTTATACTGAAACCCCCGGCACCCCAACGGGGGGTGATGCGCATGCGAGAGATTTGTTATTCACAGGCATTATAACAACTTATCCCTACACTCACCCCTTTCTCCTTCTCAACCATCTTCATTGTCATATTCCCTCTCACTCTCTATCTCTCTCTCTCACTCTCTATCTCTCTCTCTCACTCTCTCTCTCACTCTCTATCTCTCTCTCTCTCACTCTCTCTCTCACTCTCTCTCTCGCCTTTTTTTCAAGGAGTGAGGGATGGGAAAAGGGGTTGTCTAATACTCTTTAAAGATGATGACGATGTTGAAGGTGTGTGTGTGTGTGTGTGTGTGAATGTGTGTGTGCGTGCGCGCGCGCGTGCTTGAATGTTGTTTGATTTCCAATTCAATGTTAAAGGTTCTGCCTTATTAGTTTGTTTAGGGTACAGCTTGGAAATTAGACTTTGCAATGAGTCTATAATCTAAAATCTCTAATTTTAACAAAAGTTTCACATCTCTCTCTCTCTCGCACTCTCTCTCTCTCGCACTCTCTCTCCTTTCCCGCTCTCTCTCTCTTTCCCGCTCTTTCTCTCTCTCTCTCTCTCTCTCTCTCTCTCTCTCTCTCTCTCTCTCTCTCTCTCTCTCTTTATGTAACAGCATCCGGCAAAATCCGATAGGATTTTTAACCCTAAATTACTTAATCTCCACACTCCCAACACCATTATTTTCCTGCCCTTACCCCTCCCCATCTTCATCTCCTTCTCTGCTTTGGGAAAAATCACTTTGCTGCAAGTTCAGCTTTACTTTACCTCCCTCATTCCCTTCTCCATCGCATTTTGTTTTCTTTCTTCATCTTCGCGTTACTACTGCTCTTACCCACCTCTTTCCCTGTTTGTCCCCAATCATCCTTACCTCATTGTTACACTCGTAGTTGGTTTTTATCTGTAGTTGATTCAGCCCCGATGCTTGAGTCCTGATAAGTGTAACCCAGATTCGTTTATCCACGCAATCTGTTCACTCAGCAACAAGGCAGGAGTCGTCGTGTGAAGTTATCCGACTTTATTCAGCATACATCAACAACTGCATACAATATGTGTTGTTTTTTTTCACTTTCTCCTTTTTCTCCTCTTTTCAGCACAGTGCATCAATTATATAGTTTTTCTCTACTCTAGAGAACGTTGGAACATTCGAGCGTGAGGTAATTATAACCAATCAGAATAAATTTCGTCATCACTGTCTTACGTCATACAACTTTTTTACAGTCCAAGAATTTTCTCAGCTATCTGTAGATCTATCGAGAATCTTAGATCGATAGTAAACAAGCACCCTAGAAAATTCTCCAATAATATCGACCAACGAAAATTATCAACATTATACCAAGCTTCTTCTAACAACAATGCAAAATCAAATCAAAGGAAAATTCACTCTATTATTGAATCCTTAGCCAAAAAAAAACGATCGGATCTATCGTGCGCGTCTCATGCGTACTATCGTGCGCGTCGCAAACGTAACACTCATCAAGTAATTCATTTTCTCAATCAAAGATGGTGAAGCTGCGTAACTGTACGTTTTGCGCTTCAATCCCCAATCCCGGACTCCAGTATCAGCAATGACATTGTCAACCATTTCACTTCCCATCCTAGTTCCATTTAGTTACCCTGAGCATGTCTTTGACGACATGGAGACTAGGCGCTGTGCAAGGTCGATTGGATTGGGTCTTTTATCCTTTTCCTTGATTTAGTAAAGATCCTTTTTAAGTTTTAAAATAATAAAATAAGGCGTGGATATAAAATGTCATTTGTATGTTGTCACAACTTAACCCGAAGGGGCCATTTGTTTAAAATAAAGGCGAACATTTTGAAAATGTTACACCACACTCTTTAGATGATGTATTACATCATTCACAGATAACAGCAATTGTGAAAATTATTGCAATGACTCCTATTGGTAGACTTTAATAGTTTGGTGTTAAATCCCTCTTCCCCTTTCATTCCATTTTGTTATAAGGTTTCTTAATTGTGATTTGATTTATATTGTTGTTGTTATTAATTAATGTCTAATATTACCTGAATGTGTGAATAGACAATAAATGAAATATTGATTACACCACTTGCGTGGCATTTCATTTCCCTTTTTTTGTAGTAAAATGCCTTTAGAGTAATATGTGACTAGCCAATCGTTATTTCCCACGTACAAGTTGAATTAAATTAGCCACATTTCATGTTGTTGGATCTTTCGTCTTTACAGAAAAAAATACTCAGGGAAGAAAACCGCAAACACTTTGACCGTTTTTCTTCGTAGAAGCTGAACTTTAGCGATATTTCGCGTCGCAGACATTTTGTAAAGTTATTGACGAAGGAACACAAAAAGAATCCTTTTAGCATTTGAATTTTCGACGCCATTTCATTTCGTACACACTTTCTTAAGAGATCAAAACCACAGGCACCTGTGTTAAGAGCTAACAATGTTCGATTTAATACGCTTGGTGATTACTGCCGCTCACATCAGACATGTGCCTATCGTTTACCTTACCTTGTTTTTATTTTTTTTCCCTTCGTTCCTGCGGCTGTAAAAATCCAGGTAACCGGGGTGGAAATGGGTTAGGAGGGGGGGGGGGGCAGGGCTAAATCTCAGGTAGAAGACAGCAGGTGGGAGCGGGATTATATTCTTAGCTCTCTCCCAGATTAAGACGGTCTCCTGCGCTTAACGAGCTGCCTTTTCCGGCCCTAAGCTGCCAATAATGAGCCCTGCGTCCACCAACCTTAAGGACTAATCAGTCTTATTTCGCTCTTTGCTTTCAAGAACCGCTACGTCCCCTTACCCCGCAAGGATTAATAAATAACACTGGAAGCTCTCGCTGTATGAGTTTCACTTCGATTCGGGAGACTTTCTTTCTCTCTCTCTCTCTCTCTCTCTCTCTCTCTCTCTCTCTCTCTCTCTCCCTCTCTCTCTCTCTCTCTCTCTCTCTCTCTCTCTCTCTCCTCTCCCTCTCTTCTCTGTCTCCCTCTCTTCTCTGTCTCCCTCTGTCCCACCGAAAAAGCTCAAGTGGTAGAGCGTTTGCCTGGGACATCGATGACCCAGGTTCGAATCCCGTGGTGAGTGAAATAAAAGTGGCCATTTTTCACTGTTCCTTTTAAGCAGTATGATTCGTTCGATGTTGATTTCAGGTCCTTGTTCCCTGGGATGGTTATCCTCGTCTGCCATATCGCCAATGCATGGTGGGTGTAGTCGTTAAACCTCAATGTTCATTCATTCTCTCTCTCTCTCTCTCTCTCTCTCTCTCTCTCTCTCTCTCTCTCTCTTTCTCTCTCTCTCACTGTCATTCTCTCTCTCTCTCTCTCTCTCAAAGGTCAGAATGAGTTAATAATGTCATCCGGAGCAAGTTTATCTATAACTATTACTGGTTATGACTAGCAGTAGAGAAAGCTGATTGCTCGTCCATTCACAATCATACACCATCATCACAATGACTCTTTACATTCTATCACAATATCCTTCCAAACATCGCTTTATAATAAAAATTACCAGTAACATTACTGGATGCTTTTAAATGTTCTTCCAAATCATCAATCAAGCTCAAAACGCGGGAATATTTAGCAACATACACGCTTACATGATTTGACACACTCTTACATACATACCCAACATACATCTATCACTCAAACATGTGGTGTAAAAGGTATTAGAATAGGGAAATTAAATGGATTTTTTAAATTTTAAATTTTAGATAGGTTGCATCCAATACCATTATTGAAGAGGGAGGGGGGGGGGGAATAAACGACCCTCGGTACCTAAAGTTCACATAAGTTCGCCCCTTGTTGGAATCGAACCCGAGACATTCCGCATAGAAAACTGACGCCTAACCAATTGCGCCTCCAGCCACCCCCCTACCCCCTCCCCTATGTTCGTTGATATCCTTTCACAATGTCCTTTAAAGGTCTGAAACCACTGTCCTTGCACTATCCTAACATCCCATCACAATGTCTTGACATTCTCCTTATATCCCGCTACAATGACTTTTACATCCCATCACAGCTCGTAACGCTCGCTCCTTTGATCGCTCTGTTGTAACAGAAATGCTTTTGAAGTCTCGCCGCGATGACAATGCGATTCTCTGCTACAATCACTGTTAGGGTTACTGTTTCGAGACTATTTCCAGCCTAGCACGTACCGCTTATGTCAGTCGTCATTCGATGATGGGGCAGACTGACTCTCAGATCTTGATGCATAGAGTGGTTATAACAAAAACATTGTCCGAGACCATGTCAGTTGCCTCTAGGTCACAAACTTATGTCAAATTTCCTTGTGTAAAAATGGGGACAGTAAATCATGTATCTTGTATCTTGTAAACGAGTGTTTTGTTTCAGGTTTTAGCGTCAGACTTCTTGTTTGTTCAGTCAATGCATCTGTGTGCAGAGCACGTTTTGTGGTCAGTCTTATATGATTCAAGCAGATACATATAAAACGAATGAGTATTAGGTTACTTGTATACTAAGTGCGACTTGTTAGTGTCTCCGGGAAGTAGTTGGACTAAAGATTTGGATCATATGCGGGACCCACCACCGAATTACAGAAGAAGAAGAAGAAGAAGAAGAAGAAGAAGAAGAAGAAGAACGGTCATTATGTAAAATGATATAATAGTAACTCTCCCGTGCACATTCAAACAGGCCCACAGAATTGTGTATGTTTAAAATATTATGTAGAAAAAAATAATGGATGAGCGGTGTGCAAAAGTTATCGCCATCATAATTATTCATATTGTCGGCTTGCATCAAACAAGCGTATCTATGATTGGTTGCTTTATGAACCTACTGATTGATTGAATGATTGATTGAAGAATCGTAGAGAGAGTTAATTGTTTGATTGCGTGACTGATTTATTGATCAAGTCCATATTGAGTATGGGGGCGGGTAGAGGGGGGGGGGAGAGGGTTGGGTATGGAGGGAGGGAGGGTAGTCCGCTAAGTTCGATGCGCCAAAGAAGAGCGAACATAAAATCAATGTCAAAATGTCCCGCTATGCCCCGAAGCTGGCCGCACGCCCATTAAAGCCATTAGCGTTACGAACAGTTAGCATACAATAATGGTAGAGGTACGACATTAGGGTTCAGGTAAGCATTAAAGGCAGGCTTGTCCTTACAAACTGATAAAAGGGACTTTAAAAACAAACCGCTAGTCCACCTCCAACCCCTTGGGGTCGTGAGCAATCTTGCCACTGTAGATTGTTCAAACCTATAAAGGGAACAGTGAAAGCCACAGTTGCAAACCTGTCTTTCCTTTATAGGCAAGACGCTTCACTGCGGCAACAGTACCCCCGTTGGAGTGCCGGGGGTTTTCAGTATAAATAGTATCCCCACTTTATGGAAATTTAGTGCTTTAAATTCCCACTGTCGCTGTCTTCCTCATTTACTCTTTCCTATTCCTGCTCTGTCCTTCACTCTGCTATACTATCTTCTTCTTCGCTAGATCAATGACCTACCTTTTTTCTTGAAAACTCTTCCTGGACAAGACTCCTTGTTTGTGTATGAGGTCTGTTGGATCAGCTTGGGAGTGTTGGACGCTTTCTGCCGGGTGGTCACTAGGGCTTCCTATGATTGTACTATTTAGCACTATAGGCATTTTATATGTATGTGTTTGGTTGATGATTTATAATGATGTTTGTATTCTATTTTGTTTTTGTAACCGGGGTGTTCGCGTAGTTGAGGTCAACCCTCAGCCGTCCCCCGCGTGGGATGTCTTTATTGTAAAGTGACTGGCCGGTGGAGGGCATTCAATTTTCCCACTGGGGTTGTTTCAGCAGATCTTTTATGCGGATCGGGGGTTGTCCGGTCCTGATTTGGCTCGGAAGAGTCCGCTGGACCTAAAGCAACAATAAATCAATCAATCAATCAATCAGTCCACCTCCAGCGAGTCTTACGCAACAGGTTGTCGCAGAGCTCCTATCGGAGGATCTGCATGTTCAAGCAGTCGTGCAATGTCCGCTCCATTAAGTCTTGAGCGCCGGCCTGACGGGAAACGCCTTCAAAAGGAGGAGGAGGGATTACCATGTAGATCTGATAACCCATCCTGCTCGCCTGCTCGCACTTCGAGTAGCACGAGTCTGTTTACATCTGCCCTCTACGCTGTATAATAGTACTGTCCAAAATCGTCCGCATTATTTTTAGCATTGTTTGGGACTTTTTTCCCCTCTTCTTCTCTTTTCAGATTGACTGCGTCCAATACCCTTATTACTATGGTATTGATAGTCTGTCCTGTTTTACCATTGGAAAAAAATGTTTTAAGGTACTCAATAGCTTGCTTGTTTGGTTTTATCTGAAGATTCGTTGTTGGTTTAAATCTATCGTTTTGTAATGCCTGTATAGTTGGGTAGGTCTACATGATAAAAATGGGGTTTAGCAATCGCCTTATCATTTCGGTGAAGAAGACATTATATTAAAATTAAACCCAAACCATGGGGTTTAGGGTCTACACGGCATAGAAGGGGTATAGTGTCTACGTGATATAAGGGGTTTACAGTCTATGCCATAGAGACATTTTTAATGTCAAAATCACAGGACAAGTTGTCTCGACTAACTAGAGAGAGAGAGAGAGAGAGAGAGAGAGAGAGAGAGAGAGAGAGAGAGAGAGAGAGAGAGAGAAGTCTACGCACACGGCAGAAAAGGAAGCATACGGTCTGCACGGCATAAGGGGTTAAACAAAGTATAAATCATTCTTATACAACGCCAGGTGGCTGCAAGTTGCCCACAGTCAAACGACGTGGACAGTGAGGCTCCCCGACCGACTTATATAATCTTTAGCTCAGTTGACAGGGCGCTGGTTTCTTGGGCCAAAGGACGCGAGTTTGAACCCCGCAGAGGACTTTTAGGTCACCGAGAGCTTTCTCTGGTTACTCCGGTTTCCTCCCTCCCTTCAATAATTGTATTGGATGCAATCAATCTACGTTTCAGACATTAAAAAAAAAAGATTTCTCTTTCCGCCTTCTGCTATGGCGATCTCTTCAGATCATTGGTAAGAGGATGTCGCTCCAAGAAAGGCGCAAAACGCGGTGGATTTTGGATGTCGCTCCAAGGAAGGCGCAAAACGCGGTGGATTTTGGATGTCGCTCCAAGGAAGGAGCAAAACGCGGTGGATTTTTGATTGTCTCTCCAAGGAAGGCACAAAACGCGGTGGATTTTGGATGTCGCTCTAAGGAAGGCGCAAAACGCGGTGGATTTTGGATGTCGCTCCAAGTAAGGCGCAAAACGCGGTGAATTTTGGATGTCGCTCCAAGAAAGGCAAAAAACGCGATGGATTTTGGATGTCGCTCCAAGAAAGGCGAAAAACGCGGTGGAGTTTGGATGTCGCTCCAAGAAAGGCGAAAAACGCGATGGATTTTGGATGTCGCTCCAAGAAAGGCGAAAAACGCGGTGGATTTCATTTGATCTCCTTGAGACAGACTACCATCATGAACGCGTCCTGTATGTACTATGTACTATGTATTAGACTATGTCAGTTTTGTATATATATGTCATGGTACAATTATTATGGGGAACGTCTGTATTCAGTGATGTATTTTTAGCATTTCAGGCAGGGGCACTTTGCATATTAAAAGAACGATCGTCCCCTATAATCTGTGCTAATATTTCATTCAACAGTGGCGAGTTTCGTAAAGCCGTCTGGTTGCCGATAGTGGTGCTAATGTCTGGTCTTCGGTTTCCTGGCAAAATGAAGTACCAGTATCTGTCTGTTCCAAGTAGCTATGCCTCATATTGATGCCCAATTATCCAACTAACTGTAATTGGGTTCTTGTTGGACACATGGTTGATTGATTGATTGATTGTTGCTTTAGGTCCAGCGGACTCTTCCGAGCCAAATCAGGACCGGCCAACCCCCGATCCGCATAAAAGATCTGCTGAAACAACCCTAGTTGGAAAATTGAATGCGCTCCACCGGCCAGTCACTTTACAATAAAGACATCCCACGCAGGGGACGGCTGAGGCTTTACGCCAACTACTCGAACCCCCGGTTACAAAAACAAAATAGAATACAAACATCTTTATAAATTATCAACAAAACATATATATATAAAATGCCTATATTGCTAAATAATAACATCATAGGAAGCCCTAGTGACCACCCGGCAGAAAGCGTCCAACACTCCCAAGCTGATCCAACAGACCTCATACTCAAACAAGGAGTCTTGTCCAGGAAGAGTTTTCAAGAAAAAAGGTAGGTCATTGATCTAGCGAAGAAGAAGATAGTATAGCAGAGTGATAGGACAGAGCAGGAATGGGAAAGAGTAAATGAGGAAGACAGCGACAGTGGGAATTTAAAGCACTAAATTTCCAGAAAGTGGGGATACTATTTATACTGAAACCCCCGGCACCCCAACGGGGTACTGTTGCCGCATTGAATTGGTCATGCCTACAAAGTCAAGACAGGTTTTCAACTGGGGCTTTCACTTTTCCCTTTATAGGTTAGAACAATCTACAGTGGCAAGATTGCTCATGACCCCAAGGGGTTTGTTGGACACAGAGAAGGAGGTAAAGCAGCGAAGGACAAGATATGACATTCATATACTGTAATAATATGGACCTGACTTCTTTTTTTTTTAAAATCACAATCGTTGGTTTTGGTCGTTTCATGTATGATTAAACAAGAACCAGAAGCAATATACGTTCTATCTTCGCCCTTGTTGAAGAATATAAATATTTTATTATTAATTTGCCGTCACTACATCCATGGATTGGTCACACCTTGCCAACCTCAGAATCGTCCTCTGGTGTTCTCCTGTTGTTATCGTCACACCTGAGCGCGCGCCTGACGCGACTGTGACATCATCCTCGTCGTCCGATGCCCGGATGTGATTTCGCGTGCTCCTGCCGTGCTTGTCACGGCACTGCGTATACGCGTCCCATGAGGCATCGGGTTTCCGGTGGCGTCGATCGAGGGAGGTATTAGTGCAGTGACTTTGGTGGTTGGCCTCGCAAGAGAGAATATGCAAGTGTAGAATTATCAGGAAACGTTCCAATTAAATTAACGTCAGCAATGAGAAACTTTGCCTTAAACTGAGTGTCAGGGCACCATCGAGTATAAGCATCTTGCAGGCGAATACTCCGGAAGTCTCTGACACTCAAATTAAAACTGTTTTTTCCTCTCATTTCCTTCTAACCTGTTCTCGCTTCTGTTGTGATCTATTATCTGGTTCTGACCTCATTCAGGTGTTTGTTTTATTTGTCTCTGCCATATCTAACTCAATTTACATTCCTTGTGTTGAATTCGAAGATCTGCATTATTTAATATGTCTTTTTTTTTCTCCCTAGATCAACCGTGTATACCTTAATGTTTTTTTTTGCAACACAGCCTTCGAACAGAATTTAAAACAATTTGCCAACCCTTTAAAGAAAATTAAGAGATTTATGGATTAGCTACGTTTCATTAAACTATATTAAAAAAATGTAAGAAATGAGAGAGAGAGAGAGGGAGAGAGAGAGAGAGAGAGAGAGAGAGAGAGAGAGAGAGAGGGAGAAAGCATGAAAGAGAGAGAGAGAGAGAGAGAGAGAGAGAGAGAGAGAGAAAGCATGAAAGAGACAGATAGAAACAGACAGACAGAGAGGAGAGAGAGAAAGAGAGAGAGAGAGAGAGAGAGAGAGAGAGAGAGAGAGAGAGAGAGAGAGAGAGAGAGAGAGAGAGAGAGAAAGCATGAAAGAGACAGATAGAAACAGACAGACAGAGAGGAGAGAGAGAAAGAGAGAGAGAGAGAGAGAGAGAGAGAGAGAGAGAGAGAGAGAGAGAGAGAGAGAGAGAGAGAAAGCATGAAAGAGACAGATAGAAACAGACAGACAGAGAGGAGAGAGAGAAAGAGAGAGAGAGAGAGAGAGAGAGAGAGAGAGAGAGAGAGAGAGAGAGAGAGAGAGAGAGAGAGAGAGAGAGAGAGAGAGCTATGGGGTGAAACTGAAGCAGGGCAGGCGGTTGTTAGTGTAGAAGCGGAGAAAGATTGATCTGTGCACATTTAATCCTTCGTGCGCACCACGCTCTCTGAGCACCTGATAGATGACAGCACGGGAAAAACAAAACCACGTGTGAACAGATTAAGCTCAACAGGGTAGGAAGAAGGTAGGACAGGTTTGTGGACAAGGGGGGAGAGAGAGAGAGAGAGAGAGAGAGAGAGAGAGAGAGAGAGAGAGAGAGAGAGAGAGAGAGAGAGAGAGAGAGAGAGAGAGAGAGAGAGAGAGAAAACCAAAACAACTAAGAGATGGACACTGCACTAAGAATTTCCTTGCAGGTGTTTGTGGGGACAATAAAGATTCTGTATTCTGTATGAGATAAATCTGGAGAAATAGGGAAGAGTAGAGAGGAGGTTTTTCAAAAGAGGTGTGAATGATGTGTGTGTGAGAGGTGGGTAAAGTCAGATGTAAGGGTTAAGGAAGGGGAAACAGAGAGAGAGAAAGAGAGGCAGAGAGAGACAAAGAGAGGCAGAGCGAGACAAAGAGAGACACAGAGAGACAAAGAGAGGCAGAGAGAGACAAAGAGAGGCAGAGAGAGACAAAGAGAGACAAAGAGAGACAGAGAGGGACAAAGAGAGGCAGAGATAGACAAAGAGAGGCAGAGAGAGACAAAGAGAGACAAAGAGAGGCAGAGAGAGACAAAGAGAGACAAAGAGAGACAGAGAGAGACAAAGAGAGGCAGAGAGAGACAGAGAGAGACAAAGAGAGACAAAGAGAGGCAGAGCGAGACAAAGAGAGACAAAGAGAGGCAGAGAGAGACAAACAGAGACAAAGAGAGGCAGAGAGAGACAAAAAGAGACAAAGAGAGGCAGAGATAGACAAAGAGAGGCAGTGAGAGACAAAGAGAGACAGAGAGAGACAAAGAGAGACAGAGAGAGACAAAGAGAGGCAGAGAGAGACAAAGAGAGGCAGAGAGAGACAGAGAGAGACAAAGAGAGACAGAGAGAGACAAAGAGAGGCAGAGAGAGACAAAGAGAGACAGAGAGAGAGATGACCGCATAAGAACAACAAAATCAGGGAACAAGGGATGGAGATGGAAGGGCTTAGTGCGTTAAGAGGATGCGATGAGCGTAGGATAGAGAGAGACTGTGTGGGGAGGGGAGATGTAGAGAAGAATTTATTGATTGTTTGATTGATTGTTGCTTTAGGTCCAGCGGACTCTTCCGAACCAAATCAGGACCGGACAACCCCCGATCCGCATAAAAGATCTGCCGAAACAACCCTAGTGGGAAAATTGAATGCCCTCCACCGGCCAGTCACTTTACAATAAAGACATCCCACGCGGGGGACGGCTGAGGGTTTACCTCAACTACGCGAACACCCCGGTTACAAAAACAAAATAGAATACAACCATCATTATAAATCATCAACAAAACACATACATATAAAATGCCTATAGTGCGAAATAATACAATCATAGGAAGCCCTAGTGACCACCCGGCAGAAAGCGTCCAACACTCCCAAGCTGATCCAACAGACCTCATACACAAACAAGGAGTCTTGTCCAGGAAGAGTTTTCAAGAAAAAAGGTAGGTCATTGATCTAGCGAAGAAGAAGAAAGTATAGCAGAGTGATAGGACAGATCAGGAATGGGAAAGAGCAAATGATGAAGACAGCGACAGTGGGAATTTAAAGCACTAAATTTCCAGAAAGTGGGGATACTATTTATACTGAAACCCCCGGCACCCCAACGGGGGTAGGGATGGAGATGGAAGGGCTTAGTGCGTTAAGAGGATGCGAGGAGTGTAGGATAGAGAGAGACTGTGTGGGGAGGGGATCGGAAGGGGGGATGTAGAAAAGAAACAAAAGGACATCTGTAATGTAAAATGACCAAGGTTATGGAATTCAATGTATTTCAATTCAACAAATCTGTATCGCCTCTTGTTTGTTTGTTTGTAGATTATAGTCACACGACACTTTCGCATATAGGTGACTACTGGACCGATTTATACTGACACCAGCGGGCCAGTTGTTGGTAAAGGGGAAAATAATATGATCACACGTTGACCAATCCGGGATTCGAACCAGCGACCTTTCGGTTACTAGCAAGACGCTCTTACCAACTGAGCTACCCGGTCCCATATCGCCTCTTACAAGGAATTATCTATATATATAAATTGCTTAGCCGGAAGTCCTTCTTCGCCTCTACTGTAAAGTTTGTCCGGTATGGACGCTGATCTGGGCAGGTGCGGGGCGCTACGGATCGGTCTGATGTGAGCTCAAAACCCACGAAATCGTTATAGCCGACATTTCCTTACCGAACGTTTAACCGTTTCTGAGATAAATAAATAAACAAAATGTCCCCAAACTGTAATAGCCTCATTCCGCTCGCGGTTTCGATTCAACCCGTGTCAAGAACGTGCTGTTCCGTAATACCGTAAATTTTGTTTTATTTCCATTCAAAACACTTTTGCACTCATGTCACCAATCTTACAAAATTTTGTGTTTAACTAATTAAATTTGATTAATTAAAATCGAATCGGGGTTTCAGCATGTTTTCCCATATAGACCAAAAAATTGATGATCTTTGTACAAAGAATTGATAGCTCAATTGGTAAGACATTGGTCTACGGTACTGGTGACCCGAGTTCAAACCTCACGCGGGTCTTTTTTTTTCTTTTAATGTTTTTTTTTTTGTTTTTTACACTACAAAAATTATGGATATTTTTCTTTTTAATTTAGGCTTTTTACTTTTAACTTATTAATTATTATTATTATTATTTATACACTAATATTAATAATAATAATAATAATAATAATTATTATTATTATTATTATTATTATTATTATTATTATTATTATTATTATTATTATTATTATTATTATTATTATAATTATATCTTATATCAAATTTTATTTTCAAACCTTGGTGTTTTTTTAAGATTTCTATTTGTATTATTCTATATTCAATATTATTATTATTATTATTATTATTATTATTATTATTATTATTATTATTATTATTATTATTATTATTATTATAATTATTATTATTATTATTACCAAGGATCGGGATGGGGTGGTACGTGTAGGTAAAAGGGGGCTACGGGTAGGTTTAAAGGGGCATGGGTAGGCATAACGGGGATACGGGTATATATAAGGGGGTATGGTGATGGTCGATTCCTTTGTCGTCCCCTATACGCTTATGTGTCCGGGGACGTTAATCTGTTTTAACTAACTATCGATTCCTTTCATCCATACCTGCGAAACGATCAACGGGGAAGTATCAAGGAGGGTACAGGTAGGTTACAAGGGGGGTACGGAAGGTATCAAGGGGGTATGGGGAGGTATCAAGTGGGTTCGGGGAGGTATCAAGGGGGTATGGTGATGCATCATGGGGGGGGGGGGGCGGGGAGATATCAGGGGGTTGGGGTGTATGGTGAGGTATCAAGGGGGATATGGGGAGGTATCATCGTCCAAATGAAACTCGCAGACGACAGTTGTCTCTCTGTCTACATTTTAAACAGCAACCTGTGTACCCTGGCTTGCCAGGGTACAAAAACCACTAGTGACAAATAAATTAAGACTTGAACAACATAAGGAATAAAATGTAAAACTGCATGCACACAGAACACTCTAACGCATCTCCCCTTGCACACACATTATAAAACTAACATTATATACCATAAAAGATGATCACAGGTAAACATATTACAGTATATCAAGACGCACACACAACCGCTGCAAATACAATATTGTTGCCTCTCTATCTTCTTCTTCGCTAGACCAGTCACCTACCTTTCTTCTTGAAAACTCTTCCGGGACAAAACTCCTCATTTGTGTATGAGGTCTGTTGGATCAGCTTGGGAATATTGGACGCTTTCTGCCAAATGGTTACTAGGGCTTCCTAAGGTATTATTATTTAGCAAAGTAGGCATTTTATATGTATATGTTTTGTTGATATTTTAGAATGATGTTTGTATTCTATTTTGTTTTTGTAAACGGGATTTCGATAAATTAGAGTATAGCGTCAGCGTCCCCTGCGTGGGGTGTTTTTATTGTAAAGTGACTGGCTGGCGGAGTGCCTTCAGTGTTACCACTTAGGGTTGTTTCAGCAGATCTTTTATGCAGATCAAGAGTGAGTCCTCTTTCAGCGAAGTTGTGGTCCTGATTTTGTGGTCCTGATTCGGCTGCAGTCCTCTGGACCCTGTAAGCAATGAATAACTAACTAACTTGCGCGATAGGTGTGAGATGTGTGTGAAGTGTGTCTGTATGTATGTGTGCGCTAGAGAGACAGACGTACATAAACTGAACGATGGCAGCTCAGGATGAACAATACATTTACTAGGTGTTGCAAGCGAAGGTGTTGGGACAGCTTGATAAGGGACAGCGTGAATGGAAGAGAAGGAGAGCGCCTGCAGGCCACAGGCCACAGTGTAGACATAAATAATTACCCTTTTCTAACCCACAATACAGCTCATCACAGACCAATATAATCAGATCTTTAGAGGGAAGAAGAAACCCAACTACAACAGTACAAAACAAAAAAAAAATTAATTGACACAATACACATATAGACTTCTGTAGACCTACCAATTTCATCAGATCTTCCTGCAAGGACAGACCGACTTTTACAAGACAAAATATGCAAACGAAGGTGTACCCTCTGAATCAGAACTTTGTATGAATTGATTGATTGATTGATTGTTGCTTTAGGTCCAGCGGACTCTTCCGAGCCAAATCAGGACCGGACAACCCCCGATCCGCATAAAAGATCTGCTGAAACAACCCTAGTGGGAAAACTGAACGCCCTCCACCGGCCAGTCACTTTACAATAAAGACATCCCACGCAGGGGACGGCTGAGGCTTTACCCCAACTAATCGAACCCCCGGTTACAAAAACAAAATAGAATACAAACATCATTATAAATTATCAACAAAACACATACATATAAAATGCCTACATTGCTAAATAATAACATCATAGGAAGCCCTACTGACCACCCGGCAGAAAGCGTCCAATACTCCCAAGCTGATCCAACAGACCTCATACACAAACAAGGAGTCTTGTCCAGGAAGAGTTTTCAAGAAAAAAGGTAGGTCATTGATCTAGCGAAGAAGAAGATAGTATAGCAGAGTGATAGGACAGAGCAGGAATGGGAAAGAGCAAATGAGGAAGACAGCAACAGTGGGAATTTAAAGCACTAAATTTCCAGAAAGTTGGGATACTATTCATACTGAAACCCCCGGCACTCCAACGGGGGTACTGTTGCCGCAGTGAATCGGTCATGCCTATAAAGGAAAGACAGGTTTTCAACTGGGGCTTTCACTTTTCCCTTTATAGGTTAGAACAATCTACAGTGGCAAGATTGCTCATGACCCCAAGGGGTAAACTTTGTATGAAGTCTTTGTGAATGGATATACAACTTTATTTAAAATCAAACGTAAAACAGCAATAAGAACATATGTAGACATTTTTCTTTTATCTCTTCATTTGTTTTGAAG
>CM072523.1:24180659-24273159 GCA_036898135.1 Oncomelania hupensis | reverse complement strand
TCCAATCAGATGCTCTTTAACAGTGGGTAAGTTTACGGCTAGTTCTTGCTACTCCGTTTCATATCCCACTTATCCACCCAAAACACATACACCCATCCCATTGGACCTCACCTTCCGTATCCTCTGCTCTCCCTTCCGCATGCGTTCCTCTTGTACTTCTTCTTACAGGGATGTTGCTAAGAAATTTTTTCTTCGGCGATTTGGCCGAAACAGCCGTGAAACTTTCGGCTTTTTACATAAAGTTTCGGCTTTTTCTTCCAAAGCAGTCTCACAAGTTTTTTTGACTAGATTCACTACGTTAACGTGCACCCTCCACCTCCATTTATCAAAGGTGTTCTGTGGATGCATATCTTTTTAAATAAAACATGATTTTAAGAGTAGAATAAGAACATTCAAAAGAAATTTTATTTTCTTAAATTTTAGACACACAAAAACAATAAAAAGTTTAGACTGTCCCTTGACAGACCACAATACTGTCAGAGTTTCTGGGTTTAACCTTAGTAATTATCGAATCCTCACATAAAGTGCAAGCGTACAGCACAGGAATATCGCAAAAAATTAATAGACAAAACCGAGCCGATTCACCCGTGAAAACTTCGGCTCGGCGAGCCGACATGATGGACAGTTTATCGGCTTTTTTAAAATAAAAATTTAGGCTAAAAGCCGGAGATCCGACCCAAACGACATCCCTGCTTCTTAGTTGAGATTTGGTACGTTTCCTGGTACGTTTCCTGGTACGTTTTTCCCGTCTGCCCACCTTTCGTGGGTGTACAATGTTCATTTCACGTGTCTGGAGTTTCTGTTTTAAAGATCTAAATACCTTGCAAAAGTCGTTCTTTGAAACAATGCTTCTTGATTATTAATTTGACTTTAAAAAAACTAACAAAGAATTTATTAAATTACCATAAAACTTGATAAACAAACTATCTTCAACCACTTCTCTCTCTCTCTCTCTCTCTCTCTCTCTCTCTCTCTCTCTCTCTCTCTCTCTTCTCTCTCTCTCTCTCTCTCCTCCCCTCTGTCTTTGTTCCTTAATGTCTGATACGCCTAAGATGTCAGCAGGAAATTGTATCAGTTTTGGAAGGGTATGGGAATGTTGCAGGGCATTGTGCAGCCTGTCTGGCGGGCCTGCTGAATATTCACACAGCTTTCGCACTGCCGCAACGCCTTCCATTAAGCCACCGGCCTACTAATCAACCTCCGATCCCCGCAGACCCAGGGTTCGAATCCCGAGGCGCTGCAATACCATCTTTTGGTCGCGGTGAACAGATGAAATTTCTATTAAGCGCTCCACCCGAGTCTAGGTCCCACAAGGTGCGGTTTTATCCCGTGCTCTTTATCTACCTGATTAATTTCCAAATGGACTGTCCGCGGATGGTATTGTTCACGTTTGGGCCGTCGCGTGCGGCGAGTCATTTGGGGATACGTTCCGTTTGAAGACCTGACTGGGAGCATTCAGAGCTTCAGGTACAGCCCCGCTCGCTTTCTACTTGGTCTTGACCATACTGCGCCAACGGACCGCACTGCAGAATATCTGTACAGATAAAAGCTTTATGGTGCCTGACAATGCTTTCGGAATAGAACGCCTTGATTGGTGGAAATCTCTGTTGCTTCCCCTGATTCTCGTCTCCGTTCTCTATTCTCTCCCTTCTTTGATTAGCCGTGGTGATGCGCTGAAGATTCTGTGTCAGTTTCTTAGAGGAAGTCGGAGGAGGGGGAGGAGGTGGAAAACGAGCCGACTAAGAAGTGTGTCATTGCGCTTGATAACTGTGGATTGTTGCAGCATTGATTAAACCTGGATAGGATTACAACAGGAGCAACAACGGCTAATTTAAAACAGCAATAATAATAATAATAATAATAATAATAATAATAATAATAATAATAATAATAATAATAATAATAACAATAACAATAACAATAATAATAATAATAATAATAATAATAATAATAACAACAACAACAACAATAATAATAATAATAATAATAATAATAATAATAATAATAATAATAATAATAATAATAATAATAATAATAATAATTCCTTTACTTCTCATTATTTTAAAAAAATGATATTGCGGAGAGACTGAGTTCCTAAATCGATTCACTAGAATGCAGGAAACTACCCAGGATATCTTGTTGGTGCTGTACATATTGGATTTCCATTTTAAATTAAATGGTGCCATACAAAAGAGTTTGTCGTACTTTCCCGCATGCTTTTATCGATTTGACGGTTTGAAAACAATAAAAGACGATGAAAGAATCTCTCTGATGGCACAATCAGACAAAAGGTTTACCGCTAGAGATTGAATCTTGTTTTCTGAGAACACAATCATACATACATACATACACAGACACACACACACACACTCTCTCTCTCTCTCTCTTTCTCTCTCTCTCTCTCTCTCTCTCTCTCTCTCTCTCCCTCCCTCTCTACCTATTACTAAGGAAGAAGTTTTGTTAGCACTGGGATAAATGTGATGAAAGCTGCAGGCCCTGATGGTATCATTGCTGAACTGCTGAAGTATTTCTCTGAATGTATTGTTCCTTTTTTCCTAAGTTTTGTTTACGTGCTTTTTGAAAAAAAGGTTTTTATCCTAAACACTGGACAGAATCTGTTATACTATCTTTGTATAAGAAAGGCGATGTTAAAAAGCCTGATAACTAAAGTGGTATCAGTTTATCTGGTGTAAGCAATAGGGTTTTTGGTACAATTATTAATAGACGCCTACAGGGTTGGGTTGAAGAAAATTATATAACTGGTGAACATCAAGCTGGTTTTACGAAGGCTACTCCACTATTGATAACAATTTCCCATTGTATAGCTTGTGTTCAGAAAGTTTTGTTATAATCGTTAACTTTATGTAGCCTTCATAGATTTTGAACAATGTTTCGATTCTATTAATAGGACACACCAGCTCAATGCCTATGTGAGCAGCACTGTTTAGTGCCTCCACATTTTGCTTGCTGCAGGCTATTTATAGCTTGCCTGCAGCCTCCCTTCCAGTGAAAGGAAAGGAAATGAAGTATCAGCGAAGCTATTTATAGCTAGCCTGGCTGACCTAGCCTCAAAACTAAAAAAAACTTTGGTTGAGTCGGTGTGAGGAATGAGCTACGGCCTGTCTTACTGAAGAATGGAATTAAGGGAAAACGATTTCAACGTGTCAAACGTATAATTATTTGTGAAAGTAAAAGCTCGTATTAAATATGACGCCAGACTAACAGACTATGTAAACTGTTCATTAAGGGTGAAGAAAGGGGACGTACATTGCCCGATTCTTTTTTCTCTTTTCATTAATGAGCTGGAGCTATAAGTGATAAGTAATGGAATATAACATTTTTTCCTGATGCTTTTGAATTGTTTATTATGTTGCTCGCTGATGATGTTGCTCTGTTATGTGAAGCAGTTGTAGGGTTACAAACGCAACTTAATAGCTTACATAGAGCAGCTTCCTCGCTTGGTTTAAAGGTGAATATGGATAACAGTAATATTGTTGTGTTTAGAAAATAGGGATATTTAGGTGCTAGGAAAAAGTCCTTTTTTCATCATCAACATCATCATCATCATCATCAACATCATCATCAACATCATCAACATCATCATCATGATCAACATCATCATCATGATCATCATCATCATCATCATTATCATTATCATCATCATCATCATCATCATCATCATCATCATCATCATCATCATCAGAATGTAGGTCTCTCTCGATTACTTTCCGGGTTCAGCTACAAATATCTACTTTTAGAGATTGTGGAATGCAGTGTTTCTACGCTTCTGGCCGTGTAGCTCACGTGGCTCTTGAGTTGGACACGCGGATTACAAGAACGTTTAAATAAATAAATAAATGGCTACAATAGATAATTCGATTATTGTTGTTTTGGTTATATGTGTATTAACATATTAACATCAAAAGTATCTTTAAATGTCTTACGATAGTTGATAACCAGAGTATGCGTTACAATTGTTGTGTGATGGGAGCAATATCTTTGTATAATAAGTTGTTTTTTTGTTTTGTTTTTAAATTTTAAAAAAGATTCTCTTTATTTTATTTTAGTTTTTGTTTCTTTATAATTTTTTTTAAAATTACATTTATATTATATTATTTTCTTAATTTATTTCTTGCTAGTAATATTTATGTGTGTCCGACAATCACTGTGATGAAGACAAGATAATTATTGTGAAGAAATTCTCTCTCTCTCTCTCTCTCTCTCTCTCTCGCTCTCTCTCTCTCTTTCTCTCTCTCTCTCTCTCTCTCTCTCTCTCTCTCTCTCTCTCTCTCTCTCTCTCTCTCTCTCTCTCTCTCTCTCTCTCTCCGGCCCTTCTGTTGCGCTATAATATTTCAATTTCCGTGTCGTCTGCCACCAGCTTCCGGTGGCCCTCTGCACATAATCCCATTCTTGGCTGTGATTGGTTGATTTTCGGTGCGGACTAATTGTCACCTGACGATTCTGCGGCCGGGGTCGGGGTGAGCGGCGATGTGGTTGTGTGGCGGTTCGGGTGACGGGTGATTGGAAATATGAATTGTTGTCAACACTCTTCTAACTGTTCTTTTTCTGTTTGCTGCTGCTGCTCTCTGTCTCTCTCCCTCTGTCTCTGTCACTCTCTCTGTCTCTCTTTGTTTCTGTCTCTTTCTCTGTCTCTCTCTCTGTCGCTTTGTCTCTATGTTTTTGCCTGTCTCTGTCTCTCTGTTTCTGTCTCATTCTCTGTCTCTCTCTCCCTCTCTTTCTCTGTTTCTGTCTCATTCTCTGTCTCTCTCTGTCTCTCTGTTTCTGTCTCATTATCTGTCTCTCTCCCTCTCTGTCTCTCTCTGTCTCTCTGTTTCTGTCTCATTCTCTCTCTCTGTCTCTCTGTTTCTGTATCATTCTCTGTCTCTCTCTCCCTCTCTCTCTGTCTCCTTGTTTCTTCGCATTCTCTGTCTCTCCCCCCCCCTCTCTCTGTCTCTCTGCTTCTGTCTCATTCTCTGCCTCTTTCTCTCTCCCTCTCTCTCTTTTATCTTATCCTATCTCTTTTACGATGTTTATTTTTTATGATTTAAGATGTTTTATCTTATCCTATCTTATCTTATCTTCTCTTCTCTTCTCTCTCTCTCTCTCTCTCTCTCTCTCTCTCTCTCTCTCTCTCTCTCTCTCTCTCTCTCTCTCTCTCTTCGTATTTATTTAGGCGTATGTTTGTTTACTAGTTCTAAATGGTTGTTTTTCAGCTTTGAACAAAGCTTTGTCCCAACCGCTCCCTCCCTCCCCCCCTCCCCCAATTCCTTCACACCATCCCCACCGCTATTTCCCCCCGCACTCTGTCTTTCTTATTGTCTGAATGCGTGCGTAAACATGTAAACATGTACGTGTGTGCGTATTTACACGTACAATAGATTTCTTTATGACATATTGTTTTACAAGACCGAGCTCACAACTTTTGCTTGGGGGGAAAATGAAAACGATCGCGTGCGTTCACACTCGCTTTAAACACACACACATTTAAATTACACACACGCACACACACACACACAAACACAAGGACACACAGGAACACCCACACACATACCTTTATCACGCGCACACTCACACACACATAGACATTAAAGATCCCAAATGCTGATGAACCACCCTCCGTAGTAGCGTGATGTAAATTATGCAAGCAAGAGAGCAGACTCACGTAACGGCGCAAAGCCTCATATCTTTCTTCATAGGTTTCCCTTCTCTTTCATCTTTCGTTTTCGCCAATCCCAGATAATTCTTTCCATGATATTTGGGGGTCTCCTCCTATCTTGATGACAGTGTACGTGGATCTAAAAGTGAAATGAAATACAAAAACATATCTTTTTTCTTTTTATGTTTTTTAAAGGGGGGGAGGAGGGGGATCCGAGTGGTGAGGTGGCGGAGGAGGAACGGTGGTCTTTGAGTTCCATTCTTTGTTCAGTTTTGCCAAAGGTGAGGTTTATCGCAAAATCGTAAAATTACAGCAGAGGAGCTGATTTAAAGATAAAAAGACCAATAAAATGTGTTCGTTAAAGGGACCCAAAGACCACACATGTCATTGTCATGTATTTTTGATTTTTTTAACATTCACAGCGAATGTTGCCCTACCAGGAAAAGTCTCGGTATGATTTGAGAATAATTATGTATTGTTACGTACTTCAGCCACTTAGCACGGTACTGTTAGTTTGAATAGTAAGCTAACATCACAGAAAGAGCGACCAAGAGAGAGAGAGAGAGAGAGAGAGAGAGAGAGAGAGAGAGAGAGAGAGAGAGAGAGAGAGAGAGAGAGAGAGAGAAGAGAAGATAAGATAACAATTTTATTTAACAAGGGTAAAAGATTAAGCACTGGGTATGCTTTGTTACATCCTGCCCTTGGGGCTTGTAACAATAGCAATTAGTATAACAAAATAACTTCATAACAATAATATCAGAATGTAACAATATAATCAAAATATGCGCACGTGCGCATCCACTCCTCTCTTCCGTTCCACACACACACAAACATATACACAACTTATGTAAAACAATCTAATGAAAGTTATGAATGAGAGAGAGAGAGAGAGAGAGAGAGAGAGAGAGAGAGAGAGAGAGAGAGAGAGAGAGAGAGAGAGAGAGAGAGAAAGAAAGTGAGAGAGAGTTACCACAAACGCGTCTTATCTGAAAACATCATGCATCCCAGCTGATGATCGTATTATATTAGCCTACTAACATAAGCTTTCATGGTTATTTGCGGAAATGTTTACGAGGAGGAAGAAGACAATGAGAAGGAGAGATAAGAATTAGAAGGAGGATGAATCTTTTACTTTATTTTTCGGTGTAATTCTAAACTCAGTGTTGTTAGTAGGAAGCCATACTTGGCATAGTATAATATACATTCTTTGGCCTGAGTCACACTGACTGCTAAGCTTATGTACGTGTGTTTATTTTATTTTGTATATTGATGCATTGCTTTGTTTATTGTGTATCATCGATCGCGATTCGCGTATTTTGAGTTCGACTTTTTATTCTCATGATGATTTTCTTGATTCTCTTATTTTCAATATTGATGTATATCTCTTATTATTGGGGTACCATTAATGTGGAGTGTGAGAATTGTTGTGTTTTATGTGAGTGTGTGTATGTGTGTGTTGCATAATGACTGAGAAATCGCCGTTGGCCTCCTTGCCCCCTTTTGTCGTCTTACCCCACAACACATCCGTCGTATATATATGTGGGGTATGGGTGGGTGAGTTTGGAAGGTGGTGGATAGTTGGGTTGGATTTTGGTGTTCTACTTCTATGTTTGTTAAAGTTTTGAATGCCTGTGTTTCGTATTTTATTGGTCTCTGATTCACTTAATCATTTAATTGGGCGTTTATGTTTCAGGTGAGTAAGAATGCTCAGTCCAAGGAAATCCCTTTCCAGGTAAACTGTATTTGTGTAGAACCATTGTTGTTGTTGTTATTGTTGTTGTTGTTATTTTAGTCACTTTACTTGTTGACTTTGTTTTGGCTTGATGTATGTATTTATTTATTTAGTTAGTTAGTTATTTGGTTATTTATTTATTTTACTTATCTAATTATTTAATTTATTATTTGTTTTGTATTTATTCATTATTACTTATATATCGGGTTTTCAAATTTGCTTTTGTTTTGTTTTGTTTTGTTTGTTTATTATTTATTTATTGATGCATTGTATATATTATTTAGGTCGTTGTTAACTTTCTTTTTATTTCTTTCTTTCTATATTTAATTATTTATTAACTTATTTATTAATTACGTATTTGTTTATATATCTATGTGCTTATATGTTTTATCCATTTCTATTTTTAATGCTGTTTTAACTTTTTGTTTAAAAAAGTGTATTCTTTGCATTTATATTAGTTGACGCATTGTTAACTATATTTAGCTTTTTTAAAACAATATTTTCTCATCTATTTCATATTTACATTTATTCAGTTTATTATTTTTAAAATAATTATTTGTTAACTGCATGTATTTGTTTATTTGTTTGCGTTTATGTATGTGTTAATGTAGTGTCAATTATTTATTTTTTGTTCAAAGGATTTTTTTAAATTTTCAATTTCATTTTTTTAATAACTTTTTTAAAAGTAAACTAAGTTATTTTGTTGTATAATTGTATATGTGTGTTTTTAATTGTTATAATTTGTATGAAATAGTCACTATTTGAGAATATGTATTCTGTGTGTGTATGCGTGTGGGTGCGCGCGCATGTGTGTGTGTTTGTGTGTGTTTTATTTATCTATTTCTTTTATTGTGTTTTTTTTGTCTTAGTATTAATTTATTTGTTTATTTTACTATCTTTCTTTCTGTCTTTTCTTTGAGTGGAAGTCAGTTCACATGTTTGATTGTTTGGCGAATGATTTTGCTCACCCTTTCCTGAAAGCAAAAATGCTTTTAAAACACAACAATACAAATGATTTAACCTTTACACAATCATTACTGCAGTAGACTAATGTTTTGAGTGCTTACGAGACCCAAGGGACCATGAACTCAGTTTTTATGTGCGGAGTAATAATTGAACTGTTTGTCATTGTCGGACGCCAAACGATTGATGCAATGGATCGCTTGTTTTCTGTGGAGGGCGACGCCATCATTCTTCATTAATCGAAACGATAGTCGTATAATTGTTTTGTTCACAATGTTAATGCCTGAATACAGTGTATAGTTGTAATTATTGATATAGTGCATTGGTGTATTTATTTTGTCATCTATTGTAGACTTAACTATGAACTTGCATAGGTTTATTTTAAGGGTTGATATGTAATATTTCTTGATAAGTAATTAACGTCATCATGCAATGCTTTGTTAAAAGCCTTATTGTTCTTATTTAGATACAGTTGACATGAGATAATTTCGAGTAGTAGTAGTAATAGTAGTAGTAAAAGTAGTAATAGTAGTAGTAGTAGTAGTAGTAGTAGTAGTAGTAGTAGTAGTAGTAGTAGTTGCAGCAGCAGTTGTAATACAATTACTAGTAGTGGTAATAGTAGAAGTAGTTGTTGTTGTGATTGTTGCTGTTATTGTGTTTGTGGTTGTTGTGGTTGTGGTTGTGGTTGTGGTCGTGGTCTACTTTATAATTATTACTTGGAAGTCGAGATGGTATTCACTGTTCGAGCTTCAATCATAATAACCATCATTGTCAGAATCATTACACCTCATTATCACCCCCGCTTATCATCAAATATAGTGCCAAGTTGGGAACAATCTCTCTCTCTCTCTCTCTCTCTCTCTCTCTCTCTCTCTCTCTCTCTCTCTCTCTCTCTCCTTCTCTCTCTCTCTCTCTCTCTCTCTCTCTCTCTCTCTGTTTGTCAAACGCACACGGACACAATTACACACACACACACACACACACAAAGGCAGAGTTATCCTTTAATGCCATTCTGTTGTCCCTTAAACGCAACGCAACTTTATGAGCTTTCTAAACAATCTTTATGTTCAAATGTATTAAGGTGAACGTTTTAACTATTTTACTAGTGTAAACTTACTCGTCAGTTGTCATCGTTAAAAAAAAAAATTCCGGAGCTAATTATTTCCAAAAAATCCGGAAAGAAACAGGCATGCCCCAAAACAAGCTAGCAGATCAATTTAGTAGATTGCAGAGACCATGATCATCAATCATCAATGCTGCCAGTCGTGTTACAGCTGAATGGCTAACAACCACACTACGATACTGAGACTTATGTTCGCCTCTTCGCTGGTGAGGAGTGCTCGGCGAGACTCCGCTACGCTGTATGTACCGACAGCCTGTACAGAATCATACGGAGCATAGCTGAGACGAAGCGAGGCCTTCTACATCTCTCTGTGAGAGGCAGGGATTACCTTGCCTCGTCTCAGATATACGGTGTATTGTGTGGAACGGAATCCCACACTAAAGTTTGGCTTTGTTCTAATTCTAACGACTGGCAAAAGGGCTTTCCTGTAATCATTGTCTTCTTTATTCTCTTTGTTCCCGCCTAAACGGTGCCCTGGGAATGCACTGTATGTTTGCCCTGTCCTTTCAAAGTAGGGCTTCATGTTCTCTTAATGTGTCTGTTGGGGGTTGGAAAGATTGGGGAGCCGGACGGAGGAGATCGGATGTAGGCTACATTTGTAAAACATAGTTGAGGGCTGAAAACATTGGTTGGTGAAATAAAAATATAGACTATAAAAAATAAATATTAATGAGTAAATAAATAAATTTGTAAAAAAAAAAAAAAACTTTCAAAAAATACTAAATAAATAAAATGACAACAGGTTGTGCAGTCATGACCTTTCAGTTTTGGGGGAGAAAAGCCTACGGGCCGGTTTAGTGAGAGCGGTGTCAATACAATACAATACAATACAATACAATACAATACAATACAATACAATACAATACAATACAATGAATAAATAAATAAATAAATAAATTAATAAATAAATGTGAACAAGGGGGGATTAGTGAACAGAACATCGAAAGCACCCACGCATCCCTTCCTCAGTCGTCAGCTCTTCTAGGCAAGGGAAGTAACTCTACACCCGTATGTTTGGGACTGGAGCAGACGACACGTGCTAGGAGCGCGGGAAGGCGGCCCATCTCACGGGGAAGCGTCACTCGTGGGGAGGGGGACCTGAGGATCGGATGAAGGGTGCGTGTGCGACCCCGGCCTGCCAGGGAGCTTGACGAGCGATGTTTCGGAATGCCGACATGGGCTGGAGACCGTGTAAGGGATTTTCTAAAAGGTTTCAGTTCCATCGACAGCTGATTCTTGTTCCTCTTGCTTCAATTTATTTCATTTTCTATTTTTTCCTCCCCCCCCCCCCCCCGCTCTCTCTCTCTCTCTCTCTCTCTCTCTCTCTCTCTCTCTCTCTCTCTCTCTCTCTCTCACTCTCTCTCTCTCTCTCTCTCTCTCTCTCTCTCTCTCTCTCTCTCTCTCTCTCTCTCTCTCTTTCTCTCTCTTTCTTTCTTTCTTTTGCCTTTACTTTCCGCTCTCTCTCGTATACTTCGGTTGCTTTAATTTCTCTTTGGAATATTATAGCTAATCTGAGCAGAATTGATCGTTGTTGTTATTGAGCTTCTGCTTCCTCTTGTGCCTCTGCCTCTTCTTCTTTATGCCATCTGCTGTTTTTTTTTTGTGTTGCTATAATCTAGTTCTATTATACCATATTATTTTGTTTCTTTCTAATGAATTTTAAACAGTCTATGAAAATGTCAGGCAAAACGCGTATTGAATAAACTGCTTGCTTGACTGTTTTGACTGTTTTGTTTTCAGCTTCAGTACCAAGGAGATTGGGTGGGAGTGGCCTGTAAGATAATATAATAAACACGTACAACGGTACAATGTCAATGGCGGGCAAACGGAAAAATGGCCTACATACAATGGCCAAGACACACAGAATTCAAGTGTTCACAAATGCACACACACACACACACATGCATGCAAATATGCATTTTATTCAGCATACAATATTTTAGTTCAGGTTATGTCGCGTATTGCCTCACATTGGTTAGCTTGATACTAGCATAATTTATTAGTGTCTCGTTTTTGTTTCACTTCTTTTCTTACGTTAAATATAAATGCGTGAGAACTGCGCCTTGAAGTGGCGTCATTAGGAAAAAGCGCTATATAAATACCCTTTGTATTATTATTGTTATTATTATTATTATTATTATTATTATTATTATTATTATTATTATTATTATTATTATTATTATTATTAGACGAGGCTTACGGTGGTTGGTCTCCCCCAAAGCCACGCAGTATGCTTTTGCCTGACGCTGTGCACGTTCCTTTATTGCCTGGAATTTTAAAACTTGCATCCCACTTCTTCTCCACCTTTGCCCCCACCCCCCCTCTCCCCCTTCTACCCCACTCCAATAAAATGTCATCATCCTGATAATTTTGTGGTTAGTACTGTTATGACTATGGGAAGAAAAGGAAGCCCGATCTTTGAGCTGCGACCTTCTTACCAAGGTCTATACTTTATGAGGGTACATAATGTTAGGTTATTAATTCTCATCAAGTCTTAAATCATCGTCTCATCTTCCTGGCGAGAGATAGGCCTTGGAGGCTGAGAGGAGATAGAAGCCGCGTCTGACCCTTAACTATTATACATATGCAGCACACTGGTGCTTTGCTAGACGTCGCTTGGTCTTCAGTGTTCTATAGAGAGCCAGCGAAAGGTTGCGGGGTAAACAATGATGGACAGACTGGTGTGGATGGGTAACCTGACGAGGGCAGTGGGCTGAGAGAAAAGACGACAAAATCACACAGCTCTCAGGCATTGGCGTGTAATTAATTGGGAAAACCATCCCTCAGGAAAACCAGTGGAGCCCATCCCCTCACCCACACTCAGAGCCACAGTAGAGAAGGCAAAGCGGTCCAGGACGCTAGCTGCCCTAGAGTACTACCCGGTTCCCATCCTCAGAAGAGACTTGACACTCCGCATGTGCGGCCCTACACTTTTAAAACCGGGTGGCACCCCCATCACACACCTCCCCCTCCCCACGCACCCCAATTTCATAAGCGGGTAGCTTTAGCAGATGCCAATCTAACCTTCTCCAGTCAGCAGCATCTCTGGGTGGAGCCACTTGTGATAGGATCTATTTCCCATGTTTTGTGGGGTGGATGGCATTCTATAGTAAGCGTAGTCTACAATCGTAATGGTTCGGATAATTACGAGAAGGAAGAAGTGCATAGATATTATAATGCTTCATAATCACGACAACGACGATGATGATGATGAGGAAGAGGAGGTGGAGGTTTAAAAAAAAGTAGGGGGATGAGAATGTTTTGCAAAAAGACGTGAAATGAGCAATTGGATTGCTTGACTGATTAATGATATTGATTTTTATTTCTTTTAAATGTCGAAATACTGATTTATTGATTTAATGATGATGATGACGACGACCACGATGATAATGCTGGAAGTAGAGAGGAAATAAGAGGGGGTGGGGGATTTTTGGAATGGAATGGGGGAGGGGGGGGGGAGTGAGCGGAAGCGATGAGGTGGTCCACGTTTTCTCCCAAAAAGATTCAAAGCGTGCGTTGGAATTTAAAGTGAGGATCGCTGGATGCCAGTGGTTGGCAGCGAGATGAGGAACGGGAAAGATTGGGCTAGAGAAAGATAATAATGCCGGGAATGATCGATGTGGGCGACGGTCCAGTACATTTCCAAGACGGGTAGAGGGGTGGGAAAAAGTAAACACAGTCAAACAGACTGACAGAGGGGCTGGGTGGTGGGGGCGGGTGGAGACCAGGACCAGAGGGAAGGGGCTAAAGACGTATATGTGATTACTAGATGATAATGGCTGAAGAGTTGGGATGATATTAAGGGGTGAGCGTGGGGTTCTCATAGACAGGTGCAAAGCGACTGATTACTGACTATAGTGAGGAGAGAGCGAGAGAGAGAGAGAGAGAGAGAGAAAGGGGGGTGGGGGTGGGGGAAGGAAGATAGTGATAGGGAGGCGAAGTAGGAAGGAGGTATAAGAAGAGAGAGAACAATCTTTTTTAGCAGTAATAGAAGGGTAAAAGATAATACGACGGGAAGACAATGGGCAATTTCGAATGTTCAAATCATTGTTCCGTCGCGTGCTGACCGGTATCACATATATGACTATGTTTAAATTAACCATCCCACCCATGTCTCATCTAGTCTGGCTCTGTCTCTATCTCACTGCCTCTCTCTCTGTCTCTCTCACTGTCTCTCTCTCTGTCTCTGTTCTCTCTCTAGCCTGTGCTCTCTACATTGTTGATAACAAACCTAAACTTAGCAGGGCAATTGATGCTTAACACATATAATTGGTCAGCGATGTCTTGGGTTCCTGTTTTTAATTGGTCGTCAGAGAAAGGACATAATCTCTCTCTCTCTCTCTCTCTCTCTCTCTCTCTCTCTCTCTCTCTCTCTCTCTCTCTCTCTCTCTCTCTTTATCTCTACCACTCTCTATTCCTCTCTTTCTACCTCTCTCACAACACATAACCGACTTATTTCTTTACTCTCCAAGGCATCCCGTTATGTCCTTTCTGGTGTCTTTTCTGACGACCAGTAAAAGCAGGAAACCAAGAAATCGCGCCCTGACCAATTATGTGTCCATCATCAATTGCTTTTTTAAGTGTGTTTTGTTATGAACGATGTAGAGACCATTGGCGAATTGTGGTTAAACCTTCGTATTTGGATTTTAACGAGCTATGGCAAAATAGAAAATTCGGGAATATATGACCAACACAGAGAACTACGCAGGATCTTTGCCGAGGGAAATAACCAAAAGACAGTTCAATGGAAGGAAGGTAGCGTTGTTTTCAAAAGGAAGATGGGACTCTGTTGATGGTTCTTTTAAGTTTATAAATATAAAGCTTTTTTCCCGGTTTTGCTAATTAAAAAAATGAAATACGTAGACACGAATGGCAGGGTGGGGTGTAGGGAGGGGGAGAGAGAGCCAGAGAAAAGACAGTTACAGACAGAGAACAAACCGACACAAGGGATGGGTGCTGAGGTTTTTATTTCATTCGTTGGGGCACCTCAGATGATTGTTTAACCAGCGTACTCCATCTATATCTGTCCTCAGCAACCCTCATGACTTCGCTCATGTCATGAAATCAAATGACAACTTGACGATCTGCCATGCAAGCAAAACGTCCACGAAGTGTCTTGTTGTACTACGAGAGGAAGTAGATGGAATATAATAAGCTTTGGACAATTACATGTCATTCTGACATTAAGAGAGAAGAAGAAGAGCTTGCGACAATTACATTTCATACGCGACATTAAGAGAGAGAAGAAGAAGGAGGAAGAGGAAGGAAGGATAAAGAAAGAAGAGGAAGGAGGAAGAAGGTAGGAAGAAGAAAACTTAAACAAGAATATGACGAAGAAGTACAGGGTGAGGGAAACTAATTTGGGAAGATTATCTTTATTCTGAGGAAGACTGTAGCCGAGCGGAGTCGAGTATATGTCTCACGTCTCTCGGCCACCATCTCGAGAACACGGCCCGACCCTAACCGTTATTTTCGTTTATCCCTCGCAAGAGAGACAGAAAAAATATTTGCCCTGCAAGGCGGTGAAGCGTGTGAATAGCAAACCGGTTTGCCGGCTACTAGTGCCACGACACTCTCTGCAAAGTCACTGCCACTGACTTGCATAAAATGCCTGCCGACAATGTAGTCTTGCTCACCACCAAACGCAGAAGACGAATGGTCAGCCGGGTAGAACAAATGTCGTGTCGCCTTGTCCTGCATAACCCAATGGCCACTGCAAAGCATTCTGCACAGTAGGAGCTACCCAAGGCTAGTCTAACCCACAAATGGATGGTAGACAACCTCTCTCCCAAGTTTGAACCAGTCGCCTCCCATTCCGCCACAAGAAGAAGAAAAAGAACAACAACAACAACAGCAGGAGCAAAAACAACAACAACAAATAAAAAGAAGAAGAAGTACAACAGCCACAACATAGAAGAAGAAGAAGAAGAAGAAGAAGAACAACAACAACAACAACAACAACAACAACAGCAACAACAACAAATAAAAAGAAGAAGAACAACAACAACAACAACAAAGAAAAAGAAGAAGAACAACAACAACAACAACAACAACAACAACAACAACAACGAAGAAGAAGAAGAACAACAACAACAACAATAACAAGAAAAAGACGAAGGCGCACAAAAGGAACAATCGGGAGACGAACCAGAATCAAAGCAAACAAATACATCCGAGAATTAAAAAAAAACATTCATACTGAAGACAAGATGTCTGGTATACGACGTCTTAATGACTAGCAAATGGCCCCAAAAGACGGCGACCGATTTTAATGGGGATGTTTGTGCATCTGGCTGGGTTTAGAATATTTTGCCTCTCGCGGTCAGGACCTCGGACCGCTGTTCAATAGAGGCCGATGATTTGCTCTTGGTAATTATGAGACTCGCAAACAACCCTCGGTAATTATGATGTCTTTCTACAGACTTACAGAAAAGTCCTATCTTTCTTCGCGTTCTTCTTGTATCTTCAGACGTATCTGGAAATACTTTGAAATAGTCGGGAATTAAATCGGAGCGAGTCAAATGTCGGTCGGGCTTTCTGACCGTCACTCTCGCGGTTGTTCCGTCGTCACCACTCAAGAACCACGAAACTGATTATCGCAAAATATCATCGGAATTATCCGAGGTGGTGGCCAGCTTCCCGTAAAATAGTAGTATTTGGTCTACCTCAAAAGTTAAGGTCGGCAGGGTCAATTCTTTGCTAAAGTTTTTGTTTTGTTCTGTATCTCAAAATTGACACAACAGATTTTGATACATTTTATCTTGCAGGTAGTTCAGATAGTTCCGTGCTTTAATTGTGTTTCTTTAGGATGGAATTAAAACAATACAGCCCCTTCAAACCTCCGTAACACTTTTGAAAATGCTGGTTTTGAGTTCTGAGTGTGAGAGTCTGGAAATACATGTTGAATGACTTGCCATCTTGTTTTACTTTGAACTTTCTGAATGTGTTTCAGTAACATTCACTGCATTGCCGTATTTGGTATTCTGTTCACTTTTATTATTTTTTATCGTCCGTAAGCAACTTGAAATCCTTGGCTAAATGATCATTACCGTCGTCGACATCACCGCCATCGCCACAATCGTCATCGTCATCATCATCATCATCATCATCATCATCATCATCATCATCATCATCATCATCATCATCATCATCATCATTATCATCATCATCATCATCATCATCATCATCACTTTCATCATCATCATCGACAGCAGCAGCAGTCACAGGTTCATCATAAATGTTCAGCAGCAGCAACAATTAATGTCATCCTCCCAACCAATTAGGTTACAATCTCATACCGTACCATGCATTACAAGGCGTTGATACGTTTTATCCTATAACAACTAACATGAATTTTCCATTTTTAAGTTGAAAACTAAATTCTACGAGTTTACGCCAAATATGCCACTGCAGGGTTAACTTAACGACAATACAGTATATTACAATACAATACAATATAATACAATGCAGTACAATACAATACAATGCAGTATTACAATATGAGGCAGTAAAAAGTTTTGTCCAGGAACGATTGACATGAATTTCCCATTTTATTGTGAATACTAAAGTCTACGATACACCTAATTATGCTACAGTAAGGGTTTTTTTATGAGCCAACAAGGCTATCTGATGCACAGACAAGCTGAGAACACAACGAGATGATCGTCTGTATCTGTGACACGATTCCACAAATGCAAACCACACACACACACACACACACACACACACACACACACACACACGCGCGCGCGCGCACCCCCCCTCCCCCCCCACACACACACATACTCATACACTCACATCGACACTGTCACGTTCAGTCATGTTACGGTCGGTCTACCCACGGTACTGCCTGTCGTCACGTCATGGGTGTCGCGAACTCACCAAAGTCTTGGAGGGGTATTGGGTGACCACTACCCTGGGGGACCTACCACCCGTCCTATTCTACCTGGCTTATTAGGGGTGGGGAGTGCTCGGGTTTGCCATTGAAGGGAAGAAAAGAAGAATTTAGCGCGCTGTCATCTGGACATCGGAGGCTTTTCACCTCAGGCAGCGGAACGCCTGCCCATCTGAATGCACGAGGCAGATCGTCCCAGCGTAGTAGATACACAAAGCAAGCGGATCCTGTAATACATTCTGTGAGGTGACCCAACTTTCGTTTTATCTTCCGTTTTATCTGCCAGTGATTGCGGATGGACTGTGCTATAGATACAAATCAACAAACTTTTGAAGTCAGTTGTTAAAAAAGGAGTTTTGTTTTGTTTACTTCTACAGCAGCAAATGAATCAACGTATGAATTGCGGTTGCTCAATCTCAAAAAGATGGGATTATGGGGTTAATAAAGCAGTGCAACAGTCATTGATCATGCATCTCACCCCCCTATCCTATCCTATCCTGTCCCATAACCCGAAGGTCGTAGGGGCACCACAGATGATCGCTTAACCAGCATACTCCATCTTTCTCTGTCCTCAGCAGCCCTCATGGCTTCGCTCAGTGTCAAACCAGTCCATTCTCGAATGTTGTCCTCCCACCTCTTTTTCGGTCTCCCCCTTCTTCTACCTCCTTGCACTGTGCCTTGCAGAATGGTCTTTGCAAGGCCTGATGATCTGGTGACGTGGCCATACCATCGGAGTTTCCGTTTCTTCACCACTGTGAGCAGGTCATCGTGTTGTCCAATGGCTTGTGTGATGGTCTGTCGGACTTCAACGTTGGTGATGTGTTGGGTATAGGAAATGCACAGAAGTCTTCTGTAGCACCTCATCTCCATGCTTTGTATTCTTCGTTGGAGATCTGCTGTGAGGGTCCATGCTTCGCAAGCATATAGGAAGATGGAGATGACCAGAGATCGCAGCAGTCTTACTTTGGAATGTAGACTGATGGTTCTGTCTTTCCAAATGGGCTTCAACCTTGTCAGGGCAGCAGTTGTTTGTGCGATCCTGGAGAGGACTTCCTGTCGAGACCCATTGTCTGACACAATGGCTCCTAAATATTTGAAGCTGTGCACTGTGTTGAGGGATTGGCCTTGTACTTTGATGTCCGTGTTGATGCCATTGGTGTTGTTGGTCATCATTTTGGTCTTCTCTGCACTTATTTCCATTCCATAAGCTCTGGAGGTGGTGTCAAGCCTCTGTACAAGCTGTTCAAGTTCTTGTTCCTCTCCAGCCAATCCATCAATATCATCCGCAAAACGAAGATTGGAGATTGCTCTGCCCCCTATGCTGACTGTGCCTTCGTGATCTGCAAGAGCATCTGACATGATGCGCTCTAGGAAGATGTTGAAGAGTGTTGGAGAGAGTAGGCATCCTTGACGCACACCGATTGTTGTTCTGAACCAGTTCCCGATGACGCTGTTATGGAGGACTGCACTGGTAGCCTTGTCATACAGGCTTTTGATGACTTCTATGATTTTAGGGCTGATGTTGTACACTTTCATGGTTGCCCATAGAGCTGCATGCCAGACTCGGTCAAATGCCTTCTTGAAGTCTATGAACACATGATATAGATGTTGTTGGTGCTGTAGGTATTTCTCACAGATTATTCTGAGGTTGAAAATCTGTTCAGTGGTACTTCGCCCTGCCATGAATCCTGCTTGTTCTTCAGCTATGATTTGTTCAGCTTGTGGTTTCAACCTGTTGAGTATTATTTTCAGGAGGACCTTGCTGGGATGGCTGATGAGGCTGATGGTGCGGTAATTTTCACACTCCTGAAGGTTACCTTTTTTAGGAAGAGTGATGACAAGCGACTGGGTCCATGGTGTAGGCCATTCCCCACTCTGCCAGATCTTGTTACAGATAGTGGTGAGAGCATCAGTCATCGCTTCTCCTCCTGCTTGTAGCAGTTCCGCTGGTATGTTGTCCACTCCCGCTGACTTCCCTTTCTTCAGCGATTGCACTGCTGCCTCAACTTCTTCCCGGAGAATTGGGAGGATTTCTTCTTCTTCTCTGCTCTCGGGACATGCTAGAACTGATGGGTCTCCATTTGGTGTATGGTTGTAAAGGTCAGAGCAGTACTCTGTCCATCTGTCCAAGACTTCTTGTTCTTCTGTAAGGCAAATGCCAGACTTGCTTTGGATAGTGGAGACTTTGGGCTGTTTAACACTTGTCAGCCGCTTCACAGTCTGGTAGGCCTTCTTGCTGTTGTTCTTGTTCAGATTGTTCTCTATTTCCTGGCATTGATCTTCTATCCAGTTCTCCTTTGCTGTGCGCATGCCTTTTCGGATGTCATTGTTGATTTTTCGGTAGACATCAGCTCCCTGTGAGGTGTTCTTTTTCTTTTTTAACTCTCTTCGTTTATCACACAGATCCAAAAGTTCAGGTGTGATCCACGGCTTCTTCTTTGGTCTCACCCCCAATCTTATTTTTTACATTTTTAAATAGGCAGGGGTATCGAGGATGTTGTTTTTTTTAAAAATTTCTGTTCGTTTGGCTTTGAGTTTACATGGGAGGGGGGGGGGGAGGGGATTGCATTGCATTGTTGTAACATTAAAGATGTTACAATACAATGAGTAATCTTGGCTCATCCCGACTGCCACAAGCATTACATTTCATTTAGGCGTCTCTTCCTTGTTGTCTAGACATACAAATGTACCTATTATACACAGTTTCGCAGCCCTGCTAATTTTAGAATCAATCTTGATGCTATTGATAGGCACAATACATAAACATACCAATTAAATTTTAACGATATCAATTTTTTTTTCTTTTGAGAGGGGTTATTTTTTTGTTTTTAATCTTGTTGCTGTTGTTGTTGTTATTCTTTTTATTGTTGTTGTTGTTGTTGTTGTTGTTGTTGTTCTTCTTCTTCTTCTTCTTCTTCTTCTTCTTCTTCTTCTTCTTCTTCTTCTTCTTCTTCTTTTTCTTCTTCTTCTTCTTCTTCTTCTTCTTCTTCTTCTTCTTCTTCTTCTTCTTCTTCTTCTTCTTCTTTTTCATGGCTCTCCGATTATTCCAAGAAACCTTACACAGCAGTGTTGCGGGTTTCTCTGTGCTTATTTCCTTTATTTATCTCTTCTTTTGTCTCCTTGTCCTCTTCCTCCCCCCCACCCTCCCTCTACTCCTCTCTCCGTCCCACCCTCCCTTCCTCATTCCCAGTTGGCCTTGCCCACATGTAGTTCTCAGCGTCTCGAGTTTTCCTCAGGCAATCACGTACACTACTACTTTTACCCGGGACCATTGAATTACCGCCCTTTTTACGAGACGTGATTATATCCCCTGGCCGCCAGAGGGCGGGCCGAGCAAGCGGAAGTGGAAAATGGTCGCTTAGATTTGTGACCCATTCCCAGACTTTTATTTTAATGGATGATGGAAGCAAGGGCTGATTGCAGGTAAAACAATACTGGGGAGTGAAGAGGGGATTATAGTAGGACATCGTTCGAGTCTTCCTTGAATCTGCCCTCTACCGGTGGTTGATTAGTGGATTTCCAGACCTATTTGGAAATATTTTGAATTAAAATAGTTTGAAGAATCATATCCTTTCCTATCCTATCCCGTAACTCGAAAGTCGTTGGGGCATAATAAGATCGTTTAACCAGCGTTCTCCATATTTCTCTGTCCTCAGCAACCCTCGCTCAGTGTCAAGCTAGTCCATTCTCGAATGTTGTCCTCACAGCTCTTTTTTCTGTCTCCCTCTTCTTCTTCCTCCTTGCACCGTGCCTTGCAGGTTGGTCTTTGCACGGCCTGATGCTTTGGTGACGTGGTAATCGAATCAGAAAGAGTTTTTAAAAAATGTCGGTCGATTTATCTGAGAGACAGTCGGTCCGATGGAAGCCATATCTCAAAACCCACTGAACGGATTTTGAGCAAACGTCATAAGAACGTTACCTAGATTAGTGGCTTGTGTCCCGTGCCGTACCTATATTTTCTTTGTTACAGAGGTCAAAGTCACATGAATCATCTTGTTGCTAAACAAGGGGAGCGCAGTTGGCACAGTGGTGTAGACAGTGAACTGGAATGTCAGGCGATACAATTGCAGCCTGTAGAGACCGTGGTTCCAAACCCCGTTAACGGCCTGCAGTTAAAATTTAAAAATAAATAAATAAATAAAAATTCATAAATAAAATATATAAAATACCATGAGACACTGCGCTCCTACTTCTTCGGACGAGAATATAAACCCAGGTCTAGTCTGTGCACGTAGGAATTCCATCGCATGGACTTTTAAAGATCCTGACGCTCATATCCTAGACGGGTGAGAGCCGGCTACACAAATACACCCAGCACGCACTAGGTCCCTTCTCCCTATCCCCGTTCGCCCAGGATTGTGCTCAGTCGTCTGGGCGTCAGACTATGCGCCCAAAGGCTGCAAGTGAGCGCCTCGGGCGGCTTGAGTTTAGATCCTGTATCGGCTAGCGCCTTGAGCAGCCCTTGAGCAGGAAAAGCGCTATATAAAAGTGATTAAATAAATAAAATAAATAAACCAATTTTTGCTCAATATTTTTTTTTAAGTGGCTGAAGCGATTTTATTGAGTTTTGGATTACAGGTACTGAATTCAAATCATGGGTCATTTCCCTTCAGTAGCAGTCCGGGTGTCTTCGCAGGATCTCGGTCCCCAGCTCTTTAACAGGACTGTAATTACTGGCTTCATGAGCAGCTCTTTGAGCTGACAATTACGCTTTTATATATAAAAACTATACTATGTTTGGGTAGAAGAATTCGAATATTGATTATACAGTTCAAGGTCTGGGTATACTTAAATAAGTATGTAAACCAATTTCACTAGAGAAGAAGACGGTAGGTTTTTTGAGAACGGTTTTAATAACGTGACCTTTCTCCACATCAGAATTAACACGGATGTTTTCACAGAACTAGCAGATATAGTTACTGGGAACAAAATATGTAATATTTGCGAATTTACTTGGCGTTCATAGAACAATGGACATGGGGGGTTGATGTTTTTTTTTATTGGCGCAATACAATTGGACCCCATCGTCGTCATCATCATCGTCGTTTAAGGTTAAGAGTAGTTTCGTCATCGTCGTTATTACGTTTCATTTTCATGTATTACCTAATGCCAATTTCGTTTTTTTCATTTTCCATAATTATCGTTCCATCTTTCGTTATATCTTTCTTTTTTATGCCTTCTTTATTTATCTTTGTCTGTCTCTGTCTCTCTATGTCCGTGTCTCTGTCTGTCTCTATCTCTCTCTTTTTCTTTCTAGTACTGTCTTGGTGCTTGTCTATTCAACCGTCTTGCTACTCATTTCATTTCATATATACCATCTGACCATGCTATGTGTATGTGTGTGTGTGTGCGTGTGTGTGTGTGTGTGTGTGTGTGTGTGTACGTACCTAACCATAACAGTGGGTTTATGCATAGGTTACACTTACGTGCAACTGGGTTTAAAAAAATACTGGGTTCCAAAATCTGAAACTCAGTTTTTTTAAAACCGGCTTTGCAATAGGAATAACAAAAAAAGTGTATACGCAAAGTCTGAGCGAGAAACCCACAATTGCGGTTGAGTCAACTTTGAGTTTGAGCCAGTTAACACTCCGCGATGTGTGTTCCCGCTGGTCAACCAGTCGAATACACGCACTGTCAGGGGAAGTAACTCGGAACGCCACACGCTACGTGCCGGCTGCCAAGATGGAGGTACGTGTTTTTTCGTTTTATTCAGTTGTATTTTGTCCTTCTGTCTCTGTAAATTGTTCTTTAATCTATATTTTGTGCTTCTAGGATGTGGCTTTAAAATGTTCCCTTGTTAAAATTTCAAGCTTTTTCGTTGTGCTTTTGTACTTTTAAAATCATATCAATTTTCGTGTGGATGTTGTGGTCGATTGTCAACACAGGGTCTGCATTTTTGTTTGTTACGTTTCATTAATATCAGATACAAGGACGCTTAAAATGCAGCAAATTTATTTTTGTGTTCTTCAAAACGTAACAAACAAAAATGCAGACCCTGTGTTGACAATCGACCACAACATCCACACGAAAATTCTTGTGAAGTCTCTTGAACATTGAAACAGTTACCATGAGAAATGTATGTCTCCTTTGTTCACACTGGGGTTTTCAAAACTTGCATTTTTTCTCATTTACAAAAAGACGGTCAGTGAAGATAGTACAAGAAGTAAATAAGGGACGTATTGATGTGTTATTTTATTCATATGTAGATTGATTAAATAAATGTTTAAAAATATTTTTGCAGAATAACAATTTTAGTAGGCAAAATGCAATGTTATCAGAATAAAAAACAATAAGCTTTTAACGTGTACCGTTTATTATACTGCAACTTTTATTTTTCTGTATTATCCTTGTGTTCTGATGTAATAAAAAAAAAACACATGTTGCAACAAACAGTAAAATACAAAATTCTGGCTGCCGTTACCTACATAAGTTATAGCTTTTGGTTTATGGTTCACCTGTCTGTTTTCCTTGGATGAAGGGAAATAGAATATGTGAAAACTGATTGATGCATTAAACTGCTTAACATTTGGATTTTTTGTGGAGACCAAGCGTGTTTGCCAGTATCAAATTGTTGTATCTGGCAAACTCCAACAGTCTCAGACCCCTGTCATTTGTCTCGTTGTTGCAGTGGGGTCCACATTAATAGCTAGAGCACCATTTTCAGATCTGCATCTACTCCATTTCCCAAATTGTTAGCTGTAATTCTGAGTAAGCATAATTATTTTAATAAATTCTGTTATTCCTTTTTTTCCCAGAACATCCTGTTATGCCTCGAGTTTATCCGGTTGCGGAGAAGTCGATGTAGTCCGACGACGACCCAGGAGGCGTTTGGAAGGAAGACGTCCCACTCCATCACCATCAACAACTTCATCGCCTTCATTGTACTCATCAGGTGACAGCTGGTGTGTGTCAGTACTTATTGAATTTTATAATATTGTTGTTCGCTTTGAAAAAAACACTCATTGATTGCTGTATAAAATCGGTGCCACAGCAAAGCAGTTAACAACTGGCAGCTCCACGCCTCAGATCAAACTGTGACCTGCTAACACAAGGTGTTGGTGGTATATTGTTTCTACATTGCAAAGGGGGAGGTGAGGAGAGCTTGGATGAGGGAGGAGAATGGGGGGGGGGAACATTAGTGTACATGGCAGAGCTAGACATCCTTGTTGAATAAGATCAAAAAGCAGGCATGTTGAGGAACCTTTGTACTTGTGCTTTCATGGGGTGGCCTCGTGGCGCAGTTGATAAGTCGCCGGTTTCCTATGCCGAAGGTCGCGGGTTCGATTCCCGCAAGGGGCGAACGTATGTGACTTAGGTACGAGACTATTGAGGTCACCGAGGATTTTCTCCGGGCACTCCGGTTTCCTCCCTCCCTTCAATAATGGTACAGGATGCAGTCAATATAAAAATTTCAAAAATAAAAAATTCGATTTTCTTCCGTCTTCTAATAGCGATCTCCCTGCCTTTACACCACCTGTTTGAGTGATGTATGTGTATTTGGTGTGTGAGAGGGTAAATGAGACAGGTGAGCGTGTATGTTGGTATAGATCGCCGCGCTTTGAGCCTTGGGGAAAGGCGCGTACATAGCATCCTGTATTATTATTTATTATTATTTACTGAGTAGCTAGTAAGCATAAGAGTTTCTATAACTATTTTATAACTTGGTTGCTAGTAGCTAGTGTGTCGAAGTGGTTAGTGGGAAAAAATGCTGTCCCACTTCCTCCGGGCTTTTGTGCCCTTTTTTCCCCAACCTCTACCCCCTAAACTTTAAATGTGTTTTGCTTGTTTCTTTTACACTTTAAAGAGGGTGAGTAGTACATTCATGTACAAGAAAATTAAAGTCCAGAATATAATATTTCATTGATGAATCAGTAGACAGTATTGTCAGTCAATCCCTTTTTGTAGTTGAGCCAGTTCAAGCCTCTACTCTTTTCAACTTCCATTCCCTTCTCCCACCCCAGGCCCACCACCCCACCCTTTGACCATCCTCATACCTCGGTTTGAAAATGTTCTTATGCCGCTGAATTTGTTCTCTTGTTTAAACCCTGTGTTCTGATGCTGCTACTTGTTCGCAGGGGGGCTGAAGAGCAGCATGAGGATTCTAAAGACTCTAATTCATCGGAAGGTTCAGTCAAGAAACAAGCTAGAAAAAGGCGTCAAAGCCAGCAGACCGAAATGCATACAACATCCCCATCATCAGCTTTGTTGCTGCCATCAGTGCTACCCCGTTCTCCAGGGTGTGAACCAAGTGCCATGAATCGTTTAGATATAGAATATATATTCAAATTTGTTTGCAAATCTATTTAAGATGAGTCCTAAATAGTAAAAAATTGCATGTTTAAATAATAATAATAATGTTCGTCATTTGTAAGGCGCCTTAGCCTAAGGATCAAGGCGCTGGCCGATACAGGATCTAACTCAAACCGCCCGAGACGCCACCCGCAGCCTTTGGGCGCATGGTCTGGCGCCCGGACAACTGAGCACAATCCTGGGCAGCCAGGGATGGAGGAGAAGGACCAAGTGCATGCTGGGTGTGTTCTTGTTACCGGCACTCACCCGTCTAGGACATGAGCGTCAGGATCTTTAAAGTCCGTTATGATGGAATGCATGCGACACAGACTAGACCTCGGTTTATACTCTCATCCGAAGGAGAAGGAAAACAGGAGTAAAGTGTCTTTCCCAGGGACACAACACAATGGCCCGGCCAGGGCTTGAACCCGTGACCTTCAGTTAATGTTGTCTGTCTGTCTGCCTTCCATCTGTGCAAAACTTTTAAGTGGCTAATTACACGAGACCTCGAAAATTATCAGTGATTGAATGACTACACTTCAAGGTCAAGGTCACAGGTTCAACAAATGTTAGTCAAGCTATGTCAATTTTCCACAAAATTTCTTGTTAATCCTAAGTTATTAATATTAACTAAACTTCAGCTTGTTTGATGCATGATAGGTATCAATGAGACGCACATGCATATTTTGTCAACCTTGCTCCAAGGTGAAGGTCATTGGAGATGTCCAAAATAATAAAATCTTTTGCTGTAGTTTATTTTATCGTACATGAGTGCATTTATAGCTGGAGGTCAAGGTCAAGAGCATCGAAATATCAAAGCTTGTATTACTTTGCATTTTAAACCCACCGTTTCAATCATTTAACTTTTTTTTTCTGGCATCTCATTTTTGTGTTATTTATTGGGAGTTCCATAAGGAGCATGTGAGTCATATGGACTTGCCTTTCCAGTGATTGATGGTGTTCATCATGTTCAAAGCTTTTTGAGGTGCTACTTGTCATTAAGTAATGGAAATTTACTGCTCTGTATTGTGTAGACTAGTTTTTAGGCCCGTTTTGTTATGTAGTAGATTTCTGTCCTAAACTTAAGAGAAAGCGTGGATTAATCTGGCAAAGTACCAAATTATATTTCTTTGCCAAGTTAATACATATGTTATTCTCGGGGTTCTTGTTCATCAAAAAGCAATGTCAAGACTAATGACTATATAATAATATTCTGCTCTTCACATGGTTTTATTATACCTTTGAGGTGCTGGGAAAAAAAAACGAATTATAAGTGGTTGCACTCAATTGATCCTTATTCAGAATATATTAACGTAACGGGAAACCATAAACAATTTATGTAAAACTTAACTATATGAAGTTGATAAAAAAGTAATAATAATATATACAAATTATGCTCTACTAGACACTTTCAAAATAAAAATGTTAACAAATTATGTCTGTGTTATGTTGTTCATATGTTTGTTTTACATTACCAATTCTCTGCTTTTTTATTTTTCCATTCCTCTTCTTTTCCAATGAAGATTTGTATACTTTTCCACCCTTCTCATTCTTTCTTTTCCTCTGGAGATTTTATGCTTTTTCTCCACGCTTCTCCTCATTCTTTCTATTAATTCTTCTTCATACTCCTCATACTTTTTCTTCTTTCTCCTTCTTGCCTTTTCTTCAATGATTTGATTTAAATCTGGAAGTAAAGTAATAAATTGAACATGAAAAAATTATCCACAGTTAACATTTGAGAACGACAAGATATCTTTTTTTTGCAGATCTTCCAGTCTGGATTCAAATTAAAAAAAACTTTAAAACCATACAATACAAAGTAAATGTAAGCAAAGTAAATATGACAAAAATGTTTGCTTAATGCCGAATTTTTCTTTTCGATTTTTACTGACACCAGTTTATAATTTATTGTTTGGGCTATGGGGAGAAAAAGAGGGTCATGCACTGACCTATCCAGAGGTACACTGTAACAACCTCAGACCTTTCGGTTCTCAGTTCAATGCTTTAACCACTGAGCTACCGCCCAGTTCTTAAAGTAAATGGCAAAAGTCTATCCTTCAATAACAGCTCTAATTCTATACAGTAGCCTATATATCAACTGAAAATATTGTAATTGAAATTATAAAAACAAAATCAGAGGAAATTCTGAGCAATAGTAAAAGTTGTTTCATTAGTTGAATTAAACTAAAAGTGTCAGTGTACTGCACTCACGTACTGAAAATCTTGCAAATGCAACCTTGGCCATTTATACGTTTTGGTTGTGTCCGTGTGTGTGATAAACCCAGTTTTTCCACAGAAACCCAGATGTCCAATATGCATGTGTAAAAACCCACTGGTATCAAATGAACCCACTATTTCATAGCGCAATTTCTCCTTTTGTTTTTGTCAAAAATGAAAACGGTTGTGACAGATAACCTTACAAGAGGCTATTGTATCCGTTGAGTGAATAGGAATGGTCTGTAATGAAGGGAAAGGATGGAACCCAGTTTGCCTTGTTTTGAACATAAACCCACTATTATAGTTTTGAACGTATGTGTGTGTGTGTGTGTGTGTGTGTAATACGGCGATCAGTCTATATCTAAGACTTTATTGGTATTGTCGTTACTGTTGATAGTATTATTAAAGTATTAAATGTACTAGTCTTGTGTTATGACTACAATTGCTTTTCTTGACTTCGATAACTGCTTTCCGTGATGAAAACAGCTGGCCTCTGATGTGACTGCTCGTAGCGGCCGTGGCTTCTCTTCTAAAGAAGAAAAAAAAAAGGTAAAGGTAGTCCCTTAGCCTTGTGGCCATAGGGGAGCGTGATGTTGGAGATCACACTTATCTTGGGCCAGCGTAATGAGGGTGATGCCCATCTCTCTCCCTCGCTGCTTTACCTTCCCCACCCTTAAGAGAGTAGGTAATCAGTCACAGTTGAGTCAACTGGGGGCGTTGTTATTTGTCGCTTCACGGTTGGCGGTCACCCATCCAAGTGCTAACCGCACTGGACGGTGCTTAACTTGCGACACAGTAGCGAGTGCTCCAACCACTGCGCTATCCGACACCAATGCTTCTCCTCTAAATAACTTAAAACTATTATATATTATGCTCATACCTTCAAACTGTCACAATGAATAGAAATTATCTCAATTTTCTTTGCATGATATGAACTGTTCTGTCACCCAAATGAAATTAACTGTAAATGTTGTTTTGTGGGTATATGTGCGTTAGCAGTTAGAAAGAACTGGACGAGATTGTTTGTGATAATGATGTTATGTATTATTCTATTTATGTTCAAAGAATTTTTTTCAGTTCTTTTCTTATCATTTCCTTTATTTCCTTGTGTTTTCATGGGGACAATAAAGATTCTGATTCTGATTATTCGCTAAGACGCAATGTTTTGTATGAATTCTCCATTAGGGGTAATCAAGATTGGCTGGCTTTACTGTGTCTTTCTGTCTGTGTCTCTCTCTATGTATCTCTCTCTGTTTCTGTCTTTCTCTGTTTCTCCCTCTTTCTGTCTCTTTCTCTCTCTCTCTCTCTCTCTCTCTCTCTCTCTCTCTCTCTCTCTCTCTCTCTCTCTCTCTCTCTCTCTCTCTCTCTCTTTATCTCTGTCCTACTCTCTCTCTCTCTCCTTCTCTATCTCTTAAGCGATTTACCGTATATATTACAATAGTGTATGTGTGCGTTATTCAAGATGGGCATTGGATTCAATAATATTGCGTACATATACATTCGTGCACCAATTATTTTCCTTCCAAATCATCAATCTCTTTTCTTAGCTGTTTCATTTTCCACAACACTGTTCAGCAATTTCAGTTTTGTCCCAAACTTCCCTTCTTCTTTCTTTTTTTCTTTCTTTCTTTTTTTCTTTCTTTCTTTCTTTCTATCTTCTTCTTCTTCTTCTTCTTCTTCTTCTTCTTCTTCTTCTTCTTCTTCTTCTTCTTCTTCTTCTTCTTTTTCCTTCTTTCTTCTTCTTCTTCTTCTTCTTCTTCTTCTTCTTCTTCTTCTTCTTCTTCTTCTTCTTCTTCTTCTTCTTCTTCTTCTTCTTCTTCTTCTTCTTCTTCTTCTTCTTCCTTTTCTTCTAGCTAATACGTCTGCCTCCTTCCTTCCTTTCGGATTGGTTTTCTTTTATTCTTTCTTATGCTAATTTGATTCCTTCTGTTATTTTCTTTTTCATCATTGATATGTCGTTGTTGCTCTTGTTGTCGTTGTTAATACTGAAGACGATGACGATGATGGTGCTGATGATGATGATGATGACGAAGATGATGATGTTGTTGTTGTTGTTGTTGTTGTTGTTGTTCTTCTTCTTCTTCTTCTTCTTCTTCTCCTCCTCCTCCTTACTAGCTTTTCTTCATCTGTCAGCACGTGCAGTCGATTAAGCGCCGTTTAGCAGTTTCGATCGTGCCCACCTTGGTCTATTGCCGTCAGTAATTACCTGGCAGTTAGCTTAATTACTGTAAACTTGGCTATGCGGGTCACACTTCACTTGCGCTCTGTTTGCCGTCGTCGTCACTATTACCATCGTGACCATCATCAGCCGCAGCAGCAGCAGCAGCAAAGAATGAAGAAGGAGAATAGTCATGATCAGCAGCACAAGTAGTACATTACATTACATTACATTACATTATTATTGCTTTAGGTCCAGCGGACTCTTCCGAGTCAAATCTGGACCGGACAACCCCTGATCCGCATAAAAGATCTGCCGAAACAACCCTAGTGATAAAACTGAAAGCTCTCCACCAGCCAGTCACTTTACAATAAAGACATCCCACGCAGGGGACGCTGAGGCTATACTCTACATGTAATTTATCGAACCTCCGTTTACAAAAACAAAATAGAATACAAACATCATTATAAATTATCAACAAAACACATACATATAAAATGCCTACATTGCTAAATAATAACATCATAGGAAGCCCTAGTGACTACCTGGCAGAAAGCGTCCAATATTCCCAAGCTGATCCAACAGACCTCATACACAAATAAGGAGTCTTGTCCCGGAAGAGTTTTCAAGAAAAAAGGTAGGGGACTGGTCTAGCGAAGAAGAATATAGTATATAGAATATAGTATACCAGATTGATAGAACAGAGCAGGAATGAGAAAGAACAAATGAGAAAGACAGCGACAGTGGGAATTTAAAGCACTAAATTTTCATAAAGTGGGGATACTATTTATACTGAAACCCCCGGAACCCCAGTGGGGGTAGCACCAGTAGTAGATGGAGAAAGAAATAAGAAGAAGAAGAAGAAGAAGAAGAAGAAGAAGAAGAAGAAGAAGAAGAAGAAGAAGAAGAAGAAGAAGAAGAAGAAAAAGAAGAAGAAGAAGAAGAAGAAGAAGAACAACAACAACAACAACAACAACAACAACAACAACAACAACAACAACAACAACAACAACAGGAGTAGGAAGAAGAATAGAACGAAGATAAAATTGCGGTATGGAACATTAGCAGCCGTAGCAGCTTCAGTTTTGTTAGTTTGCATCCATATCATCATCAGCAGCAAAAACAACAGCATATACACCACCACCACCACCACCATCATCATCATCATCATCATCATCATCATCATCATCATCATCATCATCATCATCATCATCATCATCATCATAATTATCATTTATTTATTTATTTACTTTTATATAGCGCTTTTTCAGCTCAAGAGCTGCTCAAGGCGCTGGCCGATACAGGATCTAACTCAGGCCGCTCGAGGTGCCCACTTGCAGCATTTGGGCACATAGTCTGACGTCCAAACGATTGAGCACAATCCCGGGCGACCTGGGATGGGGAGAAAGGACCTAGCTAGTGCTTGCTGGATGTTTTATGTAGCCGACACTCACTCTTCTAGGACATGAGCGTCAGGATCTTTAAAGTCGATGCGATGAAAAGCGTGTGTGCATAGACTAGACCTCGGTTTATACTCTCATCCAAAGGATCCTCCTCTTCATCATCATCATTATCATTATCATCATCATCATCATCAAATTGAGTAGATCCGTCTTCTTCTTCTTCTTCTTCTTCTTCTTCTTCTTCTTCTTCTTCTTCTTCTTCTTCTTCTTCTTCTTCTTCTTCTTCTTCTTCTTCTTCTTCTTCTTCTTCTTCTCCTTATCCTTCTCCTTCTTTTTCAGTACCTTACGCCCAACATTCTTTCTTTGTTTCCTTATGTTTTATTTTCTTCTTTCTTTTTGTCGCAGCTTCTTTCGCGGTGAATCGATCCTCTTCTTTCTGTAGTCTTCAGCTGGAGTTGGTTCGCTTGTCGTCTTCTGCTTTCCGTATAGTCTTCGACGTGGCATATGATCACCTCAGCTTTGACTCCGATTTCGTCATCATCATCGTTATCATGATGATGATGATCATTATCGTTATCATCATCGTCATCATAATCATCATTCGTATTATTATTATTATTATTATTATTATTATTATTATTATTATTATTATTATTATTATTATTATTATCCTCATCATCATCGTCGTCATTGTTGTAGCGGTTGCTGTTGGTTTCTTTTTCTCCTCATTCTGTTATTTCTCTTCTTATTTCCCACACCAGTTCTTCTTCTTCTTCTTCTTCTTCTTCTTCTTCTTCTTCTTCTTCTTCTTCTTCTTCTTCTTCTTCTTCTTCTTCTTCTTCTTCTTCTTCTTCTTCGTCTTCTTCTTCTTCTCCTCCTCCTCCATAGGTTTCTTCTTTAGTTTCTTAGAAAAGAAAACGTGGTCTATGCGGGTCCATTGCGGCGCCCTGCTAGAAAAATTCAGTCAACGAAACGCCGTTTAGAAACTTATTAGAGGCTGGATGCCCGCTGGAATATTAACTGCTTTGGATAAAACCGGAAGTCTTTATAAAGGCATAATTATTGAATGGTTAAAATCCTTATGTCCGCGCACGTGGAGGAGCGTGGCGCCGCAGCGAAGTGGTTTGTGTAGAAGCATTTGAATGTCCACAAGAACTAAGTTGCCAGGGCGTCAGACAATGCCCCCATAACCTGAAAGCGGGCGGCATGAATTAGACCCTGTATCAGCCAGCGCCTTGAGCAGCTCTTGAGCTGGAAAGGCGCTATATGAGAACGATTAAATATTTAAATAATTAAGGAAGGAAAGCAGGTTTAAGCCCCGACAACGGTCTCGGTGATAACGAAGTAGCAGCGAAAGTTGAAGCTGACAAGGCCAAGCAGATCTTGTCGAGCTGTACGTAATTATTGCGCTTTCTTGAAGGCTTGTTCGCCAAACAGAAGTAGGATCAACTAGACATAGTCCATCAAATGTGGCAGGAACTAGTTTGACTGACTGTCAATACAGAGAAGAGCAAAAAGTCGTGTTTTTTGTGTTGTTTTTGTTTGATTTTACATGTAGGATTTCTTGGACAGAATGGAAAGCACGGATGAGAAAAGGACACGGCAGAAGTCATGGTTCACCTATAAATGTTAACAAATGAGAGACGATCGGCAAGGAGCGTTAGACGTGACGTTTGTTCAAGTAAATTGAGTAAACTTTGAAAGTCAAAGTGTGTAAGAAATAGATGTGAGTGAGTGTGGGTTTTGGGCAAACCCTATCAATGCAAATACTTTGACAAATAAACGGGATGTGCATAACAATGGAATTGTTATATGTGTGCAATTTCAGTCTTTCTACTGCTATTTATTCTCAGCCTGTAGTATATACAGGAGCGAGCGCTGTGGCCAAGTGGGCTAAGGCGGGACTAACTTGCCTTGTCCACAGGCCAGAAACCAATGGCGCCTGACAGGTGTAGGTTCGATCCAGCATCTGGGCGTTGTGTTTCTCCGAACATTATTTACTTTCGACTCGGGCAACGTCTCGGGGGTTTTCTCCGGGTACTCCGGTTTGCTCCCCCAGCAAAATTTCAAAATTACAACTAATAGGTTGGGTTTGGGCGCGCCACAGGCTGCGACTACGCTTTCCCAAGGTAAATAAGGTAAGATATCGCTTGATTGACTTATTTGTTGGTATTATTCTCTTTTGTAATTGTAGCCCACGTCCTTTTTGATGTCAACAAGTTGCTTTATTCAATACACTGACATCTCTCTCTCTCTCTCTCTCTCTCTCTCTCTCTCTCTCTCTCTCTCTCTCTCTCTCTCTCTCTCTCTTCTTTTTCTCTCAAATACATGCATGATTGAACCAACAGGGTCAACGTTGTCGGACAGTTTGCGTCATGCCTCATTGTACTGCCGTCCACTCCAGTGGGTTAGATACAATAACGCGTTATAGCATCTGTTGTTTCAATGACTGCAGCTTCCTGCTGGCGCTGTTCATTACTGCATTAGTCCTATTGTTGATCATTTCATTTTCGCCGTCATGGTTCATCTAATGTGACGGTGAAATGAATCATTTGAACCCTACTACACACATAGACTATGTTAGTGAAACTGCCATCAGTGCGTGAAAATGTAATTAGGGTACCATCCTGCGTTCTGCTATCGTAAATTTGTACTAATAAAGTATTAAATACGCATACAAAACGCTTGGCAATGTACACACACTTACACACGCGGGCGCGACTCCCTCATAACATACTTACCGCACGCGCGCACGCTTACAATAAAAACAGAAAGACCTTAAGTGATAAGTAAAAAGAGAACAGAAAGACACAGACAGACAGACAGAGAGGGAAGAGGTAAGTAGGTAAATTAAAGGAAAGATAAATACAGAGAAATGCAGACAGAGAGAGACATAGGTATAGAGAATAACACACACTCGTATTATATGTTCGTTGGGCCTTAACGGTGATATTAATACTTACTTTAAAAAAAATATTATTGAGGATTTTTATAGCGCACTTATCTCGCCGTACTTGACCAGACTCTAGGCGTTGGCCGATACGTGCATGTCTCTTAAGGCCCCGCCACACATGCCGATTGTGCAACGATTTTGTTTGCGATCCGATCCCGATTGCTACGTGATGACGTCAGAACTACTGCTTGCCTGCGGTCCAATTTGCAATCGGCTCGGTATCGTGCGATTAGAGCATGTTCTATTCTGCTGTGCAAAATCGGCCCCGATTGTAAACTTCCAACCAATCAGAATGCGTCCCGTGTTCATTGTCAACTTGGCGTTACAAACAAAGCTGATGACAGGTGACAGGCTGGGAAGTCTCGTCTTTCGTAGGCCTCAATTACATACTATATATACTATACTACGTACCTATGTAGGAGGCCCACGAGTTTACACAGACGAAATAAAAGACTTCAGAGCCTGTGATGCAACCCGCGATGTTTTGTATGGTTTTGATTTGGTTTTCCATTATGTTTTTATTTTTAAATAGTTTTTGTAGCATGTAGAGACATTATTTCTGCTGTGGTTTCAGACTAGATGAGCTGTTGGATGGGGATGGTAAACTGTTGGATGGGGTTGGGGATCGTGTACACTGACACTAGTGAAAGTGAATATAAACAATGCACATTATGTGGAAGTTTCGGGTCGACCTGATCGGAAACGTGTGGCAGTGCTATCGGTTTTGGAGTCCGGCCCGATCGCAAACGGATCCGAAACCCGATCTAGAATCGGCCTTCAAACCGGTATGTGTGGCGGGGCCTTTACTTACCCGCAGTACTCATATCAAGTTCATCAAACAACAATGATACAATTCACGATGGATTTGCCAACCGTGGAAACAATATGTTTGAAAGCTGTCTGGTAATTATACCAGCTGTGAGTTAACATCGTCACAAACGTTTTAATTAAAAAAAATTGTCGTTCGATATAACAATGAGAGTGCCCTTATAATGTTTGAATTTATTATCCAAACCCTGCTTTATTTCATTTTGCAATTAACTCAGTCTGTTGCCACTGGAACTTCATTCGGGAGGTGACAAAATTTAATAATAAGACTCGGTGAATTTTATAAGCAACCATATAGAGAACAAAACAAACTGCTGTTTTCATTGCACGTAAGGTAACATATTACATTTGATGACCGGTGGTGATGACAGTGTGTGTGTGTGTGAGCGTGTGTGTGTAGGAGAGGGTGGGGGTGTATTTTGGAGTGTATGTGTGTAGAGAGGTGAGTATTATTGTAAGCGCGCGGTCGTGCACGTATGTGTTTGCTGTGTGTGTGGGTGTGTGTGTGTGTGTGTGTGTGTGTGTGTGTGTGTGTGTGTGCGTGTGTGTGACTGCGATTAATAAGTATTTGTGTGTATAAAGTTTTCCAAGTTCTGGCGACTTTTATTAAAAGGTAAATCAACTGGTTGAGCAACAACAACATCATCAACAATAAAATCTTCGACAACATCAACAAAAGATACGGGGAAAAGATTCAAATTTCTCTTTCTTCTTCTTCTTCTTCTTCTTCTTCTTCTTCTTCTTCTTCTTCTTCTTCTTCTTCTTCTTTTGCGCTCCATCGTTATAAATGCTCTTTCTTCGGTTATTTGTATTCTTCATCCAGTATTTCTGATCATTTCCTCCAGCTATTCCTGGGCCATCTGTCCAAAGGTATCCATTGCTGCATCACATCATCATCTTCTTCTTCTTCTTCTTCTTCTTCTTCTTCTTCTTCTTCTTCTTCTCCTTCTCCTTCTTCTTCTTCTCTTCCTTCTTCTTCATCGTCTATGGCCATTTCTGTGAGTCTCCTTCCACTGTCTCTCGCCCATCATCATCATCATCATCATCATCATCATCATCATCATCATCATCATCATCATCATCATCATCATAGTCGTCGCCGTTATCATCATCATCATCATCACCACCATCGTCATCACCATCATCATCATCATCGTCGTCATCATCATCATCATCATCATCATCATCACGATCACGTCGTCGGCGTCGTCGGTGGTAGTTCTCGCAAACCTCCACCCCTTGTCTCTTGCACATCCTTCTCCTCCTCTTCCTCATCATCATCATCATCATTATTATTATCATCATCATCATCACCACCACCACCACCTCCACCACCCCCACCACCACCACCACCTCCAGCATCATCTCCATCACCACCACCACCATCATTTTCATTATCGTCGTCATCGTCGTTTGTGGCAATCCTTGTGAGCCCAAATGTTCCTCTCTAGGCTGTGGCACCGCACGACACAGCACAGCACACATTGGCCGACGTCCCCCACACTCTAATCTTTCAGTGCTCACGTGCTGCCCTGCCCTTCCCATCTCGCTACTGTTTGACAAGGCGACTGACGGCACGTGCGGTAGAGGGGCGGCCTCGCTGCTGGAACAAGCCCCGTGCTAACAGAACATAGCATCGCCTCTGTCGCCTTGGGAGTTCACGACTACACCGCCCACTGGTCGAAACCTCTGCCGAACAGAGCAGTCGCAGACCAACTTTATAGCCGTAGACTGCAATGTCAGAACCAGAATGACTAGCATGCAACAGCGTACTGTTTTCCTGGTAGACCGTGCGGACTGAGTCTTTGCGAGGTTTGCGCTATTTAATTGTAATGATTGTTGTTGTTAGTGTTATTATCCTTAATCTTCGTGACCTAAGTAGGTCAGTACAATTTATCAACCTCACCATGTACCAGCCCACGCACCCACCAGAATTACCCTCTCTCTTTCTCTCTCTCTCTCTCTCTCTCTTTCTCTCTCTCTCTCTCTCTCTCTCTCTCTCTCTCTCTCTCTCTCTCTCTCTCTGTCTCTGTCTGTCTTTTTTCATCATCATCATCATCATCATCATCATCAGCGTCGTCGTCGTGGTCACGTATTGTTTTTATGTAAGTAAAATATTATTTGCATCATTATTCCTTTTAATTTGCAGTCTGTTTGACATAGTTCCCCGCTCGGTACTCCCCTTTCTCTCTCACCTCCCCCCCTTTCACCTCTTCACCTCATTCCACCTCTCCCAACCCCATCCCCCCACCCCCCACTATGCGCCAAACTCCTACAAACTAAAAAGAATTTCTGCGTGGATCCACTACTAGCTTCGCAAATATAATATAATTATCGTTTCTTACAATAGCTGTTACACTCGATGTTGTTTTATCAGTTGATTCAGCCCCGATGCTTGAAACCTGATAAAGTGTAACTCCGATTCGTTTATCCACGCAGCCTGCTCACTCATCAACAAGGCAGAGAGTCGTCGTATGTAGTTTTCCAACTTTATTCAGCGAACATCAACAACTGCATACACTTGCTTTTTCCACTCTCAACTTTCCACCTTCAACTTGACAATTCAATACTTTCAACCACCTTTTGAAACAGTGCGGCACTATATATAGTCTCTCTACACTCTAGAAAGGGTGAGAATACCCCAGCATAACACACCTCAACCAATCAGACCAAACTTCGTCATCACTGTCTCGCGTCATACAACCTTATTTGGAATAGAAGCTTCTATAGTTACCACTAGAAATATCCATACGTTTCGATCGATAGTAAACAACCAACTCTAGAAATTTCTCAAATAATATCGACCAACTAAACCACCAACGTTATCCAAAGCTTCTTCTAATAACAACGCAAAATCAAATCAAGGATAAAAACACTCTATTATTGCATGCTTTGCAAAATAAAACGATCTGATCTATCGCGCGCGTCACAACAATCTGATACTGGCAAAACGATCGGTCCCCATAAAAAAAAATCCAGACGAAGAAAATGGCACAGTCCCAGTGGGGAGCATCACAACCAGACTGACTACCTAATGTTCAAAAACGCTTCAGATCAAGCATCAACATAGGCAGGACACGCAGGAGCAGACATCGGAAGTGACCACGATCTGGTGATAATGTCTTTCCGGCTCCTCTTGAAGAGAGTAAACACAGCAACGTGCACCAGACTGAAATTTAACCTGGAAAAATGCAAGACCCGGAGGTGGCAGAAATATTCCAAGCCTCAATTGGAGGAAAATTTGCACCACTACTCATTTTGGGAACTGGTGAAGTAGATGTCAAACTCAATGACCACCATTTTCAACTCAGCTGTGACAAATGCCGCCACTGAGATCCTTGGCAAGCACCGCTCATGGATCACACCTGAACTTTTGGACCTGTGTGACAAACGAAGAGAGTTGAACTAGAAGAGTTACACCTCACAGGGAGCTGATGCCTACCGACCACCAACAATGACATCCGAATAGGCATTCGCACAGCAAAGGGGGTGGTTGGTTGTTTTATTAACGTCTTTTTGCATCAAGATGATAAAGACCATACATACAGATTCACGCATTTAAACAGACACATATGAACACATACCTACACACCGGGACTATTACGATCTATCTAACAGAATAATAACAATTTCAGTTAAATAAAACGAGCAAAGAAGAACTGGATTGAAGATCAATGCCAGGAAATAGAGATCAAGAACAACAGCAAAAAGGCCTACCAGACTGTGAAGCGATTGACAAATGTTAAGCAGCCCAAGGTCTCCACGATCCAAAACAAATTTGGCATATATGCCTTACACAATAACAAAAAGTCTTGGATAGATGGACAGAGTACTGCTCTGACATTTACAACCACACCCCAAACGGAGACCCATCAGCTCTAGCATCTCCCAGGATAGAGAAGAAATACTCCAAATTCTTCTAGAAGAAGTTAAAGCAGCAGTGCAGTCGCTGAAGAAGGGGATGTCAGCGGGACTAGTTTTGTCAAATATGTGTTCCAGTATTGCAATTCCTTTTATAATAATTTTTTTTGTTGTTGTTGCATCAATTTTTATTCATCAGATTAACATAAGTTGTACTGATGTAACAGAAACTATCCTATCCTATCCTGTCCCATAACCCGAAGGTCGTAGGGGCACCACAGATGATCGTTTAACCAGCATACTCCATCTTTCTCTGTCCTCAGCAGCCCTCATGGCTTCGCTCAGTGTCAAACCAGTCCATTCTCGAATGTTGTCCTCCCACCTCTTTTTCGGTCTCCCCCTTCTTCTACCTCCTTGCACTGTGCCTTGCAGAATGGTCTTTGCAAGGCCTGATGATCTGGTGACGTCGCCATACCATCGGAGTTTCCGTTTCTTCACCACTGTGAGCAGGTCATCGTGTTGTCCAATGGCTTGTGTGATGGTCTGTCGGACTTCGTCGTTGGTGATGTGCTGGGTATAGGAAATGCACAGAAGTCTTCTGTAGCACCTCATCTCCATGCTTTGTATTCTTCGTTGGAGATCTGCTGTGAGGGTCCATGCTTCGCAAGCATATAGGAAGATGGAGATGACCAGAGAGCGCAGCAGTCTTACTTTGGAATGTAGACTGATGGTTCTGTCTTTCCAAATGGGCTTCAACCTTGTCAGGGCAGCAGTTGTTTGTGCGATCCTGGAGAGGACTTCCTGTCGAGACCCATTGTCTGACACAATGGCTCCTAAATATTTGAAGCTGTGCACTGTGTTGAGGGATTGGCCTTGTACTTTGATGTCCGTGTTGATGCCATTGGTGTTGTTGGTCATCATTTTGGTCTTCTCTGCACTTATTTCCATTCCATAAGCTCTGGAGGTGGTGTCAAGACTCTGTACAAGCTGTTCAAGTTCTTGTTCCTCTCCAGCCAATCCATCAATATCATCCGCAAAACGAAGATTGGAGATTGCTCTGCCCCCTATGCTGACTGTGCCTTCGTGATCTGCAAGAGCATCTGACATGATGCGCTCTAGGAAGATGTTGAAGAGTGTTGGAGAGAGTAGGCATCCTTGACGCACACCGATTGTTGTTCTGAACCAGTTCCCGATGACGCTGTTATGGAGGACTGCACTGTAACAGAAACAAATTACAAAATCTAACATGCGCACATCATAGATATTTTCCAAATGAAGTAATTAATTAATCAAACTATATAGATCATCATACTACTAACGTACCCATACACTTTTAACAACATACATTCATTCCCTTGTAACAATTCATTGATTAAAAAACACACACCCCCCAAAAAAAAAAAAAAAAAAAAAACTTTCAACTTTACCTGTGAAGAACGAAGTACTTATAAATGTTATTTTGCGTCTTACAGAAAGTTGAAGTTAGGCCTCCAGGCCCTTACCCCCCTCCCCCTTCCATCCCACCCCCGAACTCCCCCTTTCCCCGCACACCCCATAAACAAATTAAAAGAAAAATGATAAAATAATCAATCAAAACTAAAACAAATTCAAATTAATAAATAATTCCCCCCACCCTCCCTCCCTTCCATCCAAAAATAAATAAATAAATAAATAACATATATGTATTGAAACTAATAATGCTTAAGTAAATAAATTAGGTACAAAGAATAAACAGACAATTACTAAACTAATTGTTAGAAGATATTTAGAAAAAATTGAATAATTCATGACTTCTAAGTAAATCAATGAGCATTAAGCTCAATGACCAATCAGAATGATCGTCTGGATATACAATACTTGAGATTGACATAGGTAGCTTTAATTTATTTAATCTAAAGAGTAAAGGCTGGAAATGGTTATAATTTTGTTGACATTCAAATATTAAGTGATTTACATTAAAAAATATACCACAATTACAAAGAACTGGAGGATTTATGAAACGAGCACGCCAAGCATTTAGCCTTAGTCTGTGAAATAAACTGTTAATATAAAAAGATTTTGAAATAGATATAACGTTATTTGATACGGGTGAATTATCCAAGTAATGTTTTTCAATGACCTCTTGCTTGTATTTCTCATTCCATTGATTCCAAGCACATCGTTTTATTTGATTATTAATTTCATTTGTTGTAAGGTTGACAAATAATTTAATGGATTCGTCCGAAGATGCAGCACTCTTTGCTAAATGGTCAACAATGACATTTCCTAATATATTTAAATGACTAGGTATCCACATTAATGAAATATCCGATCCCCTGGTAATAATTTGATGACATAAAAGCTTTATTTCAGTTAACAGTTCCTGTCGCTCCTTACTAAACCAAGATGACAAAGCCGATAAAGCTGATTTTGAATCAGAAAATATTGCAATTTTTAAAGGAATACTTGTAAAATCAGTTATAAAAGATAGACTCATTAAAATTGCAATTAGTTCAGCTGTAAAAATCGTACTACCTCTCGGTAAAAAATATTGTCGGGATATTTTAAAATCAGGAATATAAAATGCTGCTCCAATATTTCCGTTTTCTAAAACTGATCCATCAGTATATATTTGTAACGAATTTTGAGAATATAAATGAATATACTCTTGTGCAATTGTTGACAATAATAAAGGATTTTCTTTTTTAGAAATATCACCATAATCCAAAATTATCTCTGGAGCTAAAAGAAGCCAAGGCGGATATGGGCTGCATGGAATAACACATGGAGAAGTTGTGTCAATTGGTGTGGAGTCTGTTAAAGGAAATATATATTCATTAATTGACATAAAAACACTTTTATTTTTAAATCCTTTGTTAATTTCAATATTTTCACCTAGCTCAATTGTTGTAGAATTTACAATTGATCTTGCCCGTGTAACATATTGTGCAGTTTGTAACCGGTTTTGGTCAAGAAATGGTAGTACTCCTGCTTCTTTATATGTTTTTGAAGTTGAAGACCACTGGGGTATGCCAAGAGCTATTTTTAAAGACATGGAATCAATGCTAGTCAACCTATTTAAAGCTGATTTTGATGCTGTAAAATATACTTCTTTTCCATAACTTAATATAGATCTAATAGTAGCAATAGCTATAGAGATCAAACATGAAGAGTTGTTTGCCCAAGGTTGTTTAGATAGCACTTTTAATAAACTTATTTTTTTTCTTGCTTTATCAATTAAGTGTGTAATATGACAATTCCACAAAAGTTTATAATGGAAAACAATTCCAAGAAATTTAACAGATTTGCTTGGATAAACTTGGATATTGTTTACCTTGATTGATAAAAATGTATTACTATTAAAATCAATAGATTTGTTGGTAAATACCATAAAAACAGTTTTTTCTCCTGATAAACAGAATCCATTTTCAAACATATATTTTATAATAATATCAACCATATATTGATACTCCTTTAATATAAATTTTGTTCTTCTATTTTGTGTATGAAACTTACATGAAACAGTTTTCCATAAAGCGATATCGTCAGCAAAAAGTGATATTATGAAATCTTTAGAATCAATATTTTTCATATCATTAATCATTATAGAAAATAAAATAGGAGCTATAACACTTCCTTGTGGAACACCCATATTTACTGTTTTTGACTCTGATAATGAACCCTTGACGCGTACTTGAAAGGTTCTGTTTGATAAAAAGCTTTTAATAAACATATATAAATTACCTTTAACACCAATTCTTTTTAATTTCCACAATAACTTGAAGTGCCAAACTGAATCATATGCTCTATGTATATCAAAGAAAGTAGCTAAGACTGATTTTCGCTTAGCAAAGGCTTTTTTAATATGTGATGATAATCGAACAGACTGATCAGTTGTACTTCGACCTTTTCTAAATCCTGCTTGAAAAATTGGGAAAATATTTTTACTTTCACAATAATATTCTAAACGAAACTTTATCATCCTTTCATATAATTTAGCAAGATGAGGAGTTAATGAGATAGGTCGGTAACTTTCAGGCTTTGATTTTGGTTTTCCATGTTTTAATATTGGTGTAATAGTAGCATGTTTCCATTCAGAAGGAATAGCTCCCTTTTCCCAACACATCTGGTAGAAATCTACAAGTTTTTTCATAAAATCAGTAGGAAAGTGTTCTACCATGATATATGAAATTGGATCAATGCCTGTAGATACTGTTAATTTACCAACACCTTTAATAGCTTGAAGTAATTCATTTAATGTTAATGGGTGATTTATAGCAGAAGTATTAGTGGCTATGTCATTATCATCAGTACTGATTTCATTTTTATGTTCCTGTTCGTATAAGTATCTTCTTTCTTGCTCTGGTACAGGCAAAGAATCCGTCCTACTAGTTGCAGCGAACGTCTCAGCAAATAATTCAGCTTTATCTTTATTTGTCTTATATGTTTTATTATTTAGTAATAATGGTGGCTCAGGCAAAAAATAATTGTTTTTCATTTTTCTTATTTCTTTCCACAGCTTGGACGTGTCCGTTGGATTTTTTATATTTTCATGAACAAAATTATTAAAGTAATCCTTTTTTGCTTTTGCTACCTGCCTATTACACAAAATGTTTTTTTCTTTATAATCTTTATGCAGTGCCGCTGTTAACAATGGGTTATTTATGTTTCTATTTTTCATCCATTTTTTGAAAGCTTGTTGTTTACATTTAACTGCTTGTTTGCATTCTTCATTCCACCAAGGACTTGCTTTTACGTTTACTAATGATGTTTTGTATTTTTTAATTTTAGGAATTGATTTATCTGCAGCATCTAAAATTGTACTTCTTAACACAGTATATGACAGATCGATATCCATTTGCTGATTAGTATGAAAATTAAGATGCGATGCTGCTAAGCTTAAATTAGATTGAAATAATTCCCAATTTGCCTTTTTAATATTATAGCAAATGCTTTGATCTCGCTCAGTAAGTTCTGGTTCAACGAAACAATCAATTAAAATAGGTAAATGATCACTGCCCAAGGGATCATCATGTACTGCCCAAATACACGACAAAAGTATGTTAGAAGAAACGAGTGATAGATCTATCGCAGACCACTTATGATTTTCTCGATCGGGAATTCTTGTAAAAGAGCCATCATTTAATAAAGAAAGATCAGAATTTGTTATAATATCTGCTAGATACTCATTATTTCTAGTATTATCGCAACCGTTCACCCAAATGTTATGTTGAGCATTAAAATCTCCTAATACAATCCAATTATCACTAGAGTTTAAAGTAAGAATCCAGTCAGCATCCCCTTTAGAAACACCGTCAGGATAATAACAGTTTATAATATTAACATAACTATTTTTAACATTAATTTCAACGCAACATGTAAATATTCTATTATTAGGATTGGGTCCTGGTGATTGTTTAGTTTTGTAAGAAATTGACGTAGAAATATATAAAGCAACTTTAATTTTACTTTCAGTATGAGGATAACTTAATATGGGTGGATAAAAATAGCCATCAATTTTTGGTAGATCAGATTTCTTGCAGTTTAAAGATTGTAAAGCCAAAACATAAAATGAACGTGTATTAAGAAAATCTTGTAACAAATCAATATGTATTTTACTCCTGCAATTCCATTGCAGAATTTTCAAATTGTTATCCTGACTATCCCTAGACTGCATTGCAAAATTGCAGAACAGAAGTTGTATTAATATTATATACAAGGAAGTTGTCTTTAACCTTTTCCCAGTAATCATTAGCATGATGAAATTATTTAAAGCCCAGAGTGGTAAGTGGAATAGACCAGTTGTTATTACAGTGTTTACTTGGTTCAATATTTGTAAAGAACATCAAATTAAACCATCTTGTAATTTCATCAATCAATAAATCAGGGTTATTGAGCTGCAGTGAGAAAGCTGCAAGGCGTAAAAACCTGGTGACAAAGGCAGAATATACACAGTTATCACTCCCTTCAATTTTATCATGTTGATTGTTTCTTATTTCTGAGTCAATTTCTTGTTGCATTTGTTCAAAGAGCTGACTATTTTGTTGTGTCTTTTCCGGGCGAGGGCTTTCCATGTCTTGCAATGTAGTTGCTGATGTAGATTTTGTTCGAGGTGAATTCTCTATGATTTCGTTCTTTGAATTTGGTAGTGTTGTTGAATTACTTTTTTGCGACAAATTGTGTGGAGAAACGTGAGCTCCTGACTTACCAGTCGATTTTGTTTCCAAAGACAAAACGGTATTTGATGTATCATCCTTTTGGACAACTTGAGATGCATTTTGCTTTGATTTATTTGGAGTGTTTTTCATTTGATTTGATTTCAGTGCTTGGCTGTACGTTTTTGGAAAAGATGGCTCTGATGGAATGATGAGGTCTTTAACCCAAAAGTCTTCAGGAAATCTCTTGTTAGCCTGAGCTAATGGTTTCTGTGAAATCTTTTGTCTTGTTTCTGTTAAAATTTGTGTATATGATGTTGAAGATTTTGATGCTTTTATTTTGTTGACCTCAATTCTAAGGAGCATCTCGGGGCATTTTGACCATGCCGCACTGTGAGCACCCCCACAGTTGATGCAAGCAAGGGGTTTGTTACACTCCGCTCGTGAGTGATGATCACCACATCTCGAGCAAACAACAAATCTTGATCTGCAGTGCTTCATGGTATGACCAAAGCGTTGACATTTTGTACATCTGAGAACAGGCCAGACAAATGGTTTTACAGACAAACTCACATCGCCAAGGGTAACCGTTTTGGGGAGGACAGTTGTCATGAAGGTGACCTTAACTGATGTTGATAATTCACCTTTTCTGTTTTTTAATCTTTCAGCCTCAACTGCTCCAACTTCTTTTAGCTCTGTGACAATTTTGTGCATGCAACTGTCATCACCCACGGGGATCGGAGTGATAACACCAAACAAGGTTGCTTTAGGAATAGCCCCCTTAATTGGCACACCACACAGTTGCTCAAGGTGTTCAACACGTTTTTGTTGCGATGAAGACACGCAAGAAACAAGCCAACGACTGCCACCTACGTTCTTCACCGCAACCGGTTTTCCAACTCCCATTTTCTCAAATGAGGAGGTGTACCATGGACCTAGGTTCCAAATTCGTTTGGAACCAGAGCCGTGGTCTGTAACGATGACAGGAAAATGTTGTCTACTGTCATCTCCACTAACAGAGGACAGATTCTCATCCCGAAAGGATAAACGCCTCCTCCCTCCCTGCCTCCTTGAATTATGGTAGCGGCCATCTACAAAATCCTCCTCCCCACTTCTTTCCCCTTCCAAACACTCACTTTCTCTCATTTTGTCTCGTCTCTCACTTCTCAATTGCCTCTCACTCTTCATGACTTTTATGTAGGTATTTATAAGTCAGAGATACCCACACACACATACACACACACACCAATACCCACACACAATCACACCTAAAGAAATACACAAATATGATAATCCTAATTAAAATAATTCTGCAGAGGCTATTATTTGTAGTCCTAAGAACCCAGGAAATAAATTAATTGTTTATATATCAGATGTGCAAATATGAATAGATCTATATTTCTTTTCATTAAAAAAAAAAACATATTCTGATATGAAGACTGATCTAATCGTCAGAATAAAATGTAATGAATAATTAGTCAATCAGTAGAAGAATAATACTTTTAAGTTAGCTGAGAAAAAAAAAAGTGCCATCATTTGCAGAAATGTCAAGTGCAAATATCAAATGTTTAAATTATTTGTAACATAATCTGCTAGTCACCCGCATCGAGTTGGCATAGACCAGGGAGTTGGTAAAATCGAGTATGATCTATGTCTTCTTCGGCAGAACATCAATTAATATATTCAGAATTAATAGTCACACAATCAGCTGATCACGCCATATATGTAAAAGTTCACTATAATAATAACTTCTTGCAACTTTGTTGACAAAGCAGCATCGATGATGTGCTACTAGTGAAGGACTGGTCGGAAGATTTTCATTAGATGATGTAACATTTCTGACAGTGACGCAAAAGTCTTAGAGCAAAGCTACCCCAACATGTTTAAAATAGGTAGATATTAAAACGATAGAGATTGTTTGATTAAAGTTTAGTAGTCACATAATCTGCTGGTTGCCCGTATCGAGTTTATGCGATTTATTCAGCTAAACATCAAATAATATAATCAAAATTAATAGTCACATCAACAGCTGGTCAATGGAAATATGTTGTAAACGGATGCTATAGTAATAACTTCTTGCGCCTGTGTTAAGAATATGGAGCTATTGAGGACGTGTTACTGAAGGAATGGTTGGAAGGTAGAAAATCACACAGTCTCACTTAGGTAACGTAACTGTTCTGGCTATGACGTAGAAGTCTTAGAACTCGCGACGCCCAACAGGTGAAACATATTTAGATCAATTTCTTGAATTATCGGAAGATCAAAGGAGGTCGAAAATCACACAGTCTCTCTCCCTCAGGTGACGTAACTTTTTAAACGATGACGATAAAAGGACCTCAGAACACAGTTTGTTGTTTGGAACTGTCTTCTTCACTGTCTGTAGCCGAAAATATATAAGCCTAATCAGAACGGTAAGCAAACGAGAATATCACTCCATAAAAGTCCCTACCCTACAGCGGTTAGTAAAAATGTTACAGACACAACAGCAATCATCAACAGTACAAATCACAGTCTTTGTTTTAGAACCCGGTCACGTGCCATTTCGATGTTTGCAATTCCTCGCTCACACAGTATATTCCAAAAAAGTATTTTCACCAGTTATATAGAAAGTTGCATGTCCACATAACAAGAAATCAACCCCCAAACTCAGAGAGTGAAAACATTATGTTAAAAGCACCGGATCAGGAACACAAACGCTGTAAAATCGACACTCAAACTTTGATCTGTAAAGCACCATTGGAAACAATGGCGACTTTCAACGTACCTAACTTCGTAGAAACTGTTCAGAAGAGATGTTGACTGGAAAACCTTCTATCTGATGGAAGTAACACGACAATAAAAGCACCATATCCAAATTTTGAAAACTGTCAATAGCAAAACTCCAAAATTTCACAGTAACATATCAAGAATAATAAAAAAGGTTTACTGAATAGAACCAGCCATTGTTGTCAACAAACCACAGGCACCGGAAGAATAATAATAATAATAATAATATATGTATTGTAATGCATCGTACTGTATTGTATTGTAGAGTAGTGTAGTGTAGTGTAGTGTAGTGTAGTGTAGTGTAGTGTAGTGTAGTGTAGTGTTCATTCCGTTCATTGTTAGCCATTCTTTGCTTTGATAGTTGGCCAATCTCATTCAATAAGGCGCTTGTGCGAATGGAGTGATGATTGTATACAGTGTGTTACGACAGACTGGTATCAAAGGCAGGAGCGTGCTGACCTTCAGTCAGTCTGACAGAATGGCTGGTCTATAGAACACTTTTTCTGTTCCCGATTGCCATCATCAATAGATGTTTTGTATAGTGAATTACAGGGTCAGTCGGTCAGTTAGGGTCAGCTGATACTTCAGTCACTACCATTTTGGACATTTAATTCATTCATTCATGCAGTTAACTAACGTGGTTATTATGAATGAATTGGGTTTGCGAGGGAATGAATTAGTATTTTATCTGATAAGACTAGATAAACGCCCACTTAGCTATTACGAATGTGCATGTACTGTAACAAGTAACAGTCTTAGTTTAGTTCATTGGTGTTATATAGCGCTTTTCCAGCTCAAGGGCTGCAATGGACGCTGGCCGATACAGGATCTAACGCAAGCCGCCCGCAGAGACGCCCACTTTCAGCCTGTGGGCGCATGGTCTGACACCCAGACAAATGAGCGCACTTCTGCGTCTGTTACCACGTCTATTTCTACGTGCTACTACTATTGCTGAGCTGGTTGTCTGGTTGTTGTTTGCTGTTGCTCCCACGCTGGTGTCGTATGGTGCCGGGCTTTGGTTCAAAGTTGTTCCGAACCCGTCGGGGAGGCTAAGACGTTGAGCGACCCTTGCCACCTGGGCGCTACAAGACCCCTACTACCCGGAGGCTGCCACTTGGGTTTTCCTACTCTGGATCATCCACACTCACAATTATACATACAACCTTACACGCACATAAACATGTATATTAAACAGTGAACATTTAAAACAGTGATTTCTTACAGACTGTGATAGATTGGAAACAGTGGGTTTCAGTCTGGAATTCAGTCGAGGAAAGGCAAAAGACTTGTGTGCTAGTTCTAGACGATTTAGTTAGGCTTCGTATTGAATAACGGAATTAGGCTGTTGTATACAGAGCTTGATATTAATTAAATACATTTCTCAAATCTCGGTGATTGTATACATAAGCCATGTGTTGTATTACTTCATCTTTATTTTCTTACTGTTATATCTTGATTGTGTCGGCATCTTGTGTCCAGTGTCTAAGGGGTTACGGATTAGCCAAGGGAGGTAATTGAATGTTAATTGTTGGGGTTGCGGGACCGGTTAAGGGGTGGGGGTAGGGTTAGCTTTCCCATATTCCTGTGTGTCTGTGCGTTGAATAAAAGAGTGTAATTGTTCATCTGGTATTTGTGTTAGTGTGTTAATTGAGTTAGAATCCTATCACTCGCTGTTTGAGCTGAAGTCGTTGAGCCCATTCGGGTGACGTGACAACTGGACAAGGGGCCTTGTCATACAGGCTTTTGATAATTTCAATAATGTTATGGCTGATGTTGTACACTCTCATGGTTCCCCACATAGCTGCATGCCAGACTCGGTAAAACGCTTTTTTAAAGTCTACAAACACATGATATAGATGTTGTTGGTGCTGTAGGTATTTTTCGCAAATTATTATGAGGTTGAAAATCTGCTCAGTTGTACTTCGCCCTGCCCTGTCCTACTTGTTTTTCAGCTAAAATTGGGTCAGTAGTCTACATAAATATATATATATATATATATAGACGCCATCGGACATTTAATGCATTGATTAATATGGAGCGGTGACCATTTGTGGAGTTAAAACAGCAGGTTAGTCTCAGCTACGCAATGTAAATCTAAAATAATATTGTCATTGCTCCCACTTCGTCAAGGAATTTCACTTGCTCTGTCGGCCCTTCCGGCACCTCCCCCCTCCCTACTCCGCAGACTCATCCACCCTCACCCTCTCTGCAGGTAGCACAGGTGACAAGTTAATTCCGCTGTCAGACAGCCTGTTCTGGAAGATTGGGCCTTGAGTTATGGCCGGTGTAAGGTGAGTTATGGAGACGGGTGCTGAGTTATGGCGATCTGGGGGAAGTGAGTTATGCGGCGTTAGGGGTGTTATGGCGAGTCGTTGGGGTGGAACCAGGAGAGTGACGGCATATAAGGCACTACCACTGCCGCTGCATGGGGTGCCGAATAATGAATCAACAATTACCTCCAACTCCGGTAGCCTAACCTAATACCTTGACCAGGTGTGTTGAGAAGTGTATTCCTTGTCAGAACGAGCCATAAAACATGTAGTGTGTAGGCTTTTTTTACACCTGTAGTTTGATTTAGACTCCTACACCAGTCCTCTCTGGGATGAAGTTTAGGCGAAAATTTGAGAAATGTCATACAAATTTGGCTGTTATTTTTCCCTTTCTTCCGGAGGTTATCTTATCCCAGCCTGCAATATCGCCAATGGTGGGTGTAGACGTTACAATGTTCATTCTGTAGTTTGTACAAGCAGAATCCTTCCGCTAAATGATTTCATGAGCAAGGCAAAAGGCTGACAGCCTATGACGCCATTAATATAGAACTAAATTAAAATAATCGTATAAGGGACAAACTGGACCCCACTGACCACCCCCATAAAAAAATCTTGTATTTTGGCCATCCACTGCTTTTCGATATTAAGTGTTTTGGTAATCATCATGCCGTGTTTGCTAGAATACCTGCAGATCGTGCATACATGTAGGTTAAATAAAAAGAAGACAAAACATGGATTGTCCTTACAGAGTGCTTTTACTTATTTCACAGATCTGCTTAAGGCGCTGGCAAGACATATTGATGATTTGACGGAAATAGGCGTTACGGCTATGGTCATATAACTAATGTTAAAGTTTGGGAGAAAATGACCGTCGACTCCATTTTAAAATAATATGATTATACAACATCGACCTGGTCTTCGAACAAAAAGAACGATTGCATTCAGGACGATGATAATCTGTTTTTTCCCCCAGTTATTTTCAACTCAGTAATTGGGATTTTTTTTCTTCCGGATTGATTCGCAGAGCATTTGTTATTATTATTATCATTATTATTATTATTATTATTATTATTATTATTATTATTATTATTATTATTATTATTATTATTATTATTATTATTCTTGCCATTATTACTGGCCATTATTTTTAACCGTTCTTCATGCACTACCTCTTTCTTCTTCTTTTTTTCGTCTCCTCTTCATCCTCCTCCAGCTTTTTTCTTTCTTCTTCTTCCTCCTCCTGCACTTCCTTATTCCGTCTTTCTTTTCGCTGCATCCTCTTCTACTATAGCTACGACAGCTCCATCTCCAGGCTTCCTCCCTTTTGCAGTAAAATCGCCCTCCCCCCCCCCCCCCCCCCTGCCAGGTCCAGCCTCATCTGCCTAGCGTGGGGTCCAGCAGAGCAGGGGAGTAGCGAACGAGGCTCGGAATTGGAAGCACGGAGCGCCGACGAGGACTGATGGCGATCAAGTCGTAACGCAATGGGGGGTCAGCTGATGGCGTCCTCCAGCTCCCCGGCGTCGCGAAGAAAGGCCGCCATTGGGCCGGGCATAGTACGTTTATTAGGGATGTTTCCCAACGATTGCTCATCAATAGCTAGCGAGGATTACGGGAGGAGAGAAGAAGAACATGAGAAGGACTTTGGTGGGTGAAAAGAGAGCGTGCGGGTTTCAAGGTGGAGAAGGAGGAAGAGGGGGGTTGGGGGGGTGGCGCATGTTGAGTTCTCCTTCTTGAAGAAGGACGAAGTGACACCCAGGTTTCCTTTGGAAAGATCGACGTGGTTGTTTTTTGTTTTTGTTTTTTTTAAATTTTAAGCGCTCCGGTCCTTTGAAAGCCCGCACTCGTGTTTTTTAGCGCCCTGCATAACGACATTTTAATGAGCTGTGGCCTACGACTAAATGATAATGCCCTTCTTCTTTAGTCATCTCGCTACATGCCCATGCTGGGGTCTGTGAACCGTGCCCTACGATTAGATACAAAATGAATGGAAGAAGATAGGCGAGGTTGTGGGGACAGGATGAGGGTTGAGAGCAGCATTTTGTAGAAATGAGGGGTGTTCAGAGTCGGATGTATATGCGTGGCATTGTCATAATCCACGATATATACGTTACGAACTAATGTCCGTTTATATCATCAGTCCACAAGTTTTACTTGGAATTTTTTTTTAATAAATCGAAAGTTGGTAGCTATATTAACAATTTTGTTGGTTGTTTGACTTTGCGAAAAGAAATACGCAACTTTAATATGTTTGATAATATTTGCACAACGAAATTTACCATACAAGCAGTCACTTTATTACAAATATTTTCTTACTGCTCTATCTATTTATTTTCAGCTTTGGTTTTATAGTGGTTTCTGGAAGCTGTCTGCTGTCCTTCGACTTTTCCTCTTTCTTGGGGTTTTATACGTCTCTGCTACTGCTAACCACTAATTTCGTTTATAAAGCTTCTGGAAATTACACGTCTAATTCTACCGCAAACCTTTGAATGTTATTATATTTTTGGGGAAGTTCTACACTTTGTTGGGGCTAGATATACTTCGATTAAGTTTAGGTTTTCTCCAAATTTTATATTCTCTTGCAACGTCCGAGACCTTACTTCTTTTATCTCACTAAATTCATTTCCAGGATTATGGCTGCTACAGTTTTTATGTTGACTTTCTAATTGCTGGAAATTCCGTTTACTTTCAGTGATGCTGGTCTGGTCTGGCATTTAATGGAGTTGACCATACTGTTGTTGTTCTTCTTGTTTCTTGTTCTTGTTTTTCTTATTGATATTGTTGATATTGTTGTTGTTGTTGTTGTTGTTTTTGATCTTCTTCTTCTTCTTCTTCTTCTCCTCCTCCTCCTCCTTCCTTTCTTCCTTCCTTTCATTTCCTTTCCTTTCATTTTTATTCCTTCTTTCTTTCTTTTCCGTTTTCTTTATTTTTTTTTCTTTCTGTCTTTCTTGGTTTATTTGCTACATTTACTAGTGTTTTTTTTCTACAGTACAAGATAGTTTATGTTCTCGCCAAGCAGTACTAAATGTCAGCGACAATGCTTACAGAGATTTTGTGGTCGAAATTAATGAGGGTTACGATCTAGCGTTCTCTGGACGAAAACGTATTCTGCGGGAATACGAGGCTAACTATTTGTGTTGGGTTGTTTTATAACATAAATATGGATACACCGGTAAAGATAATCTAATCGCTTTTAAATGCACAGCGCGTGTTCTAGCTTCAAGAGCCACTCCAAAGCGCCGAACGAAAAAAAAAAGTATTAAACCCAAATAGCCACGATACCCACTTCCGGCAAGCTGGGCACCCGCCTAACACCTTGGACCACCAAGTGGTGATTCGTTTCCTTATTTTGAGCCTTGTGCAGAACAGTCGGAAGGAATCACAACCAGCCAAATGTCGGTCTGCCGGTCCGTCGGTCCGTTGAAGCCATAGCTCAAGAACCACTAAACGGATTTTGACCAAACTTCATGGAAACATTACCTAGGTTAGTAGCCTACCTCCCATCCCATCATATCTGCTCTACCTCAAAGGTCAAAGTCACTGGAACAATTTTTGTTGCTAAACACGTTTTGCTCGATATCTCCAAACCGGCTAAAGCGATTTTGTTGCATGTTGGTATACAAGTACTGCAAATCATGGGCCATCCTTTGATAGGTGTCCTGTGGTCGGTCTATAGTTCAGTCGATCGGTTCGTCGCTCAGAATGTAACTCTTTTTTTTCAAAACACACTTTTTTGCCTTATCGCATGAATCATTGAACCAAAAATTCATCATTATTGATGTGTGTATACTTCACGGAAAGTGTCTAGTGCACTTTGCCGTGTTTACTCTCTTGAAGTGAAGCCGGAAAGACATCATCACGAGATCGTGGTCACTTCCGATGTCTGCTCCTGCGTTTTGCGGATGACATTGATGGATTGGCTGGAGAGGAACAAGAACTTGAACAGCTGATACAGAGGCTTGACACCACCTCCAGAGCCTATGGAATGGAGATAAGTGCAGATAAGACCAAAATGATGACCAACAACACCAATGGCATCAACACGGACATTGTGACGTGGGGTTTTATTGTTGCTGGGCTCTGCACAATTGAATGCTATAACCCTCTCGTCTATTCTATGGGGATCGCTAGTGAATCACCCTGTGAATTACTTTAATACATTTATTTGTTTAGCTCGGTCTGTGTTTAGGTTGGGGTACAGAGATAGATAGAAAAATGGTAAAAGATCACTGTCACACTAGCTTTCACACGGCTATGAATCATATGTAGTTCAGCCACTTGATAACAGTAAAAAGCATACATTTATTTCCTCTACTCTATACACGATCTTCGATGTACGAAACTAACTTAAAAGTTCAAATGTCAAGGTGAACGGTTCGCTCGCTGATAGGTCTAGGCAGCTACTTTCTCTTCATCGGGCACTGGCTGCTTTCTGCCTTAAGGGTCAGCGTTTTTGAAGAGTGGACTACTGTGGTCCTGTTTATACAGAGTTTTAGTGCACTTAGCGAAGATGCACTTAACTTCGTTGTTGAAGCGCTGCGTTGAGGTCGCTTCCGGGACAATCTGTGTTGTCGGGGCTTGTGTTCGACAGGTGGGCTATCTGCGCACAATGCTGTAGATGCCTCGGCAGCCAACTCTAAGCGTCGATTATGTTCTGTCCTTGGCTGAGTTGGGCTCACGATATACCGCCTGCTCGTCTGTAACATATGAGACGAAATTCTGCACAACCCTGTATAATAGGTATGTGCAGAGCATCTCACTGAAGGCCAAAGTAGCCCTCAGTGATAGCTCCACATCTCTATACATAAGCGACGAACATTCTGCTAAGTCCGTGATCCACTGGAATCTCCACTCTAAGTTCCTATACATATATAAATATAAATCGTGGCTAACTATACACATAAAGAAATAATAATATTATTAACATTCTCTGGTACAGCCACTGGTCTGCAGGCATATATATAGGTTAAACAACAGTGGGTCCGACCGGTCGACAACATGGCGGCACAGCCAGTCGTGTTTCACCATGTGGTCATGCAACGTTGGACTAACAATTCAATTCTATGCATAGCAAAGTTCACAGACATAATTCAACAATAATATAAATACATCACGATGAAACAGAAGTATGTTCATTTACCTGTTTGACAATGTCAGGCTGTGGCTACTTGATTGAATTCGAATATTCAACAAGTACTGCTTCCCTGGTCTATCAGTGGAGAGATTTCTGCTAGGAAGTAGCTGTGTACTGCCCTACGCTTTCAACACAAATGACCCTCTACCTAGCCTTGGCCTACCCAGTTAGAACTGGTTCTACCTAACGGTGCTGTGATCTGATAGGCTGAAGAAATCTGAGAGGCTGTAAAATTCGAAGCCCTCCACCGTCAGCTGCGATGATGCCACTAACTATGCGGGCGTCAGGCTACAACTGTTATGCATGATCACTTCTGTCGTCTTCTAGAGACTAACAGTAACCTTCTAAGTCTAACTGACTAAACAAGCAAAAGCTCAAATGCAGTGGAAACGGGGCTCCCATGACAGACATCAAAGTCCAAGACCAATCCCTCAACACAGTGCATAGCTTCAAATATTTAGGAGCCATTGTATCAGACAATGGGTCCCGACAGGAAGTCCTCTCCAGGATCGCACAAACAACTGCTGCCCTGGCGAGGTTCAAGCCAATTTGAAAAGACAGAACCATCAGTCTACGCTCCCTTATCATCTAAATCTTCCTATATGCTTGCAAAACATGGACCCTCACAGCAGATCTCCAACGAAGAATACAAAGCATGTAGATGAGGTGCTACAGAAGACTTCTGGGCATTTCCTATACCAAGCACATCCCCAACGACGAAGTCCGACAGACCATCACACAAGCCATTGGACAACACGATGGCCTGCTCATAGTGGTGAAAAAACGGAAACTCCGATGGTATGGCCACGTCACCAGATCATCAGGTCTTGCAGTGACCATCCTGCAAGGCACAGTGCAAGGAGGTAGTAGAAGAGGGAGACCGAAAAGGAGGTGGGAGTACAACATTCGAGAATGGACTGGTTTGACACTGAGCGAAACAATCAGGGTTGCTGAGGACAGGGAAAGATGGAGTACGCTGGTTAAACGATCATCTGTGGTGCCCATACGACCTCCGAGTTACGGGATAGGATAGGATAGGATAGGTATACTTTACGCACTGCTAAGCATGCTATTTCATTCGCATTTGTACTTTTTTTGTAAGGTCAAGTTAATTGAGCTTCACCTTTTTCTAAAGGGGACTTGCACTCTTTCTAAAAATTGGCTGAACCGATTTTGACAATTCTATTTGCTTGCAAATACTTTATCCTATCCTATCATATCCTATCCTATCCTATCCTATCCCGTAACTCGGAGGTCGTTGGGGCACCACAGATGATCGTTTAACCAGCATACTCCATCTTTCTCTGTCCTCAGCAACCCTGATGGCTTCGCTCAATGTCAAGCCAGTCCATTCTCAAATGTTGTCCTCCCACCTCTTTTTCGGTCTCTCTCTTCTTCTACCTCATTGCTCTGTGCCTTGCTGGATGGTTTTTGCAAGGCCTGATGATCTGGTGACGTGGCCATACCATCGGAGTTTTCGTTTGTTCACCATTGTGAGCATGTTATCGTGTTGTCCAATGGCTTGTGTGATGGTCTGTCGGACTTCGTCGTTGGTGATGTGCTGGGTATAGGAAATACCCAGAAGTCTTCTGTAGCACCTCATCTCCATGCTTTGTATTCTTCGTTGTAGATCTGCTGTGAAGGCCTATCATTCTACGTGGTGTTTTTTTTGCTTTGTTATAATGAAGCGGAGTGACAGCACCGCTAAGACAATTAACATTTTTCAAATGTTTATTTTTCGGCTGTGTGTTTGAGTGTTTGGAAATACATTGGAAAGGCTTCCATTTTACTTACTGTTATGCCGCCGACACTGGAGAAGTGGAGCGGCGTTTACAAAAATATCAAGGAAAGTCGCGCCGGATTCCATTTATTTTAAATAAATAAATAAAACAAAATAAAAGTCCTCTCCGGCGTGAAATAGTCTACCTTTTGCTACATGCGGGAAGAAAACCTGGATCATTCTCGTCGTGCCATGCGCGCAAGTTATTTTGTGACGTTGATCATGTGGGTCAAAATGGTACAAAGCATGAGGCATTAATTTTTTTCCACGTTATGTGAGCAGCAAGTATATGCACAGCTGCTGGTTAGACCTGTGTAGAGCATCAGAAAATTCTCTCTCTCTCTCTCTCTCTCTCTCTCTCTCTCTCTCTCTCTCTCTCTCTCTCTCTCTCTCTCTCTCTCTCGCTCTCTTCCATTACGTCCACATCTCTCCCTCACAGCAGGACTTCTTCTGCGATCGTTGCTGGTCGTAAGACAATTGTCTTTTTACCGGAATGCACGCTGTGCAAACCCGCAGAGCTGTAGCGGAACCCTAAATGTGGGTCCCCGTTGTCTCCACGGGTAGTTAAAAACGAGCTTCGTTAAATTGAATACTCACTTATTTTCCCTCCCGACTGCTTCTTCGCTCCTTGCCTCCTCCCGTACCGTTCCACTTTTCTGTATCTTTGGGTGTGTTCTTTGTTACAAATGAATCGGAAAACGAGACAGATGAAGACTTAAAGTCTGTAGGTAATTATAGTTAACGGCTGTGCTAGTAGTTACTTCTGCTGACAGACATCTGCTTTTTATTGTTTCAATTTCAGTTCATTGGCAAAAGAGAACAGTTAAGATAAAACAAAGCATCCAAGGTAATGTTATTCGTATATCGTGAGGGTAGTAGAGTAGTAAAATCGTTTCGTTTTGTCGGCTCTCCTTTCATAGGTAAGAAACGGGTCTTCTAGGTCTGCCCGGCTGAAATACTAAATGATATAATTCTTCCATATTGTCTTCACTCTGTGTCAGCGGGTATCTGTCCTTCTTACTCTGGCTGTCTCTGTCTGCTCTCTTCTCACTACATCGCTTCCTCCATCTTATCTCTGCCTTTCACTCGCTTTAACTTCCTGAAGTCCCCCTACCCTACCCCCAAATCCCTTCCTGTCTGTCTGTCTGCCTGTCCTTCCCATTCTCTCTCTCCTTCTTGTTGTTGTTGTTGCTGCTGCTCTCTTCTTCTTCTTCCTTCTTCTTCTTCTTTTTCTTCTTCTTTTCTTCCTCTTCTCTCTCTCTCTCTCTGCCCACCCTCTCTTCACACTCCATCCTCCCTCCGACCACCTTCACTTTTACGTTTCCTTCATTTTAATTTCCTTTAATATAAAAAAATTAAAAAAAAGAAATTTCGTCTGTGCCTTACCGGCGACCTTCAGGGGAAGATTAAAACACAAAATGCAATATTCGTCCCCTGAGTGAGTTTTAAGTCCTCCTGCACGGTTGAGTGGGATTGCTACGGGTTGCCGCGTACAGTAATTCACAATGTAATGCCGTCCAATCGCGCGCAAGAAAGAAGCCATAATGACCTTTTAACCTGCGTCTTTTTGCATGGCTGATTGCTGTTAAATTTAGAACTCAATTACTTTTTCTAACTAGACTTTTTTCTACTTTTTTCTTCACTTTGGGTGTATGTGTGTGTGCGCGCGTGGTGTGTGTGTGTGGGTGTGTGTGTGTGGGTGTGTGTGTGTGATTGTGTATCCAAGAGCAAATAAAATAGCGTCTCATAGATATATTTTAAATTCTGTCATTAATAGTTTTTAAAGTATAATTAATATTTACACCAACATACTGGAATTTTCTGTTCCTCGAGTTCTTTGCTCAGACGTATTTTTCCTTCACATTTATTTGTTGAGAGAAAAAATCATATAATCTGATTTTTTTGTTTGTTTATTTATTTATTTATCTATTTTTTATTTATTTACTTTTGCGTTTATTTTATTTTGTATTGTTTAAATTTGATTATTCTCAACCACACAAACAACATTTTAGAAAGATAGATATATATAAAGAAACAACGAACAATGAAGCAAGGCCAGAGAGACAGGGACAGAAGACGAACAGACTTGTACATGCGTACAATGACTCGCGTGCAACATGTTTATTAAACAGGCGAGAGGCCGATTCTATTTTGAGAAAATTATCATTAATCTTACCCTTTTACTGCGAACGACCGAACGGACGATATGTGCTTTCTAATAGAAGACTATTCTAACGGGATATTTGCCAATATAGTACTATTTAATTGGCAATAGTGCGTTATTGTTTAAGTTAAATGAATCTTTTTTTTTAAATTATGTCGTGAAAGATTGTGCATTTCAATCGTTGAATGGATTTTCAATTAATGTCATTCAACTCCTTCTATTGCAATTTCTTCTTCTTCTTCTTCTTCTTCTTCTTCTTCTTCTTCTTCTTCTTCTTCTTCTTCTTCTTCTTCTTCTTCTTCTTCTTCTTCTTCTTCTTCTTCTTCTTTTTCTTCTTCTTCTTCTTCTTCTTCTTTTTCTTCTTCTTCTGCTTCTTCTTCTTCGTCTTCTTTGTTTAAAAATAATGTATTATTACTATAGCAAATGGCACACAAAAGCAAAACTGAAATAAGTGCTACCCTTTGAAAGATTATAACAATGGAATGTCTCTGGCAAACAGGAACAAGTAAAAAGTAAGAAAAAAAGTATATTTATTAATGTATTCAAAAATGTTTCTCTTCTTCTTCTTCTTCTTCTTCTTCTTCTTCTTCTTCTTCTTCTTGATGTTGATGATTACGACGACGATGATGATGATGTTGACGCTGATGATGACTACGACGACGACGATGATGATGTTGATGATAATGGTGATAATGATGATGATGATGATGATGATGATGATGATGATGATGATGATGATGATGATGATGATGATGATGATGATGATGAAAAAAAGGATGGAAAGGAAGGAAATGGAATTCTTTCTAGAATGAAATCAGGCAATTAGCATTTAAGTTCACAAAGGAAGAAATATCTTGCGCTCGTTGTTGCCCAATCAGAACGCTGAACCTGCACTTGATATGTGTTTTTGGTTTTCCTTATTATGCATCATGCCAGTAAAATAGTTTTTCTCTCTTTGAATTTACAATGCAAAGTTTAATATTCCTCTAGCGCAATTGCAAACTGTCTAATATTTTGAAAAGGCCTTCATTTAATGGGAAAGAACCACACATAGTTTTGCTTCCTTTTATAATCCAATTGTACCAAAGTTTAAGAAATGGCATAATTATTCTTCAATTAGTCTTTAAAAAATTACTTATTGTGTAATTATTTGTCATATCTAACAGAGGGCCTAGCTGGTATAGTAATACTGTAATAATGCAGCTCTCTTTGCAATACAGTACAGGCACATACACATTTTATAAAGTTTGCCAGCATTACCAAGATTTTCCCTACTCGTTTGAATGGCAAAAGGAGAAGATTGAATACGGGAGAAGAAGACGGATGAATCGGGGAAGAGACGAATGCTGTTAAATCAGATTCCAGACACGTGCACGGAGCTTCATGCATGAGCGCTACCGTGGTCCAAGTTCCAGACTTTGATGTCGGTGATAACAGAGATTATTGATATCATTGGGTTGTTGGGTTTTGTCGGTGGACAAAAATCAATGATTGGGTCTATCGAATAATAAGACCCAACATGCTGTATTTTGATGACGATGACAGCTACCATAAAAACCAAACACAGCAATAATAATAATGATGAAAATAATTAGGATGATGATGGTGATGATGATGATGATAAGAAGAAGAAGAAGAAGAAGAAGAAGAAGAAGAAGAAGAAGAAGAAGAAGAAGAAGAAGAATGAAGAAGAAGGAGAAGAAGACAAGAAAATAATACCTGGCAACGGCGCAGTCTGCTTATTTTTAAGTTTTATTTATTTATTATTTTTTAAATCATTTTTATTTCTTTATCTATCTATCGCTCTTTTATTGCGCTTTTCCACCTCGAGAGCTGCTTAATTTATACTTTAGTCCCTTCTCTTGCGCATTTCTTCAAGACCAGGACATTTTGTCTTTAACTAGGATCTCCCGCTCTTTTAAAATCGAACGCCGTTTTGTGTTAGGTAGAGATAATACTATAAAGGAAGGGTGAAGAAAGAAAAGCGAAAAGGAGAGTTAGTGAGAGATTGGGAAAAGAAAGAAAGAAAGAAAGAAAGAAAGAAAGAAAGAAAGAAAGAAAGAAAGAGAGAGAAAGAGAGAGAGAGAGAGAGAGAGAGAGAGAGAGAGAGAGAGAGAGAGAGAGAGAGAGAGAGAGAAACTCGGACATTTTATTCACAACAAGGATACAGATGTTTGGCGCGAATCCAATCTTACAGTCGTTCCTCGTATCATTCACACTCACATTCTGCAATATTTAGTCATTCAGCCCAACGACAAAACAAATAACTATAAGAACTATTATGCAACATACAAGGAGAGATATACGACATCCAATACTGGTGTTGCAATTACACAATACATAACAAACCCAGTATATATCAACGAAGCGGGTGGTCCAATTACACATACATTTTAAACGCATCAATTGTAGATCAAAATAATCAAGTAGAACATTGGAAAACGGTTGATAAAAGACATCAGCAGTTGCGTCATATGAAGGTAATGTTGCCTTAATGTACGTTTGAATGAAAGAGAGAGAGAGGGAGAGAGAGAGAGAGAGAGAGAGAGAGAGAGAGAGAGAGAGAGAGAGAGAATTTTAAAACTTAGAAGCGTTTTAAAATTTAAAAATTTAAGTAGGATTAAGATTTTAGACTAGTTAGAAAGTCTAATCTTTAAATGGGGAAATGAAGAGAGAGAGAGAGAGAGAGAGAGAGAGAGAGAGAGAGAGAGAGAGAGAGAGAGAGAGACAGAGAGAGACAGACAGACAGACAGACAGACAGACAGAGACAGACAGAGATAGACAGAGACAGAGACAGGTAAATGGAGACATAGTAATAGAGGAGGAATGGGGGCGAGGAGATAGAGGGGTAGGGATGGGGGTGGAGGGAGGGATGAAGTGAAATTAGCTTAAAAGGAACGCAGGAAGAAATGCGTTTTAATGTTAAAGACGACGAGACATGGCGGCTTTTTTTTAACAGCCTGCTCTCTGGGCTCCGAGAATGAAGGAGAGGTGGGGTTGGGGGGGGGGGGAGGCGAGATATGAATTCTGTGTTCTATTAACGCGAGCTCCGGCAAACAAGAAAAAGAAGAAGCAGGTAGAAAACATCATCAACGACACACAATGGCTCCCCGACCGTGCGCCGTCTTCCCTGGCACAATAGCGCCGCGGCCATCCCTGGAGACGTACGAAATGAAGGTTACGGCGATGCCAACTCTGTCTGGCTCCGTCTGTACGTGTTTCCGTTTTGTATATGTCATTCAATACGTCGCTCTTTCACATCTGCCATTGCATCTTTGTGACACAATAGGTTCCAGGACAAGCAATCGTCGCAGCCAATCTCGAGACGTAACTGAAGGCTACAGCGGTTACAGCTCTGTATGAAGTCATTTGTATTTGAATCTGTTTTGTATGTTTCGCTGTGAGTCTAAGTTTCACCTCTATCACTAAGTCTGTATACACGTCTTTGTGTCGTCAAGTTTTTAATGTTACAGATTTCTCTGCGGCCATCCCTAGGGTCGTCAATGAAGGTTATGCACCAGGTCGCAGCTCTGTGCGTTGTGCGTATATATGTGTCTGTTTGTATGCGTCATGCGTTGTGCGTATATATGTGTCTGTTTGTATGCGTCACTTGTATTTTCTTGTTTTTGTCGTTGTTGTTGTTGCTGTGGTTGTTGAGCTTCTTCTTCTTCTTCTTCTTCTTCTTCTTCTTCTTCTTCTTCTTCTTCTTCTTCTTCTTCTTCTTCTTCTTTCTTAATATAGAGATTTCGTTCAGACAATATGATAGCGAAAAACAGCGCTTGACAACTAACACACTACTACAACAATTGCCTCTGCCCTATATACCATGTAAATTTCGTTTTCTCTCTCCTATCTTATTCTTCTTCTTCTTCTTATTATTATTATTATTATTATTATTATTATTATTATTATTATTATTATTATTGTTATTATTATTATTATTATTATTATTATTATTATTATTATTATTATTATTATTATTATTATTATTATTATTGTTATGGATGCTATCGCGTCTTTTTCCTAAATCATACTCAAAGCTCGGCGATCTGCAGCCAACCTACGCGCTTACATGATACAGACACTTTTTAGTTTCCCTTAAGTGTGAAACATTTGTATGGTGTCACATGTGTATTTAGTTGTAAGCTTAACTTGTTCAACATCGACAACAGACAACAGAGTCAGGAAGCTAATTGAACAGAATATTCAAAGAAGGTGAGGTGTGTGGGTGTGTGTGTGGGTGTGTGTGGGTTGTGTGTGTGTGTGTGTGTGTGAGGGATGGAGTTAAGTGATGATGGGTCAATATGGAGGTGGAGAAGATTGGGCGGGGGAGGGAGAAGGAGGAGGGAATGGGTTTACAACTTACTCGACCTAATAATTAGGGCGTGGGTTGAATTCATTTGAGATCAATCTATTTGACGAGTTTGGAATAAACACACTCACGCAGGTGTGTTCACTTTATTGAGTAAACAACAGAACGCAGTCCTTAATTAATTCTTTATGTTTGGGTCTGTGTATGTGTTTTTTCTGATATATGCGTAGGTACGTTTATGTGCGGGTGTGTATGTGTGCGTGTGTGTGTGTGTATGAGTGAGTGCATAGGTGCGTCTGATAATGTGTGCTTGTACCCTCGTATGCGTGAGTGTAGTTGGGACAATGTCGCTTGTTTCTGTATAAAATATATTTTACCCACACGTTAGAGTCTGGTAGGATTGGTTTTTTTTTTTTAAGTTTGATGAACATCGAAGTGCAAGACAGATGTTTGTCTCGCTATCCTTCGAGCTGGAAGAGATTGTGTCGCCCTGGAGGACCACATACATAAGGTAAAGGGACTTCCAGAGTATTCGTTCCGCGCTTGACAGGCAAGAGCTGTAAGAGTGCCAGGCCTTCTGCCTGCAAATGCCAGAGGCAGTGTTCACGTCAAATATTTACCTGCTGGGCAGTCCAATTTTGAAATAAAATTAATAATCACCCGTGTTGACATTGGCCGAATGGAAACACGGTTAGAGCCCACAAAACGAGGCAGAGAGAGAGAGAGAGAGAGAGAGAGAGAGAGAGAGAGAGAGAGAGAGAGAGAGAGAGAGAGAGAGAGAGAGATGGAGAGAGAGATGGGGGAGAGAGAGATGGGGAGAGAGAGATGGGGGAGAGAAATGGGAAAGAGAGATGGGAGAGAGATGGGAGAGAGAAATGGGAAAGAGAGATGGGAAAGAGATGGGGAGAGAGATGGGAGAGAGAGATGTGAGAGAGATGGGAAAGAGATGGGAGAGAGAGGTGTGAGAGAGATGGGAGAGAGAGATGGGAGAGAGATGGGAGAGAGAGGTGAGAGAGAGAGGTGAGAGAGAGGTGAGAGAGAGATGGGAGAGAGATGTGAAAGAGAGAGATGTGAGAGAGATGGGAGAGAGATGGGAGAGAGATGGGAGAGAGAGATGGGAGAGAGAGATGGGGGAGAGAGATGGGAAAGAGATGTGAGAGAGAGATGGGAGAGAGAGATGGGAGAGAGAGATGGGAGAAAAATGAGATAGGGAGGGAGAGAGATGCATGCAAATTCTCTCTTTCATTCTGGAACCGCACTTCATTCTTGCCCGAATTGGGGAGATGACTTTCTGCGCAAGTATCTGACGTGTAACGTGTGCGTTGTGTGTGTGTGTGTGTGTGTGTGTTGGAGAAGGGTAGTACGGTTGATATGTGTGTTGAATTATAGAGCACTGTGTGCAAGAGGAAATGAGGTTTTGCATGTGAACGGTAAATTTAAATGAGCACGGCCATTTAGCATGGAAATGTGACAATATCTGGAGGGAAGAACGGCTAAACGGGGACGGGAGGAACGACGAAAAAGAACAAGATTTAAAGTCCTATAGCAGGAGCGTGAATGGAAAGGACGAATGGAATGGTCAAGCTCTGGATGGAGCATTTGGGAAAGTGCACTCTGCGTAGCTGAGACATGCCGAGGATTACGTTCACGTCTCACTACTAGTGAGAGGTACTCGGCGAGTCTCATTTACACTGTGTGCATTTGGAAGAGCGGGAACTGAAAGCATTTACGACTCCACCACCTCTCCTCCAACCTTACCTCTACCTTCTTTCTGCCTTTCTCTGTTTAATGCTTTATTATATAAACATGATTATTGGAACAGTAGTACTATTACAGAGCCACTTTTGCATCATAATCAGAATCTAGTGGTATCCGTATTCGCAGCAACAATGCAAATGTGTACTGAAACAAACGAAAATATGTTCTTTCCTTCTATCCTATCCTATCCTATCCTATCCTATCTTATCCTATCCTATCCTATCTCGGAATTCGAAAGTCGTTGGGACATCACATATGATCGTTTAACCAGCGTACTCCATCTTTCTCTGTTCTCAGCAACCCTCATGGCTTCGCTCAGTGTCGAGCCAGTCCATTCTTCGAATGTTGTACTCCCACCTCTTTTTCTGTCTCCCTCTTCTTCTGCCTCCTTGCACCGTGCAAGATGGTCTTTGCAAGGCCTGATGCTCTGGTGACGTGGACATAACATCGGAGTTTCTTTTTCATCATCACTGTGAGCATGTCATCGTTTTGTCAAATGGCGTGTGTGATAGTCTGTCGGACTTCGCCGTTGGTGATGTGCTGGGTATAGGAAATGCCCAGAAGTCTTCTGTAGCACTTCATCTCCATGCTTTGTGTTCTGTACACTGCAACAAATGAAAATGAGTTTAGTTAACTGCAAAAATGCAAATCGTGTCAGGGTACAGTCGTTCCACAAGCTAACTCACAAAACGTAAAATCAAGAAACACAATTGATATATTTCTTAAAATTATTCATTTATTTATTTACTTCTTTATCTCTTTTCCATCGAAATGATATGTAAGTCTCGCACGAATAAAAATACAACACAGATACAATAAGACTGTAAATATAACAACACTTTAAAAGGCATTCAATGCCTCAATGTCGCGGTTCTAATTTTTGACAGACGGAATCCAAGGACTCCCAAATACACCGGGAATACACCGAAAGCATCTGATGAATAAACTGACACAATGGTAATTATAATCGCAGTAACACAACATAAACAGAGATAGCCATGCCTTCGCAAAAGAAATAAAATTTACACACAGGAAAAGCATCTGTGGCAGCAGTTAGAGTAGAATAAAAATATCAAATTTCTGCCAAGGGGATACTGACCAAACTTTCAGCTTTCGTCGCATGAATGATCGATTGACTGATTAAATACATACTTTGCCTACCGATTCACTGGGTGCTGATACAACAGTTGCTTGTCTTGACCGACCGTTGTCTATATCTAGTGTGATTAACTTTTGCTTGGGTGTAATACATTTCATTTAAAATTATTTTCCCGATTACCGTTACCGGTATTGTAATGCTAATATCTTGGGTTCAAAACATTTAATATGTTTCTGATTGCAATTATTTGGTATTCTAATGTGTGTGTGTGTGTGTGTGTGTGTGTGTGTGCGTGTTTTTTAAACTTTAATTCCGGTGTAAAATATTTCATTTAAGATATTGGCGATTGCAGTTATCGGTATTCTAGTGTATTACCTTTAATTAGGATTTTTAATACATTCCATTTAAAACATTTGCGATTGAAGTTATTTGGTATTCTATTGTCTCTCGGCTGTGGGGCGTTTTTATCAGACATCACAAACAAGCGTTAGTGGCAATAAATAGTATTTTCCATCGTGCCTCCAACCAGAAGACGATTGCGTGGAGACTGAGGTCCCCCAAGTGAAAAGATAATGAGAAATGTCTGTATGCTTAAATACTCTAAAGTGAGTTAGCTTTCACTGCTGCAAGAGGAGAAGTCGAGGAAGGGGGAGGAGGGGAGAAAGAGAGAGAGACAGACAGACAGACAGACAGACAGACAGACAGACAGACAGACAGGAATGGCTCTGTATTTTTACACTCTACATCGGATTAGCTACCATTGTAGGAGTAGGAGGAAGAAAAACAAGAGCAAGAAGAAGATTGAGGAGGAGGAGAGAGAGAAAGAAAGACAGAGGAAGTGGGGGGGGAGGGGGAAAAGAGAGAGAGAGAGAGTGAGAGAGACAGACACACAGACTGGCTAGATCGATTTTATTTTCTTTTTCTTTTCTTTTATTTGCTTGCGGATTATTTTATGCTTTCAATTTGCCTCTTTAGGATAAAGCCGATTTACAACATCGCCACGAAAATAATTCATACTTTTTGAAAAGGCTGATTTTCAACTTTGAGTATGACTGTCAGGAAACACACTCGACCGGCTTGCCATCTTGTTCGTTTTAGTTTTCTGTATGGTAAACCCGAGTCGCAATATTGTCACGAAAATTAACATTTTAAAACATGCCGATTGTCAGCTATGTCTGTGTTGTGAGCGTGGAGTGCATTTGAATGGCTAGTTTGCACATCTAGTTTAACCCTTTTTTTGTGTGATTCTTTGTTTCAGGTGAGTGTTACTACAGTGATACTACTTCACTAGCCCTACGCATAATCTCCATTCAGTAAGTTCTTTGAATGTTAAGACAGGTTCTCTTCTCTTTTTGTTACTCTCGCGCTTTCGGTTGTTACATCATGCGTAGTTGTGTGCACGCAGCGTAGCTGAGACTCGCCGCTATGTATCCTTCAATAGAAAGGAGCCACCGTAAGCTTCCGCTAGTCTCAGCTAAGCAGTGCAGTATGGTGTGAGCATTGAGGAGTGTGTGTGTGTGTGTGTGTGTGTGTGTGTGGTGTGTGTCATGCATGGTGTGTACCCCCGTTGGGGTGCAGGGGGTTTCAGTATAAATAGTATCCCCACTTTCTGGAAATTTAGTGCTTTAAATTCCCACTGTCGCTGTCTTTCTCATTTGCTCTTTCTCATCCCTGCTCTGTTCTATCAATCTGCTATACTATCTTCTTTTTCGCTAGACCAGTCACCTATCTTTTTTCTTGAGAACTCTTCCGGGACAAGACTCCTTATTTGTGTGTGAGGTCTGTTGGATCAGCTTGGGAATATTGGACGCTTTCTGCCAGGTGGTCACTAGGGCTTCCTATGATGTTATTATTTAGCAATGTAGGCATTTTATATCTATGTGTTTTGTTGATAATTTATAATGATGTTTGTATTCTATTTTATTTCTGTAAACGGGGGTTCGATAAATTAGAGTATAGCCTCAGCGTCCCCTGCGTGGGATGTCTTTATTGTAAAGTGACTGGCTGGTGGAGAACGTTCAGTTTTACCACTAGGGTTTCAGCAGATCTTTTATGCGGATCGGGGGTTGTCCGGTCCTGAATTGGCTCGGAAGAGTCCGCTGGACCTAAAGCAATAATCATCTAATGTAATGTATGTATGTGTTGGTGTGTGCCATGCATGGTGTGTGTTTGTGTGTGTGCGTGCGCGTATTGAGATGTGTGTGTTGTGTGTGCGTGTTTGTGTGTGTGCGTGCGCGTATTGAGATGTGTGTTTGTGTGTGTGTGTGTGTGTGTGTGTGTTTGCGTATGTGTTGTGGGAGTGGGGATAGCGTAGAGTGTAAGAGAAAGTGCCTATGCATTATTACGTGGTGCTGCTTTGCATTGCTGCTGCTGCTGTCTTTTGTTTGTATATTTTTATGTCCATATAACTGTTCCTATTCTGTGTTCGCTCGGGTTGCAAGTTTTAAAACGTTTTTAAATGAACAGAGAGTGCTCCCTTGCGAGTATTGATTATAACGCAGTTAGCTCAGTGGTGTAAGCAGTGTACTGGCATGTTAGGCGATAACATTGCAACTATATATAGGCAGTGGTTCAAATCCTGTTAACGGCCTGGAGGAAAAAACTGAGACACTGCTGCGCTCCTACTCTTTGGATGAGAGTATAAACCGAGGTCTAGTCAGTGCACGCAAGCATTTCGTCGCATGAACTTTGAAGATCCTGACGCTCATGTCCTAGAGGGGTGAGTGCCGGCTACATATATACACCCAGCACTCACTAGGTCCTTTCTCCCCATTCCAGGTCACCCGGGATTGTGCTCAGTTGTCTTGGCGTCAGACTGTGCGCCCAAAGAACAACAATCGGTGTGCGTCAAGTATGCCTACTCTCTCCAACACTTTTCAACATCTTCTTGAAGCGCATCATGTCCGATGCTCTTGCAGATCACGAAGGCACAGTCAGCAACAGGGATAGAGCAATCTCCAACCTCCGTTTGGCATGATGATTTGACTGGAGAGGAACAAGAACTTAAAGAGCTGATACAGAAGCTTGACACCACCTCCAGAGCATGTGGAATGGAAATAAGTGCAGAGAAGACCAAAGTGATGACCAACAACACTAATGGCATCGACATGGACACACAAAGTCCAAGGCCAATTCCTCATAGCTTCAAATATTTAAGAGCATTGTAGCAGACAATGGGTCCAGACAGGAAGTTATCCCCATGACCGCAGAAACAGCTACGGCCCTGACAAGGTAGAAGCCCAATTGGAAAGACAGGACCATCAGTCTACATTCCAAGGTAAGGCTGCTGCGCTCCTTTGTCATCTCCATCTTCCTATACGCTTGCGAAACATGGACCCTCACAGCAGATCTACAACGAAGAAATACAAAGCATGGAGTTGAGGTGCTACAGAAGACTTCTGGGCATTTCCTATATTCAGCACATCACTAACAACGATGTACGACAGATCATCACACAAGCCATTGGACAATACGATGACATGGCCACAGTGGTGAAGAAACGGAAACTCCGATGGTATGGCCACGTCACCAGAGCATCAGGCTTGAAAAGACTATCTTGCAAGGCACGGTGCAGGGGGCAGAAGAAGAGGGAGATAGAAAAAGAGGTGAGAGGACAACAGTCGAGAATGGTTTGACACTGAGCGAAGGCATGAGGGTTGCTGAGGACAGAGAAAGATAGAGTACGCTAGTTAAACGATCATCTGTGGTGCCACAACGACCTTCGAGTTCCGGGATAGAATAGGATAGGATAGGATTGAAAGGTGTTGCGCAATGGCAGAATCACTCGAAAGATGTGTGCAATTTCAGCCTCCATCAGAGCGTGTTCTTTCAGCATCGCTTGAAAGATCTAGCGCAGATTCATCACCATTTGAAAGATGTGGCGCGCCATAGCACGAAGGGGCGTAACCCGGCAAAGGACTGAATAGCGACCATTAATTAATCAGGCGGGCCATTTTAGGGTCGCTACCAGAGTTACGTCCCTTGGGTCTCCGTCGCTTGTCACACGGGCAGGCGCACATTGTTTTCTGTGATGGGATGGGAGTGAAGGGAAGAGAGAGAGAGAGAGAGAGAGAGAGAGAGAGAGAGAGAGAGAGAGAGAGAGATATGTTCGGTCACACTGGAGTTGCTCCACATATTGCTGAAAGAAGTAGACAAAAGAAAACTCATTAATGAAGTAAGTCATGCCAAAAAAAAAAATAAAAATAAAAAATAAAAAAAGCACAACACACCATCACAGAAGCAAACTAACATTGTCCCACAAACCATCTAAACTGTAATCAAAATTTTCAATGATTCATGACGACTATCGACCACTAAACTTGCCGAACATTAAAATAAAACTTTATTACTAATGATTTGTTACTTTGTAACCATTTGCAATGGTTTCAACTTGTTTTTTCACCCACTTTCTTTATTGCTCTGATTATAATTTTATGGAATTTGAAATGAATTCAATCATATTATTTTAAGTATGAAAGGAGAACAACTGATGCTTACATGTCACCCAATAAATCCCAACATTTAAATTATAACAAATCACTTATTGGAGTGCTACTGTCTTTCATTCATTGTGTTTCATTATAGGAACGACTTGTTCCAACGCCATGTTAATAAGGATTGGATACACCGAGCCAAAAGCCGCCATTAGCACAGATTACAACTCCCTTGTGCTCGCTACGGCTAGACCCACACTCAGTAGCTGAGGATTTACGCTGGCCTCTGCATTAGTATACTGGCTGTGTGCCCGAAGCGTTGTAGATGCTGCGTGCTGCACGTGCGGGCAGTGAACTGTAGCTTGTTGGAGGCTATAGCCATTAAAGCCCTTGCCTTCCCCAAGGAAGGAAACGAAAGATGAGGTAAGGGTAAGTGGCTGGAGCAGCAGTCGTGCGGCCAGAGGAAAGAGAATCACATGATCTAAATGAGCTAGGTGACGAAGTTCACTATACATTTAATTATATGCATCCCTTACTAAAAGACAGCAGGATTTATCTTTTGTTCCGATGCTTTACACTTTTGCCTAATGTATTTAAATTCCTATCCTATCCTATCCTATCCTATCCCGTAACTCTGAGGTCGTTGGAGCACCACAGATGATCGTTTAACCAGCATACTCCATATTTCTCTGTTCTCAGCATCCCTGATGGCTTCGCTCAGCGTCAAGCCAGTGCATTCTCGAATGTTGTCCTCCCACCTCTTTTTCGGTCTCCTCTTCTTCTACCTCTTCCTTGCAAGATGGTCTTTACAAGGCCTGATGATCTGGTGACGTATTTAAATTCACTGCCTTGCAAGATGGTCTTTACAAGGCCTGATGATCTGGTGACGTATTTAAATTCAATCAATAATAAATTCAAAGTCATAGAAAATACTGAAGAGCTTGAGCCGTTATATTAATATCGTGATGTCACTACTTAAGTACCGTATAGTGGTTCTGCTATTTATTTATTTATTTATTTATTTATTTTTCCTTCTGTTACGGTTACGGTTCTACCTGATCTGTGTCAAACCGCAGCCATGATATTACGTGTGTGATCTCGTCTTGTGTGATGATCCATGTACATCATTTCTTCGATTAATTCTACTTTGTTTGTGGGGCTATAAAGTACTAAATGTTTTGCCTTGAATGTTTGATACGGGGTTGCCGTGACTGTTTTATTGAGTATTGCCGTTCAGATTAATTTGTGTATGCTGTGTCTACCCATTCCTCCCAATACCCTTTGTCGACTAAAAAGCCCCCTTGGGCTGGGAGCCTGAACAAACCTGTGAACATTTGAACCACACTGCGTAGCAGAGCCTTGGCGTGTACGCCTCAGCCAGTCTCCGTTACGTAGTGTGGAAGGGGATTAAACTTTGTGCGAGCAGTGATTGTTTGAGACGGCTGCTGCTGATGTAGCTGATCCTGGTGGATTATTTAGAGAGGATGCTGGGGTCCTCAGATGATTGGAAAAAGAACAGAAATGTAAGGGGGACAAATAGAAGGAACAAAATTGGTGTTGTTGTTTAGGATGGGGGGGGGGGGAGAGAGAGTATAAAAATGGAGTAGAAAGAGGAAGGTGGGGCAGTAAGAGTGGACGAAGGTAGCAGAAGAAGAAGAAAGAAAGAAATGAAGAAAGACAAAATACAGAAAGACAAAAATCAATTTGTATTCAGCCGGTTATGTAACTTCCGTTGTATCGATAGAGTAATGAAGACAGACAGACAGACAGACGGACTGGGACAGAAAGACAGAAAAACAATGACTACATGAAAAAACAAAATCACAGATTTTACAAAGGAGAAGAAGAGAATGACGGAACAAAGGAAGGAATAGAATTATTCAGTTAAACAAAAACAAGAAAAAGATCGTTTGTTTCGCTTTTTTTAAAAGGCAGTTATTGTTTAAATACTATTGTAATTCAAGTCGCATTTTCATATCCTTATATGTTCCCCTCCTCACCAAACGAGGTTGCTTGGTAAATTATGATACTGTGTACAGTGTACATTGTGCGTTTTCTGTGTGTTAGCTTGCACCCCCATCACCCTGAATCCTAGCCAACGGGTCAGACCACGAGTCAACATTCAGATAAAATTTAAAACAAAATAATAAAATAGCAAAACAGAGAGAGAGAAAACAATTTTACTACTGTGAAGTTTGAGTCTACCAAGTTAAGATAGGCTACATGTTTAACAATTCAATTATTGTATTTAATGTCTGTACACGTTGTGATTTTAGACCATTATTTCAAAAAACAAACACAATTATAAACATTGCAGTTATTAACACTGTAACAATTCAAACAAATAGACAGTTTCAGTTCAACATTTCAATTTCAGTATTTTATTTTAAAAGTATTTGACATACATGTGATTTTAGAAAACGTCACTCTCCCGCATAAACTTACAAATATACAATATATATTAAAAAAAAAACAAGTAAAAAATGTAATAAAGATAAAAATAAAGCTGAACTGCAACCATAAACAACAAAAATACTACCAAAGTTTACCTCCTGCGGACATGTAAATAATACGGACTTTATCTATTACTGCAGGACTATGCCAACAAAATTAAAATTTCTTAAACATACGAATAAAACTATTGGCTAAAATTTCTTATCAGTTTAACAGTACCCGTATCACTCAAGCAGTTTCTTGCTTACTTCAATGTGTAAGCTTCTTTGTGCGAAAGTTGGTACGGCATGTACCAACTTTCGCACAAGAAGCTTTCAAAGTACGATTTTAAAATTTTCAGGTAAGTACTTTTTTTTGTTTACACAAAGAGACGTTTGATAACACAGTTGATAACTTTCAGTGAAAAATACTGTTTACACAAACAGGTCGTTAAAAACGCCGTTTATAAATTTATTTGATTTTATATTATTTACAGTTTAAACGTTAACGTGTTTTTTTTCTAAACAGATATTTCTGTGTCTCCATCTAGCCATGCCACTACTGAAGTCGCTCTCAAACCCCCGTTGGGGTGCCGGGGGGGTTTCAGTATAAATAGTATCCCCACTTTCTGGAAATTTAGTGCTTTAAATTCCCACTGTCGCTGTCTTTCTCATTTGCTCTTTCTCATTCCTGCTGTGTTCTATTAATCTGCTATACTATCGTCTTCTTCGCTAGCCCAGTCTCCTACCTTTTTTCTTGAAAACTCTTGCGGGATAAGACTCCTTATTTGTGTATGAGGTCTGTTGGATCAGCGTGGGAATATTGGACGCTTTCTGCCAGGTGGTCACTAGGGCTTCCTATGATGTTATTATTTAGCAATGTAGGCATTTTATATGTATGTGTTTTGTTGATAATTTATAATGATGTTTGTATTCTATTTTGTTTTTGTAAACGGGGGTTCGATAAGTTGGGGTGAAGCCTCAGCCGTCCTCTGCGTGGGATGTCTTTATTGTAAAGTGACTGGCTGGTGGAGAGCGTTCAGTTTTACCACTAGGGTTGTTTCAGCAGATCTTTTATGCGGATCGGGGGTTGTCCGGTCCTGATTTGGCTCGGAAGAGTCCGCTGGACCTAAAGCAATAATAATGTAATGTAATGTAAGTCGCTCTCAAAGTAGAAATAGCTGCTGTCTGGTCGGGATGGAACTTAAAATAAAGTCAAGTACAGTGAAATTAGATGAGATGAAATGATAAAATAAAATAAAATAAAATAAAGGAAATTAACAAATTACACATACTGTCAAAACTATCGTTAACACTAATAAGAGAGTGGCCTCTAGATGTATATGTCCAAATTCTCAAGTTTTGAAAGTGTGAGTACTGCAGACAATTTTCATTGCTCTTTTGAGCAAATGCTTTTAGTTGTAACCTCAAGGAATATACTGAGACAGCAACATAATTATTTAGTCCTTCATTTTCATGAACATATTTTTTTTTATTACGGTAGCTCAACGAGTCAAAACTTGTGTTTGTTTCAGTGGCAAGCACACACACACACACACACACACACACCCACACACACACACACACCCACACACACCCACACACACACCAACCCACCCCCACACACACACAGACACACTGTTACGTTGAAACGCGCACGATAGTTCGTGTGTGACGCGCTCGATAGATGCGATCGTTTTGTTTTGCTAAGCATGCAATAACACAGTGTAGTTATCCTTGATTTGATTTTGCGTTGTTATTAGAAGAAGATTTGTATAACATTGATAATTTTAGTTGATCGATATTATTTGAGAATTTTCTAGAGTTGGTTGTTTACTATCGATCAAAGCATATGGATAATTCTAGTGGTAGCTAAGGAAGCTTCCATCCCAAATATGGTTGTATGACGTGAGACAGTAATGACAAATTGTGTTTTGATTGGTTATAATTATGTCTTGCCCAAACGTTCTTTATTTCTCTGGAGTTAGAGAGACTATATAAGTGCCGCACTGTTTCAAAATTGAATTGTATTGTAAAGTTAAAAGTGAAAAGTTGAGAGAGGAAAAAACGATTGTATGCAGTTGTTGATGTTCGCTGAATAAAGTTGGAAAACTATATACGACGACTTTGCCTTGTTGCTGAGTGAGCCGGCTGCGTGGATAAACGAATCTGAGTTACACTTTATCAGTTTTCAAGCATCGGGGCTGAATAAACTGATTTAAAAAAATCAAGTGTAACACACACACACACACACACACAAACACACACACAATCGTCGCTATTATCATCCCTTGCCAATTTCACACAGTCGTGAAACTGACACCATAAAACTGATTATGACAGGTTAAAACTAAGCTCAAACCCCTTTCACTTTCGAAGACTAATTCTCTTTTTTGAAATCAGTACAAACAAGACTATAAAATCCCCGATTATGATAAATTAAGCCTTTTTCAAGTACAACATACTATGCGAAGCCTTTTTAGTTAGTTAGATCAGTAATTATGTTTCGGTGATATAGATATTTTTGGACAGTTTATTGTCCCTTTGTATCGGAAAATTCTTGTCCACCTCCCTACCCCTTGGGGTCATGAGCAATCTTGCCACTGTAGATTGTTCTAACCTATAAAGGGAAAATGGAAAGCCCCAGTTGAAAACCTGTCTTGCCTTTGTAGGCATGACTGATTCACTGCGGCAACAATACCCCCGTTGGAGTGCCGGGGGTTTCAGTATAACTAGCAGTTATTACCCGTCCAAATAAATTTTTGATGACCCAATTGCTGGGCCTGATGTTATATGCCCGTTTCAAAAATTTTCCTGGAAGTGACTTTTTTTGTGCATTCTGCAGCATTTTGTCATTTTATGTTTGTTTTTAATCTGAAGAAGAGCAAAGCACGAAAATTCATTTGTCTTGTATTGTTGTATAATTAAAAGTATCTATTATATTTTGTTGTTGTGTTGCTGATTTTATGCCCGTTATAGGTTATCTTTGGGTGTCCAAGCTGTCAGCCACTGAGTGAAGTCAAATTTATTTGAGACTATAATGTTCCATTGTAGCCTACATAGTGTATAGTTTATGTTGTGGTGTTGGTACAATAACTACATGTAGGAAATATCAATTGCCTGAAAGTGGAAGAAATTGTAAACACAACAGGAACTGCTAAGTATTTTGAAAGTAAAATACAATTATATGTTTATCTTTAATCTATGTCTCTTTTTAGTGATTCACCACTGACAGTGCACTTCAGCCTTCCACTTCCAGAATCATAAACACAACTAAGATATACAGTATATCAAAGATACTTTTAATTAACATTAGCTCGAAAATTAATTCACATTGTATAAAAGTATCTTTGATATAATAATCTTTGTTGTGTTTATGATTCTGGAAGTGGAAGGCTGAAGTACACTGTCAGTGGTGAATCACTAAAAAGAGACATAGGTTAAAAATAAACTTATAATTGTAATAAAACACAATAATCATTTATTTGAGGAGAACAGCATTACTGATTTATTGCACATGCATGTGATTAAAACAATAAGGCAATGCTATCACTGCATGCACAGAACTTTTTTCCTTATAATACATACCAATGAAATACCAAATTGAGGCAATCATAAAAAAAAGCACCAAGCCATGTAAATGTAAATATGGACCTTTAGTCCCTACAGATATTTATTTGGGAACAATTCAGTTTTAATTTAGATTCTAAATATTTATTCTTAATGTAAAGTTTGCTCTTAATTTAATATTTTTTTCTGATGAATCGAATGACAATTAATAATGCTATGAAATTTACAATAAAACTATAATGTTATTTTCTAAATGTTTTTTTTTTAAACAGACCTACCTATACCTAATTTTTTTTTAAAAAGCATAAGATGTTAAGTGTTCTAAGAAGTACACGCATCATGGATAAATGAAAAAAAAAAGAATATGAAGCAGTTATGAATACCCGTGCTATGATTTTATTTTTATTTATATATTTATTTATTTATTTTTTTTTTAGCATTTTACTTGCACCTCGTTTTGTTTTTCAGTTGCCTCTGTTCCGCTCTTTTTCTTTATTATCTATATCTTATATCTCTCTCGCTCTGTATTATTAAATTTAATTTTTAAAAAAAATAAAAAAAGGACCAAGCGAGATACGAACCCGGGTCGCCTTATTGACAGTCAAAAGCCTTATCCATTGAACCACGGGATGCTATAATTCTTTAAACTGATTTTAGGTCCCATATCATAAAACATGTTGAACCCCTCGATTTTATTAGTGTTATAAACTTGAAACTGGATTAAACAACAATATAGCGAACGCCGATCGATTAAAAGCGATTTGGAATAAAATACGAAATCCTTGGTAGAAATGGTATGCGGAAATGATGGCAGGGCTAAGGACAAAAATGATTGGTTCTAAAAATACCGTCTCACACATGTGTTTTTACAGTGTTTTTGGAGGCAGTAAAATGCAAACTAAAGCCGTTTTGCGATCGAAAAGAATGTTAAGTTTCGTTGTATCGGCAGCGGGTGATCGAGCGCCGAATGGCAAAACTCGCGTGGAAGCAATTATATGGACAGTTCAGCTGTAATCTGTAAAACTTGGAGCCAAGTGAAGCTCAAAATTAACTTCACAACAAAGCCGCTGGTTGGCTAAAACGGCCCCTCGTGATCTGAAAAGGCTGCTCGATTAATATATAGACTAGTATCCCCACTTTCTGGAAATTTAGTGCTTTAAATTCCCACTGTCGCTGTCTTCCTCATTTGCTCTTTCTCATTCCTGATCTGTCCTATCACTCTGCTATACTATCTTCTTCTTCGCTAGATCAATGACCTACCTTTTTTCTTGAAAACTCTTCCTGGACAAGACTCCTTGTTTGTATATGAGGTCTGTTGGATCAGCTTGGGAGTGTTGGACGCTTTCTGCCGGGTGGTCACTAGGGCTTCGTATATGATGTTATTATTTAGCACTATAGGCATTTTATATGTATGTGTTTTGTTGATGATTTATAATGATGTTTGTATTCTATTTTGTTTTTGTAACCGGGGGTTCGAGTAGTTGGGGTAAAGCCTCAGCCGTCCCCTGCGTAGGATGTCTTTATTGTAAAGTGACTGGCCGGTGGAGGGCATTCAATTTTCCCACTAGGTTTTTTTCGGCAGATCTTTTATGCGGATTGGGGGTTGTCCGGTCCTGATTTGGCTCGGAAGAGTCCGCTGGACCTAAAGCAACAATCAATCAATCAATCAATCAATCAATGTCCACCTTTTCTGGGGAAGGCGTATTCGCAGCGTTTGGCGCACCAAAACTCAACCTACTTAGTATTAGTTGTGTTTTTGACATTTTGCTGGGGGAGCAAAACAAAATACCTAGAGAAAACCCCAGAGACGTTGCCCGATTGAAAAGTAAATATTATTCGGAGAAACATAGCTCCCAGATGTGGGATAGATCCATTGGTTTTTAACCTGTGGACAAGGCAAGTTAGTCCCACCTTAGACCACGTGACCACAACGCTGAGTTTCATAGCTTTGACCTTTCGGGAATCAGTACCACAGAATGATGTTTAATTTTTATTCAGTTTCATGACTGTCGCCAGAAACGTCAATGACATAGGCTTTTATCAGCTAAAGTGTAATTTATCATCGAGCTGAATAATTTTATTTATAGTTCAGATGTACTGACTGGTTTCATTGATAAGGGCAATTTATCACTTAGGTCGAAGTGTTATGTGTAAGAGGTTGGATTCCTTCCTCGAGCTATGCTAAATGTACAAATATACATCTATATTTATTGAGAGTAGAGAGTAACGGCCTGCAGCAGCAAATCAACGTGCTGTTTGTGACTGCTCAACCCAAGAAGAAGAAGAAGAATGCTTGACAAATTATAGACACACTCTCAAAGAGGAAAACTATTTTAGGTTGAGTACTTGCTCTAAACAATTAACCCCTAACCCCAAACCCTTGCCTCAGAATGTGTGTGTGAGAGAAGAGAGAGAGAGAGAGAGAGAGAGAGAGAGAGAGAGAGAGAGAGAGAGAGAAACAACAGACAGACAGATACAGAAGATAGAAGAGAGCTGATACAAACACGTATATACAGATAGTAAACGATAAAGACAGACAGACCGACAGAGACAGAAAGATAGCCAGACTGTTCAGAGAGTTTGCTAATGAGAGAAAGAGAGAGAGTGAGTTACAGACAGACAGACAGACAGACAGACAGAGTGTTCCAAAGAGAGTTTGCTAATTACCGAAAAATGGCGCATGGGAATGACAACTACGTGACATCACCTTTCCACCAGCAATTTACTTCCTCAAACAACCAACAGGACAGCGACACTTCCAAAACGTTGATGCTGCCCCTACCCACAGGATCAAGACACCCGAGGGTTTTGGGGATGACACCCCCGGTACCCGAGAAGCAGCAGGTGTGTCCGGACCCACCCCGGGTAGGTGGGATGGCGGGGAGGGGCAGATTGGCCCCTGTGGACAGAGGCTGGGGCGAAGGAACCCGAAGCACGGCTCACAAACAGTAAGTGTGTTTGCCCACCGTCTGCTGTTTCTAGCCCGTGACTTGCAGTGTTGTTAAGGAATGGTTGACAGTTGATGATGATGACGCTTTGGAGTGCACGCACCGTAGTAACGGGGGACGCTGATTTGTAAGGTTACTTGTGGTTTAGTAATGAGAAGGAGAAATTGAAAAATTTCCATATTTTGAAAGTTTCGCTGAGTTCGTGGTTTGTTTTAAATGTCTTTTCCATCGAGATGATGCGGCCACAAAAAAAATCAAATCATTAACACTTAAAATATCATTAATACGCTAAATATTAAGATGTAAACTTAAGCACGGCAAAATGTGATTTTCTTGTGTTGCTAAATACGTGAGAGTTTTAAAAACGAGCTCCTACAACTGTATAAGACCTAGACTGAAATGATGAACAGTTTCAAGGATTTAGGACCGAGATGATGAACAACGGGCTTGCTATGTGTTTGCTTGGATTAAAGATGTATTTGTCCTTGGCAACATTAGTTTCCTGGCTGAAGTGGTGATGGGGGTTTGGGAGAGAAGGGAGCGAAGGATACGTGATAAGAGGGTGGCTTGTGGCTGATGAGTGGTGTGGGGCGGATAGATTAATTTTAATGTATGTTTGTCCAGGACAAAGTACATTTCTGGGGGACAGGAGTAGAGGCTAGAGTTTGGGGGAAGACGTTCGGGAGGGGGTGTACGACGACTGTGAACTTTCCGTGGTGTGGGGTAGATGAAGGGTGGGTTCTGTGCTGTAATGAAGAATAAATGAACATTGAGGTTTAACGTCTACACCCACCATTGGCGAGAGGGCAGACGGGGACAACCATTCCAGGGGACAAAGAGTAGTGACCTAAATCAACACTGAACCACCAGAGCAACCCTACTGCTAAAATGGACAGTGAACATTTGGCACTTTTTGTTTTTGGCCCACCACGGGATTTGAACCTGGATCATCGGTGTGCCAGGCGAACTCTCTACCACTTGAGCTACGGTGGTGGGGTGCTGTAATGTTCATCTGTGAAAATGATTCAAGAAGAAGAAAAGAAGAAGAAGAAGAAGAAGAGAAGAAGAAGAAGAAGAAGAAGAAGAAGAAGAAGAAGAAGAAGAAGAAGAAGAAGAAGAAGAAGAAGAAGAAGAAGAAGAAGAAGAAGAAGAAGAAATTTTCTAAAGCGCAAATCCAAACTAAAAGTGTGCTCTAAGCTCTCGTGCGCATTTACACACACACACATACATACTCACACAGTCACACACACGCACACTCACACACACACACACACACAAACACGCTTGTACTTGCAAGAAGGCGGATAGAAGAAAGGTAGCAGAAGGTGTAAGCGTAGAGTGTTATTTATTTATTTTATTTATTTAATCGTTCTTATATAGCGCTTTTCCAGCTCAAGAGCTGCTCAAGGCGCTGGCCGATACAGGATCTAACTCAAGCCGCCCGAGACGTCCACCCGCAGCCTTTGGGCGCATGGTCTGACGCCCGGACAACTGAGCACAATCCTGGGCAGCCAGGGATGGGGGAGAAGGACCTAGGTGCATGCTGGGTGTTTTCTTGTCACTGGCACTCACCCGTCTAGGACATGAGCGTCAGGATCTTTAAAGTCCGTTTAGATGGAATGTATGCGACACAGACTAGACCTCGGTTTATACTCTCATCCGAAGGAGTAGGAAAACAGGAGTAAAGTGTCTTTCCCAGGGACTCAACACAATGGCCCGGCCAGGGCTCGAACCCGGGACCTTCCGATCCGCAAGCCGAAGCACTACCATTAGACCACAGTGCCTCCCTGTGTTGGTTTCTTCTTGGATTGAGCAGCCACAATCAGTACGTTGATTCATTTGCTGCTGTATTTGCTTCCTGTGAGGACATTTATAGGTTCATTTTATCCCTCAGAAGAGAAATGTAAACTATGTATGCTTTTGCAAAGTGGAAAGTTTGTTTGTCTGGGTCTATGCTTAATGATCTTGAGGGTGAACAGGTAGAAATAAGATGTTTTTTCGTAATGTATTGTGGGGCGAAAGGTAAAACATGAGTGGTTTGATGGCACACAGCGTATCGGAGACTAGCTTCTCCACCCATGAGATGTCCTCGGCGTGTCTCAGCAACACTGTGTGGTTTTGAGTGCTGTGTGTCGGTCCGGTATTGGGTGGATTGAAGGCACACATGTTTGTCTGTGGCGATTTAACGTTCCTCGAGGTGTGCCTCAGCTGTTCTTTTTGAGCTGTCTTGGTCAAACCTCTCTCGTCATTCTGCACCCCCATCCTCACCATCTATCTTGGTACAAACACAATCCCTCACTCACTCACACACACACGAATAGTCTCACACACGTACACATACTCTCACACACATACTCACAAAAATACTCACACCCACGTACGCGCGCACATGCAGAATCACAAACACACACACACTAACATACACCCACAATACACGCACATAATAAACATATCTTCTCTCTCTCTCTCTCTCTCTCTCTCTCTCTCTCTCTCTCTCTCTCTCTCTCTCTCTCTCTCTCTCTCTCTCTCGCTCTCTCTCCCCTCTTTCTCTCTATTTCTCTCTCTTTTTCTTTCATTCTCTCTCTCTCTTTATTTCTCACTCAGACACCCCACCCCATTCATCCCCAAACTCACTGCCATGTTGCAAGCATGCTGAATATCAATTCTTCCTCAATAATTATCTCCCCGTGCACAGCTCGCCTCTTCCACTGACATAAGCTCTCTTTGGCATTTGCCTATGTTTTGTTCAGGTGAAGAATATAGTAATTGTTCTTTCGATATTATTTGACTGTCCGTTTCAGTTTATCGTTTCTTCTTTGATTGCTTTAATTTATGAAGTAGCCACACAGGATAACCAACTCCATCTCCCTCACCCCTATCTCCTCCTTTACGCTGTTGTTGTTGTTGTCCTTCTTCTTCTTCTTCTTCTTCTTCTTCTTCTTCTTCTTCTTCTTCTTCTTCTTCTTCTTCTTCTTCTTCTTCTGCTTCTGCTTCTGCTTCTTCTTGTTCTTCTTGCCCACGTACCCATGATATAGGTCGCCACAAATCTACAACAACGATGATGGTAACGCCTACGACTACGATGATGACGACGACGATGACGACGACGATGATGATGAAGATGATGATGATGATGATGATGATGATGATGATGATGATGATGATGATGATGATGATGATGATGATGACGATGATGATGATGATGATGATGATGATGATGATGATGATGATGATGATGATGATGATGATGATGATGATGATGATGACGATGATGATGATGCCCGATACGAAGATGGTCTGACGATACATTCTTCAATAATTAAACGTAAGTAACATTGGCTTGTTCTAATAAAGTGTATCTGCGATTTTGGTTCAAACACTGCCACCTTTGAGATGCATGCTAACAGAAGGCGTGTCGATCAATATTTGACTTTTTCCTTTCTGCAATTTGACTTTTAAGTCAGCACTCACTCAGTCACTTTTACACAGCGCTTGTGAAAAGACGGCATACAAATATGCCAGCACTTGCCGAACAGACATGTCAGTTGACATTAGACGGTGGCTTCAACTTAGTCGATAGAGCACGCTCTTGCATGAGCTCGTATTTCATGGGTCTGAGGGGTTCGATCCTTAAAATTGATCGGATCGGGAAGAAATGGAACTGCGTGTGAGCTATCTTATAGTGTTTTGTCTGTTGTTTATTGCAATGTAGCGCGTAGTAGATCGAGTTTGAGTCTATAGTCCGATTAGATTAGCGGCTGGTGAACAAAAATAGTAAAATCTTATATTGCTGGGAAACAAGAACAAAAAACGTAGAAGAATAGAGGTCATCTACCTACCATTATTTAAAGTTTTATTTTAAAGAAAACGCAGGAGGTGGTGGAGAAAAATACGTCAAATCGAGGGTACGGATGGCGAGAAAAGGGTAGATCACCTATCTTAAGTGCATGGCTCGATCAGGGGCAATTAAGTCTCGTTCTGATGGTTAAGGGAAACAGTCGTGCGTCGGTTGTCTCCCTTGTCGTGTTGACACTCCAAGATGGCGTCGGAAGTGTCGTGAAGCGAGGAGCGACGCCTGGTTCCAGTGGTCCAATGAATGTGGGCCATTGCCAAGTGTAGCAACATGCAGTGCAGAAAGATAAACAAAATATACTGTTTTAGTAATGTGACGACAGAACTGGGGATATATATATATATATAACCTTTTTCTCCAAAAGATTTTACATGTTCGAATAAATAAATAAGCAAATAAAACGGGTATTTCTTAAGCGTGGTATCATACTTTTAAGTACAATCTCCCGCGCTTGAAATCTTAAAATTACATTAAACATTTAATGCCAATGAAAACATAATCCTTGGATATGCGACGCTAGTTCACGTTGTGTGTGAAAATTTCCCCTCAAAAAAATAGTGTCCCACATTCACCGCTTGAAGACCCTCATATCATATCATATCATATCATATCATATCATATCATATCATATCATATCATATCATATCATATCATATCATATCATATCATATCATATCATATCATTTCGTATCATATCATGTCATGTCATGTCATACCATACCATACCATATATTATATTATATCATCATATATATAATATAATATAATATAATATAATATAATATAATATAATATAATATAATATAATATAATATAATATAATATAATATAATATAATATAATAATATGATATGATATATGCTATGCTATGATATGCATATGATACTTGATATGATATGATTATGATATGATATGATATGATATGATATGATATGATATGATATGATATGATATATGATATGATATGATATGATATGATATGATATGATATATGATATGATATGATATGATATGATATGATATGATATGATATGATATGATATGATATGATATGATATATGATATGATTTGATATGATATGATATGATATGATATGATATGATATGATATGATATGATATGATATGATATGATATGATATGATATGATCAAGGAGTACTAAAGTACTCAGTACTAAAGTACTCCTTGGATATAATATAATTAGTTAGTCATTGTTTATAGGGTCCAGCGAACTTCAAAGAGCCGAATCAGGACCACATATTTATAATTGAATATAATCTACTATAATCTAATATGATATAGTATAATATAAATATAATGTAATGTAATATATACTGACATTGGTCTTTAAATCACCAGGTTGTATTCCGGGTGGGTTCAGGTTTTGTTGTCAGACGTGCGCTAGTACCCCGATCTGCCCCATCCTTGTTGGATCTACTGTAGCTCCTTACACAGTCTTCCTTCACGCAGCGTAGCTGAGACTTACGAAGGCGTATTGCGCCCTCTGTACTGTATGAGGAGTCATCATCCTCCGTTACGCTGAATTGTCTCTTCCTTCCTTATGGCTGTTCTCGCCTTGTGGACTTTCGTGGCCCTTGCAAATATTGACAGTGAAAACTGTAGATCCTTATTTCAAAAACTGTAATGTTATTTATAACGGGCCTGTACTGTGCAGAGGAAAATAAATGGTCGGAGAGAAATAAGACTTGTTGAGTAAAAGAGGACATACATACAATAACAGTCGATTGTAGTCCAGTGTATATTATTTATCTGTGATTGTCAGTGTTAGAATGATACGCAGAGTATGATGATTGTATATTTTTAAAGATGCTTTATAACGTTTATAATTTTGGTGTAATATAATCTAATGTCTAACCCATGTGTGTGTGGGTGTGTGTGTGTGGGTGTGTGTGTTGTGGGTATGTGTTTTATTTATTTATGTTGAAGTGCAATAAGGACATGTAGTGTGATATGTATTTTAAGTTTTACAATGTGTCGGAAATGTTCTTGTTAATATGTACATAAGCGTGAGTACACGTACATGTTTACATGTTTATAGTACTGTTACATTTTATTACCTTTTGCTGACAGCAAATCCATGTTAGAATTTCTCCTTGGAGATAATAAAGTTTTCTGAATCTGAATCTGAATTATTAGATGCATTTATTTATTTATTTGTTTATTTCATTTCATTTCATTTCATTTCACGTCTCTACACACATATGTGTGATTTTAGACGATCTTTTATTCATTCTCTCGCCTTCATACTCACGAACGCGCTCTCACAAGGGCTCACACGCACACACATACACTCACACACGCATACACATACGTGTATTAGCCGATTAATCGGAAATGTTACGAAAACAGTGTACAATTGGGGAAAAAAATTCCCAGTGATATTTACAAATCAACTGTTGTATTTAATAAAATTAGTAGATTTATGAATGACGTACATGATTGATGCGTAATCTGCCCTACAAACTTGATTTTGTTCGTAGCGCAGCTTACTATTCAGGTGTGTATAATTTACACACTGGTTACTCCATTTTTTTTAAATTGGGAAGAAGCGATTTCTCGAAATGTAGAGTTGTGCTATACTGTTTTCGATTGAAAAATATGGTTTTAAAAAACATAGGAAAGTTTTTGCTTCCCCATTTTTTTCAACTACCCAATTTGTTACCAAGTTGATAGGAAAAAAATAGATATGCGGCTATTCAAGTGCACACACACATACACACACTAACACTCGCAAACACACAAGCTACAAATCAACCAGAATCAAATGACATAATGGACAAAAAGGAAAGACCTTGTATTGCTACAGGACTCGAATAAAATAAAGAAATGTGAAGGCAGTAATTGGGAGGGAGGAGGAGGTTAATAACGAAACAGCATCAACAGCAACACTATGACTGAATGATTATGTCATTTCTTGTAAAACGATTACAGGTGTGGTTTTTTTGTTTTTTTTTTGTTTTTTTTTACCTATTGTGATTTTACACTGAACCTAAATTGAATTAAATATAATAAAAACAACTAATGTAAACAAAGTACTTTTCATCTCAGTGTCAAACAAAAAAAATTAAAATTACAGACTAATAATATACAACACATTTATTTACCTGAAGATTTTACAGTACTTACTTGTGCTGCTATACAATTACACACATACACACATACAAATAAACATACACATACGCACGTCTTGCTAAAGGAAAATACAAAAGAGAGGCTATAGTACAGAGCAGTAGTACCAAGAAACGCATTAGATGTAACGTCCTATTGAGTGAGCGGCTACATGGCAAGGGGGAGAAGGCATCTAGTGCGTGCTCAGTGTACTTGTGTGGCCGGCACTAACTCGGCTAGGACAGGAGCGTCAGGATCTTTACATTTTGTGCGATTGGACTGCGTGCTTTCACACACATTAGAGACCTTGGTTTATACTCTCATCCAGAAAGAGTAGAGGTGCAGTCTCTCAGGGTCATTGGCGTTTATGACAAATGCTTACGACGACATTTTCATAAGTGTTATAAAAGTACCAAACTTCTCAACTGTCGACAATTAACTTGAAATTGAAGAATTACAAACTAATGATCCATTCCTAAGAATACTTACAGAGCGACGAGAGAGAGAGAGAGAGAGAGAGAGAGAGAGAGAGAGAGAGAGAGAGAGAGAGAGAGAGAGAGAGAGAGAGAGAGAGAGAGAGAGATGGGGTTGGAAAAAAAAAAGCAATAGCTCTTTACTTGATAGTTGTTTTTGGGAATCGACTATGTGACTTCAGTGTTGACAATTAGTGGACTCCGTCATTTTCCTTTTTGTTTTCTTACGTCACTCGCCATCTCCCGTTTGTCCTGTGTAGCCTTCCTGGCTGGTTCTTCAGTCTTCCGCTTTCCGCAGCGCATGCGCGGCCTCGCTCTCAATCCCAAAACGGAAGTGACGCTCTCAAGAGGAGGTAATCAGAAACCTGATCGACTGGCGAAGCAATCAGAAGTTGATTTTCAGGCCTTTTGTCCAACAACATTAATTTTCTATTACGTTTTCCTGTTGGCTCTATCGGCTGTGCCGGTTTTGTTTTTCTTCAGGTTTTCATTTGTCAGTGGCCGCTGCTGTTTTTGTTGTGCTGTTTTAATGAAAAGACCTCTCTCACACAAAGCTTATCTGAGACTCTCCGAGTACCTAGTCTCACTAGTGACAGGCCATCGTAAGCCTTGGCTAATCTTAGCTACGCAATGCGACTGTCTTTCTTTCTCTGTCTTTCTCTGTCTCTCTCTGTTCTCTCTCTCTCTTTCTCTCTCTCAGGCTTGTCATTTCTCCCCCCTTACAATCCATACTCATTCCTATCCTATCCTATCCTATCCCGTAACTCAAAGGTCGTTGGGGCAACACGAGTGATCGTTTAACCAGCATACTCCATCTTTCTCGGTTCTCAGCAATCCATACTGATTATCCAATGTTGTCTCCGTAAAGGTCTCTAATCCATTAGAGATGAAAGCTATGTTTCATTCTTGTTTCTTTTCTTTCGAATTTCTGATTTCACAACTTTCCTTCAGAAACTTCAACAACAATTTTGATCTTTTTTTCTTTCTCCATCTCCTACTAAAGTTTGTGCTGATATATTTTCCGTATGATTATTATTTTGCTGGTGGACGAAGTATAATTCGTGTCACGCCCTGTCCTATCATATCCTACCTTGCCCTACCGTGCCATACCATATCTATCTATCTATCTATCTATCTATCTATCTATCTATCTATCTATCTATCTATCTATCTATCTATCTATCTATCTATCTATCTATCTATCTATCTATCTATCTATCTATCTATCTATCTATCTATCTATCTATCTATCTATCTATCTATCTATCTATCTATCTATCTATCTATCTATCTATCTATCTATCTATCTATCTATCTATCTATCTATCTATCTATCTATCTATCTATCTATCTATCTATCTATCTATCTATCTATCTATCTATCTATCTATCTATCTATCTATCTATCTATCTATCTATCTATCTATCTATCTATCTATCTATCTATCTATCTATCTATCTATCTATCTATCTATCTATCTATCTATCTATCTATCTATCTATCTATCTATCTATCTATCTATCTATCTATCTATCTATCTATCTATCTTTCTATCTATCTATCTATCTATCTATCTATCTATCTATCTATCTATCTATCTATCTATCTATCTATCTATCTATCTATCTATCTATCTATCTACCTGAGCGAACGTTGTGGCCAAGTGGGCTAAGGCGGGACTAACTTGCCTTGTCCACAAGCTATAAACCAATGGCGACTGACAGGTGTGGGTTCGATCCAGCATCTGGGCGCTATGTTTCTCCGAATACTATTTACTTTCGACTCGAGCAACGTCTCGGGGATTTTCTCCGGGTACTCCGGTTTGCTATCCCAGCAAAATTTCAAAACTCAGAATTAATGTTAGGTAGGTTGGGTTTGGGCGCGCCACAGGCTGCGACTACGCCTCCCACAGGGAGGGGGGGGGGTGTGCGACCCAGAGTTTCCCGATAAAAATCGATAATAACTGAAAAACAACAACAAAAAACAGAAAACCTAACCTATCTACCTATTTTTCTACCTGTTTACCTATCTATCTATCTATCTATCTATCTATCTATCTATCTATCTATCTATCTATCTATCTATCTATCTATCTATCTATCTATCTATCTATCTATCTATCTATCTATCTATCTATCTATCTATCTATCTATCTATCTATCTATCTATCTATCTATCTATCTATCTATCTATTCTAATCCCCCAGCCTGTCGGGCCCGATGGGGAGACGTGAGCGATGAGGTCCTATCCAGAATGCCGATTATTGAGCTTGTTGCTCGCTTCGTTTTCGATGTAGCCGTTTACCTTTTGGACGGTTATGGCTCTGTTCTGAGCTTGTGAGTTTTATTATGACTTTGTTGCCCTGGTCTTTGTTTATGTGAAACTGCGCAACTCGTGCATACTTAGATCCTATCCTATCCTGTCCTGTCCCGTAACCCTGAGGTCGTAGGGGCACCACAGATGATCGTTTAACCAGCATACTCCATCTTTCTCTGTCCTCAGCAGCCGCATACTTAGATACACTTGGTAAAAAAAAAAAAAGAACTGCAAAACAAGAATTTTGATAAATGAAACAACCAACTACAACAACACACAAAATATTTTCCTTATTAACGAAGTTCTAAGTGAGCGTAGTTAAGAAATGAATGGGATTTTAATACCACGTCCTCTGCTGCCTGGTGCAGAATCACAATTTGAGGACTTTCCTAAGTTACTCCTAAGTCTTTCCTTTATCCAACAAACCCACGTACGCTTCTTTCCCAGGTTCTTTTCCTTTCTCTACCATTTCATCTCCCGTGTCTCCTATAATACTGTTCCATCATGCATTTCGTTTCTCCGCTACGCAATTCCGTTTACTCGACAGTCCACCTCCCTTCCCTTTCCCTTCCCCATACCCTACTTCCCCTTCCCCCCACTGCTCTCCTCCTCTTCAGAATTACTTTTTATATTTCATTTCTACTTGGCCTGATTACGATCGTCAACGGGACGTCAAAACATCATTTTAGCGAATTGACGCATTTATGTTTGAATGAATTTTTCCCGCGAAGCTGATATCGCCCTTATTACTGTTGCTACTATGCCTCTTAATTCGTATCTCCAGAATTTAATTCCGTCAACCCACCTGGAAGACGACAGACAACATTAGACGAAATGTTTTGCAGCGGCAAATGAAACCGTCTTGGCAGACCACAGTTTTGCGACAGAGAAAGCTACAGCTTCACAAGCAGACAGGTGTAACGTTTGCATGATTGAGTCCTCCAGGTAGGCTATTTATGTCAGGAAAATTACAGGTATTTTTGTTTAATTTTTACCTGTTTGCGTCAAGCTAGCACGTGGGCAAGACATCAAAGGCTACTTAGACGAGTCACCCTTGGAACCCCTTGTTCCCCAATAGATATCAATTTCGGCTCGCAGCGTTTCAATCCCCCCCTTGACGGTGAGCAGCCTCGTCCCTGCGGAACTCCTTCACCACCTCACCGTGGAGCTGTGAGAGAATGGAGGCTCCCCTCTGGGCCTGGAGAGAAAGCAATATTGCTGTTAATTTCACGCTGGTCTTACACCTTCAGCGCCGCTTCACTCGCATAGAAGGCCCCGCCATGAAAACACAGGTGAACCGGGTACAGTGAAGTCACCAAGCGAGCACACCAATCAAAAAAGATGAATGCGAAAAAGGCAGAAAAGGCTTTTCGAAAAGACGCCACTGCACACACCACAGACAACATTCCAAAAAGACTTCAACGATCCTACCATTGAGACCGATTGAGCTATTGTGCTCTAAGCCGCTAAAAAAGGGAAAAAGAGATTTTTGTTGTTGTTGTTGCTCCCTCCCTTCAATCCTTTTTTTTCTGTTATTTATCTCGGATAATACAAAACCGTCGACGACGGTAATAAGGGTGGGTGAAGATGGTAAGTGATCTGTCCCGGGAGATGGATGGGGTTTGGGGATGGTGGGTATGTGGGGAGTTTGAAGGTGTGTAAAAAGATAAGGGATAAGATCGCGATGATTATACAAAGAGTGTGCATGGCCTTGTTATGATGACTCGCCTTACCCCCGTTGGGGTGCCGGGGGTTTCAGTATAAATAGTATCCCCACTTTCTGGAAATTTAGTGCTTTAAATTCCCACTGTCGCTGTCTTTCTCATTTGCTCTTTCTCATTCCTGCTCTGTTCTATCAATCTGCTATACTATCGTCTTCTTCGCTAGACCAGTCTCCTACCTGTTTTCTTGAAAACTCTTCCGGGACAAGACTCCTTATTTGTGTATGAGGTCTGTTGGATCAGCTTGGGAATATTGGACGCTTTCTGCCAGGTGGTCACTAGGGCTTCCTATGATGTTATTATTTAGCAATGTAGGCATTTTATATGTATGTGTTTTGTTGATAATTTATAATGATGTTTGTATTCTATTTTGTTTTTGTAAACGGGGGGTTCGATAAGTTGGGGTGAAGCCTCAGCCGTCCCCTGCGTGGGATGTCTTTATTGTAAAGTGACTGGCTGGTGGAGAGCTTTCGGTTTTACCACTAGGGTTGTTTCAGCAGATCTTTTATGCGGATCAGGGGTTGTCCGGTCCTGATTTGGCTCGGAAGAGTCCGCTGGACCTAAAGCAATAATAATGTAATGCAATGTAATGACTCGCCTTTACGAAAGGATTATTACTTAAACTAGCTTCTAAACACTGCAGTGAGCGTCATTTCAATGACCGCTAATGCCATATATGGTTAATTCCTGGAATCACCAGTCAACATGCTTCACTTTGCTGGAATGTTGAACGGGGCGCACCGATCTGCAAAATTTCGCCTTTGCTCGGTTATACAGTTAGATCATGTTTTCTGGCAGCGCCTTATGTAGTTGTGTGGTGTGGTAAAAGCACTGTAAAAGAACGCTGCGGCTGGATTCATATATACCTGTGGCCAAAGCTAGATAATTTTGATAACAGATTTGCTTTGCCTTAGGGAAGGCGGGTGAAAGGTAAGGTGAGACGGGTTTGTCTGCTTATTCATGGGTGTTGGAGGTGTGTGAGAGAGAGAGAGAGCAAGAGAGAGAGGAAGGGGGCAGGGGAGTAGGAGGAGTGAGAAAAAGAAGGAAGAACTGTGCATCCTAAAGTCATTTTAGCGTTTAGCCAACTGTTGGCAGCAGACAGATTAGATTCTTTTTTTTTTCTTCACGCCGCCA